>JAHFWI010000068.1:2461805-3692708 GCA_028554975.1 Himalopsyche kuldschensis
TTTATACTCCTCCTCTCCGAAAATCAGCCAACAAGCCAAGACAAATTTAAATGAAAACATAATGTAAAAACTCGAAAATATTGTATTGATGTACACCTTATTATTCGTAGTGAAGAATAATAAAAAAAAATCAATTAAAAAAATTGTGCAAAATCCAGCAAGAAAATATTTTCTATTTCCTCTTGAAACAGTTTTCTGTGTACAAAATGAAATCAGCAATATTTGCAATTTATTGATACAAAGATTATCAAAGATCAAATTTCAATAGACGTGAGAGGAACTTTTTCCATTAAGAAATTAATAAAAACTGAGATATTTTTATAACTGGAAAGAAGTTAATGTGGAGGAAGATGAAAATTTTATGTTGAATGAAATAATTTATAGCGACAGCAGCTGATAGAAATTGGCCAAGAAACTATAAAATTTTAAGCGATAGAAAAGCTGTTTTTTTTTTGGTCGTGATTTTATGTAACTGTGCTTCAGTAAGAGCTTTGATATGAAAATAAACCACAGGAAAATATTAAGTCCATCTTGAAATAAAAAAGATTAAATTTATTACGTATTTTAGCCACTTTTATAAATTTAATTAATTTTCAATTAATTAGCAACTTACTTATGTGTAAATGGATAGAAAGATTGTTTGTTTCCTTTATGCATATCAGTTTAATAATAGTTACTTTGGTAAAAATCGTTTGTCTACTACACAATAAAATCTGTATAAAGGATAAAAACTAGGAAGCATGTAAGAAAATATCCATTCATAGATTACACATCTAACTGTGAAATTGAAAAAGTAGGTTGAAAAAAATCATGCCCGTCTACTGAATTGAACTTAAATTCTTTTGCCACGAAAAGAGCTATTTCCAGCAGTACTATTGCACTATTTTATTTGAAACGATGTATCGATTGCATACCACTCACTTGAAAAACCCTATATGCTAATTCATACTTTTAAAGTTATCGACATGAAAAAAATAACATGACGTTTTAGGTAAGGTATATCAATTTTTGTTTTGTTTGAAAAAACAGAAGCGAATATTTCAATGATTTTCAAACCAAAAATACAAGTCAGTTATATAAATTAAGATGGACGGCCACGACGTTTCATATCGTACACTACAAACAATATACGTGAAATAAATAAATATTGCTATAGAAACAAAAAATCATTAGGATGATACCATCATTGCTTTGCGGTGGGTGAATGGTAGAGACTCCAATTCAAGTACCAAGTACTCGATACTCGAGTATACTCGTCACTTTTTGAAGTATTCGATACTCGAGTAATTTTAAAAATACTTGAGAATTACTCGTAATATCTAAATGAAGATTTAATTCCAAATTTTATTTTGTTTTAAGCAGCGAACAGAAAAACTCAAGAGCACAATTTAATTTATTGTTAACCTTTAAGCCGAGGCCCACAGTAACAGAGAGTTTTTTCCTCTTCTGGAATAAAAAAACAAAATTTCCAACCAAATTAAAATTTGAGACGTTTAATTCTCTATTATTTTTGAAATATATGTTTCATAAATTGAAATAAATGTAATAATAGAAAAAATAAGCTTATTAATTTATGTATTATCTATTTATAGACACAAATTTGAATTAATAAAATATATTTTGGTACATCTGAAACTACTCGAGTATACTCGAGTATTTTAAAATTTTATTACTCGATACTCGAGTAGTTGAAATGTAGAGTAATTGTAGTCCCTAGTGAATGGTATACCCGGAAGGATATTACAGGAGTCCATATATTAAGATTAATACAGCGTGTTAATATTATTTGTAAATAGTCTGCGCATTGTGTGGAGTGCGTTGGCAATGCAAACATTATATGGGAATCAACCAAAACCTATTCGTTGGTTGTTAATGATATAAAGGTAACGTAAAAACTAAAACGTTCAAATTAAAACAATGAAACGTATTGGACAAAAAGAGTTTTTTCATCAAAAAACTCACTATCCGGCAGTTCTTAGGAAGTAAAAAAATACTTGGAAGGTTAACTAAGCGCCGGTGAATTGTTTAGAGTTTGAATAGTAATACTACCAGCTGTGCATTGAATGTGGCTTATATGTAAAAAAACATTAACATTATGAAGCTAATTTAATAATTTCTGCATCCAAAACCATTAAATTGTTTATTTAAACATGAGAAATTTAAATGAAAATCGTAATCATAAATACCATGAATTTTATCGCATCTTTGTTGAATGTTTCTAAGAAATGTGAAGCAGAGATATTATTAAATCTTTCAATAAAAATCGGAAGCGAAAATGAATATCACATAATATACTTATCAGTATTCTGTGAATAATTTCATTTAACATACAAATTGACTCTCTCAAAACAGTTTCCTGGAACAATTATATATTTTAATAAAACATTAAACACTGGATACATCAATTAGCAATAAGTGAAAATACATACGATGAATTCAGTCACAATAACATATTTTCAACAACAGATGTAACGATATAATATCACAAATTTAAATCAAATATCAGGATTTATGTTACACACTATATTCGTTTTATTACGATTGCTTCACTGTCAACACTAAGTGGAATGGAATTATAAGAAAACTAATAACTCATATTCAGTGCTTCTTCCACATTGAATTTATTGAGGCCAGGACCAGTTTCAGTTGATAATGCTCGTGATGAGCGAAACCAGTCCTGATCTCAATAAATTCAATGTGGAATAAATACAAAAATTAGTTACTATTTTTATAATAATTATGAACGTTATTTTACTAAAATAAGTTAGCCTGTTTGGGGATACTAGTAAAATTAACATAACTATCCAGTGCCTAAGTGTAGAAAATCAATGCTGCGAGGAAAACATCTTAAGGTAAAGATTCATTTTTGTTTTTATGGATCGTCGTTTTTTAAAACTGTATGGTCAATGATTTCCTTTTGAAAAATCCTGTAACAATAAAGAGAGACCCACCAACCAATCGTTCTACTCTAAGATAGATCGGATCCCATCTGCATCAAGTAAAGCACTCAGCTAGGGTTAGGTGGAAGGCTTGGGGCACACCTGATGCCTCACTTGTCTCCCAGTCTATATACCCTCCATCGCTGCCCCATTTAGTAACAAAGCAGGATAGTATTGAGAAAAATCGCGTGGAGCAATAAATTTTTCAGTCTCTATCGAATTTAACCCTGATTGACAGACGGACGGATGTTTTTTATTTATTTGATTTATACTAGATAATAAATTTGAAGAACCGGGAAGATTCTTAGCAATGTTGAGTTTTTCAACACTTTTATAATAATAAAACGTGAGCTGTTGGTTAATTATTTTTTTATAAATACGAGAGTGTAATTATTCTCTGATAAAAAAATATTATATTATGGATAACTCCGAGGTTAATGTCAGGTTTTGGTGATGTTTTCTTTGTGAGAAAAGTAATTGCCGGAAATTGAAATGAGTAATGATTATACTGCAGCACCTTGTTTATTTAAATTTTTGTTTATTCAAATATAATTCCGAAGCTAAGATATACACAATACTTCCGTGATATTAAATGATACAAATTTCTTAATTTTTTTTTCTCTAGTTAATCAATATATGTAAAATATGCTTTTAAAAAATGTATTTGTTGTGTTATCATCATGGGCATGACTGATTTTTTGCCGTAGTTCATTCTACTGTCATAAATAAACAACTGTATTTGTATTACGTCAAAACAAAATATACGTTTATCGCGAAAGTGGTTACGTTAATATTTATATTGCCTTGATTTGGTTCTGCGTTTAGCGGTTGTTCTTAAAGTCACGCCACTGCTTTCTTCTAAAATGGGCGTTAAAATTTAATGCACCTTTTCTAATGAGGCGCTTCTTGACGCTTTTCCTAGATATGAAGACTAACGATTGACACGAATAGGAAATAAAAAGCTGTAAATTGGATGTTAACTTTTTTTTAAACATAAAACGAAAATGCTGATCCATTGGTTCTGAAGCTTTTTTTATTTTTAAGGTCGTTTCCTCTTGACAACCATGCGATGGATTATTGAATAAATATAAAACCTATGTTTTTTATCAATGTATGTACGCGTCCTTAGCAATTATAGTTTTAATATTCAAATGAAAACGTATTGTCGGGTATTTTTTTAATGATAATTTTACTACACAAATGCAGTTTTATAAAGTTTTAATGAGTCTCAACTATCTTTCATATTTTGAACATACTTACAATTAATGCAGACTAAAAGTACATACGAAAAATATATTGGTTCTAGTGATCACGGGGGTGAGATGTTGGGTACGGATAATTGATAAGCTTTCACATTAAACCTAAGCAGGCTGTATGTTTATACATCGACTGGAACTATTCAGCACGAACGTGAATGAAGCTGAAAGGTCGTTTCATGAAGAAAAAGTCAATATAATAAAAAGAAGTGTATTTTTTTCATGGATATTATATAAAATTAAAATGAATTATTCAAAACAATTGCAATCTACCACGTATGGATTCATAATGAATTTCTGAGAATATTCTCATAAGAAAGTTATCGGAGTAAAATGTTAAGATTCGATTGTATTCAAATTATAAATAATCTCCTACTTTCCGTTGTTCCACTGATAAAAAAAAATGATCCACGAAATAAATCCACGTAGTCTAACTACATTCACTAGTAATTGACGCCTCGTGCTGGAAATTTACCTATATTTTCAAGGAGCCAATAATTTGAATCCAGTCAAATGGAAACATTTTTTTACATTTATTCCCTTAATATGTAAAATACTATAACAAAGCATCACTTACGTCGTCTATGCTGGGACCAGAATTTAATCCATGACAATGTTGATTGAAAATCTCCTACATAGTGCATATTATTTAGCTGCATTCAAGCAATTACAACAGAACTGGAGCTGGTTTTAATTATTTGACCGTAAATTTATTGTTTACATGTGTTAGAGCTGACTATCCGTATACTAAATTTAAAGCATGTTAAATAGTCGAAAATAAGCTGTTTCAATATAAAAAGATGGCTTTATTATCTAATAAATGTCTAAAATAAATGTAAAAAACGTATAATGCGATATGTCGTAATACGCGTTAAAAAAAATGCTGTTTATTGATCGATAAGATTAAGAATTGAACTAAAAATACTCCATTGTCAACTAATTGTTTCATTTTGACTGCATGTGTGAACATACAAATTAACAATCTTGAGAAATTAACGTTATGAGCATGACGGTAGTAAATGCAATTAAGTTAGCAGCGATGAATAATATTGATGGCTATTCCAGTCTGATCGCTAACTGCATTTTCCGATTACAGTGTGTTAATATAGTTCACACAGCGACGTCACTTGAAATTTTCGGCTTCAGAAATGAGGTGAGGAAGTGAGTTACTTTTTGTGAATTCGTTTTGTTATGTTCTCTTCTGCTGGCAAGGCGCCATTTTAGTTAAATGCTTCCAGTACAAAGGTGTTTTCGAGATACACACCGATGCAATTTCATCTAACGGTAATCAAAAGCATGTTTTCCAAAGACAATTAAATTTTGGTGAAAGGTTTAATTGGTTCAAAGTTTGTTTGTCTAAGACTAGGTTAACATTTTAATTTTGAATAAAAAATCACTGAAGCACTTATGTGTAAATCTAAAATGAATCAAATTAAACAACTACAGTTATCATATCAAACATATTTGACAAATAAATTCGCACGTATTAAAAAGAACCTAAACACGAATTAAAAAAGACAATTAAAAGTCTGATTAGTTTACACAATAAACATATAAATAAAATAAAGCATAACATCCTGATAGTATCCCGTTATTAGATTAAGTGTTCAAATTCCATTTTGTGCCTAAGGGTTCAGAACTGTGATAGAATAATTTACACACAATTAATCGATTGGATTAAATATTATGAAAATCTCCACTCACAGAATACGGATTATAAATACTGAAAATCATCTTGATTTAAGTGGTCTAGTCCTAATCATATTTTTTTACTTTCAAGCAAGAATAACAATCAGACATTATTGTGAAGGATATACTCACCTATTCTGACGATATCGTTGTGCAGGGTGTCGGTTTAGCATCAGAATCAAATAAACAGTGAGTGATGGTAGGAAAGCAATTTGTCTGCGTTTCCAGCCTATCTTGACTTATTCTAGGATACAAGCTCAATGAATAACTTAAAATTATTGTAAAAATATCAATAAACTTTGTGTAGTATTTTTTAAATTTATTGATTTGATTTTTTTTAACTTTTGAAGGTGATTATATAAATGACACTTTAAGCCTGGTTGCACACTTATTATTATAGCATAAGCTACACGGCTTTATGTTCACAAGTAGGGTAAGTACTTGACTAACTTTTCACCTGTTCTGTAAGTCAAGTATAGTCAAGTAATATACGACAAAAATGCTTAAATTTGTTTGTGTTTCAATATTCATTATGAGGACAAATATATATTTCTTAGAAAACCTTACTGTGATGATAATTCAAATACAGCACATATAAATAACATTCTACGAGAATACACAGAATACGTTTAAGATAACGGAATATACCTTTTTACTATGAAGAAGTGTTTTTGGGAAAGAAGGTAAGCATGTGTATAATGAAATGATTATTATTAAAATTTGAAAGCAAGTCTAAAAGTAAATATTTAATAAGGTTGTAAGTCTGATTCGTAGAAGTTCAATTTTGTAAACAAAATATCACTGAATTTCAGAGTGTGTGCCTTAGTAGAAACAAAGATTATCCTCCACGACGGAAGATTTATGTATGTATACTAGTATAAAACAATACACTAGCATTTCCCGAAGGTAATCTACACGCGTCCAACTTCAGTATATTACATGGAAAATCAAGAGCATTGTTCTATGTGCAATTGTTGAGTAGACCAAAAACTTCACGTTATATTTGTTTCACGACAATGTTTAAAGATGTGTTATCTATTTCATTTTTAAACTGAAATAAACAGACTTTGTCCTACTGATGTTTTTTTTTATCATAATACTTGTTTTGCGTCTTAAAATCAAGCATGAGTCTAATTTCCTAATAATTAATAATTTATTTATTTATTTCAGATTTTGTTAGAGAACATAGAACTTTATAGTTCTGACGAGGGCGTAAGCCGAAATAGCTATCAACAAATATATAAAATAATTTCTGTAGAATTAAAATACATCGTTATTTTTCTCAACGTATTATAATGAAGTTCTACCAAGTAAATGCCAACTCAATCAATAAAGCTTCCGTTTATGAAATCATGATTATTTGAAAAATATGAACAATACAGAATGATCTGATAAAAAACGGACTTTCATGGAATTCCAGCATTTAAATCACTTATGTTAAACGATTAACCTAAAGCCAAATTGATGTGATCTAGATTTTTTTAAGGTGAATTTTGCTTTTACATTGTCCTTTCTTTGAAATTTAGTAGTTAAATTAAATAATGTTTGAATTGCTGACTCAAAGTATACATATGAACATTATAGTAAAGATATTGCTTGTATTTTTTTGAAATCAATATAGCAATACAGTCAAATTAACCAAATGAATTTTTTGGCTTTCCTTTCAACCCTTAAAAACGAATTAATAGTTAGATTCTGTCGTCTAAAAATTTAGATAACGTTGTTGTTATACATTATGCATTTCATTAGAAAAGTTAAGAGGGTGAATTTTGAAATCTTTTGACAACAGACGATGGGGATTCCGGATTTGTAAAACTCTCTGTCGGTAAATAATTAATCAGGAGTTCTTTGTAATTCCAAAAGCCTCCTGTTTGTAATTTGTTTGTTTATATCTGTGTAAAAAATAAAACGAATTTAATCAGTCGAATATTTTTGAGGGTTTTATTTTCGTATTTGATAATGACAGACGCTAAATGGGAATTCATTATAATTACGCACACAATTTTTTTTTTCAAAAATGTATTTACGGAAATGTTAAATTATTTAACAGTCGATTGTTTTTTAAGAAAAAATATATTTATTTTTTAAAGCGTGAAAATCAAACAAAATTTTATGTCAATAGAGCAAGAAAAAGCCGTAAACAAATTATGTAGTCTCAAGAATTTTAAGCCGTCAGTTTTCATTATCACTGTTAGTATAATAAGCTATGGACGATTTATTGCTCCGATTATGAACTACCACAGATAATAAACACATTTTATTTTGAAAATGGTTTTCATATCGAAAATTCAAAAAAAACAATAATTCTCAAAACCTTTCATTTTGTAACGTTATTTAACCGACTAAAAGTAAATATATTCGGAAAAAAAATTATAAGTGCGCCCACCGCCATCATGCCCGCTCCTAATGCGAAGCAGATTGGGAAGAAGAAGTATATATTTATAAATTTATTACATTTATAATGCTTGCGTAATTTTCAAATAATCTTATTTAATATCCAAAATTTATTCTCACTAACTATGTAAAATAACTGTATGCAAACGTCCTGTTGAAGATCAATATTCGACAAAAAAAAGACTGAAAAGGGAAAGCTCACCTCTCTAGGAAGGTGTAATTTTAAAACGTTTTATTCAAATCCTTTGAGCACTCACTATATATTTAATAAAATTGCCAGTAAAAAGATTTTTAGAGCTGATGGAAAAATTTATTTTTTGTCAGAAAAAAATTCGTTAAAAAGTAATTATGAGTTGTCAAAGATGGACTTATTCCGTTTCTAGCAATTCCTAATGAAAATTATTGTCATTTTAAGCGGAAATATCTCTCAAAGGAGTGATGTGTTAAAAACCATTGCCAGTGATGTTAAATTTAATAAAATAGTTACAAGCCATTACTTACTTACTTAAAAATCTGTAATGTGCTAAGATTTGATATAAAAAAAACGTTATGTTTAAAACTCGGGTGTATGCTATGATAATATTTTTAATGGTAAGTGACTCTTTGTATTGAAATAACAAAGCGTACAAATCTATGAATTGTTTTCTATACTAAAAGCACCTTTTTATTTACAGTACATCTCAGATAAGAAATTGGATTCCAAATCATTTATTGAGACACTATGTGACACTTAATTATACAGATTCTATAGTTTTATATCAATGTACATGTCACTATTAAATAAATTAAAAACAATTCTGTTTCTTCCTTAAAATTATTGATTTGTGTATACAACACTGAATTATTTTTAATGAAAGTTTTGTAAAACATAGCGATGCTTATGGAATGAGGTATGCGAAAGCTAAATATTTTCATATATATCATAAATATTTCTTTTATATGGTAAGTATAGTTTTAATTGTAGAAGCAAGCTATTAATATCATCTCCTTCCTTTTATAATTTCTAAGGTCTGACTTCAATGTCTTCCGAGTTTTTTTGTATCAATATGTAATCAAACATTGCTTAAATTGACCGATACATATAATACGTGGCATTAGATTGCTTACCGTATTGGAAAAGAATTATTTGCCAGTCATTTGAATAGCTGTTGGATTTTTCATTTTGTATGCTGCGTGTAAAAAATTTTAAAAACAATTTCACATAAAACGTTTAAAAAATAGAAAAGTTTTTATATTTATAGCTCTGTATGATGTATATCAGTTGAATGCTCAAGACAAGCGAAATCGGTCATGATTAATTTATTGTGGAATAAGTATTATCGTTTAATACAAGGAATAACTCTTAACGAATATTTATGGTAGACTTTTACAAGAAAAATAAAAATGAAAGATACAACTACATACATAGAAATGAATTGACAAAAACTGATTTTTTTGATAACAATTCAAATATGTATTTAAGATTAAAAATAAAATAAACGCTTTATGTGCACACCCTTTTCGCTTAATTTAAGTGCCATTATAATGATCACGCTACTTACGTGTGAATATTTCTTAGCCCTTGAAATGTTTCCATTCTCTGTATCCTCTGTTGACTGAGTCTCGAGAGAAAGACAACTCAATTTTCACGTCGTCGGACGATACCACCTCAGACACAAAGGATTACTTCACGGACTCTTGGGCACAGGCCTTTACCGTGAACACTTTAAAAACTTATCAATTCCGTTTATTATAACATGACATGGCATTTTTATGTCTTAAAATAACATAAATCAGGATCCTAGATAACAATATATTATATTATCTCAAGGTGTTTACTGTCAATAAGTCAATTGGTAGAAAATTATATTAATTAAAAAACATATGTTAATTTTTAAACTTATTCACAGGGCTGTGGAGTCGTGAAAAAAATCACCTCTCCTATTCTGGCTCCAGCATTGACCAAAAACCCGACTCTGACTCCAACTCCAACATTGACCAAAAACATGACTCCTACTTTGACTAAAAAACCTTAATTTCGTCACGTTTTTTTCCTATTTTTGTATATTTAATTAAATATCACCCAACAAATCCGGCCAATAGCCAAATTTGACATATGATATGCATAAATAAAAAGTTCAAGCTCTTCAAAATTTCCGACTTCGACAACGACTCCGGCCAAAACACCGCGATGACTCCGACTCCAGCCAAAAAACCGCAACCCCATGACTTCAACTCCGACACCACAATTCTCTTTAACAATTAATTTATCTAGATCAGGACCAATTTCGCACATCGTGAGCATTTTCAACTAATGAAAAGTTGCAAAAAGTGCATGAGCGTAACCAGCGCTGATATTAATAAACGTATCTTTAAATAATTACAAAAATAGTTTTATTATTATACTACGTGAAAGTTAATTTATTATAAAAATATATTCCCTCTAAAATGTGGCTCAACAAAAGTTTTTTTCACGAAAGTTGCTTTTTATTCAGCAAAGAAGCTTCTTTTATTTAGATAATTCAAAGATAGAATAGAATGATGGCATTAGAAAAGGTCCAATAGTTATCTGATCGCTTTGTCTCTCGTTGCGACGTGTATAAAATCAAATGGGTGGGAGAGAATGTAAATTTTACAGAAACTCATGCCTTTGAACATAACTCCATAAATCAATTGGAACATTTAAGTATGATAATGTTCGTTGAGAGACTATAACAATTGGATAGTGTTGCTGTAACAGACTTAGACAAACTTCCGAAAACATCATTTGCTCGGTTACTGGGTCAGTATTTTTGGCAATTTCGGGTCCACGGTGCAGATGTCAACTTCTATAGGTAACTTCGACTTTACGGGTTTGAGTTCCAATACGAACACCATTCTTTCAGTCAACTTATCGATTTTGGTTGAAGCAATGGGTGTTACCTACCACTAGAGACTCCAATTCGAGTATCGAGTACTCGATACTCGAGTATACTCGTCCATTTTCCAAGTACTCGATACTCGAGTAATTTGAAAAATACTCGAGTAATACTCGTAATTTATAAATAAAGATTTATTTCCATTTTTTTAAACAGTGGACAGAAAACTAGATTGCATTATTTAATTCTTCATTGATAGCTTTTAAGCCAACGTCCACAGCAAGTCCACAGAGAGAGTTTTATCTACTGCGGGATTAAAAAACAAAACTTCGAACCAAATTAAAATTTGTGACGCTTGATTCTCCATTATTTTTGAATATATATTTCATAACTTTAAATAAATGAATTGATTCAATAAAATAAACTTATTTTTTATTTATCATATATTAATGTAGACACATTTGAATTAATAATATACTTTTTGGTACATCTGAAACTACTCGAGTATACTCGAGTACTCGAGTATTTTAAAATTTTACTACTCGATACTCGATTTGTTGAGATGACGAGTAATTGGAGTCTCTACCTACCACTCACCAGCTCATATAGGTAAAGACAATCAAAATTGACTAGCTACCTACAAGTCTTGTCATCAAAGTAAAGAGGTTGAATGACTGAGTAGCATCCAGTACTCGTATTTTTTTGTCGTCTAGACACCTCTATTTGGAAGCCATATGCTACTAATTGGGAGTGGACATGGTTTTTTATGTTGGCTAGACCGGAATGCCTATTTTTTAATATAAATTCTAATAAAAATATGACAGTTATAACATAGGGTATCGTTAAATAAAAGTTATTCTTTTATTTTCGTCTCTCTGGATAGTTTTATAAATGAAAACAACCATTTTTGAAATTTAGCTTCTGGTTAAAATTTTACAATAATTTTTACTAACCGCATAGAAAAATTGTAGAAATGACGAGAGAAAAATGGATTTCATATGAATAATATTTCTCATGAATTATTGATGCTTTAAAAAATGTATTAAAAAACAGCTGCCGCTTTTCACATTTTTTAAGCAACCTAATTCTTGTTTATGTATTTGATCACATCATTTATTCATATTTGCTATTGACACTAAGGGAGAGTGAGAGATGGGGTTAAAAACCTTTGACAGTTTAACGATATAATTGGTAACTTATTTTTTTTTCATTCTTCCACGCATTAAAAAAGCTTATAGATAATATATCATGTAGATTCAAACCACCGAATTGAATATATTTTTTTTATTTAATACGTATGTACATGCAATCACAAATTTGTTTTTTGATCATTTTTTAAAGTTTTTGATATGTATGACTAGACAAAGAATAAAATGTTAGTAACTATACAACATCGATCATGATAAAATATCATATTCAGAAAAAAAACAATACATACGCAATAGAAAATTGTACGTAAAGTGACTCTTTCACGCTTTATAAAAAGTAACTAGGTACGTACGTAAAACAGACATCTGAACGAGCGATAACGATCTATGGCTTAAAACTTTAACCAAACCCAATCGCCTTTTTTCTTATCGCTAGATTAAAAGAATAAGTTCAAAAGGAGTTTTAATTTAAATGAACTTCTTAATACTTTTCTTTAGTCCGTAGTACATGGTGTTCAGAAGTTTTTTACAAGAATATTTCCAATGCCAGGCTGTTCAATATGTTCGGTTTGGCATGTTAATTTGAGCACGTTTGAAAATACGAACGTTCACTGCGGAATACTACAGGTATAAATGAAGTCTCCAATGTGCACATAGATTCCGACCAAAATAGTAAAAATGATTTTGAATATAGCTCAAGCGTATGGCCATAGTGACAGGCGTAAATAATCATATAATTGAATGGGAAATAACCTCGACTACATTCCACAATGAAACAATCATTTAAAACGTTAAAATAAAAATAATAATACATTTTTAGTACTTTTTCCACATAAAATTTATTTGATCAGGACCGGTTTCGCTCATGGCGATTATTTTGGTATTATTATTTTTATTTTAACATGGTATTATTTTATTTTAACGTGTTAAATGATTGTTTCATTGTGGAATGTAGTCGAGGTTATTTTCCATTCAATTATATGGATCATATATTTCTAAGATTTATATGGTATATTTTCACATCTGATTTACAATATTTATCTTACAGTAAATAGCAGTGGTAGAAATTCTATTGAAATATTAAATATGTACGGTAATTTAATATTATTATTACGATTTAAGAAATAAAAACAAGACTATACAGATGGAAAAATAAATAAACATTCACACAATATGTATTTGGACGCAACAAAATACATTTATTTTAGTACGCTGTTTTTTCAATCGATGAATGTTTTCTGTTATTTTCCATCTTCGAACGTTTTAAGCTCCGCCCCTACCCTTAAAGTGACACGCTGTTAAATGGATCGAAAAATAAACGCCATGAATCTCAACCAGGGATTCTTAACAAGACGTATTTTATTTAAATATAGAATATAACGAAAAATAGTCATTGAAATAAACGTTATGACACTAAAGATAATTTTACTGATTTATAGAAAACTAAAAACCAAAAAAACTTTAGTAATTTTTAATGAACACTTTATGCGTGTGTTAATAAGATAACGTTATCCGAAAATGTATGTGCAAGGCATTATCTAAATATGTATGGGTCTATTTATAAACTCTTTCTCATATTGTAATACATGCACAGTTTTCCATTTCGTCACCCACTGACTATTTTGAATGATTTACAATTTACTCTCAATAAGTCAACCTTTTTTTTTATTAAATATTTATGTTGAATTAGTGTGGATTTTTTTTTTCCGATTTATTAAAAAAAAACAATGAAAGAATTTCTAATATTACACATTTCATACAGGA
The DNA here is from genome assembly GCA_028554975.1 of Himalopsyche kuldschensis. Lineage (NCBI taxonomy): Eukaryota > Metazoa > Arthropoda > Insecta > Trichoptera > Rhyacophilidae > Himalopsyche > Himalopsyche kuldschensis. The sequence continues at coordinate 2,475,833 of JAHFWI010000068.1, forward strand.
AAATTTGAAGAGCAAAGATTTGTATATAAAAAGAAAAACTATTGGTCTCATATGTAAGTGAAAAATACGACCGATCCAGAGAAAATGATTAACTCATCCACTTATATAGAAGATCGCACCAGAAGAAAAAGTATCTGTGAACAATGCAATTAAGCCAAGCAGAACAATTATATAATATTTTAAAACATCTCGAATGGATTGTTTCTCTGATTTAAGTTATCAACGGAGGTGGAAGATACTTAATGGAATTTCAAAACCAAATTTTACTCGTTAAAATTTGTTTCACTTTGATACATGTTTGTCTTGATTAAGTTGTCTCTCTGTAACACAGGAAACACGCTCTCTCCTTCTGCCTCACTGCCTAGAAAATCATAGATTGAGAGAGTGCATATATGCGACGGCGTGAGTGTTCAGCAAATGCTATGAAGTGGTAATGCCACCTGATGTCAATTTATACAAGAAGCTTATGCTTTCACTTCAAAAAGGATAAGTACAAGGTGAAGAATGTGGAAAATAATGTTGTAGTTTATAGCTTTTTTAGTTTCACCAGACTCCATTTAACACCAGAGCTCTAATAATTGTCAAAGTTAAATATTGTTCATCGATTAAAAACAATATTCGTTATTTTTCGAGAATTACTACCTTCGATCGTCATAGATTAAACATAAATGGTAAGCAAGGTTAATTTAATTTTTCAAATGGTAGTTATTATTATCTAGCACGAAATAAGTTTTCTCATTGGATTCGAGCTAGCTTATGTCGTAGCATTAGAAGAAAAAGAAAGATTCAATGTATGTAAAGGTGCGCAATGTTTATTGTCGATAAAGACTCCCAATAAAATATTGTAGATATTTGTCGATGCCTATGGTAATGGATAAGAAAAGTTGGCAGTATATGGCTTGAACTTCAACTTTGCGTCGGGAAAACCCCTTATCGATGCGAAAGAGCTCATAAAGTAGGCGGCAGACATTTTTCACCGCGAGTTGGGAGGAAAAACAGTGATAGTTTTTCTACAGTTATTTGTGATTTCCAAAGCGATAAAGCCATTGGAATAATATTTATCAACTTTTTTGTGCCATCATAATTTACAAAATAGTCGTCGGCTGGGTAATAGAAGGTTAACCGTTTTGTGTTATTAAAATGGATCGTTCAGAAGTTTATCAAAGTATCATTTGATTAAATCCGATTCGTATTAATCCAGTAGGTATAAAACAGAATGAATTTATTAATAATGATATGTTTGTGTATCACGAAGCTCAAAATTCTCAAGCACGGTATACATATGTACGTAGCTCTAATCAGTATTCATATTTCACTAGTTAAAATATATTAAAAGCCGGTAAGAAAAATAACAATGTATTTTAGTTCTACATAAATTATTTTATATATTTTTTGATAGCTATTTCAGCTTATACCTTCGTCAGAACTATCGGACGAAGGCGTAAGACGAAATAGCTATCAACAAATATATAAAATAATTTATGTAGAACTAAAATACATTGTTATTTTTCTTACCGTATTATAATGGAGTCCTACCAAGTAAATGCTTACTCAATCAATCAATATATTAAAAGCATTTTATTTCCGTTGAAAACTAATTGGTACAATGTTTCTTAATAGAAAAACACTTAACGATGCATGCATATACGAAAAACCGTTCATTTATGCCAATCGATATATTAGGAAAAGTTTAACACTATTTTGATAATTAATGATCTCAAAATATCGGGAAGAATACAAATAATTGATTGAATGTCATTAATATAGATAACACAAATAGAACACGATTGTGTTGAGGTGCAATTAAAAATCACTTCGCTTTCTATAGTAGTACCATGTATTACTGAATTTTTATTTCCTTTTGAACAATTTACTTAATAAACACCTAAGACACGATCACGGGGGTTTCATATTACCTAAATGTATAAAACGCCTTTCGAGATAATGAAAATGGGTAATATCCATTATCTTGCTTTTATGAAGGGTAGATATAATAATAACGCTGCTTTTATAGGATTGCAAGGAACACCTATCCACCTTTTGTATCGGTGTTAAAGAGGTGCTATGCGCTCAAAACATTTGTTGCACTACTGCTATACACTGTTATACTACGTAAATGGTGTAGGATACGCCTTTGACTAATTATTTAATTGGAAGATGTTATTTAATAGTCTTCCATGTAAACATTTGTTTGTTTCAATCATTATAAAAATGCTACTCCTTTTTGGACTTTTTTTTATTAAATATGTGCTCTTATGAGTAGGGTGTGTTGTTTTATTTTGAGTGAAACACATTTTGTACTTATTTTACAGATATTATAAAATTAATTAAATGATAATGCTTGCGATGAGCCAAATTGGTCTCGATCTTTATGATACTAATACATAGTGATAATTGGTATAAATCAGGACTATAAACCAACTGACAGTAAAAAAGAAAAAAGTGGATCAAAATGTTGACAAAAACATTTGATGTAATAGGAATGATCACTTATATGGCACTGCGCTGCCAATCGATGATCTACCCGCCCTAGAAACCAAAAATGACTTTTAAAGAAAATCAATTGAACGATTTCTACGAAATAGTTGTCAATAAATATCAGAAAAACTCTGTTATAAAATTGTAAAAAGCACATTTGAATCACCTTTTATGATTTGCAACTATATTACTAGGCTATACAGAAAACAGTGTCAATGATGTAAAAATAAGATCTTTTAAAAAGGAGGTTTAAATAAAGCATAATTATGTTAAGTTAGTATGACGCGATTTTTTCATTTCGTTTAAAAAAAATCATATTGGCGTATCTTGGCTGCATAAAACCATAACTACTTGTGGTTTTTCAATGCAAACCTTATCCAATATCCGGATATTCTTGAACCTCGCCGGTCGGTAAGTGCTAATTTGAAGCGGCGCACCGTTGGGTAATAGTATCTACTGCATTATACAGGTGCCGATAATGCATACACCTTTAAACTTATCCGTGAAAGCATTTCTTTAGAACGTGATAAAAATACAAGTGTTAGTTATCAGTAAGCGTTTTAGAGCAGCTTCTTTGACGATGAACGATTATTAAATCGATGAATTTTTATGATGAATATCAAAGAGTATTTTTATTATTATAAGAGTTATCCCGAAAGAATAGTTCAGTGAGTGAAAAACATGTACTTCTCATCATTCAATCTCTGTTGAGATAAAATCCATTAAGAGTCCATATGCTTTACATTAGAAACACGCATGGTTACGAAACATGGTCGTATTAACTTGCCACGGAGTAAAATATTTATTCGATACAGTAAGTCCTCGACTTATGCGATTAATTGGTTCAAAATTTTTTTTGTAAGTCGAAGAAAACTTAAAAAGAAGTATTCTTAAAAATAATATGCGTTAGTTTCAAGTGAGAATTAATTGCATGAAAAGTATCTACATACATATGTATATGTATCATGCGTATATTTTTGTATTTAAATATCACTCCAGGCATCACCAACGATTTTTACAGCTTTAAAAATCTTCTTCCAAAATCACTTTTTCCAAAATTCGATTACGATTTTTCATTATGTCTACTGAAAGCTCTAGCCGCTTGCCGAAATGTATTTTGCAAGTAATACTTTTTAAATGTATGTACCATACATTAATCCATTGGTTGAATAATAATGGTTGCATTTGGAAGCAGGAATATTTTTTTAATATTTTCATTATTGTCGCAAGGCTTGCTGTAAATTTATGGTTATTAGAGACTCCAATTATTCGATATCTCAACTACTCAAGTATCAAGAAGTAAAATTTTAAAATAATCGAGTACTCAAGTATACTCGAGAAGTTTCAGATGTGCCACAATATTTATTATTAATGATAAATAACAAAATATATTTATTTATATTTATAAAACATATATTTCAAAATTATTGATGAAAATTAAACGTCTCAAATTTTAAATTGGTTCGAAGTTTTTTTTTTATAATTCCTGCAGTAAACTGTATCTGTTGCTGTGGACGTCGGTTTTATAGTTAACAATGAATTTAGTGCGTCTAGTTTTTCTGTCCGCTGCTGATGAATGATTCCAATTTTTTAGTATACATTATTTTAAATAAGTAAATAAAATTTTGAAATAAATTTTCATTTATAAATTACTCGAGTAATACTCGAAAAATGGACGAGTATTCTCGATTATCGATTTTTCGATAATCGAATTGGATTCTCTAATGGTTAAATTAATTTTATTGCGTAAGTCTGAAATCGCGTATGTCGAGAACTTACTACATGTATAAATTAATAGTTATGAATGCATACAAAATATACCAATTCACTTGTGTATATTTTTAATGTATGTGTTAACTGTCGTGAGGTGATTTCTGTTGGCGATTTTTTTAAGATGCAACAATAGCACTGTTAAGGAAACTAAGCATGGTAATTTCTAGGATAGAATAACTGCTTCTTGGGTATATTAGGCTAAGTGTACTGTGTTATATGTTATTTAGTGTTAAATACACTACATTTTCAGCAAAGATTTTCGCTTGACTACAATTAGAATGCGGGTGCAATTTGGACCCAACAGGGCTGCGCAAATTCCGTTCCACTAAATTTATTTCATTGAGATAAATGGGGTTGCGTCTGCGGTTAACCGGAAGGCACGGTCACCGGTCAAAATACACCCTCTATATCACTCGGCCAAAGTTTTTGGTCGGGTGTAAGAAGAGATTATTTGACGCTTATAGGGCCAGTGCGTTGTTGTGATAACGTTATAGCCAGAAAGTGCGCGGTAAAAATGAATATACATTCGATTCGCCCACACAAAACTCACCGCAACACACCTAATCCAATAAAGAAAAGGCTATGCTCTTGCAAGTTAGCAAATCTATTTCATGTTATAGTGGCAAAATAGCAAAGTATTTTAGTTCTACAAATATTGTTTTATATTATATATAGTTGATAACTATAGTTCTGATAAGGGCGTACGCCAAACTTTAAGCAAAATAATATTTTTGGAGCTAAAATACTTTGCTATTTTTACAAATTATTTTAATGGAGTTCTTCCAAGTAATCAATTACTCAAAATTTGAATCGTTTGAATCTTATACTTTTCCATGAGATTTGTCGTCAACGACCCGGGTTTCGCCTTTCGGCATCTTTAGGCATTTCAAGTGCAGTCTGGTTCATTTATGCTCATTAAATGTCTTAAGGTGCAGAAAGGAAAACCTAAAACGTTACCAACAAAACTCATGGAAAAGTAAAAAATTCAAACGATTCAAATTTGATATTGAAATTCATCATAGATCAATCAAACATAGAAAATTGTCCTGCAATTTCAGATACTTAATATTATTGGTGAGCCATCTATCACTCAAAGCTTTGTACAGCACATAATCCGTTTGGTTAATTCATATGCTGATAATTTGATGGATCATCGTCAGCCATTTTCATGACCGTATTCCGCAGTACGACTTTGATCAATGGGCTATCTATACGAAGCTATTGAAATATGGGGTTGATTTCTTTATTATAAGTCTTTTCAAAATCCTTCATTTACTGCTTGAATATGATTTTCGCTTTTTCATTGCTTTCGATTGGAGCCTGAGGTTCATTTTACAAACGTTTTAGTAATAAGAAAATAATCATATCAAACCATAACACTAACTTGTACTAGACGGCTTACAATAAGCTAGTAAGTAAAGTGACTAAGCTTATTTACTATACTTAAAAAGAAACTACGAGTATCATTATACGTTACTACACTCTTTATTCGATATTGTAGTTTCTTTTTTTGTTGGAGGGGTTCACTATATAAAACTGATGTTGGTATTTATTAAATTGGGAGAATGGGTGAAAATATTTGAATACTATTGAGAAAAAAGGCTTTTAGAGATGCGAAAGATTGTCATATACAATTGTAATGATCATATTAAATAATATTTTCAAATCATTTTGTGTCGTTTTCTGTAAGAATTGAATACCGAAAAAAATATATAAAAAAATTCTATTTTTTTCTAATAGGCTATCACTGTAACACAACGATTTATTGCCTGTAGAGTTATGACGAGAAGGCATCATAGAATTGTTATACACTGAGAGCTATTCTTCTCGATGATCCTCCATAGGTAAAAAGAAAAAGTAAGCTGATTTCTTGAACTGTAGCGATTCTTGTCAGCAGCAATGGGAAGGCAATGCAACTTGAATATATTATATTATAATATACACTAAGATTAGAAACGAAGGAGACGGAATGAACTTTGACGCTGACGTGCCAAAATACTTGAAACTCCATCAAATAGATATTTAACGAAAATCTGCTTTTTGGTGGATTGCTTAGAACATTTCACCGTGTTTGACTCTTCACATAAGTTGTATCGATTAATCAAATTTTAATCCGATTGATATATGTAGATATATTGTTGCTGCCGATAACTGCCTTCAATTAATTTTGTTTTTAAAGATTAGAACAATTAAATTAATTGAGTGTCGAAAGAAGTATTTACGTGCTAACTTTTTACTCTTGCTTTTCATTTTATGCCATTTATGAAGGCAGTATTCCTTCCTTAAACATTACCTTATTTTAATCTCTGCTCAAGTATGTAAGAAAAATTCAAAGCAAAAGTTTCACTGACAGAGAAGCTTCGAAGCGAGTCGTTTTTCAACTTGGCGCCTCTGAAATGATAGACTTTTAATCTATTTTGTTTTTAATGTTCAAGCGATTTTATAAAACAGGGCCACCAACTTTGTTGTCAAATTATTTGCATACACACAAAAACTTTCTAAAAACTGCCCCCAGCCACCAACTGAAAGTTGTAAACTCCATTCTCAGACGCGTTACTACTGTGAGCGCGGAGCAAAGCTTGGCTAAGTGAATCGAAAATGTTTCGCGTGTTTGTATCTTAAATGGTTTGGAAATCATTATCCTAAAGATTAATATTGCCCAAAAATTGTATTATTAGTATGAAATTAATTTTGTGGAAAATTAGTATTATGTTCATAAAGCATTAAAGGTACCAGATTCCCAATTTAATTATTTCCTCATATATACAATAGCTAATCTGATGTAACATCCGAATAGATATCGGTATCGAATCACTAAGTGCGACTCGACGAATCTAGGAGGATTCCTGTCCGAGATTTTGATTCACTCGAAAACCCTAATGAAACTTTATTTGTGTTTTTTAACTATTAATGTTTGATAATGTAGTTGTTGCTGGAAAACAAATAATTCATTTTTCGTACGAGTCAATTCGAATTGCATTTGAGCATTGAAAGTAGAATTCGAAAAATCTAGAAAAAATAACAAATGATAAATAATAATAAAAAAAGAAATGATTTTTTTGCTATCGTTTTTTATTTTGATATTCTTATTTTGTTTTACACATAGTTCTTTTGACATAATCTGGTTTTCGCGGTGCACGCTGTTTTTTTAATTGTATTTTTATTTGCGTACCTATACAATTTGCCACGATGTTAAGCAGCACTACTGTAATAAATAATGTTTCACATGCATTTTTTTCTCAATAGACGCACTATAAAGTTAAATAAAACCAACAGTAGAATTGAAGAAACAGGATTAACTTCTCAAGCTTTTGCTAGTATGCATCATTGGGACAGACACATTATGAATATTTTTAATATACGATAATTTTGCTTCATGTAGTAATGTAAAATATAATTTTTTAACAAGATACCTTGCAATTTGAATAGGTATCGTATCTAGTGGATTATTTTTTAAAACAGAACTAATTTAAGCCCTGTAAGTTAAGCAAGAGTGTAGATTTTTTAACTAATCGGCTTAAAATTGCGACTTTATCCAGTAGAATTGCTAAGCGATTCATATGAGAGTAACAGTTTCACGTGCCCTTGATGTAATCCACCACTGTTAATTAGCTTTTCAAAACATTTCTAACTTAATGTACACGCCAAATGTAAATTTTCCAGCAGGAAGTGTCGTTTAATATTTATGGTGCGTGTTGTTGTTTTGTAAAAACGTACAAATAATAAGATTGTAATCGTAACGTTTTGTTTTCTTTTATATACATGAAATGTGTTTTCCGGAATATGGTATCATTTATAGAATATGCCAGATTTCAAAATTTATTGTTTTACTATTGTCTTTGTTTAACGATGTATGACAACACTGTAATCATTAATAATTGCTTCAATGCTTTAACAAAGGCGTGTTTTTTTTTGTTTCTGTGAATGATTGATTTTGATGAAGGTAACTATAATAGGTTTGCTCTGTATCAAAAAATCCAATCAATAAAAGAGAAGACCATTTTTCTCTGTAAGATATTGGCGTTGTTTACTGCACATTGTAAAATAGATATGCTATCTGGAAAACGATTTTTTACGGATTGCCGTTTTATAATTATTTTTCGATACACTTTTATTCAATTTGTATGAATTCAATTTTCATGATGATTTTGTTTTCATTTAATTTACTTGTCGAGTTCCGTGCTAAAAGTGTTATTTCACAAAAACTCGCCATGTTATTTGAAACGAAAAATAAGCCGATAACAGAATATAAATTTACCATAAAAAATAACGTCGAGGGGTGATTCTTTTGCTTAAAAATCGGTCATGAGTTACATAATTTAAGCTCAATTACACTGATATAGGATGTCACATATGAAATAATAATAAAAAAATTGTATTTTTAAATATATAAACATAGATAAATATTTAATTATTTGTTATAAACTTTTTGAGTTTTCACAAAGCTCATATGAAAATTTGATACCGAGATGAAAGCTTGTAATAGAAAAACACAAAGAATTGTTAATTTTGTGACAACTATTTTGGCTTGTCTATATATAGATGTACCAATGATTATGATTTTATTTGAGATTCAAATAAATCGGTGACAGTTATGAAACTGACTTGTCATATCTGCTCTTATACGGAGAAAAAATGGGCACCACTATTACTAATTTCTACTTTCAAATATTGTCCGCTCCAAATGCCAAGCAAATGAACCCTTTAATGGAACTTTTCTACGAAAATTATTTGTTCCTTAACTACTCAATCTCTGTTTTTTTTTCGAGAAATTCGGCTACATCACATATATCTATACCCTCGAGCAAAATATAGTTAAAATAAAAAGTAGCCATAATAATATTCTACGCTAACACGATATTGCAGATAGAAAATCCATTAGCAATTCAGGCATTGTTTAAATTTATATAGGGACTATTATCGATGGACCGATTCTGTATTCGCTGATATCTCAAAATCACAAACCATTGTCTGTATCGGCTGTCCGATTTACCTGTCACGAAGAGAAGATTAAATAGGGCTTTTGTAGTTATATTAGATACGTTATATATCGAATCGTATCTCATACAGAATATCTAATCTAACGAAACGCAAACTACAACAGTAATGTCAACGAATCGATTATTCTATCTGCGCATTTTGCTTTCACACTAAATGTCAAATTATCATTATTCGAAACATAGTTGATTATTTATTAAAAATAATAATGTTATACGAAATAATGGGCTTCGGCCAAGAATTCATAGTAACAACAAGCTACATAGGTTTTATATACAAATGTTTACATAGCTACCGCCAAGAACATTGTTAGGATCTTGAATATTTTCCTAACTCTTTACTTCTTTCTCCACTGCCTCCGGAAAGTAGAGTTAAGTAATTGTCTAACAACCAGCTTTTGTGATAAATATTGTGGGTCGATTTTAATATTAAAAGCGCACACAGTTGAACATATATGTAAGTCACACAGATTAAACATTTTCGTATTTGCCAGGGGTGCGGAGTCGGAGACAGAGTCGGTGTCATCGCGGCGTTTTGGCCGGAGTCGGAAATGCTGGAGCCGGAGTTGGAGTCATGTTTTTTTAACGACTCCACAGCCCTGAATTTGCGCTTAAATTTCGAACGTTAAAATGCTGTTATATTTTCAACATTCCATGCCACTGCAGGTTTAAAAAACGATGGAGTATTAAGATGTGCGATGTCCAATAGAAATCGTTAGGTGAGCCGCAAACATAAAAAACAAACAGTTGGACCAAAATATGTATTTTCTTGATAATTAATATCACACTTCAATATATAATATAATAAAAACAACTAATGATAAACATATGAGTATTGATTTACTATTAAATAAAAAGAAACGGGCCAGTTCAAGCGATGACAGTCGTTGAGTTCGGTAGCAGTGCATTCGGGCTCAAATTCCAGTTCAGGCAGTTTTATTTTGGTTATTATTGTTTTAAAGAATAACAGAATGCAACATGTAAAAAGCTACAAACTCCAATGGGGCTGTATATTGGACATAAATGGCTTATCAACTTTTCATTCAATGGTGGTGATATGAGGGGTTCTATGAATTAAGATGGCTTAACCTACTAGCTGCGGGAAATATTATGCATTATGAAAGAAAAACCTTTTATATGGCATTACATGGCATCAAATATAAAAATTGGTTATATCGCTTGTAATCTTCATACAATAGTTGATATGAGAACTGATTTCTATAAATCAATATAGTTCCCTTGAAGGATGACGGTAAACTGACTTAAAAATAGTATATTCATATAAAAATGTGTATTTCTCAGACCAATTTCAAAACAATACAAAATGATCAGAACCAACTTAGGACATCATAAATATCAGTTAAAAATGTTGAATTATTGATATTTTTTGTCGGTCCTTACACCGGGGGTTAACACTCTCCGTCGTTCCTTTTATTTGACTGCGGTGTCCACGAGTGCGATTTTATAAATTATTGATGATTGGTGGATTTATGACCAATAATATGAACGCTTGTGATGTTGTTCTTGGGGAAGGAATTTATCCATTCAATCATAAAAACGAAGCGCAACGAAAGATATAAGACTTTTGACTCTTTTCTAATCTCATCTTTTTATCATATCCATCTTTGAAATATTGAGAAGTTTAACGACTGAATAGTTATCTCTCTAAAAATCCTCGTAATGAAAAGTCTTGATTTGGCTATTAAGGAGTAAATATAATGTTACAAACTGAAAGAGAGCAGAGATCAAAAAAAATATTTACCTGGGAAATTAGACATGGCTTTAATGTTTCAAAAATTGTGGTCACCCCACTGTATAAAAACATTTTGAATAAGTACGTTTTCTGGTGTAGTAGAAGATTTTGTGCTATTTTCTTTGGTGCCAACCAGATCTCAAAATGAAACTGAAAAAAAACAAATAATTTCATTTCGAAAAAATTTTGTTTGTTAAGAATTTATTTATATAAGTTTTTGTAAACTCTCTGAGGTACACTTTTATACAATTTGAGCAAAAATAAAAGTTACAGAGATTTTTCACAAAAATTCTAGCACAGGTAAAATATAGACATGTGATATAATACAAAAAAATGTATGTTGAAAATATTTACATAATGGAGTATTGCTATCAACATTTTGTTTACTTTTTCGATAGTTATTACCATTAGAACCCTTTATCTACTTGTATTTGAATGCTTAAAGCACGTAATCCGATCTTCGGTCAATGCCGATGCTATATTTACAATGAAAACAAAACAGAGTATCTGTATATTCTGAACTATTTCTAGTTTTGAATGTGTTAACATAACCTCTCTGGAATAATTTAACGTCCCGCAGTACGGTTTGTCAAATTGCGTATTGGCTTTTGCGGTCTCGTTCGAAACCTCAATTGATGCTGGCCTAGTACGACTTTGCTATCACTGAACGCGGGAAAGGTGAGTTTAGCTCAACGGTATATGTAGATGAATATAATGTTATAGTTTCCATGTATGTACAGTTAATGGGATGAAAACGTATAATGGAGTGAGATCCCTGATCTCTCATAGTAGGTGCATGTTAGACAATATGCTGCCGGAATTGTTTTGAGAAGAGTAGAATTGAACTATTTGTGCGTCGTACTCTAACATTAAAAAAAAATAAGAGTATCCACTTAAACTAGAAGCGTTGGCGATCGATCGGTGTTTTTCCACAACACAACATAATTTGAAAACTTAAATTAACTTCGTACAAAATTGTTCCACCTTTAATAACTTTATATCTGTGTACGAATGTAGATTTATTTTATTTACAATAGTTGATTGAATTTATGCTGTGTGTACTCGGCAAAAGCATATCGCATAGCAGACAATTATATCAATACCGGTATTTAAAAAAAATATTCAATTCTTTAAATAAAAAAATGCTGCCAGTTACGATTGCAATACCAGACAAATAAATCAATAAGGGCTTAAAATTTGTGTTTACAAATCATAAGCTGAATTTCACAAACGCATTCAATATACTGTTTTTTTAGTGAATAATGAAATCTGTAAACGTTGATCGGATCTCTGCCTAAATAATGTCAACCGCAAAATAAGTCTTCTCAAATTTAACAATCGTTTGACAAATAGTTATTAAATTGTTTTATCGTTATTATTTATTAAAAAACTGGCATTTCTAAATTTAAAAATGAGCTGAAAATAATAAGATTTTGTAATTACCGGTACTGTAATCCCGAATATTCGGTTGGTAAATAATTTAATATCCCTTGGTGTCTTGTAAAAATAATCAATTTTTTATGCGTATCAATACGTTTCATGACACAATTCGTACACGCATTTTGTTCAATGATCTGATAAATCGAGTTATTCATGACTCATCCTTTGTCAATAAAACTTTATGGTTAAAAGCACGGCTAACTGCCAGGGGCAAGATGGAGGTATATTACAGAAAGCTCGATATACCTAAGACTATCTGTTAGTACTTATATCGCTTGTATTTTGTTAGTTTATTACATGTTTGCAAATACAGATTTGAGTGAGTACGTGCTCAGACGGGTTGCCATACGATGCGCACCATCAAAAACTTGGGTCAAAACTAAGCAAACGGAACAGCCCTTATAGGAGCTTGCTGTTTCAAAATTCGTGGAAGAAATTTAAATCATTGTAATTTTTGCATATTTGCCTGATGTAAATCTATGGAAATTTATACGTAACTTTGTGAAAATGGCAACATATTGCAACTTTATTCAAATATTTAGTCAATGATGCCCCTACTTTCATAAGCATTATTAAACTTTGGTTTTTATGAAATAGTATAATGCAATATAAATTGATGTTTTTTCACTGTGAACTGTTTCACAAATTGATTTTTGTGTTACATTATTACATTAGACACTTTTTTTCATGAACATTTCAATCGATTAAGGATGATCCCATGGGTATAATTATATGGTTTTTTTAGAAACTCGAAGACTTATGTGTCAGGTAAACTGCCAAATCTTCTAATTACATGAAATCTATACTCTATTTGGGAAGACTTTCAATATATATCTATAGTTATTTTAATAGAATTTACGGAATGTGCTCGGTGAGGCCATGAGACGCTGATGTGAAGTTTTTCTAACTATTTGATTAGAGAATATTAAAATATAATAACACATCTTAAGTACATATTCCACGTTAAATTTATTATGATCAAGATCGGTTTCATTACCGTTATCAGTTGATAATGCTTACGATGAGCGAAACCAGTTCTGATTTTAATAAACTAACTGTGAAATAAGTAAAAAAAAGGTGTTATTTTTTAAAATGTAATGCCATTCCACCAAATATTCACAGCGAACACATTACAAGTAATTTATTTGCGAATATTATGAATAATTTGCATCTTTAGGTATGAAAATAAAATTAAAATATTCAAGGTTTCGAAAAGTTAATACATGGACACACAAATGTACGCCAGATATTTTAAATGATAATTTAAAACCAAGGGCCAGTTACAGTAACAAGCTCTGAGATCTAGGTAAGCAATATTTAAATTTATATTAAGTCGTTAAAAATTCAGAACTAGTGTGATAAAAATAAAATCTGTTACTTAATTTTATTACAAATCACTACACTAATTAATACAATTATTATATATGTGGTATGAATAATAATTTTAAATTCACACTTTCTATGTTTCTGTAGCACATATGAGAAATGATACCTTCTGACTGATGAGACTGGATTTTTTTTCTCTTATTGCTAAAAATAATTATATTTTATCCATTGGTCACCTGCAAAACGGTTTTATAAAACAATATTGATGGTAAAGGGTAAAATTATTGTTATTATTTTTGTGATACAGTCCGTTTGCCCTTATCTTTTGCTGAACACTATTATCGGCCTTCATCCAGTACTTCTGATACTTCCACCCTTCATCAAATATTTTTACTGTCATTCCAGTCTAGATTTTGCTGTTTTGTGAGAACAGGGATAATGAATCCGTTGATGCAATAATTGTGCCAAGAAAAGTAGAAAATTGCGAATTTTCAACCGGCCTACTGGGCCCTTTGACTGTATGCCATATGGTCCTTTTTCAATCTCAGCAAAGAAAAGTTTTGCCTTTTCAACACTTTTTAAAAATCTCAACAATATTGGATATACATATAACGCATAATAAACTCATTGTAAATGTAAAAAAGACAATAGTTCATATTTTTTTGAAAATGTATTCTTATTTGAATTTTCTGGGCTTATTTATATATTTTTTTATTTATAAGCATTCAACATCATTTTTTAATCATGCCCGCTTTCAATGTGTATCATGTTAAATCATAATTAAAATATACAGATTGGAAGTTAATGGCTCTTGCTGTTTCCCGATTTTCAAAGATCATCATGTGGGTGAGAAAGAATTTATAGAAATCACGGACAACCATATCAATAAATCAATAAAAATAAACTGCTAAACGGCCAGAAATATCGATTAATACAACAATAATTTATGTTTGTACCGTAAATTCAATTGGAAAATAATGTGGGAATTCATTATCTCGTATGATTCGTGTGGTGTAACATTTTAAAAATACACTTTTATAAAATACTGAACGTATTATGAAGAGTGGAAAAAAGTATGTATGTATAGCCAAATTTAAAGATTTTATTTAATTTATAAAACTTAGCATTCACGTCGGCACCGTTTTAAAATAACTCTGACAAATATAATATGATTAAAGGCTTTATTTATTTCGTTTAAAAATATAAGAGATTTAAGCTCTCGCCACAGTGAAGTGGAGTGCCTACTTCTGCGATTACGTTTATCCCATTGACAATAATAAACCAAAATCAAATTAATATGCTAATACGCCTCGCTTCTATACGCGGGAGCTTATCCCGAATTAAAACGGAAATAATTTTATTTAACAAGACTTAATCACGTCTCTCTTGCTCGTACTGTATTTACATACAATCAGCCAATTTAGCATTAGATATAGAAATGAATATAGTGATATAATTTTCATGATAACAAAGACCGTCTGAAAAAACGAATGCCGTTTTACAGTAAGATTCGTTCTGTATCATTGAAATCTTTGCAGCTCTGACAAAAACGTGTATTTTTCATCATATGTATCGTTATTTTAGTTGTTTGAATTTTATACCTTACCCTAGCAAAACTTAGACCTGACTATTGACTGACGACAATCTGGTCTGCTTTTTGAGAACTGCCATATTGATTGTGCGATATTCATTAATGTAACCTACATAGATTTTTTTCAATGCTGCGCTTTTTTAACTTTGTATGATACATCAAAGCCGATTTCGGATAGTTTTATTCAATAGCGGAATGCCGGTATTTTTCATTTTCAAAACTGGTATTTCGGTTCTGAAAAAATAGGTAAAATACCGAACTCATGAGCTTTATTCATTGTTAAGGATTCTCATTTAGACTATTTCGAGTGACCGTCATAATCATTGATAAAATTATTTCAACGGGAAAAAATTTGACTTTTGTGTTCTATCCGTATTGCGTTAAAGTGAACTTTCTCGTTGGATATATTATTTTCCAACAATGTTATCTCGTGGCGCTAACCGGTGGTAAAAAGTACAGGCCTAAGTTGTATTTTCTTATTCAGACTAGGATAACTAAAATTGCCTTGTTTATATTTGGTTTTATTAAGGTCCCCTTTGTTCCGTTAATTCTCAAATAATAATCCGGCATCGCGCTTGTAATTGGATTTACGATCTGAATGAAAGCTTACCTCTCCTTAATTAAATAAAAGGGTAAAATGCCAAAACACTTGCGATAAGATTAAAACAGTTTGAGATGTCAATTTCTGTGTATTTTGTGTGCCAAGGTAAAACATACTTATTAATTAAATTCCATCTCTCACTTTGAATGATTTGTAACCTAAATAAATTCTTGCTACATTTACTTTTCACCGAATGAACGGTTAGCATAGAAAACAATATTACATACCTTTTCATTGATCGTCGGTAAAGGTCACTACGATAATTGTGACCAACATATAATAACTACATCTAATGACATCATTTTCAGTATATTAAGTGCAGCTATGGTATTCGAAATTTGATTTGCCCACTGCGATTTTCCAATAAATAAAAAGAAGCATAGGTTTATTTGGCACACAATTTAATTGCATTTCATCTTTTAATACTTCTTTTAATCTGCAGATTTTATTTAATGTATCAAGAGAACCTTTTCTTGTATGTACTAAATATTGTATAAATTAAAAAACTCTCATTTGTAGGCTTTGGATAGAAGAAAAAAATATTAAATTTGAAGAGTTTACATTCACTTTTCTAGTCCATTACTGACTGTCGAGCTCACGTATGGCGCTCTCCTGGAAAGCATACAAGAAACAGTATATTTGTGCTTTGTAAATAAATGCCTGAAAGATATCTCTATGATGAATGAGTATTCACATTTATTTGTATTGGAAAAGTGATTGGTTTTAATTTAAAAATGACAAATTTAACATCATCTCTCAAACAAAGTTAATTATTTTCATTGTTAAACGAATTATATAGAACCTATACGTTGAACTATTATTGCGGTTACTTGAATTGTTCGTGGTCTTGTTTCCGAATGAGTTTGATTAATATGTGGTATATGCTGGACCAAAATAATTATTCAAGACCTCAAAAGTTTGCAAAGTGGGAACGTGTGGAGATTGAAGCAGTTTCTAACAGAGAATATCGTGCACTACAAGTTGCGGAGCAATAATAGGAAGTTTAAACCATTAAACAAGATTAAATACCAACAATTTTGTACTAAAAGTTTTTTTAATTACATTTTATTAAAAAATCCAAGAATCTCGATTTGGATTGATCATTTCAAATAGTTGAGATCTTTGTATTTTTTAATATTAACTATCAAAAAAACAATCGATCATCGAACTTCGATGTGTGAAGGCTTAATTAAACGGTATTGTTATTTTTAAACCATTCTACTCAATTTTTCATCTGAAATAATGGAATCATAATATTTTTATACTTCCACTATAAGTAAATGTGTTCAAAATATATTATATGAGTTTGCATTTACCTGTAATAGTTCTAATAGAATTAGGTAAAAATGACAAAATATTTTTTTCCACTAGAACTATGTGATATAATCAGTGAAATAGTTGTTTCGGTATCATATTAGTTTTTATATATTTTAAAACGTAATACAGTTTTTTTGTGCCTCGAGTGTTATATGTAAGCCTTATGAAGAAAATTTATAGTATATCTATACAATTGACCAAACAAAATAAAAGTATGATAAAAAGTCAAAAAAAATAATATCCAATACGTATACATGAGCATTTTGATTTAATTCAAGTTCACAATAGTCACTGAATATAATACGTTACTAAAGACAATATCAACGACACTCGTTATTTTGCTTGTATCCTTGATAAAATTTAAGGAAGATATCGGGCTTTTCCAACGTATTTTTGATGATATGACTCTTTTTGACTGACTTCTACATCTTTGACTTCGCCTTTATAGCGGGTCAAACTGTTTGTTTTCTGCGTTTTGTAAAATTTCTCGGAGTGTATTTCCAAGATATGTATGTATGTATATTCAAGCAATTACGCTTATATAACAGAAAGACGGAAGACAGCTAAGTTGACTGTCAATTTACTACAAAAGAATCGCATTTATACAAGAGTATTTGCTTCGTAGCACCACACATAAGAAATATATTTATATTTTATATGAATACATTTTTGCTCAACATACATAAACGTTTAATCAATCTAGAAAAAAAGCATTAGTATAGTTTTAAGCTGTATACACTTCTTTCTTTTCAGATTTAAAAAAACTATTAAGCACGTATTTTTATCTCAACCATCTCCAATCTCAATGTGGATCATGTGCACTTTTAGAGGAGATAAATCCATATAACTTATTTTATTTTTATTGGAACTAGTTTTTATTTAGTCAGATTTAGCATCTATTTTCCAAGAGGTTAAGAAAAGGAAGAAGTATAAGAAAACAATAGTAGAACAATTATCATTCTGGCTACGTCCCGTTTTTAAAGATCGAATCGCGTGAGAGAGAACGTTAATATTACAGATAATAAGGATTTGAACCCGTAGACACCACACCGCACCACAACCGAAAATAAACAAGACCACTCGATTACGGAACTCTTTTAAAATATTTTCCATTATTTAAAAAATTCAGCTACAATGAATACATAAGCATTGTTGAGTTTATGAAAAATAATCTTTCGATAAAAGTGTCGGCATAACTTTTATGTAACTTTGCTGTTCTTATTATATTAAATAACATGTTATGTTTATTAATTTACAAGAAGATACAAGTTTCTTTGCGTAAAAAAGTGTTGAAAGTAGGCTTCAAAGCTCTCTCATTTTCTGGTATCACGCTTATAAAATAATAATTGGAAATTATGAATAGACGCTACAGCCATGTCACGAGGCAGGCAGCCAATATAAGAAGCTAAACAAGAAGATGGCGTGTGGGATTGTAGCCTTAAGGCATCGCGTGATAGAAACGCTCAGGTTTGAAAATATTTGAATACTCCTTATCACGGTGAGAGCCAAATATATAAAAAAACTTGAGACCCAATATCCTGTTCTGTTTATTATATGTTTTAAA
This sequence comes from Himalopsyche kuldschensis, assembly GCA_028554975.1. Classification (NCBI taxonomy): domain Eukaryota; kingdom Metazoa; phylum Arthropoda; class Insecta; order Trichoptera; family Rhyacophilidae; genus Himalopsyche; species Himalopsyche kuldschensis. The sequence continues at coordinate 2,494,673 of JAHFWI010000068.1, forward strand.
ATATATAATATAAACTTTCTTAAATAATGCTTAACACATACATTCCATCGTAGCAACGTTTTGATGATATGGAGCTTTACACCATAACTATGCCTACATACATAAAAACAACTCGGCGAGATTTTTATTAGGGCTATGATAAAAAGCCTCATTTTGGACTTACCTTACACATGTCACATATGACAATTAAATTCTTTATATAATTAATTGGTCGATTAGAGACAATGTTTTAAAATTATGTTAGTATGGTTTTTTTGTTCTTAAAGAAACAACGCATTTTTTTTTTAAGTAGAAACTTGAATCATTAGCCACAAAATTGTTATCTTATGTTGTTTCGCAGATAATTACAATATATCTTGACAAAACATATGTAACTGATTATCTATTGATCTAGTCGGCATTTTATTCGTAATAGTTCATTTTAATCTTATGATAAATAGCAAATTATTTAGTTCCTCAAGAATGATAATTCATTGTTATTTCGTTTTTACCCAAAATGTGCGATAATGACATCCATTATTGCTGATGATGATGTATAGCTGAAATGCTTTGAACCTTATGAAAACTTTCTGATGAAACTAAAGAAACCTTGCGGAAGATGCGATGAAACAAATAACAGCTTTATAGGAATTCCCTATATAAGCCCCATTCTCTCAACATACACTTTGCTTCGACAATTATATATTTTTTAGTTCAATATTGTCACGCTATGATAGACTCACTATTAATTTAAATCAGATATTTAGCAGTTTTAACAAAAAATTTTTTTAAATATCCTGACTGATAGTGATTATAATATTTAATACAAACAGATGCGAATGATTTAGAGTTTAAGTCTGTCAGCAGGTTCGTATCTTTTATGATGTACATCTTCCACGTAAGCCTTGCAGATACAAAATTATAAATACAGCAGAGTCCTTACTGCTCTTGTTTCTTGTACTTATCGAAAATGTAAACAGAGGCTCGTCCTGCGAGAAGTAAGCGTTCATGCATATTAATATTTCAACCCTCCGTTATGTTGCAGTAGCCAGGAATTTATTGCTAAGTTAGTCATATTGCAGTCTCGCACAAAGCTTTTGCTTTGAAACTTAGTCAGTTATCAATTTTGCAGTAAGATACATGAGATAAATGAGTCGCTATAGATCCCAACTCACCCTGTTTACTGTATATCGAATGAATATAATTGGTGAAAATACATAAATTTACAGCCGATGTGATAAAACTCACACCTTTCTATCGACTCTTTGCCCATTCACTGTGTGTTACTTTTTGGTTTATTAATTACGTTCAACGACGTGTCTAGTTGAGTTTAGACGTCAACCTCAGATTTATCAATACAACGTTCTTAATATTTTTAAGAAATAGCATATATATCACTTTTAAGGTGTTCACTGTCACTACTTGGTGGAAAGGCATAATAATAAAAATAATAATACATTTTTAATACTTTTTCCACATATTGATTGACAAACAGTTGACAATGCTCGCCATGAGCGAAACCGGTCCTGGTCAAATAAATTTGCGTCTGGCGGAGGGGGGTCTAAAATATCCGAGTGGTGTGGCTTAAAATTATTATTATTTTAAGTCGCGCATGAAAGAGACAACCTATTCGCGTTGATGTTTATCACAGACTGGCGTTATCAAAACTATGAGCGCGAGCGTTTATCTTCGCCTTTTAATTTAAAAAGCATTCATTTGATTTGAAACGTGCGTTTGAACGAGGCGCGTTTAAGATAAGATATTGTTAACTTATAACGTATGGGCAGTGAATTTTGAATCTTGGCAATTTGTAGCGACGATATAAATGGTTTTTGGCCAATAATAATCCGAATTATTTTCTTTTTTTATTTAGTTGCGACAAAACTAGTCGATAAAAATCATAGTTTTTGTATGCAGAAGATGAAATAAACAATGATTTAAGAATACTAAAAGCTTACTCATTGTATCACTGATATTAAGATAGATATTTAAGATAATTTGGCAGTGGTGGTCGATTGTCTCACCCACCGGGAAGGAAAAGTTAATAATAGAAATGGTTAAAAAACTTTTGTACTCAGTTAAGCAATAAGCAATCACAATAATAACATCTTGCTTCTATTTGCTCAATAAAACTATAGCCAATTTCGTCAGCATTGGTTTTTGAAGATCTAAAAATATAGTGTTGAAATTATTAGTTAAGTAAATGTCGTGCTAGTGAATTTAATATAATAGTATCAATATTACATCGCAACAAAATGAAAATAACACATTAATTTGCAACGACCCTGTTTCTCAAATGAGTCCATTGTCAAACGAGCGGCATTATTCCCAAGAGATGTTTGTTTCTCGGTCATCATCATTAAAGTTTCAGAAGCATATTCACCGCAAATGTGCTTCTCAAACTTCTTATTTGTCTGCCATAAGATAATTTTGAATCCCAGAACTTTGCGACAGTTTAATCTTATGTAAAAAAAAAACGTTCGCATACCTACTCGAATTTTCAGTTCAGTGGTTTCAAGACTTTTTTAAGAAAAATTATTCATAGTTTTATCAATAGCTTCTTATTTATTATTTGATTGGAAAAATCTTGGAAAATCAAGATAAAACTTAGTTGTAAGAGATTCAGTTCACAAATATTCGTTTTAGCGACAATTTTTTTTCTTAACATGTGCTTGGACATACAAATTGTAAAATATCACCGACATAGTTGTCAATCTACGTTTCTTAGTTCGAGAAAACTTTCTTTAGCCCTATGATTACAAGATTCTACAAAATATATCCCACTAAATGTAATAATTTATTTACACAAAAAATTTTCAATTTATTCTTGAACGTACATTATTGATAGAATAAATTATAAACATTAAATTTCACTATAACTTTATCCTAATTTTTTTCAAGGTAACCTGAACCTAGCACATCAATTGATTTGATATTTTAATATTGATATATTACTATCGTCACATATCTAATAATTCATCAAATGGTTAAATAGATTATTTATTTGAATTGTTGTTCTACAAATCACTGACGTGAATCGCTTAATTTCATTATATTCCACACTAACTTGTAAAAATCTTGGTAAAATATGGATATGTGGTCACGGAACAGAATTTTTGTAAAGATTTATGAAAAATAAGCACATCAAATGAAATAAATGTAAGGCTTACGATTTTTTTTGAAATGTTTCACCTTTAATTTTTAAATTTAATATAATTGAAGATTCTAAAGAATACTTCGCTATAAGTATGAAATCGAGTTGTTTTAATTTACAGGGGCAAAAATGCAACCACAAACTACTCAAATAATAATATTATTCAGATAGAGACAGTCACATAAGTTTATTATTTGTTACAAATAAAAAGAATAATTTTACTATAGGCTGATATTAAAAAACAAATTCTATTTTTCAGAACTCATAAATAATCAGTAATATTCTTCAGATTTAATCATTTTGATTCCACATTTTATAATAACCCACAGGAACTCAAAGAGTAAAGTCAAAACATAAAATTATAAGCCAGTATGTATAATTTTTTTCAACTTAGCTTGAGAGGATTGGGATTCTGTCCCGTGACCATATATACATAATTTACCAAAATCTTTCCTGAATAAAGATGGCTCGTTATAATGTCACTATTTCGTATTGCAGTATATCACCTTTAAGTAATTGATAGAAAAGAAACTGAAATTTTTCTTTTTTTTTTGTTCGTTGGAAAATCTCGTATATAAAAAAGACAGATAAAAGGTGTTGAGAAACAGCATAAGAAAACTACGGCATACCTACGCACTCAGTAATATGTTTGTCGTAGGCCTCACAAGGCACTATGCCACAGTAATGATTGTCTAAATCCGCTGCAAGAGCCTTATCGCAGGCCTTTATGTTCTTCACTGATAACGAAAATATTTCCGTCATTGTGAGCATACGAGCATCATACGCGACTTAATTCGAGCTCTGCAGAAACAGAAATAACTTTACATGTCTTATTCTCCATATCTCCGCATACCAATTCCTTCGACGAACATAATACAAAGAACAGACACTTTAGAAAACATAATTAAACATACGAAAAGTTGCAAATGTTATAAAATGCTGTTGACAATGAAAACGTCAGAATACTTTTACTTCACATCAAAGTTTTGATGAAAATAAATATGTTTTGTATTTTACTGAATTTCTGCTATTGGAACAAATATAGGTTTAAGATTGTTCAGTTGAAGATATTTGTATTTTTTTTAGAATAATTACAGAAAATATTTGGCATTACAGCTTATGCCAATGGGCCAAATATTTTTAATTGTGAAAGTCATAGGAGACGAACTTGATGATACATAATGAATCTGTGTCTATAAAATCTGACCTTGCCGGGAATTGAACCCAGGCCCATCTGATCGCTAGGACAAAGCTCTTGCTACTAGACTACAGGGACCGACTTATTTATATTTTCGTAAATAAAAATGTTGATTTGAGATAATCTAAACTTTCCATCATAATACAATTTTGAATTTATCATTATTTATATCAAAAATCATTCATGAGATTTGAATTATGATTAACTAATTTGATCCAAATGTAATTTTTACTATTACGTTTATCATTGAACGGGATTGACTGAATTTGAATAAAGTTACTTCAAACTATCTGAAAAAATACATGGCATATTGGTTTGTTTTATTTTTTCAGATGACAAAACGTGACAAAATATATTTATCTGTGTTGAGAACTCGAAATAGTACATTTTTGACTTTACGCTTTCTTCCACTTTGTCGATGATATAATGCTGAAAAAAACTATGCGCTGATATCTATATTTTTTAAATAAGTTAGTTAGGAAACAGCAAGCTGTTAAATTTGTGTTGCAAAAAATGAATAAAAAATAGCTTGTAATGTAAGCAGAAGAAATGATTTTTCTCCGAAAATAATTGGAAACATTGAAAACGTAAAATTTGATGTTATTTCAGTACCCACGCTCAATACAAATTAAGCGGCTTATTTATAATACGCCTTTTTGGTCGATTTTAAATAAATGAAACCATACTCCATGAATGGGATTGGATGCCTTAGTTACCACATTGCTAGGATAAATGTTTCCAATCATAATATATCAACTCAACGTATTTGCATGTTATATATAACCACTAAAGATTTATTGAAGTTACGTTTGGAATTTCAGTAGAAAGTTTTATCTATATTATTCAATTGAAAGCTTAGCTCACACTCAAGAAATTAGGCTATATAAGAAAAAAGCCATCCCGCACTATTGTTTGTTTTATTTCAACCCTTATGTCGCCTTATTCAAGTCATTATTTAGCTTTATAGTTCGTACAAAGTGGAGAGTTTTCAAATATTAAGTCAGTTACACACTGAACTTTACATGCTCGTTTTCATAAATCTTTCGACACTTTCATTGATTATTTTGACAATGTATATTTATTCAAAATGCTGTTGTGTATCGTTCTAATATGAAAGGCTCTAAAAGCAAATAGGTGATGTGCGTTCTTACAATTTTTAAGGATGATCGCAAATTGTTATTTATTTTTCGAGTGATTATTTTAGCAAAAAAGTTGTACAGTTTAAAATGCTTTTTTCAGTATTTGAATAGTTTGTATTAATTTAAAAAGCTGTTGTCACGACATGCCTGCAAGTGAAGTAATAGATTCGAATAAGAAAAGGTTTTTGCTTGCATTACCATGTTTTTTAATGTTTATAGAGATACAAAGGACTTAAAATGTAATATACGTTAAAACATTTAAAAAAATTATTTCGATTTTTTCCAAAACAGGTGTGGTAAAGAATGACTGTAAAGTATATCAAAACGATTTATTTGATCATATTTATTCAAAAATTAGTCAAAAATAAATTATGAAGGTCTATAGAGATAAAGTTGCGTGGATACCCTAAGCAACTGCTTTTTTTGCAATTAAAAGAATTACTATGTAACGAAAAGAAGTAAGATAATATTCGCAAGACCTTTGAATTGAAGTTGTGGGTAACAAAAAAGAAAAAAGAGGTTATTTGCGAATTTTACCTGTAATAATAGTGTATAAGCTAAGTATTTATTGGAGAAAAGAACAGCGGAATATAAGTTTTTCTATAAATACATAATAAAATATTTCTACCGAATCCTAAATAGAGAATAGTAGACAGATTTTTAGCCTAGACGTAGATGCGTCTTTTGAATAACATGTTGCCTACTATAAGGAAGCAAAAAAAAATGTATCTGATTTTAATCTTTCAGTAATAAAAGGTAAGTTATAATTGAATATATTTATTATCATTTTAGATTGATAAATATTATTATTATTTTTCTTCTCTCTTTACTTTTTAATTAGATTAAACAAACAGATAAGCAATATAGTGATTGTTATGTTAATGATTATTTTATGCATGCTTTTAAGTATACAATTTAAATACTTATTTAATACTTGATATATTTCGTTTAATGTCATTATTTTAAAAGTATTTTTTTTTTTGAGTGGGAAATATATTCGCATTCAAGGGTTTATTATCAATTTAGAATTTATTATGTTTATATACTTTGAGTTCTGTCATTTACGATTTGAATTCACATTTCTACGTTTCATGCCTTTTCCAACATGATAAACTCAAAGCTGACATTGAGTTTTTATGCCCCTTTTCTTCGATGAGTTTAGACTTAAAGTGATGTCTAAAGCTGGCTTTATCGTTTCAACAAACAAAATGTGTATTTTTTCAGATGTAAGGAGACATCTTTCACACTGACTGAGATGTAATGCTACCGGTTAAACGTGAGCACACATTAGAGACTTGGATAAGCCTTTTTACGTGAGAGATGGAGTAATTATTCCAACGTAACGGTGTTCCTTAAATTAACAATGGCACTTATTTCTGTTATTGCCAATTTTACCCATTTAAACGGATCTCTGAATTAAATTTATAAGAACATCACTGAGCCGTCACCGAACGCTCACGAATGTTTCTCGATCTATTTATTCAAAGGTAAGCAAATAATATATTTTTTCTCAATCTATCGATACTCTCTTGAGAACTAACTAGAATAGAATACGTAATTTGTTTTCATATTGTGCTGGAATATCTGTGCAAAAGAAATAAACATTATTTAGATGAGGAATGAATTTTCATATTAGTTTTGTGGGGACAAAAACTGAAATACCAAGATCATTTTTTATAGATCAAATAAATAAATAAAATCCAACCAAGTTGATATCACCAGCGATTAGAAAAATCAGTCATAACCTGTGTACAATATGTGAGTTAGTTAAAAAAATATTTAAAAAGACCGAAATTAATCAACAATAATTATTACTAATTTTAAAACAGTTTTCATTAAATAAGGCACACAACACATTTTTTTTACTAATTCGGCAAATTTATTTTGATCAAGGTCAGCACTAACAGCGATTGCAATCAAACTTGATCATTATAAACAAATAATATTATACCATAATATTAAACATAATGGTAGACATCACTTTTAAGGTGTTAACTGTCAATACTTGGTGGAAAGGCATTATAATAAAAATAATAATACATTTTTAGTACTTTTTCCACATAAAATTTATTTGATAAGGACGGTTTCGCTCATGGCGAGCATTTTAAACTGACTGACAATGCTCGCCATGATATATTGATTTGATACAAAAAATGTGTTTTATTTATATAAATACAATGCTTTTTCATGAAGAAATGACAGTTAACCCTTTAAAAGTGAAAGCGTTCTTAATCAATTACAGTTCAATCACCAAAAAATGTAACCACGAAGATGATGATAAAAACACGCCAATCTATTTGCATTTTCTCTTTGAAAAGTAGATCATTACATTTATTACGCAATCTATTTAACCTTTTAATGTCCACAAGAGGTTTAATGCCTCCCCATAAACAAACGACTAACCTACGAATGACTGTATTAAATTTTATGATACTTTTCACTGCATTTGAGTTCGCGAGATGAAGCAATCATAATGATTGAAGACTGAAAATTTCAGAAAGGTTTCGTTACTTTCACTTCTGTGATGGAATTTTTTTATTTTATTTCTAGTCACTTTCTTGACATTTTGATGAAAAGCTATGATGTGATATAATATAAACAAAGGAAGTGATATTTCAAAACAAATTTCAGCTACATTCCTTCTACTACAAGAGTTCATGTTTTATTTTGTGCATTAAGAAAAATACAAATAATTGTTTTTTTAGGAACCAATTGATTAGGATTAAGCTGAAAAAACAATCTTCAGTGACTTTTTTTATTCAATTTAATAACATCCTTTAAAGAAAGTTGTATATAAGTCACTGTAGCTCAGTGTCAAAAGGTATGTTTAGCGATCAGAAAGAAGATGACTCAAAGCCTTAGTGGTGCCATAATCAAATTTAAATTCCACCGTTGGTATCTAAGGTGTGGGTGTTATTTGTTAGATATTTCTTATTGATAAGTTGATCTCGCGTGACTTGAAAAACATCTGAAAAATCGACAATACGCTGCCGTATCAAACCGTAATTTTGGATTATATAATTAATGTAAGTATAATTTTATGACCATGACCATTCGCTGTTGTTAAGTTGTTCATTAGCTAACCGAAACCACCTGCCTCTCCAAATGCGATTTGGATGATTTATTATAATCGTATACATATATAATCAATTGTGCAAAGTCATAATTGCTCTAATCACTGAGAAAAAAAAAATAATTTGTATACCATCATATATTTTTACATATAATATATATAATGATTTTGGGTTTAGGATAACTTAAGATTACTCCACCATAGCCCAGGTAAACACTACGTCAGTATCGCACTGCTTATTAAGACTAGACAAGACAAAATATGAGAAACCATTTTTCATGAAATTAAAGTTTATTATTACAGTCTAAAATAAAAAAAGGCAAAACAAAATTTGCAATTCATTTTGCAAAAATGTTTTTATCACACAGAATTCTGCATGCATATGGAAAAGTGGCGGTGTTATATTAAATTGTAGTTTTTATTCAATTTCAGACAAGAATATACGGAATAATTTTATACAACAGTTGATAAATTAAAGTCGCACTAGACGTTTTCATATTATATTACTATTTAAAGGCGAATGCTGTACGATGCGAAGAAACGCTAACATTAGAACGAGTGAGATGATTAATGGAGCCGGTATTGTTTTGCAATTAGACCCAAGTCATGTTAAATTACTGTACGTGCGAAACTAGAGAAAAAATGAATAAATATCAAGTTATACCACGAAGAAGAAATGATTTTTTTTATAAAAAGTGTATTACTTTAATAATTCAAATAAAAGGAATTTGAAAATACATCACCAAACAATTTAGTTTTTTAATTCAGTCACTAAGTCTCTGTTTTTAAAAAGATAAACGGTTGTGGTACAATTAATTGGCGTGTTATTTACTATAAAACGCTTAATTCTAGATATGAATTTGATAAAATAGCCCATTAATCGTGCAGAAAATATTTTTCCAACTCGGGTATTTGAATCGGCAACCACAAAATCGTGGACGGAAAGCGTAGAGAATTACCACTCAGCAGCAGTAATCAAATATTTCCACCCTATTGTAGGAAAAAACGAAAACTTTAGTTACAGGATAAAGGCTTCTGTATTTTTTAATCAGATTTTCACGATTTAATTGTTGCTTTATGATTGTATGTATATCTGTTATTTACTATAAATTGTATTTCCATCATAGGCTCTTATTCGGCTGTCTTTTATAATCACCCCACAGTCTCAGCGATGCTGTGTTATTCAACTAATTAATATTATATGAATACCAATAGACACAATTATTGGCATGTAAAATTTTAACCGCAGAATATAAACGAGCTAATGATAATTTATCGGCTTACGCATAATGACTGTGCTTAAATTTGTAATTTTGAAAATAGTCAGTATTTCTAAAAATTAAGTATAAAGCAAAAAAAAACTAGCGTAAGAACTAACTTTTGATCATCAATTTCCATTTTTAAATTGATTACAATATTGTTTTTTGTTCAACAGCGTACCTACTGCTATTTTTAATGTTTTTATCGATAGGTGATTAAATGAAATAATGAACGAAAATGTTTTTTACATAAATGAAAATTATTATCAAAAAAATATTTCAACCTTTGATGCTTAATCAACGGATAATTTCTCATTAACTGGTACTTCTAAATAAATATGTTAGCAGAACATTTACTCCAGAATTCTACGAACATTTTGATGTTTTGTTTTATGTTTGTTATTTCGTTGAAATGGACGCTTTTAGTGACTAAACAAAACCACAATATTCGCAGTAAAGCAATTATTGTATTATTTGTGGAAGTTGTAATGTAACGTTTGTGATTAAAATGAAAAAAATAACGCTGAGACACACAAACGGGATGGCTTAGATTTTAGATTATATGTCATGAGATAACAAATGTAAAGAGCTTTAAGTACTTTACGTAAAGTTATGAGTATATAATTTTAAATGTTTTGACAATTATTGATAAATTAATGTGTATCACAAAGGATAGATAAACGTGATGTTTTATATATTTTTTTTTTGTTTTTACGAAATTTCTAATATTTTGGTTGTACATGAATGTGTAAAATTGTATTAAATTACATAAAAGAATCAAGCTTCTAGATAGCTGAACTTAAGTGCAAATCGTTATCACACAATCAGGCCGGAAACAGGTGATTGCAGCTTCAAAAACAGTTTTGGGCAGGTGCGACAAATTATTAATAAAATATTCGTGCCACTCAAAAACTTTACAGCTTAAAAACTTAGCCAGTTAAAATTATCACTTTTGAGGTGTTCACTGACAATACATGGGGGAGTGGCATTATAATAAAAATAATAACATATTTTTTGTACCTAAAACATAATAAATTTAATGTGATATTTTCGATGGTTTCGGCGGTAACTTTGTGGAAGTTCATTTTAATATAAAATTTAAAATAAAAAATAACTAACTGTGATACGTGTTTCGCCTCTTTCAGAGGCATCTTCAGACTTACTATCGCAAAGTTTGCTTAAGTAATGAAATTTAATGTGGACTATCTGTGTTGGTAATAATTATTATTATCAGTGAAAATCAATTTGGCCCTGTGGTACGTCTAACTCTGCCTTTATACGATTAAAGGGTTGACTCCCCAAATAAGATTTATGAGTCGGTTGAAACACGATTTGTTGAAACTCGTTAAATTTTTGCAATGGACTGAAATTCAATAAGAGTACCAATGTATTCTGAGTATGGGTGGTGTAAAACTGTAAATGATGATAAAGAAAATAAAAAAAATCCATATTATACATCTCAAAGCAATAAGAACATATCTTTTTTTTGTTATAACACTGTGAATTTAGATTGTCTATACATAATTCTGAAGTAATACGTTACAATATTGTCAAGTATTGTAAAATGATATTGAGAAAAAATAGCTTTTTCAATAAAACTTAAATTTAGATGACTCCAATTCCGCTAAGAAAATCAACATAATAAAAGAGTTCTGACTTTATAGTTTAAATACTTTGCAGCTTTTGAAACTTATACTTTTTAATTTTAATTAATCACATTTTAACTGTATGTTTTGTTTTTTCCCACTTTAAAAATAAACTAAGCATTAATTGTACTTTAAATTAATGTCAATTGATTTATTCATTACTGAAGTTACTACAGGTTGGAAATATGAAGGAAGTTTACCGTTGAGCTTGGTAATCGAAGAGGAAGTATCAATACTAACATTAGTGATAAGTAATTTTAGTATTAATTGGAGAAAGAGTCGAAAGGAAATATATTTAAGGAAATTGGCATGTTTAAATTAATTTACTAAGAATTAGCTGTTATAAGAGCGTTTATTGATTTATAAAGTTTCGATTGTCAAGATCTTACTATCACATTGAAGTGGCTTCTTACGTTTAATAAATAATTATTTATTTAATTCTTCAGTTAGTGTCATTATACAAGAAGCTGAATTTAATAAGAAAAGTTCTGAAATTTGAATATATCACTCAAGAAATAATCAAAATGTTAAAATTATTTGTATATAAAGCTCGGTTCAGCTGAATACTTCTGACTTACAGAAAGCTTTCACACCTTGTTCCAGGAACTCTTCTTGATTTACAACACCCCATTAAGCCGTAGGAAGAATATTGAATTTACACCTCAATCTGAAATTGTACTGGTAGAGCTATATCACGTCTCGTGTAAATTATTTCAGTTTATCAGTTGAAGTAAGAACATGAACCTGTTACAAGAAAAAAATGAAAAATATTCCAGAAACAAACCCATTTGAAAAAGGAAGCAATGTTATTTAGCGTTAGTAATATAATGCGGTTTGTATTATAAAGTTCACCATGAAACTGAACGCCTTTTACTAGCAATTTTTTCTCGGTATCAATATTTTATTTAATAATGTAGCTATAGTACATATATATTTTTTGAGTTCGTTTCGTTAAATGCTAAATAAGTGTGGCCAAATTAATAATAAGCGCAAGAAAGTTCTGGATTCTAGCTTCAAATCCTAATTTTTACAGAAAGCAAAAAGTATACGATGGTTACAAAATTTATATGCGAAGTCAAAGAATAGAATTCAATATTTATTGCAATCAACTGAAAATCAAATTATCCTCCTACGTATGTCTAAATTGGTTTGAAGTGATTTATTTACAACCATCTTTATTATGTATGACGCTCAAACTCTACTACTAGAAAATTAAATGTGAAAATTTAAGAAGATATCGAAAAGTCTCGTTGGAATTGAATATTCTTGTTAATCTATATTGATTATTACAATAGTTTATAAAAATATTGATGAAAAAAATAGTAGGTATACACATCAAATAGGGAAAATAAACAATGGCCGTGAAAATTTTGTGGTCACCTAAGGAATACTTTGACTAAGATATCAATTTTTCGAGACATTTTAACCGGCTGCCAAACTTCTAGCATAAGCCCTGCATGATTTGAAAAATAAATCTATTGATGTAGGTAATTGAGAAAAAATTGTGTATCAAGCTTAGAGTGGACGTGGGGTGGCTTAAGTAAAATCTTATTTTTTAATAATTTGGCGTTTGAAAACAAAACCTTTTCTTTTAACCAAACGCTTTTATTTTAATTTATATCACTTTTAAGGTGTTCACTGTCAATACTTGGTGGAAAGGCATTATAATAAAAATAATAACACATTTTTAGTACTTTTTCCACATGAGATTTATTTCATCAGGACCGGTTTCGCTCATGGCGAGCATTATCAACTGATAAAGAATACAATAAAACAATGGTATTTATGCAAAAGTTCAGTATGAAAACAAGGTATGACAAACAATTGGTAAAACAACTAAGCAAATAAATTAAAGCAAATTACAAGAAAAATAGACTAAAAATAAAATATTCAAGACCTCTTAGCAATGCAGGGCTTTTACTTTGTTAATGTTAATTCATACTTAATTGATTTTTGATGTGTTATTTTTCATCAGTTGATAATGCTCGCCATGAGCGAAACCGGTCCAAATGAAATAAATCTCATGTGGAAAAAGTACTAAAAATGTGTTATTATTTTTATTTTAATTTATATGTAAACAGTTATTCATTTTTTGAATGCTTTGATGGAACGAGAATGTGTCTCTCAAATAGAAAATTTGTATGAAACGAATTCAAACAATACAACTACATTTACTATCTACGTAGATTGAAAAATATAAAAAGTTTGCAGTAAAACAAAAACAAGCCCTTGGATACGTACAAAGTGAGATAAAACTTATACATTATTAAATGAAAATTTTCTCATTATTTTTAAAAATATTAAAACACTAGAACAACTATGTTTTTTACGCGATAAAGAATAAAACGTACATTTTTCTGATGTTAAAATTTTTTTTTTTTATAAAGCTTAAAGTAGGGCAAAAAAGCTTACAAATACAAAACAAAAGATAGTTCACATTCGCGCCCTGTGCGTACTAAGCAGAGCTTCAATCAAACAAGTATGAATATTAAAGTTTATTTCTTTTGTTGTTTTTGGCATTTGGATTTTTCCTTTGATAATGAAAAAAAATTGATGTTTGGTGGTCTACGCAAAAGTAAAAAATGATTATTTATTTGTTATAGGATGATTTAAATATCATTTGAAGTGTTGTCTACGCGCGACTCACAGGGTTATTTTACTTTGCACTACACTTCAGTAAATGCGAGAAATATAAATGCATTGTTATGTCGTTACTTGAAAGGCGTACAAGAGTCATTCAAATTAAAAATATTTGCAGTAAAAGCTTGAATAAACATGTATCGTTATTGTAAGACAACATTATCTGATTATTTATTTCATTATAATCAGATTTTTTCACTCGAACTTTTGATCGTCAGAGAAAAATTCTTTTATGGAAGCATTTTGCTCCTTCAATTAAAAAAAACTGTTGAAAAAAGGAAATGCATATCGTACATATATATTGCAAATAAAAAATAATTATGAAGTAATTTTTCAAATCGTGAGACGAACTTATGAGCCGTTTTGATATTGATTTCAGTACATTTGGCATGAAACAAAAGTATTTAAGATCAAAGTTGATTTAAGCTTATAAATATTAATGTTCTACAATACTTTTAACCGTTTCTAAAAAAAAAAAGGTCAGATAATAACCTTTTTATTGAAGCAATAAATACACTCTAGAAATATTCTTACGGAACAATAGCGGAGTTGAATGAACGGTGTCATTTTGCACGCTTGTAGTAATTTGTAATTATCTAGTGGACTAAACTTCATTTGTACTCTAAATTAAGAGACCGGATATAAAAATATTTTCGATCATGTAGTGCAATTAAGATATTAAATTAAAAGCTTCATTTTCACATTAAAATTGATTAACAGTAAATGAGATGTTATCATTGTAATATTTCAGATCAGCGATTCCAGAAAATAAGGAAAATACCTACGCCTTGTTGAATGAAATGTGCAATCTTAATCTTCGACATCAATAGAATAATGTTTTAGTGCTATTTCTTCATAAACACTACCAAAAAAAAAGAATCAAATTCATCTTTATTCAAATACAGTTTCTAAACTTAAATCTTTATATAAAGATGCAAACACTACTTGTGCACTCAAAACAAAGAGGAAAATTTTTCGAGCACTTTATATTGCAAGGGGAAGAAAAGTGTGAAATTAATTTTAATGGAGTGAAAGATGGATGAAAATCTATATTCTATGTAAATTTTAAAAGAGCTTCCGGTTTTTTGAGAATATTTTTTTGATTGGTTATAATAAGCTGATGATCCATTGATCAACGAAATGAATAAAATAATGGTGAAACTTCAATCAATGTTGTATTATCGTGCATACTATGTAGTATAAATATTCATATAATGAACGATAATTTTTATTTACAGTCAAAAGAGGATTCTGATAATGAAAGAAATTATGTTACTGTTAATAGAAAATTAGAGAGTTCAAATTAATTTACAGCTATCTCAAATCAATGTTATTTTTTAAATATTTTTTATTGGAAATTTAATCGTTGGCATTTCATCCTCGAACCAAAAAGTGTGCGGAGCCTGTAAAACAGGCGATTTAAATGTCGATGGTGCATTCAGATTTAAATTTAAATTTTAAAATTCTCCATTGTGTTAATTCACAAATGAAGTAGTTTGAAGGAAATAATAAAGAGTTTCTGATTTCTCGAATTTTGAAGACAAATCTGAGAAATAAAATTAGAATTTACTCAAAATTCTTTATTCTTATGAAACTTCAGTATTTATTTATGGAAAGCTTACTAATAAGCCCTCATTTATCATTTCGCTGGTGAAATAATTGGCAATTGACTTTAAAAAAAAAATCTTTTATTTGTGTTCGGTAAACATATTTTACCAAGTAGATACTAAAATAAAATAATTCGAATGTTTAAGCATTTTTCTAGTAATAAATAATAACTACTAAGCCTAGATATAAACATAAATTTATGTTATGACTGGCAATAGTTATTTTTGTAGATATGAAAATTGGTACCATATAATACTTTATTTGAGTAAAATGAAATATATATTTCTAGAAATTCTCATGCTTCTTTTGTCGAGAAGAGACGTTCCCTGCGAATAACCGTTTATTAAAGTAACTCCCAGAGCTTGGTTTGATTCCCTACGCATATCGAGGATTTCCTCCGGATTTTATACAGCGCTTTTTTAAGCTTTTAGAACTCGAATTCATTTTTTTGCTTACCGACGAAAACTTTAATAGTAAAACAGCTTAGGTTTAAGTTGGATTTTGTCGCGCACCGTCATTGTATTAGTAAAAGATTTTTTGCATGGACTAGTCGTTGAATAATCTCTCGTTTCTAAATTGAGACAAGATAATTTATATGAAAAACAAAAAGAATGTGTTAGAAAACTGAAAAACAGAAGTTGTATAAATCAGAAGATAATGTTAATAGCGAAATTAAATGGTAACATAAACTATTTTTATTCTTATCGGAAGCTTTTATAACTGAGTTTTTTAGCAGTTAATGAATGAATGATGGTTGAGGCAAAAGATATTTTAAGCTTTCTATCATATGTGGGTATTGAATTTGCTTGGGATAAAATCAAGACACATCTAATCACTAGTTACAAGTTTATACATTAGAACGCAAAAGCTGACGCGGAAAAGTAGTCCTGGTCTCTTAGCTGTTGAAATAAACAGAAATCACAACTGCTTATGACTATTTCAAAATCGAATTCTTGCAGCTCGGCTGGTAATTCAAATTTTAAATGTGCCAATATGAAGCATAATGTTATTTATATCTTTTGGCAATTTATATACATGTGCAATCTTAGCATTATTGGTCTGTGGAGTACACATTTTAAGAAGGATGTTTAACAACAGATGGTGCTAGTGGAAACAAAGACAAGCAACATGCAGTTTATATTTTAAATATATAAACTTAGTATTTTATAAATATATTCTCGAAGAATTCTGTGGCATACACACATAATGAAAATAAAGTTCATTTTATACGAGACACTGTTAACATCAAAGCCATGTTCTCACAAAGTGAGAAACGTGATAACTTTTATAGCACCAGAGGAGTAAACATATAAATTTACTCTATTTGTTATCTACTAAATAAATTATTTGTTTGTTGATATACATAGTTTGATAACAACGCTGGAAACAGTAACACAGCTTGTATGAAACAATTCATAAGATGACAAAATAAAGTTAATTCTCTGTCAAGTACGGAAACATAGATGAATTATGTCGTTTATAGAACAAAATGTTACAAGTGAATAGCTTAAGAATTTAATATTGTATAATAATTATTTAAAAAAAATGCAAAATAGAATAAGATATTTTGTTATTACATGACATAAACTAAATATTAAAGACATCAAACACAACCATGCTCATGATCTCAAACCGAAAATTTTTTAATTTGATTTTACATCAGATAGACCCGGCCCGACTACCATGCTAAAGTTATTACAACAAGACCACAGCAGCTGACGTTTAGTTGCGGCTCGGATATTTAAAGCCCGAAAAAATAAGCGATGACTTAATACTCCATATCGTTGCTCAATTTTTCCTCAGAGTATGTTTTCTCTAGAATAAAATAGCTTACAGACGAAAAACCTTCAAAAATTATTAATTTATAATAACCATTATGTTTAAAAAAATCATTTCATACTTTTAAGATTTGACCTTTTAGATGCTACGAAATCAATTAATTATTCGGTAGAAGTTTTTTATAGGGAAGATTTTTTGTGTATTCTTCAAATATTGTCAAATTTTATTGAAATATCATTCATGATAAATTCTCGTTGATATTGAGAATATTTGACAGTCCTAATTTTAGTCCTGTAATGTATGCTTATTTTATCATTTCCTATGTTTGATTTAAATAAATGCAAGTCAAGAAAGTTAATCCTTACAAATTAATTTTAAAAAAAATGGTTGTCTCTAAAGTCGGTTTACGGACGATAGTTTAACGTGACAACGTCATAAGAAAACATTGATGAAATGATTGCATACTTTTATGAATAAAATGGAATCATTTTTATTGAATTATCATTATTTTGTATGGATACGAAGAAGGAGTGAAATGAAATCTAAATAATTTATTGTTTATTTAAAGTATATTTGTTATACGTTAATCAGATTTTTAATATGCAAGAATTAATTACCTTTATTGCCGCAATTGTTGTTGTAATATAAACAATGAAAACCACATTAACATTTCACTTCACTTTATAAACAGTTGTAAACAGATCACGTGTAGGTACTGTAGGTGTATAAGTTGTGTGCTGCCGCTGTCTCTTTTCTACTCAGACGCATCGACCAATCGAGTGGAAGAGAGATAGATGCGGCACAATCCGAACGGTAGGCCGATCGTGCCTCTCTATCGCTTATCCGCGCTCTCGCTCGCACGCTTGCCTTCGGCGTAATGCGACAAACGGGACAATGAGTCATGTTTTTTCGTGCGTGCAGCGGGCGTTCATCGATTTATAAGACGTTGTCACGTCAAAATTGATGTTTGGGGCCTTCAATTATTACAGATTTTATCTCAGCATTGCACTTCTACAAATCTTATGAATGTTGGGTACTTTTTTTAACAAAACAACGAATCATCACAATGTTAGGTTCTGTAGAAGAATTAAATCCACTTAACGTTTCATACGAATACTTTTTGCTATTTTCTTTAGTACGAATTTAAATAATACACAGGATTTTTTTGTTGTAAATATTATTTATATATTCACCTACTATAAGAAACTTGTAAACACACGTTTCTAGACAGTTTTATACCTCAAGGGGCAAATGAAATATAACTTATTTCCGTTTCTTTGCGCCGAGAGAATTATATAACGCTGCAAAGAAATGTACAAACAAAAGAAAACGAAGACATGCTCTTCTTTTCCGATATCTACTTTATTAAAAAAAAAAAAACATAATATTACACTTAGCTATTCAATAATTATAACCATTCACAAAATAATAAAACTTAAATGCTCAACAGTGTGGTATAAAATACTATTTCTCACAGACGATGCTTTAAAGATACATGACTTATTACTCTTCATACTATCAATAGATTCGGCGCTATCTTTGTGAAACTACATTTTACTATAAAATACAATTTTCCACGTATTGTAATACGCGGAATAACAAAGCAATAAATTTAATTTAATAATACCATTCCACTACAATTTGACAGTTCTCACCTTAAACATGATATTTATCTTAAGCTTCAGTGGTCATAAAACCTTCGTTTCTTAAACGAGCAATAATGTATCCAAAAATTATTCAATTTATCAGTGACATTTCAAAAATCCTTAAATTTGATTTTGAGATATTAAAACTGATATGATTTCTGAAACACTTACAACATAACATCATCAGTCACAGATTTAAAAAATAATGAATAAGAATTCAAAGTAAAATAAAATATCTGTTAGATTTCACCCATATAGGAAAACATGTTTATTAATTTTATCAAAAATATAATTTATACATCTTGGCATTATGCAATGTATACATTAATTTTCAAGTCAAAAGAAATATCCAATTTCATAACTTAATAATGTCCACTACATAAACTCAATATTTATGATTCGGTTTCACAAAGCGGAGTAACATTCAAAAATTTTGACATAAAAAGAAAATGCTTTGCATTCCCGTCTGCCAGATTTTCCGTTGCGAAATCGTTAAATAAAGCAGCGCATTGCAGCTTGTTTGAGGTATTCATAGCTCTCTTTGGTTTTTATGATGACTATTTTAATAAATAAGCTCTTTTTAACGAACTTTATATCCGACAAAACTACCAAAGTTAATGGCGTTCCATTTGTTTTTTCGGATCATTTGCAGCTTAAAAAGATTGAAAATAAATATTTCTTTTGTATCGATTGAAAAATAGTACTGTTGTCTGTGTTATTGTTTCACACAGATAAAAACGACATGGGTTTTTTCAATATGAAAATTTCATTGATTGAACCAAATATCTTTTGGAGAATGTTTATATTATATAATGATAGCATGACTAGAATTTCTGAAACATATAATTTCGTTAAATTAATATGTTAAAACAACATATATTACTCTTTCGGGCTAAATAAATTAAAAAATCTGGCCGTTTAATGGTTTCAAAACATATTTAAAACACAAGCCAAAAGAATTTACTTTCTTAATAGTTCAGAGTTAAAAGGATAAATACTAAGTATAACTTGTGTAAATACGTGGGGGGAATTAGAGTGTTCAAATAAATTTTGTGACAGCATTCATGAGTGTTCATAAACATATCACATATCGCGAAAAACTTTCGAATGATAAATATAATGTGAGTTATTTATGAAAGATATTTTCCGAGACAGTTTTCACGTATGTAAGACGTTTTGATTAAAAGTGGAAGATTGTCGTAGAATAATAACAACTCGAGGGGAAGATATTATTTAAAGTCAAGTCTGTTTCCAAGTGATATTTGTTACGATGATTATTAAAGATAAACTTGCAAAGAGTTTAAAGCGAACATTTTTGTACGGCATTTTTCGATCAGAAATAGTGGTAAAAAGGAGATACATTTAAAATAGCTAGTTTTTAAAAACAAAAATTCTATAATATTTATATTTGCTTAGCACGGAACTACACACGGTAAGCGGTTATTGAAATAATGTTTACATTTTTTAAAAGTAAAATATACTTTCATAAAAATATTTATTTATTATTTTTAGCCGCAAAAAACCGTTACCCGAAAAAATTAAGCGGATTTAAATACGTTTGGAAAAGCTGAAATTATTTTCCAAGAAATATGTAAGAACCAGCAAAACAGTTTTATAGAGCTCTTATTTTTAAATTCTTTAATAATCATAAAATATATAAAATAAATGCCGAAATTAGAAACCATACTACATACATATGTATATGAAGTTATGTCAAGCAATTTGTCACATTTTACAATAATTATTTGTCCCCGAATTTCACGTTTGCTGTTTTTGCGTCAAAAAAAAGTTTGCTATGTTGGCTCCCTGGATATTTAAGGTGATAAGTCTTCTTAAAAAATATATATTCACACTTCAACACACACTTGAAACACTTTAATCAAGATCAACAGAAGCAAAAAAGCTTAGTGAACAGGTCAAATCTACTGAGTTGCCATTTTGTCACGTGTTTTTTTTGTATTGAAATAAGTCTGTACCTGAGAGGTAGCTACACTATGGCGAAAATGAGTCTTTTTCGCTGCGCTGCGTTTTAAGTCGTTTTATTTGTATGTTAAAATACAACTGGTTGTCTTCTACTATTTTTTATGATGCGATTACGACATAGTGACCACTCGACAGAGCGCCCCGAGTAAGGTTTCTAATCCCGGGCCAAATTTTTGATTTCGAAATTGCAATAAGTTGATCCCTGACTGGTACCGGGATTCGAAATATTTTTTAATGGTCGACAGTTTTCATATTTATTAAATATTAGCCATGTAAATGTACCATTTAAAATAGTTAGGAATAATTGATGTCACTTTCTTTTTATGAATATTATATTTTGGTTGTTTATGCATTACTAAAGAGAGAACATATTCGATTGAAATATAATGTACGGGAGTATCGGCCTTGTCCCAATGTAATCAGATAACTATTTTTAAATCTTCTCATTGTTAAAATGAGGACAAATTCATAGAAGTAAATAACGCTTTATTGATGACAAAGCAATCCAGAAATTTCGGGATTAAGTTTTCTAATCACAGGTTTCATCAGATATTGAAAATCCTCGGGATCCCGGGATTGGGAACCCTAGTTCCGAAGTTTAGTGTTCAAATAATATTTTTATTAAAATCGGCGTAGTGTACATAGTTTAAAAACAGTTATTTTTCTCTATATTTTCATCAAATTCTCTAACACATAGAATAGAATTCGCTTATACAATACTATAAAAAGCTTGGTGCTGACATACGGGTCAGAAACGTTGACAATGAGCTCTGTTGACTTTTACAAACTAGAGCTATTGGAAAAAAGCTCGAGGAGATTGTTTGACCCAAATTTGGTAGGCTTGTATTTGACGTCGTAGTTACAGTCATAGTTTTAAAAATTCATGCGGTGAGTCAGGTGCTGTAGAATGGAATCAAGATTCAGCGTTGAGGTGGATTATTCGGTTTCAACTCTCTATATGCAGAATACTGAGGAAATTCACTCGAGGAAGCAATAACTCATTGCACACTGCAGAGTTTTTTAATAATGATTGATGACTTTGCTTGTATTATATGGCAGTGCTCCGCAACCTTTTTAATTCCGTGGCACACCAACGTGTTTTTCAAATTTTCGCGGCACACCAGTATATATTTATATATAAAAATGCGCATATACAGAAATTACACGACTTCTTATTTTTATTTGATACACGCAATAAAGGAACTAAATATGATAACATTTTTTTACTCAAATAAAGAAAAATCATTAATTGATTTAATTGGCATTTACTTAGTAGAACTCAATTAAAACACAGTGCTGGCATTTACTTCAAAAATATGTATATAAAATCAATTTTTGACATTTAATTCTTAATTATTACAATATCAAATTAGGATGTTAGAACTGAAGAGAAAATGTGTGTATGAAGATACATACATAGATAAGAAAATGTGTGCTTAAGCAAAGTCCCGAAATAACTATAAACCATATGCATAGGTACCAGTGGCGCACGGTGGGTGTTAATATTGGGTGTGTTGTAAAAAATAAAAAAAAGTACATAATTTTTTTTTTATTAGCCGAGGCATTGGCACACTTAAATTGCCATATTGTTTTTTTTATTACATAAATGTTTTTAAATTACATAAAAAATATGTTTGGTACCTAATAGGTACCTTATAATTTTTGTAGGACAAAAAAAAAAGTATTATTTCACCGTGTTAAAACATATTCAGTTTTGGCAACATACTGGTTTCCTTTATTAAATAAATTATATAGCATATAATTGTCTGATCAATATTATATGTACCTTTACAAGTAAACTTATGAATTTAAAATGAGCAAAAGCATAATATCAGAAAAAAAATTGATTTAATCAAATTCAAATTAAATACGAAAATATTTTAGCAAATCGTAGTTAATCATTAAATTTTACAAAACAGTACTCAATAATATTTGTAACCTTCTTCTTCATTAGTAATATGAATAAATTGAAAAGTATATGGGATTGGATAAAAAAAAAAATTATATAACTTCACATTTAGTTGGCTGAAAAGTTTATTTACATAAAATTATTAAAAAATGTGATTTGAGAGGGCGATATTGGGCAGCTGGCATGAATTCATTTTATTTTGGAAGACATCGTTGAATTTTGGTACTTTGTGGTGTTTTAAAACCCATTTATTGTGGAACTACAAGTGGCAGGTACAGTTATCAAAATTACATAGAATGGGATAAAAAAGGAAAAAAAATATTTGCTTTGCAAAAAAATGCATAACAGGAGGTAGTTTTCATATTTGGTCAAATATATTGTTGACAAACTGAGAAATTGAAATATTTTCATTACTTCTTCCTCATAAGTTTCATTTACAAGCAATATTTTTAAAATATGTTTAAAATTCAAGAATTACAGATATATAATGTGTAAAAATTCAAACTTTTCCATGTGAATAAAAAAGGTCACAAAAGTTCAATCCAAAATTGGCAGTTGGTAAATTACCTCCTGATATACATAAATAAATTGTATATAAAGCATATGTGATCCCTAAGCGAAGTATAAAATAACTTTAACAAAGCACAAAAAAAGGAAAGAAAAATAAATATGTATCGTAAATATTATTGAATTTTTATTGTTTACAAATATGCCTAAGAATAAGAAAAGCTTATTCGACATGGTACCTAGATGTATTGCGTAATTGCCAGTTTCTCAAAAACTACCAGGGAATGAACCATCATAGTCAACAAAACATGCATTATTTGTTTCATATTCAGAAAAGTATTTATGCATGTCTAATGATTCCATGAAATTCTATAAAAGCTTTCATGTAATTTCAATTGCGTGAATAACGACTGAAATTGCAACCCCCAAAATAAATATGTATCGTTAGTATAAAATTAAAAATAACTTTGTTTATTCCGCGTATTATGCTACTAACTGTGACAAGTGTATCGCCTCTTTCAGAGGCGACGTTGGACTTTCGAAAAGTCAGGTAAACTTTGCTTTATTGCTCATTACTTAATGAAACTTTGCGATAGTAAGTCCGAAGATGCCTCTGAAAGAGGCGAAACACGTGTCACAGTTAGTAACACAATACGTGGAATAATCAAAGTTATTTCAAATTTTATATTAAAATGAACTTCCACAAAGTTACCGCCGAAACCATCGAAAGTATTAGGTATCGTTAGCATTATTGAATTTCAATTTTCTACAAAAAAGGATTAAGAATAGGAAGCCCTGATTTGACATGGTACCTAAATAAATGTATTGCGTAGTTGCCTGTTTTTTTAAACTATAGATGAAGAGTTACAGTCCATAAAATGTTTTTGTTATATTGTTAAAAGTATTTTTGTGTATGTTACAATGAAAAACCATAAAAGATTTCTTCAGATTTAAATTATCCACTTAATCTGAGAATAATGAATCACTAATAAATAACACATCGTATGTACTTAGATTTCTACATCCGCCGTTCCTGAATGCAATTTACAGTAAGGGTTGATCATAAACCATAACAATGCATCAGGTTTTAGGTTAGAAAATTTATGTAATTTAATAATATAATGAATATTTTTAAAAATGGAAGTGTAAATAAAGTAAACAATATAGTAATAATGAGCCATTGTTTTCAAAATTTGTGACATACATATTTAATTTGTCGATGCTGGTTCATTTATTCAGTATTCATCTTGCTTTCAGTTGTGTTGCACAATTTGCACAATAAAGTTACTATTGTGATATTCATATTCTTTGTTATTTTTTCACCGTATAATAATGAAGTTCTACCAAGTAAATGCTAATTCAATCTATCACTAAGTTTAATTGTTAGTAGATGAATTAGCGAATGTTTTGTAGTAATTGTAATTGTAAGTAATTGAATGGTAAATTAAAATTTTCAGTCATTTTAAAAAATATGATACCGGTAAAATTAATTACCAGATGATAGCATAAAAATACCTTTCAATTTAATATGTGGGTTTTATTCGACGTATTATTAAGGAATTGAACTATTTGTGTTGTTTGATTTTA
Organism: Himalopsyche kuldschensis; assembly: GCA_028554975.1. Taxonomy (NCBI): domain Eukaryota; kingdom Metazoa; phylum Arthropoda; class Insecta; order Trichoptera; family Rhyacophilidae; genus Himalopsyche; species Himalopsyche kuldschensis. Next base: position 2,519,780 of record JAHFWI010000068.1, read on the forward strand.
TAATTAATCATATAACAATAGTGAATTAGGAAGATTAAGTTGCTCTTGAAAAAATGAAAAACCATTCAGCGGTACTCTATTTATTTCCAGTATTTTTAATAATTTATGACTTAAGCCGCTACGAGTGATGCTCTGAAAACAAAGTCTCATGTAACAAATTTAATTATTTCTGCTGCTGTGTGATTGAGTCTCAAAAAATATGTAATATTGTGGACAAATTATTTGATTTTTTCTACTGTTATCAAAATTTTCCTCGCGGCACACCGGTTGCGGAGCACTGTTATATGATACAAGTTAAAATAATTACGTAACGGTATAATGCAACATTCATGATTTCATTCTTTAAGTATACGTAAGAATATTTTTTTTATAAATTATATCAATTATAGGTTCATTATTTACCAATATTCTATCTAAAAAATCTGTTCGCATAACGTAGATTGCGTTACCAAGTTCAAAAAGACATGTCAAATGATTTTAGCTGTGAGTATGGATAAAAAAACCTTGTCTTCGTGTCATTTATATTTTTATGTTGGCACTTATAGTATATTGTTGATTTGAGAAATGTAGAAGAAAATATATGAAAAAATTGACTTAACTTTCCACATTTAAATTATAAAATAGAATTATGAAATACTAAGCACCTTTGACCACATTTATATCATAAATGATATCCATTTTATTAAATTATAGCGTACATGTTCAATAAGTATTTTTTTTGATTAGTAGTAGAAAGATCGTTAAAATATTTTTGATAGATATTCATGATAAAATTAAGCTTAATTTTAAGTTAAAGGTCAATATTGTTATAACTTGACTTGGAAAAGGAAATAAAACTCAAATGTTTAGTAAATTTCTCCTTTCCCAAATACCCAATTATAAGTCAGTCTTCCTAAGTTTACCATTGGCTCGATACTTAAATAATTCAATAGTTTAAACTTGGGATATAAATTTCCTTCTGTTATTATTCCCGGAAGAAGACCTTCCGCTTTAAATTAAATTATTATAATTTTGAGTCCGAATATCAACACATTTATTACAAATTATATATTTATGCAATGATGCAAAGATTTGTTTCTACTGACATATCTTTTTTTATATAAATATATTTTTATGTTTTAAATGAGTTTTGAAATGTTATTTCCACTTTTATCTTTTTGATCACATATACATAAGAATTGAAAATGTATATATGTACTTGCGTATTGAAATAATAAAAATAGCTTTATGTGATACAAACGAACCAAAAAATCGAATTATTCAAAAGTATTTAGTAAAAACTAAAATTTAAATCTCAAGACATAAAAGGAAGTATGTGTTTTATTAAAACATCATTTAAATACGCAAGCTACATTTTTTAATAAATCTGTCTTGATTAATTTTACGTACTATTAATACATAAGGAGGTAAAAATACTTTAGTCAAGATTATAAAAACATAATAACGTTTTTTTAACACTGCGATAATTTGTATTTTATTAATGTGTTCTTGATTTGTTTAAAAATTGAATTGTGTTTTCATTGAAACTACGACTTCAGTACGGTTTTATTTTTGATTTATAATAATTGAAATATTTACGATACCTTAAATGTTACTCTAGATTAGAATTATTTTCAGACTTAATATAAAACGACTGTTGAGTAGCAAAAAATGTACCTTGATATATGTATGGTAGCAAAACCAAAATAACTGAATTATTATTGTATAAGATTACCGAATGAACCGAAAGTTTAACCTTTGTTTATAGCAATTAATCATTCCGGCCGAAAATAAATTTGATACAATAACTTTGCTGTGGTATCGCTGATAATTTAAATCGAACATTTAAAGTAATAATTAAGAAGAAACAGTCAAAGCACTAATTATAAATTATAGCTGCCCCAATTTGAACATTGAAAAAATATTAATGTGATTTCAAATTGTAAGTTACGTTCAAACGATATAATATTAGTAAACAGTATTATTATAACAAAGCATATGCGTAATCTTATATATAAAACCAAAACGGCGTATGTATGTCTGTGGGTCTGTAATTCCCTTTTGCATTGTTGGTCATTAAAATGCCATAAAAACGAATATGAAAGATATATTTGAATTTTTATCGGCGAAGTCAAAATGTAATAAATTAGTCTTCTACTGAACTTTTCCCGGCTTTTATTAATATAATAATGTTTTTTATTTACGTGAAGGTATTATTTGACATTTTTTTGACAGCAAATTAGACTTTTTCCTTGAATTTGGACATTTTAATGGGCGAGAATGGGGCTGTCATCAAATTAAATAAAGTTTGTGATTTTATTTTAACTCTATTTTGGATGTTAGATTTTGTGATATAATTATGTCGAATGATATAACATTAAATAATTATTGGTCGCTTAGTCCGAGCGACGCCGGGTAGCAATACTAGTAATACATAAAAAAATGTACATCAAAGTCTCTGCTCAGGAAAAAGTAAATAAGTTTTATCTGCAAGTAATGCCATTCATTTAAAAAAAGTGATATTAATGCAGATGCCACTGGATATACTTATGCATATAAATGGACGTGCCCGTCTGAAAACGATTGATAGAGATGCTAAAGTTAATCATCGCAATATAGACTTTCTCATAAAAATATTATATAAACAGTGTTGTCCAAAAGCTTAAAATATAAAAACCCCCTTTTGATTTACAAAACACCCACAAGTTGGCATTTACGATCCCATTAAGAAGCTATGCTGTAAGATTTCGTTTATAACCACATTGAATCCAATAGTTTAAGTCCTTTAATGGATTTTGGCATGCATTAATTTTGAATTTGCCTTTGCTTTGAAAAGGAATGTAAAACCACTGATTAATAAGCAGAATTGGTTGGATGACTTCTGTTGAATACCTACTGCTCCACTTGGTAATATATAATGATTCATTTAATTTTCGTAGTATTTAATATGTTTATACATTTATGTATTAAATTCATGAACAAAGGTTTTAACAAAAAATCTACTTATTTTGGTAGATAAACTCGGAACAATTCCTGTACATAATTATTGTGTCATCTTAAATAGTCATCCAATAGAAATTTGACTCCGTTGAGTGGTTCTGGCTAAAAAGGAATATTTGTGTTTTTGATTTGGATTTAAGTAAAAAATAAATAACATTTCCATCTTGGTAAGCACCAAAACAATATTTATTATTTTATTTTAAATCTTACATAGTCAAAATTGAAAAAGTGTGTAATAAAGTAAAATTGACAAAGGTTTAGCTGGTTTTTCAGGGATATTATTTCTTGCTCAAAATGATTTTTTTTGGCAAGACGCCTTATTAATTTTGATCTTTATGTAAAAAAATAAGAGAAGAAAGACAGAATTTCTTTACAAGTAATTTTAATATAACCTCCGGATATTCTTATTACGGAAACGTTTTAACTGGAAAATCTTGAAACATTTTCGGTTTCTGAAACTGGCATTTAAAATTTTATACTGAAGTTTGTATTAAAAGTAAACCAAGCGTTGAATACGTTTAAAGATGGAATACTAAATATTTGAATCAGACTGTTATTCATTAATAGTTTTCGGAGAATATCGTATGAAAATAATGAAATAAAAGTTTATCTGACGAAGGCGTAAGCCGAAATAGCTATCAACAAATATATAAAATAATTTATGTAGAATTAAAATACATTGCTATTTTTCTTTCCGTTTTATTTTATAACACCAACATGTATCACCCTTTTCTGTTCAAATGAAATGTTTTATTGTACTGAAAACTGGGTAGCATTTCGAATAAATACCATAGTACTAAACAACCATATTACACCGTATAAGATATAGTTTAATATTTAATATTTATCTACTCTATTATATGTATAAAAATAATAATAATTTACAGTTAAGTATTGTATAGTTAAGTGTAAGTTTTTATAGTTTTTGCTGAGTAGTAAGTACTTAAAAATAAATTGCCAAATTGTTTTAATGGAATCTGATTCATTGTGAAAAATCATTAGAATCGAGATGTATAAAGCTGGCTGTTTCATCTGCAATCAAAAAATATACAAATGCTGAACACAAAAGTACCCCTGGTTGGCCAGAATAACATCTGCTAATTAAAAATTTTGGCGGTATTGTCAATATTTTTTGTCGACTCTGAACCACCCATAATATTGTGTGGGCCAATTGAAACTGAATTTGAATCAATGCTTACTTTATTTAAAAATGACCAATGGCTATTTTATTCGATCATTGTAAGGAATATTGTCGATAAATAAAGTGTATTTGTTAAAAAGGAATTTCATCGATTATTATTGAATTAAAATAATGGATTTTTTCGGATTGAGAAAAATAAATCTAGTCTTAGGGCCGGTACGGCTCGGTTCGAATGACAAATGTGATATTTAAAGCTGAGCTCAGACAGGGTAATTTTATCGAATTTCGGCCCGTGCAAACCTCTTAAAACGGTCCTTAAGACCTTGGGTTAAAATAGAGTAAAGTACTACTTTAACCTTCATTTTAAATTCACTTGATAGTTATTGGCATAGCTTGGCATCACATCATCGTCAACACTGTTTCTATATTATCTAATAAGATCCCAAAGGCTTTATCAAAAATTATAATTGTTCTACGTTAATTTTGTGATTTTTTTTTCTGTATAATGCATTTTTATTTGGAAAATTCTAAAGAAATTTAAACGTTTCTATACAATTTGTCCGATATAGATTATTTTCATAGATTTCTATTATTTGGTTTTAATAACAGAGGTCTATCTATTGCCAATTAAATTAATACAATATTTCAAACAGTGCCAAAAAAATATTGTACCTACCCATTTTGGAAAGCCTTAACACATACATGTTACCTTATCAAAAGAATATAAAAATAGTTTTCAAAATACATATAGCAGTATTGGTAGTTTTTAATTTAACAACTTGTTTTTTGTGAAGCTTTTAAGAGCTGTGGTGTGAAACCGCACAGTAAAACTCTCGCTGAAATCAATTTCAGGTGTTCCAGTTTCCTAACACTAAGCCGTGTGGACTATCAAAGGATGTTAACTAGCCGCTAGAAGTAAAATTGTTTCATTTGAAAACATTGTATTGTAAAATGAAATATTTTCGAGCAATATAACATTTACATTTCAGTATAATCCATCAGTTGACAATGCTAGCGTAGAGCGAAATCGATCTTGACTGCTATCAGAATACACGTGAAAGTAGTAGTAAGTACTATAAAATGTGTTTAAATATAATTGTTTTAAAAATCTGACCTTCAATTTCATTTTCGTTGCAATATTTTTATATGGTTAGCTGAGGGCTGATATCAAAGTATATTTAAACATACGTTGAAGAGTAGAATACTTGTGAGACAACGTTACAATGTTAAAAATGAAGTGAAAAAATTCTTAGTGTTTGATTGATTAAACCAATTTCATTTTATCAAAAACAATAACTACATAGATTGCACTTAATTAGAAAAAAGGAAAATAACAGTTTTGTTTACAATTCGTCCGTTGAGATAACTTACTTATTTTACTTCGAGTTCTTATTTACTCGTCTTGAAAAAGGAGATGTCAAGAAGAAAACGTTCTTGTAGTGAAGTTGTAAAACCAAAACAACTTTTTGCTCCCAGCTAATTCAATAATGTTGTTTTGCGGTACTTTTATAAGCTGGACAGTATGTATGAGATAATGAAATAAAATATTACAAACTAATTTTACTTGTTATTTAACTTGACGTAAAAAACCTTATTTCTTCTAATGATATATTTCATACTCTCTGTATTATATCGAAATGATCAACAATGAAAGAATACGTGCTTAAAATAAAGATTATGGCTAGAGAATGGGGTTGAATGTGAAAAATAAGACTGCCATTCGATTAATAAGCTACACACTACTGTATAGTATCTGCCAAAATCACAATTGTCAACAAATGAATCATACACTTATTGGACTATACTTATTGAACCATGGCTGAAAAATAGCACTGTCATCTTAAATCCGATATAAATGTTATTGTCAAGTGCTTGTCAAGAGCTAAAAACTTTCATATCCATGTTACTTTATGATCAACTTACAAACATTCATTTGAAAAGATATTTTTTCAACGTAGTTTATCTATTTATAAAATAATGTCTTCTTTATCAGATTTATCTTTACTGAATAATTAAAAATCTGAAAACAGCCCTGCTTATTGATGACATCAAAATAAAATAAACTGTTCAAAGTGATTGGTCGCCGTTTGTTTGTTCTGCTTTCACAAATCCATTTTCATTAAAAATGTAGGTTTTTTTACATATTCATGTCAAGTACGTGAAATGGACTGGCGACCGCTAAACTTTTTATTCCCTTTCATATCAGATCCTTCGGTAAATCATTTTAAATTTCTCAAACAGAATTCAATATTGAACGGTACTGAAGTGTGAATACGTACCAAAAGCTTTTAGAATAATTATTGTTATCTAACGTATTCTTTATGCTAATATTCATTTTGAATTGAAAGCATTTTCGGATATTTTTTCAACCATAGGTACACTTATTTTTTTATCTATTTAAAAAACCGTACCTGTGATGTTAATTCGATCAATATTTATTTTCAAATAAATAAATAATACCTGTATCCTCGTCTCAATGTATGCCGATGGTTTTTTTAATGATTTGATTGCGCTGACTTACTTACCGCTAATAAAACTTTTATGAGATGAAACAAAATTTCATATCTTGAAATTTACTAGCTTTATTTAATAAAAATAATTCTTTATAATTTGAATGAGAATATTCAGAACGAAACTTTAATGTTACTTAATTTTTTCCCCCTTAGAAATGCAACCGACGTCAATAACTTTATATGAATTCAAAGCATCCAATGAGCGTTTATTGAAACGAAAATTGCATAGAATTAAGATTAAAAGTTTTTTCGTCATGAACTGTATCTCAATTATGAATTTGAAGCTTAAATAAGGGGTAAAATTTGCAGCAGTAAAATTTGAGCGCAGCGTTAATGAATTCGTTTTCATGTGAATTTTTCACGCCAAGCGTCCACAGACTAGAACTTTCCGCAAAACTTTTTGATAACGAAACTTTGACTTTTCTTACTTTAAAGTTTCTTCCCTAGCCACCAAACAGGTTATAAGAAATCTTCTTATCACATTTGAAAAAACATTTCGACCTATCTAGAGATTAAAATGTTTTAACAGTTTTTTTCTAGGTATGTTGGTTTTTAGCATTATTTATTTTATTATCTTTCAAACCTAGTTTGCTTGCTGGCTTGTATGGTATAATTCTTTAAATTATGTCAAAAGTAAGCTCCAGTAGTATTGTAATGTATTCCTTTTTTTATTTTTATGCTTAATATTTCAGCCCTGAGTAATTTTAATGAATAAGCTACTATTTAAACAAAAAGAGAATATCGAATAAATAAAATATTTATTTTCCTCTGATTAAGAATTCACTAAAAGAAACAAAGGCATATTTAAAGAACTAGAGCAGAAAACAAAGTAACCACTATATTAGATATTCGAATACCATACAAATTATTCACGTAGCTTTCACGGTAGAAATACACTCCACTTTATACCGGAGACTTTGTTTTTGAACATTGTCATTCTCTCTAGTGTTTGATTTTTTTATGTGTTCGAAAGCATTTCTTGATAACAATCGTGCTCTTTTTTTGGTCGTATCTATAGCTTTATTGATTATCGTTATCATTGTTATACTATGATATAAAATGATCGACGACAAATCATTCCTTATTATTTACCTATCCCCACGACGTAATAATTTTAGCATAGATAATAGTTGCTCGGTATTCGCTTTGCGAGTATTGGATATACTAAATATACATACCCAATACTCAAACAATCCGTACAGTTTTTAGAATAAAGAGTTATAGTCATACGATAAAACAATGGAATGAGTTAACGAACATTCATTTGAATTTAGAAGGAAATTTTAATTAAAATAAAAAATATCTGGATCATAAAAGCGTCCATTGTATAATACTTGCCTTTGAAATTTTCTTTTTTTTATTTCAATCATGTTTAAAATATAAAATTGATAGTAAACTATTGTTTTTTAAATAAATAAAATTACAGCACGTTATTTAGTTTGTATTTTAAAATAGGAGGAAGGAGTCTCAAAAATAAACAGTGACCATTATTTTTTCGCGAAAACTAGAAATATAGTTCAAGGTTTTTTATGGTGCGTTTCCTCTCGACATAAATAAAATGAATACGGAAACAAGAAATGGAGCTTTTAGGCGAAAAAAGCTTAAGTGTTTTGCAAAATGAATGAAATTCAATTTATGAAAAACTTAAACGGTGAAACACGAGTCCTTCTAATGTTGTTTATTTCTGGAGCTGTTTCGCCTGAAATCCGGTTCAAATATTTTTGATTTACTGAAAGCAGCGACATTGCGTTTCTTTTATAATTTTAAGACAAAAGCTCAACACTTTTTACAGTATTTAAATAGCGTCTGTGAACAAGGCTTACTCTTTAGACATGCTTCATCAAGGAGCACTTAGCAAATTAGAATGTTATGTGAACTTACGAAGCTATTTTTTTAAAACATTTTCAAAGATATGATAATTTAAAAAAATGTGTCGAGAAAAGCGAATGCATATTGTTTTTTTCTCTTCAATTATTTTTAGCTTAGAAATATTATTGAGAGAAAATTATACATACGGAATTATAAAATAAGGATCCAATAATAAAAGAAGCCATTTTAAACATTGTTTGCTTCTGATGTGGAGCATATGGTATAGTTATCTCAACACAAGCTTTTCTACTAGAACTGTACATTACTCATTTCCTCAACATGTCTTTTTCGAAAAGGTAGAAATAAAAAAACAGGGCTAGGAAAGGACTTGCGATAAGTTATTTGCTTTTGCTTCACCCATGTTAATGATCAGATACGGATGGGAGGGAACTTTATACATCACAGACATCTATGCCTTCGAGCAGAAATCAATTTACGAATATCTCAGTAAAAACAATCCCATAAAATATAGTAATAAAATAATAATTTTATTTTGTAAATTATTCAAAACAGTTTTACATACATATGAAAAGAATAAATTGTATTATTATAATAAATTAATGTACAAAAATTTGATGTAATCTTCAGCAAGTGAGCTAAAGCGTTAGCTAGTAAATTCACATCTATGTTTTTTATACATTCGTTGGTGGTAGCAAAAAAGCTTTTTTTAATAAGAAATACAATTAAAACACATTGTTTTGCATCGCTTGAGATTTTGAATCTGATTTACTTCCAAGAGTTTATGAGTAAGAATAATAAATTCTGTGTAATTTCATATTTTTGAAAGATGAGGTTCACAAAATGGATTTCAAGCATATATTTCAATGCAATTTTGGTTGATACTTTGAGAAGTATATGTTTTTATTTCTGGTTCATTAATATATGCTAATGCGTATATATTTTTTTTATTGTAGTAGATTAAACAATCTTCTCTAAATATATGGATGAAACCGTTTTATATGGCTATTATTATTAAGATTTTCTATGGGTGCTTTAAATAATTGGAAAAGATATCATAGAAGACTTAACTATATCTTAAATGATATACGTCATATATGAACTATACGCCATCATTGGAATTAAATACTTTGGTGTTATATTTTTTTATTTTAATCAAATTATTTCGAACCAACTGTATGCCGATTCGATCAAAAACTTTTTAAAATTACATACAAGTATATTTTTTGAAAATAACTCTGGAGCACAAACATTGATTTTTCCGGTCAAAAGTTTTCTATTTTCTTCCACTATCGATAATTTAGCTAAGCTTAAAGAGTATTCTACGAACGAATTCCAACATTTAGGCCGTACAAGATAAAATACCTCCTGTGACTTTGTATATAACAGTTTGGTTGTAAGAACAATGATCACGTGCGAAAATATCTGAAAATCTTATCCGAACCAATTTCTAGCTGAAACCATGAACCCACATCAAAAACACCACAACCGCTCTTTAGAAAAATCAGTGAGCGTATCGAGTTGTTGCCGAAGAATGGATATCGAGCGTACGGTTTTTATGAACGGGGCTTTTGGACCAAAATAATGCTTTTATGTGTAGACATCTAACATTTGAAAATAAGAAGGTGAACTTATAAGTACAACGTATAATATTTTGTTAAAAAAAGGTTAAAAGGATAAGTTAGAGCAATATCACATAGTGCTTTATCATTATCACTATATATAATATATCAAGTAAGAAAAAAATCGTTGAAAATATATGCATATATTTCCTTCTCAGGCCGGCGTTTCGGTTTTAGTATAAATTAACCAAACTATATAATGAGAGTAAAGATTGCAATTGAAAAAAGAGAATTCCAGTGTCTGACCGATAATAAAAGAGATACATAAATCCATCTTTTCAATTGTTGGAAATTTTCTAAAGAAAACGATTAGGACTACCTCTTTGTAACCTTGAGATGAAGTTGAAACTATTCGCAGGTAATTTCTTTATCCGTTTACTAATGACGTCAGATTTATCTTACAAACGGCTTTTTTAAATTTTGCTGTATAGACCCTCTAGCAACTTCATAGTAATTCAATTATTTTTTATAATTTTAAAGAATAATAATCACTTTAATGAAGTTTTCATTGCTCAGTTCATATCGTTTATATAAATTGTATGTTGTTAATATTTTACTGAACAATTTTCAAGATTATTGTTTCAATTTCATGTAATCCGTGACTATAAAGCGTCATTATTTTAATTGAATTAACACGACGGTAAAATTTACATTTCTAGTAGCGGCTGTGAATTTTTATTCCGAAAATTTTCTTTCGTACCGGTTTTCCATTCTACAGAGCTGTTCGGTCCACTTAAGATAAGCTAAATGATGATCAATATCTGTATGCTTCATTTGGTCGATGCTTAATATATATTTTAGGCAAATATTTAATGTTAGTTTTGCGCCGAAATGACTTTTTATTGACAAAGCTAACCGAAAAAAAATGAAAAACTAAAAAAAAGCTCAAATGATTTTATATAAATTATCAATTGCCAGCTCCCTGTTTTTTCTGCAAATAATATTTAACAGTTTTATTCTTTGAGAGAGCACAGAATCACTTTATGCTATCGCAAAAATGATTATAACGATAACTTTATTGAAAATAAAAGATTACCCAAACTTGAAGACTCATTATGGTTTAAGTAATGTAAATCTAAACATTATTTTTGCTATCCGTAATAAAATAATTTTGTTTTAATTATCTCCAGAACCTTTTTAAACAAAGCATTTGAAAATATTATAATAATTGAAATTTTACTAACTTTGATATACTGCAACATAAAATATTTGTGGAATGGAATAAATTTTTCCAAAATCTGCGTAACGGACGACGACGGGTTAAGCCGAAGTCAGTTTAAAAAAAACCTCTCCAACATTTTGGAAAGGTGTTCAAAATGATTAATAACACCAGAAACCTATAGTATTTTTGTTTTCTTGGCAGCATTTCAAAAAAATACGCCTTTCTCCACTTCTAAGTCTTTTTACTTTTGTAGAGCGGCTAAAAAATCGTCAGAAATCAACCAAAAAACATTCGTTATAGAGAATTTACTGTATGCTAACTTATACTTTGGATCGAACGTAAATCTCTTGAGTAGAGTATTTCAGGATAACATCAACTATATAAATTTTATGATTTTATGAAAAATGTTTCAAATGGAAGTATGACTTGTCAGATTTCTTTAAATGAATTTAAAGCCAAGTACATTGGAAAACGGTTTACTAAGAGAAAAATTAAGTTCCCGTTACAAAAGAAAAATTCGAAAATTTTTATAAAAAACGTGACCGTAGTACGTAATGGCGCAGGACAGTCTCGCAGCAGATAAAGTCGCCCACCACAATTTACTATCTAAAACATGACACAGTAGGTTTTCTGCTTTTGAATGGAATAAAATGACCCGAGAGGTAAATTGTATTTTATGCTAATAAATAACTTGAAGCATAAAATATTTTCGTGAATAGAGCTTGAAAATTTATGTATTTTTTGCGTAGATAAAATAACATATTTTCCAATTTTTATATAGGTTGTAAAGGGTATTATTGTAAATTCTATTGACTGTTCATTACAAGGGTGTCATATTTCAGGTGGATTTAAAGACACGAAGGAGAAAAAGCGCATGGAAATAATGAAAGAAATTAAAACCGGAAAGAATTAAAAGAGGTAAAAAATATGTCATTTGTCATTATTCCAGTGATAATGTGTAATGACAAAAGTCTAAATGTTTTATCACAAAGATTAAATGAACTAGTCTCCCGGAAAACCATCTGTTATACGTTGTAGCTCACGGTTTTCATTCCAAGTATTACCTTTAAAAGTGATAGTGAATATCTATCCAGGTATTCATAAATTCATATTAAAAAAATATTTATGTCGTGTAATATTGTGAAACCAATCCATTTAAGTGGTTATATCGAAATTGTAAAACTCTATTGTGTAGGTGCTTATTTTATATTTTTGGTTTCATACATTTCAATTGAAATTTAATTAAATTAATAATCACTACACTTTTTCATCTTTTTCTTTTTGATGTAAACAAAGATACATATATAGATAGTATGTTAGCAAATAATTCAATCAAGGTAGCTCCGACAAAATTCAATTTAAAATATTTAAAACCAAGTACATATTTGAACTTATTTACATACACATTGAAAATGTCAACGTCCGAAGTAATAAATAATTTAATGTTTAAGCTATTATGATATTATAGCTAAGCTGAACAAAATCCAATACATGATGATTTTCGCTCAGCTTGTAAGCTGATACAATTAGCAGTAATTGATTGGTGGTAGTAAATATTGACACCGCCTTAAGTGGTAGGTCATCAGAACTCTCTCGAACGATCTATTGTTCACCTCAGTCAATGAGTCAGTCGATATCAGAAAATAAATTCATTCTTATAATAATCTATATTGCAATCTATAGCGGTGCAATGTAGAGTTATTTCAATTTCTCTTATCTCTTGACGCCCGACAATGCATGTGCTTCATAAAAAGTTCATAAGGCGATAAATCATCCCTTATCAGCGGGCGCATGTGTTAACGATTTTTGAAACGGCCATTGTTTTTTCTTTCTAAAGTAGCCGTTTGTTTTCATACAGCAGTGAGAGATTGGACTGCATTGAGAATGCACGCGCCTAATCCTCTCCATCAGAATTAAATTCGCGTCAAATTCCTGATATCTTCTTCGCTATCGTAATATTTGTGTGTTGTATAACGTCTGTGTAAACCATAAACAATTAAATAATGGGTGCTAACGCACCCACATAACGCTTTGAGATCGTGTTTTGTTTTAAAGAGTTCCATGTTTCTCCTACTCCGTCCCCAAAATCCCTCTCCTGAGTGTCGGATAGGAGGCTCCTTCTCGATTACGAGGGAGCCGGAATAAAGGTCTTCTCAATATATAATTTAAAAATGTATTGTGTTAAATCGTTTATTTTATTGTAGATGTATATTAAATTAATATATACATACATATTTGAAAAGGTTTTTATATTATTACGTATTGAATTGAAGTATTTTTTTATAATATTACTATAACGATTACAGCGAAAGTAAATTAGTATATAAATTACGTTGAATATTATAAAAAAAAGAATTTTATACCATTATAAGGGATGTAAAATCGGAACGTGAAAGAAAATTTTCTTATAGGGCTATAGATATTTTGTTTCAATACTGATAATGCCGGAAAATGATAATTTATCTTCATTGTCTTAGATAAAAGCGATTTCAATGCCTACGTGATTTTCATCAATTATATATTAAAGTGAACTAAAAACCGATTCACTAACTCATAAACCGACTGAAAAATCAATGTTGATATACAACAAGGATTAAGTAGTCAAAAGCGTGCGTCATTCGGCTACAAGATCGACATTTTAGTTTCATCATAAACATATATATATATTTTTATATGGGTGCTTTTCTTCAGCAACTCTTTCTTTCGCCTTCCGTTAGTCAACAGTGCCCATGTAATACATAAATATATCCATTATTGGGTAAGGTTTCGGTTTTTCGGTTGAAATTTCCTGCGGCTTATCTAATGGTCGAGTGTTTCATCAAAATTACAATTTCCGACAGTTCGGTAAACTCTTCACAAGCGACAACGGAATAAACAACACGAGATTAGTTTTAATGAAATCCTTGGAATACAGAAATTATTACTCGGAGCTTTTGTGGGAATAAGTATTAAATGTAAGATAAAGGAACGTTTTTTTATTCGGGTTGAATATTCTTTTTTCAATTCATTATTTCAAACATGTTTTTTGATTTAGATTACGTTTTATGTTGTTAAATTTGGTTTTCTACAACTTTTTACGTTTATTTAAATAAATGAGACACATTTTTTTTTGTCCTTCCACATATATTTTGTAAAGAGCGGTTTCGCTGAACAAGAAAATTTTTAAATTTTCAGGTATAAAATTCTGTAAGATGGTGTCAGTGTTGTCTTCTAAAGTCTAAAGACAAGGATTTTCCTATTGATTTTCAAAAGATCTAGATTGTTGTAAATAAATATTTTTACACGGTCATCGATCGTTTGAATGAAATAAAGTTGTAAAGAATCTTATTTTATGTAAAAGTTTAGCCTCCAATGTAACACCAAATTGAAAAATGTAAATCAAAATATTTTTTTTAAAAACTATGAATTTTGCCACCATGTTTATTCAAGTAATTGATTTGTCTATTTTGAATGTGAATACTAATTGTAACACGCCACATTCTTTTAAGAGTTTTCAATTTAAATCGCTTATACTCAATAACAGCAATAAAAGATATTAAACTATAAATTATCTATCTGTACTTTTCATTGATATTTTATTCACTGTCTTTTAGCTTAAAAAAATTCAGGATTATTTACATTCACATATTGGTGAGATTATGAGTATGAAATTATTATTGAGTATTTTTTTCTTCTATTTATTTAACGAAGATTTAAGTATTCTGATGAAGTCCACACGAGTTGTGGAAACTAATAGACGACTGTAAGAAACGACAAGATGAATAATAAAAATAACAACCTTTTCACCTTCTGTATCAGACGGCAGCAATTATCAGCAGTTAGCATTTATTGCATGATAATACTCAATAATCAATACAATTGTAAAATTTTCCTCTTATTTCTTTTCTTATCTTCTAAAATCTCATTGTATTTGAAATAAGATTAGGTACATGAAGAACAATATTCTCTTAACGCTACTTACATATATAATACATACTAGCATACTACCACACTTTGTAATAACGAGGTGTGTTGTTTATTATGGCATTTAATTGACATAGTCGTATAAAATAATCGTATAAACACACCATTTACCTCAATTAAACTGAAATATGAACAGTCAACGAGTCCGGAGTCTAAATGGGTAAAGCAGTTTCCTTTGACTTGAACAAGTCCAGCCAGTAATACCAAGGTAAACAGCCAACATTGGGTTGTATGTTCAACTTCTGTGTTACGACATCTGGTGGATATAGTCGTTAAAACAAATGCTTGCCTGTGGTCATTCTCGTTACCGTTGAAAGAGACTTTAAACTTTTACAATAACGAAAGCAGCCGATATGTCATGTCGCAATATTTATAATATTGAAAATTTTATGTCATTTTTAGACTACGTACATAAAACAATCGCAAAATATCACATCATAAAAATAAGCGCAATTATTATAGAGAAACATTTTTCGGTACTTGGATTGAACGGTTTATGATTTTGGCTTTCGCAATACAATACGCGATACGTTCAACATCCCCTTTCCCGAAGAGAAATTAATGCATTATTGAGACATTGTAATATGTATGTGCTACGTTAGAAGTGGACATCATTCATGGAAATAGCTTTTGACACTTTCAATATTAGAATGGGAATCACTGATGTTTTATTTTCAATTAGGATGAAAATAAAAGATTTTATGTTTCTTGATTTAAGTCTCAGGTTCCCAAAGTGAGCCTCTAGGCCTGGAGGGCCCAGAGCCATGAAGGACATTTCATCTGAAAAGGGTGCCATGGGTCAAATAAGTTTGGGAACCTATGATTAAGATAAACTATACATATACTTATGTGTGATGTTTCTGTGACATACTTTCTTGTACGCTTTTTAGCCGTGCTATATCATCTTCAGTGACTATGTTACTTTATTATATGGCTTTTAATAAGTTAAGATACTTATTCAAAACTAATGCACAGATTGTTCGTATAAATGCCGAATGTATATAGAAAATAATTGACACCCATGCCATCTTTGTCCTTTCAGCCAATATTTGCTTTGAAGCCCTAGATTCATTTATGTTGTGCCCATACCCTGTCAAGTCACCAAGCCAAGATGTGGCATGTGACTCTTTCATTCTAGTTTTTCACGATTGTACGTGACACGCCACAATTCAGCATTTATTATATAAATTATCCATATACATGCCAGCCTTCCGAAATAAATGGAGCGTCCATATTCTGATATCTTTACGACGACCGATTAAATTATTGGTAACTATATAATTCATGGATTTTTATCGGCAATATTTTTTATTCGCAATATAATAAGGGAAATCAGAAAAGAATAAGTAATTTTTATAGCATTTTTTTTCTACACGAGTGTGTGTAAAGATTGTAGAACCTTAGGAACAATACCATGTTTATACTGGTTTTCAAAGAATAGATATACAATAAATGCGCCCCATTGATTTTGAAATATCAGATGAATTATTCAACACCGATATGTAAAAGAAACATTTGCATAAGTATACAAAGTTTGTTTACTAGTAATGTATGAAATTTGTTGTTTCATAAAATTCAAAAATGATCTCAAAATGCTGGATTATTTATGCTCGATTCTGTCAATTTTGATTGGATATTTGTATAAATAATCAAATTCAGACCTTAAAGTTAGTCAAACGGTCATTAAATTAAATCTCAATATTGCGATTTTTGTGAGTATGTTGTCTCAAAAACTTATACTTACCCTGTGAATTTTTAGCTAACCAAAAATTTAAAGGCAAATGCATTGAAACTACAAGATTAATATCTCATATAAAATATCAATAAGTGTGGTCTGAATAAAAAAAAACAGAAAAACAATTGCGGATGGTAAAACATTAAATATATAACTAAGCGTTCAAGCTTTAGTGATATATTGTAGTAATATTTAACGTATTTAAACATTTCACGTTATGAAATTCATTTCGAATATAATTTATTACGAGAAACTTCAAAAATTAAAAACAAAATTGATATAGTAAAGTATATTTGCTTCCTAGTTTCTTGTTTAATATTTTAAGACAAAACAATAAATGAACAGCGGCTTTTCTTGCGATCGCTTTGTTTTTGGAAATATTGAATTTTTCTATGAAAATAAAAAAGTGTGCTTTAAAAAATACCAAGAAGTTTACGAGTATTGTTGAGTGAATTAAATTATGAATATCGTATAGATTTCAAGTTTTAAACATCATTATAAGTTTACCATTGTAGGATATATAATATTAATTCATAATTGACAGTTCTTTACATTATATAATGTTGCGTTATAATAAATTAATAAATAATACGTTTTTTTAAATGTGTGAAAAATAAATGGCATACAATTTTGAAATATTTTTTTGAAATAAAATTACATTTGTATATTTTAGGAACTTATTCATATGATACTGAAAGTAGTAAAATTTGTTTTGATTGTGTTATTAAAAATAAGCATTCACGAGCTTTTCACATTGTAATTATTCCGGTTGTATTTATTGGTGGTAAGAATTGTACCCCAGCTATCAGATGGCTCCATGCTTAATTAAGTACCACCGTGTGAAATTGGGAGTTCAGATATTGGAAAAATGTGTTTTAATGAGATTTGATCTTGCCCTTAAAAAATCCCATGAAGTTTAATTATTGTGATATAAACGATTAAAAAAACCCGCTGCATTTGGAAAAAGATGTGACACTATTTGAATTTTAGACAATAAATTTTTAAAAATTATTCATAAAAATCCATTTCGATTATTGTATTTTTATTGAGCCAAATTATACATTTTGTAAAAACACCAAAAGCTTTTTAATAATTGAAGACGAAATTTCGGTGTTTTTTTTTGAAAAAATGATTCAGTTTTGAAACTTGACAGCATTATTGCGTAATAGAGACCTTCGTCTTTCCGCGGCCTTTGTTTTACTGGAATATATGGAAATATGAATGGACGCACTTGCCAACCAATCAGCGCAACTGATGAAAAAATGTCGCACTTTTTCTCTTTTGTTTGAATTAGATTATGCAGATCGTGTCTTTTTGGGACAGAATTGCTTGGCGTAAAGCTGAAAGAACTATCAAATATATAATTTATTTTTTTGTTGAACGAAATACGTTGACATTAATTTAATACAATTCTGAAAAAGTGCGAATTGAATCAATTATTTTTTGTAATGAAATTTATCAAACAAAATCGTAAGTAAACATATATCGACATGTAAAAGTAATGCTACAAATATAACTGTTACGGAAGATAAAAATGGCCTAAAAATCATCCCTCTGTTAGACACATACATATGCTAAGCCTTCCAATTTCTCTTGTCACTGTTCGGATAGAGAAAATTATGATTTACGGGCGAAAAAAGACCCCAGAGATTGACTTTTTGGTTTTTCGTATCAAAATCTTCGAATAATGATTAATGAAGAAGTCTTGAAGGAGTTTCTCAATATAATTGACCGAACTGGTTGAAGTATGTAAAGATTAAAAATAATGTTTTTGTAAATTTATTTAGTAGTACATTTTTTAAGCTTAACATCAAAAATGATAAATATATTAATAAATATATAAAATAATTGATTTTTATTAGTTTGAATTGTTAGTATTTAGTAGTTCTTGGGCTTAATTAAGATATCAGTCGTTATTTAACAGAGTATATGTTTTTGGTCTTAACCGTTCAGACGCCACAGCGTGCAGGCACGTAAACGCGATTAAGAGCTTATTAATGAATAAATTAAATATTTTTAAATGCAATATTATGTAGAGACACCTTTTGAAGGCAATGTGATTGTTAGAATACCCATATGTTGAACCGTTTTCTTTTTATTTGAAGTTGGGTTAACAGACGTCACTAGGGCTGGCACCTTATTATCGCAATGATCGCTCGATTGATAGAGCGCATCAGAGTGAGAAGAGAATAGCTAAATATCAGTAAGTGCGAGTAGACAACAAGATTTTGTGTTATTTATAAAATATATTTTACTATAAAAAAATAGCTTTCCAGTCATAACAAAATAATTCTAATTTAATCATAAATTACATGGTTTTTTTGTGGCAGCAAGATGCAATTTGTGCTACCTATATAATTTGTTTTACTATAGAAAAAATGAATATATATATTTCATATTTTTATTTATAATATTTATTGTTTTTGGCAGCTCTAGAGACGTTTTTTAAATCTTTTACTTTTGATATATTTTTTTCACTTTTCTATGAAAATCAAAAATAACTTGAGTATAAAATTATTTTTTGGGTATTTTACGTGGCATTTTCATGGAAAAATCGATGATTGAAAATGGTGGCGTACAGCAAATATCCATGGAATTGGCTTGGCGTTTAAAGGGTTGATTAAATTTTTTTTAAAAATGGTCAAAAAAATCAATCTTCGTAACTTGATTCGTCCTCATAATTTCTAGAATACAGGATATGTGACTACCCAATTATCAGTATTCGTTGGCAATACTAATGTTGACATACTTACTGCATTTGAAGAACATTTTCATATTGGGAAGCAGCATCATAGTTTAACCCTTAAATGCATGGTGTACTCGTTCGAAGACAAAGTATACTTTGACATCTCATGTCAGAACCTTATAATTTTAAGAATTGCTTTTTTCCCACAATCATAATTAACAATCCAGCTATCAGTATGTTTAATTGTTTCTCACTATATTTTCGTATTTTTTTGTGTATTCAAGTCTGAGCAAGTAAATCTAACAATTATTTGGATGTCGCCATTTAAAGATATTTAAAGTGTTTTTTATATGAAAAAAAAACAATTTTACGTGTCAAAAAAAATGTTTACACAATCTAAGAAGCTTAGATAACGTGACTAAATATTATTTTTTCAGTTTTTACTTTTATTTGAAAGAAAAAAAGGTATATTTTCATTTATTCTTGTTTGATGACACCATGCATTTACGGGTAATATATGTACGATACTAAGAATATATTTGGTTGCTACTTTTTTTGCCTTTTTAAGCAAAACAACAGTTCAAAGCCTTTTTTTGACTGACATGGAGGTTGCAAAGTATGCTAACAACTTATCTAATACTGAAAATGGAATGGAATTCAGTGACGATGAAAGTATGTTGGATCTTAAAATTCGACCAAAGATAGATGGAGGAGGCTTGCAGGATGATGAAGTGGATGTTCCCACTTTTGATTCTTATGAAGACCTATCGTTACATATTGATGAATCATTAGATAATGAAATTGTGATTTAATTTTCAAAAATATATACCTTAAAAATTTTCTGGAAAAAGTCGAGTGGAGTGGTCAACGTCCAAGTTTCCGTGTCAGACCACCAGGGATCGATCCCTGGACGACTAGTTTTTTCAGTCGAACTTATGATTTTACTTGATGACATGGGGGTTTGTGTTGTTAAAAACTTCTTCCCACCCTCTCAATCCAAAAAATCGGCGCATAGCAAGAGCGATTAGCTAATCACCAGTCGTTTCCTAGTCCTCGAATCCTTTCAATCCCCACTCTTTTAGAAAAAGAGAGGTTGAGCAACTTAATAACAAGCAGTTCTCGTATAAAAAATATGTTTAGATAAACTCCATGAGGAGTCCATATGCTCCACGGTGGGATCAAACATGAAAAAAAAATGAAAATCTACTTTCCAGCTACAATCTAAGCACAATAAGCTGAATACAATTAATTCTTTTCATAGTAAATTGAATGAAAGGTTTTGATAAATACTCATGAAGCTGAGACTCTGTGTGGATGAACAAATGTAACGAAGACCTATTGTTTGTCCCAAAAAGGTGTGTGGAATTGAAACATGCAGCAAAACCGTTGTATTTGATGCCAGGTTGCAATGGAAAATCTTGAGTATTTTGGAAAAAATGTGGGGTTGTGCTGTGATTTAAGGGAAAAAAATATTTCGTAACACTCCATTACATATTTTAGTTATTTTTAAACAATAATATAAAAAAAATCCGGGGTAAACATTCAAAATTAAATCTTATATTATATTCAATATGCTTGCACTTTTATACCTTATATACATGGTGACTTCGTTCGAGTACAAACTGTTTTTGTATTGAAATATGTCTTAAAAATGTTTATTATTTTTCCCTTATTATACATATATAAGATATAACTAAAGGAATAAGAATATATTTTATATGTTTTTATATTTTTTTCAAAATAAAAAAAATCATGCATTTGGGTTAATGTGAGTAGAATTTAAGTTTGTATATTTTTCGTATATATTTTATCAAATGCTATTTTTTTTAATTACTATTTATTAAATTTGTATAAAAATAGCAATTAAAATATTGGATTGCTTTAAATAGGCAATTTGCAAGAAATTTGAGGATACAATTTATTTGCAAACAAAATAATTCAAGCTCTTAATCTCTAATTAAAGAAAAAAGTTTGATATTCGTCTTTACCGGAAATCTAGAAAATAAAATTTCGATTTTATCGCAGATAGCTCGACCGAGAATTCAGTTATTGACAAAAAATGAAGAAAATCCATGAGAATAAAAACCATGTCTCGGAACATTTCAGCGCTGAGACTTTTTGTAGAAACTGAAAAATTACAGTACATATATGTTAATAATTTTTCCTTTTCGTTTCTTTTAGAATAATTCCATCGATAAGTATAATATGTATTTTGAAGGTGTTTTTCCTGTTCAAAATGTTTAAAATAATTTACAGAAACTTTTCGTCATGGGAAATTATTATTATTTTATTTTAAATTATATATATCTTTGACACGCGCGGTAAATAAATACGAGTGTATTTTTCACGTGAGGCTGGTAAAGTGTTCAAGATTGTTGATGAAAAAATCTTAAGTATGTTTCAAAGAAATGTAGTATGTGAATGAAAGCGGAATCAATATGCACACAAGTTTCCTGTCAGTAGAATATTTCTCAATATTTCCATATGTTAGAGCGGTAACTTTTCATTCTGAGGGCGTTCTGAAGTAACATATTATTAAAGTGTGAAATTTATGCTTTTGCGCTGTCATCCCTGTAAATATATTGAAACCTCTTTCCATAAACCGACTTTAAAAACAAGATATCCTCATACCGTTCAGCATGATTTTACATTGCAAATATATTTGTTTTAAATTGCTAATTTTATGTTTACAAGGTAAAATAGTAAATCTGATTTTATGTAAAACAATGAATTTTGTTGAAAAGAAAACTCATGTTAAAACAGGTTTCCGCGTCAATCAATTTTAATTTAGTTTGCTAGTGAAAAACTTAATATTTCTTCATATTGTCTTTGTCAAGTATAAATTTAAATACTAGCCGATCATTCATTCGGAAAATTAAGCTAAGATTGTGTTAACTAAGTTTTTTTTAAGAATAAAATTAAAAAAATTGACTTGGCAAATATTGCGAGTACTAAGAGTTACTAAGTTTAATACTCTTTTCCGAAATTTAACTAAAATAACTATATTCAATTATAAGACGTTTATTTGATACAAATAATACAAGTACAAAGTTTTTGGTATTAGTTGGTTTTTTGATGAATTTAAAATAAAAATGATTTTCTTCCCGTTAATATTGAAGGGAGAAATATAAGAGTCGATAAATATTAATAAATCGACACCAAACATACGATTTACAAAAACGTCTCTCTTAAACGTATTTTTTTTTATAAACCACTTTAGGTTTCTGATTGGAAATAATACTTATATATTTCAAAAGTTTTATTTATTTTACAGAAAACGATGTGTTATATATAATCCCTTGCCACTCTATTACCAATTTTTCTTTTTTAATAGATTTTGCCCCACAAATTATTTAAATTTGGTTCCGAGTATTGATTTTCAGCATGGTTTATTCGCTAGGGATAATTTTGAGGACCGTTAATGGTAACGCGTGAAATATCGACAAAAAATGATACTTTATTACTGTTAATAAATCCAACCTGTCCATTCAATAAATTTTAAAATTTATTGAAACCTAATAGAATTTTTTTCACTATATTTTTTCTTGACAAGCCAGCTAAAATAGAATTTATTTTGAATATCAAATAATAAGCTCGTGATTTTTTTTTGGTGACTCAATAAAAGAATAACTTTTTAAATGTTATGATTTGATTACCTTATTTTTAAAATCATGTGTTAGTTGAATGTATTTACAACTAAAACGTACGCTCTGACAAAAATATTTTATTGCCTGAAGTTGAAATTAGTTTTCAAAATTAAGATACCTGCAGATAGCGTGTAATTTGTTAACTTCAGAAAGAGATTTTTTTTATCTTGAAAGCTCTCTGAGGTTTTATGTTAACTGCAAAAGAAGTATTTCAAAGTGTCCACTTTTACAAAAGGTTCAAGCTTTTAATCGTTCATGTTTATGAAGAATCCTGTTCTTTCAGAAATCAACAGAGCGAACACAAAGACTTTTTTTTACTTTACGGTAGTAAGAAGAAACTGAGAAACATCATTCACACATAATATATAAAAAATATATTTAGCAACACAATATCAACTCATATTGAAAGATTACTTAGTCGTATAGAAAGTTATTTGGAATCAAATTGATGAAGAAATACACCGCCAACACCCATGCCAATGATCTCAAAAGTTAAATGAATTATACCTTGTTGTTACTAATATCCTAAACTATCTGGTTACAAAGTAAAGTTTTAACTGAATGCT
Source organism: Himalopsyche kuldschensis (assembly GCA_028554975.1). NCBI lineage: Eukaryota > Metazoa > Arthropoda > Insecta > Trichoptera > Rhyacophilidae > Himalopsyche > Himalopsyche kuldschensis. Next base: position 2,543,621 of record JAHFWI010000068.1, read on the forward strand.
ATTAAAAGAAAGAAAACCTATGATTTAAGGTGACATATAAAAAAGGTTGATTTTGTATCGATATACCTAAAGAAGGCAGCATTTGCGTAATCTATAGCCGTATTCCAAAGCAAATATCTAGAGTTTCTTCATGTGGCAACTGTGAAGTTCTCATTACTATGTTAAAGTTGCATTGTTGCTAGTTGTTCGTATAGCAAAACAAAATGTTTTGTTAATGTCAAATAATAATATAATACACGAGAATCATATATTTTGTGAGTATTTTTATGGTTATTATTGCATTCAATGTGAAAATCTTTTATCACAAAAAATGGAAATCCGAAAATGGTCGAAGCTTTAAACAAAAACTACAATATAAAAAATGTGTGAGACGGTCAAATCCATATTAGACGAAATATCCCTTACCAATCCAACCATAGACAATATTGTAAAAATATTAAAGGGAATAGTCAAAGTTTGCGTTTATAGCATGTGTTTCCAACGTTTTGACTCTTTTGGGGCACATTTACTGAAGAGTAATTGTTTTGGGCTACACATAAATATTTAATCCACAGAAGGAATATAAATAATGAAACTTCGTGTTTGTGTTTATATTTTTATATTGAAATGAAAAGCAGGAATCAGAAAACTAATGGAATATTTATTTTTCATCCGAATTATCGGCGTTGATTGATGAGGTAAATTTTTTTGTGAATTCTCTACTAAAATTCAACTCATATTTTTTTTTGTGTGTGCTTCAAAAAAGAAATAATTTTTCAGAAATAAAGTTGGTGGCAGGATATTTTTCTCCAATGTCAGTCTAAAAATCCATATAATATATTTGTAAATTTGTAGGTGACGTTTCATATGAAAAAGTAGTCAAAAAGAAAAATAAAAATTGACGATTTTTTGAACCAAATCAATTTGTTTCGAGTCGTATGTCGCCTAAAAAACATGGATTGAGCACGCCTGGTTGATGCGATAAGCAAAGATAGATCTAGAAGATTTTCTCGTATTATATTTGGTATAAGTAATATGATGTATATTTGGCTAGACGACAAGTGTAAATTTGGAATTTGCATAAGGCACCGGTAGTTCGGTGTTCAAATAAAGGATGAAATAAACGCAACGTCGAGATGGATTTGCATAATACTGAACAAGAAACGTCAATAGCAAGCTGTCTTCATTTGAATGTCGTATATGAGAAGATATATGCAACGTTTTATATATTGTACATTGTATACATAGCATGTTTGAACAATAATAAAATTTTATAAATTATATTAAGCAATAAATAAATTGCAAGATTTGTCAACGACTTAAGCAACAACTTTTGAATCTTTACGCATTCAAGTGCACGGATTAACTTTTGAGACAGCAGTTAGAAAAAGCTTTGTATCGTTTATTTATCAAAATCATTAAAATAATTCTAGCTCAGTCCAGGAACGATATAGTTGATTATTTTAATTAATTTAAATCTGATCGATATTGATAATGTCTTATCATAATTGGAGTAACATCTGCATATCGTTTATTTGCATATCGTCAAAAGAACTTACTATCATTAAAAGATAACGGTAATAGAAATGGAGGAATAACGCAACATATAAGTTAAATAAATTTTCTTAGCCAAATTCAAAAACAGCTAACATTAATCTTATTTTTAACCAATGTTTAAAATGGTTTCCATATAAGGAGAGACATGATAAATATTTATATTCTATTACCTCTAATCTCACGTTTTGTTTGTACTTATTCGGTATCCCAGTATTGCCCATACATATTCAAATGTTTATTATACCAGAGGCAGTGACATGCCACCAATCTCTTGTTTGAAATCTTTCAATGAATGAAATATTGCTTCTGTGTCTATCAGAAGTGAAAACTCCGCCGGGATCCCCCGATAAACCTACCGAGATTGAGTTTCTCTTGTGAAAAACTTCATGTTTGTTTGTATTGGCTGTGCCTCCTTGAAAGTTTTTTCTTTGAATTTTATTTTCTTCGCCTGTGTTGCTGTTTTTTTTATTAATGTTTGTCTTTGTAAGGAGATTGGACTTTTCATATAGTTACCTAGTTGAAGGTGAAATAAAACGTTGAAGAAAAACTCTGAAATACGTCTTATTGACAGGAATATTGAATGGAAAGCATGGTATTGTAATGTTAAATAATACAAAATATTATATAATTTAAAACACATTAAACATACGATATTGAACTATTTGCAGGTATGCTAAACAGTGGATAAAGCTTTTTATTTTTTCTCCCCAATAGCTTTTGACACCTTAATTATTATTGGTTAAGTAATAGCGTCAGTTCCTTAAGCTTCATAATGACGCTCGCTTTAAGCGGGATTTTACTAACTAAAATTAATTGTATCTGATGAGACATTAATATTTTAATTTTGTTATTATGGATAAATGACGGTAAAATAGCATGGTAATCGGCAAGTTTTTACAAATAAATATTTAAATAAGATATATTTAGAACGTTTTATTTTTACAATAAAATTCGTGGCGTGCGAGGTACCACTATACATGCACATGATGGCAGTCAAAATATTCATGGAATGTAAATTGTTTGATAAGCATTTATATAAGTATATTGAGCAATGATAGAATTTTTTTAATGAAAAACCTTACTACATTTCTGTAAGATATTATTCAAGTATCTCGTCCCTGACCACTTTGTTGAAATGTGAGACCTGCTTTTATCTTTATTAGTGGAAGAAGAAAAAAACAACGTGTTTTATTTATTAAAGACAATGCCTTTCCACCAACAATTTTCAGTAGTTAACACCTTAAAAGTGATCAATTATACTTTTTATAATTTTTTGATCGAGAAAATTTATTTATTATTAGCCTACAGCAGAGATAGTATGATATAATCTGAATTTTTGGTGTTTTGTAAGCGCTTAAAATATGTTGGTTCAGTGTGATTGTTTTTTGCCGAATACGGTATATGCATTATAAGAAACAATAAAAACTACCATCAAATTTATGAAAACTTATAAAAGCAATCGCTTAAAGATATCGAATAAAAATGTAAACTAAAAAAGCAGATGTTCAACCGAAGATTATTAATGTGCAAAAACTTGTTTATGTGTGATTGATTATAATGTAAGAATGACTTAAAAGTATGAGACGCTAGAAACGAGGCAGCTTTTTCGTTTAAAGTGTCTTCAATATTTTAAACTCTGACTCTGATTTGCATAAAAAGAAAAGCAAAAAGGATTTCTGTGCTTTGGTGAAATTTGCATATACTTAACACACTCAAAACGTAAATCTTTCTATTTGGTAGAGACCATCTCGTATTATTTATGAACCTGCTCAGGGCAAAGCTTTATCGCTATCATCATCATCAAACGTTATCAATCTAAGTGGAATGAAGAGGGTTGTGTTTTTATGCCTTCGTTTAAGCTGGTGTCTGCGAGTTTAAGGTAAATTTTTATTATATTTCTAATTCTTGTAATTGCAACCAGTATATTCAAGCAGTACATCAAAATTGTGATAATCACCATTTTATTGTTATTTTTCTACAAAAAACTGTCAGTTGGAATGTGAAGGGGAGGTACTATAAACCGCAATAGTGATATAGCATTGATTTTTTAAAAGTTTTATGGACTGCAGTTTATATTATTATATAATAAAAAATGTTTAATACTTTAACTATGTATGTTCATTAGTCAGTAGGAAAGTTATAGTTTTAAAGGTAAATCGTAGCTATGGTGAATTATAGAAAGACTCAAATTTGCTGTGAAACAACGAATACAATTTTTGGGAATATTTATTTTAGTTTTATACTCCAAAAAATATTGAAGCTATTATACGGCTGAGGCACACAATAAAAAAATGCATTATTTTTTGAATAAAAGGATAACATAAATTTTCTTATGCAATCAATTTTTTTTCTGGTAAATTTACTAATTTTTAAAGTGATGGTGAGAAGAAAAACGATTGCCGAGCTGGAGTGCTAGGTTGGTTTCCAAGCAAATTCATATGGAAAACTTTCGGCAAAGTGAACCAAAGAATAGAGACTAAAAATGAAAGTACAATGGTTTGCTTGAATAAACTTTTCCGGTAGGAAACGGAGATTTTTATTTTTATCTTTTTGCAGAATTGTGAAAATTTTTTTTTGTCACCCTTGAACGGCATGGCAAAAATTATTGTTTCTTCATACCAGATAATTTGTGTAACTGAAGCATTTCTTTTTAGTGCTTGTCGTCAAAATATTTTTACATTTTAAAATTTACCTCAGCTGAGCAAGCAAAACTTAAGAATTCTTTTCTACTGTTAACGTACTATTGGAAATCATTTAGAATATCTGTATGACTTTTCTACGACAATGATACTGAATGTATGGAATTGAAAATGTCATAATTAAAAATATTTGGTAAGGATTTTTATTGCTTATTTAAATCTCACCTCATTCCAAACTTGTCTATATTTGATTCAGAACAAGAGAATTAGTATAAAGCAATAATCAATAAAATCATCTGGTTTTTCGCTAAAAACATTTTTTTAACAAACAATTTGGCCCTAATAACTTTTATTAATCGGTTAGAGTAGTTTTCTAATGTAATTTTTATTTTAAAACTAATAAAACTAAATACAACCGTCCATGTTTATTTGCTAAGTAAAAATTGTATAAACTTATTTCAGAGTAAAATTTGGCTTAATTTTGAGACTTTTTTTAAAACACCAAAAATTTCATCAGATCCATTTTTACACAAATAATCACGAGCATCCGTTTCGTATTGAGTATTGAACAAAAGAAGTCTTTTCCGCGTGGAAAATTGAAAAATAAAGCCCGGCTGTTGCGGAAAAATACAATGAAAAAATACTCACCCCACGAATAGCAAATAATCTTTCATTGTTTTGCCAATGTCTGTATTTTTTACTCCAGTTTATCAGAATTAATTTTAGAAAAATATTTAAAGCGAGCTAGAAGTTTACTCCAATAAATCATTTTAACTACGTTAAGCAATTTAATAGTATCGTGAATACGTGCTCTATTTATTTTCATCATTATAAACCATTAATTATTTATATGAGGAAAGATTATGAGGAATTATTTTAATTATTATTAAGTGAGGAAAGTAAACGTATTACGTATAACCATGTAATTGATTCATAGTAAATGAAAAGCAATTTTATGGCAAAAAGTATAGAAATTTTTTGAGATATAAAATTAAATTAACTATCAGCAAGAAGCATACGGTGTTGATTACAAGTCATCTGAACTAGATTTACTAAAATAATTGTAACATGTCTTTTTGGGATATTTATCCATAATTTCTAGTAAAACTCTATCTGTCCTTCTTAATAAAGAACTTTTTATAAGTAGCTTAAAAATAAGAGCTCTGTTTTACTTTTAAAACGACTTTTTAGTTAAAGAAATGATTATCATGAGTTTTTGATACTTTATGCTTGCTTTGTGATATTTTAAGCGCGCTATTTTGAAGTAAAAATGATACAAAACACAGTGCTTAAAATAGTAAATATTCAGCGCATCATGAAACTGCATCGAAATAAAATAATTATTTAGTTTTCAAAACTATTCTTTCATTATTTTTTTTTTAAAAAATGAAATTATTATTTTTATTATAATTATATATTATAATTTTATAATGGTATGAAAAAGTTTTATACATCTTGTAGCAGAAGTCAAAAGTTAAAGCAATAAGATGATTTCAAAACATTGCTTTTATTTATAAGACAAACTCTAAATATAATACAATGGTTCATTGGGAAAAATATTTTTTTATGCTTTACTAAAAAATGTCAAAAGAAAAGAGTTTTACTTCTCAGGAAAAATTTTAAACGTTTTGACCAAAATACAACATGTGTAATTCTTGAAATTATGAGGCACTGCTTTAAACCATTGCACTAAGTAGCAGTTTCTCGCATTTTGAAACAACAATATGACATTTTTAAGCCTCATACTCCGTTTATTTGCACGGCATTGTCTCGCTAAACCCCGCATAACCTGAAATATTCAAGGCTTTCTGAGGATTTCGCCCGCAATAAAATACATAAGCAGCATCATTTTAGTCGGTAATGCCAAAAAGTATCGTCAATTTCTGACAAATCTCACGATATTCCTTGCGTTTGAATAAAAAAGCGACATTATTGTTAAAATACAACTGACATCATGTTTCGCTTTGAGTAAACAGAAAGAAATTTTTAATAGAAAGTAATATGTATTTCAGCTTTTTTAAAGATACATTCATGAATTTTCATTCATTTTTGTTAATTTAATTATTTCAAAAATTTACAGATAAATTTTGAAAATGTCAACAAAAGTAGCTGAAAATATAATATGTATGGGTAACTATTGTGTTTTTTACACGACTTTATTTGCAATCCATTTTTGAAATTATGCATACAGGAATCATGAAGCTTCTCTTTAATATTTTATATGACGAATAAATCATTTTGTATTATTTATTAGCAAACCGCTCTTGAAATAACGAGTGCATTGGACAAAAAACAAAACTATATTAATAAATGAAAGATTTTTTTTAAAGATATGAACTCTTGACCGTGTTGCTCGGAAAGAAAAAAATTAAGAGCATTAACCTTTCTACTATGACTATTTCAGTAGTAAAAAATGGAGTTATTCACATATAATTTTGTCAGAATATATCAGTATTCCAAAAAAGATTTAAAAATAGTGTATGTACCCCAGAAATATTTCTTTTACTTACATTATTTCATTTTATCATCTTTAAGATAAGTCCTGTCATTAGGGAAACTTTTTCAACGTGAGATTTGTATGTTTAATTATAAGCATAGTAATTTTGGTTTCGTGATTTAGCATATTTCAGTGACATTCTAGTCACGCAACCCTTTTCTAATATCGGCCGAGATATGTGTGTGCTTCGGAGAATCTAGAAAAGGGATAATGTGCTCCTACTTATAAATATTGTTAGAAACTTTCCAACTGTCATTTTTCATTATTTTTTGTCTGAAAATCTAGAATTAAAATAAAGTGTTGGTAAACTCGTTTTTAGCCAACGAACGGTCTGCCATATTAGGCAAAGTAGAATAAATGAATAATTGATTAAAATAAAACTAAGTCTGCTCTTAACGTGGAGAATATAATCGTAATGGAGTTAATCTCAACTGTACTTTTTCTACAAGAAGTACTGGTTACTCAGGTGGTCAACTTATATTTTTGAATAAGAGATTAACGATATGAAGAATAGGGCTAGAACAAGACTAGTGGTTATCTAATTCCTCTTGCTGCGTTTTGTTTTTTGGGCCAAGTGAATATGGGGAGGAATCTTAGTCAACACTCAAATCTATGTCTTCGAATACAAATCGATGATTTGATTGAAACATTAAGCTGTCCGTTCTAGTATTCGTACCCGTGCGCTCCACAACTGAAGCCAACGACGTTGACATTCAACCACGAGCTCGACGAAGATTTGATATATATTATTAAATGCACAGACATAACTGGAAAAAAAGACATCTGCGTGCTGGCCAAGTTTATTTCCTAAAAAAATTCAACCCCTACACTGATGTAACTTGTTTTTATTTCCATTGCTCAACAATGGAGTACCTTTGTAAGGTTTCCCATTCCTCTGAGACTTTTTTTATTTCCTCATGTTCATACATATTTAATTCAATTAAACGTTATTATATAACTTAAATGGGAGCTTGCTGTTAATAGTATGAACGCACAAATTCTATTTTTAAAGGTAATAACATCCTTAATTATTACTATAAGCGCTTTTATCCAATAGCAATTAGTTATAATCCGAGCGGTCGAATGTTTGGCATTAATTATTGACAAGAGTCGTGCCCTGTCGGATATTGAACAGAGATGTACATTTCCCAAGCTATCGTATTTCCAATTAAGCTACAAGAAACAATTATTATTTTGATGCTTTAATCTTAATACTTTAATAATTGGTAACAGAATCAAAATGCTTTCTAAATGCTCCAATAAAAATAAAGCAATCCTCGCTCGCCTTTATTTGAAAACTTCTGACAGATTTATATAATACCTATTATAAGAATTGATAAACAATTTGAAAACGTTTGTTGGTATTGTATTGTTCAGTAGAATAGAGAAATAAAGTATTTTACAATTATATAATTATAATTCGGTAAGAAAAATAACAATGTATTTTAATTCTACATAAATTTCTTACCGTATTATAATGGAGTTCTACCAAGTAAATGCCTACTCAATCAATAAATATATAATTACTTTAAACTCTCTCGGATTAATATATTGTAAAATGATATCGTGAAATATCATCATCGTCAGCAACAGTTTTTGATCCATTTATAAAATACGAACCTCACCATTCGCTCTATTCAATTACCATATTGCATCATAATTCAGAGTCATGTTTCCTACACACATCTCCGGACGATTATTGAATAATCAGTTCATTGACAACTATCGACGTATCGTTTTCATATCTCTTAGATACTAATGGATTGCCGATTTGATCTAGAACACGTATTGTTTAGACTGTTTAGAGCCTAACCCACTTCTTTTGATACTTTTAATAACGTAATGTATTTTATAATAAAATGTACACGAATCTGTTCAAAAAAAATATGGCGACAGATTATTTATTCTGATAAAAATGTTTTATTTGAAATAACGAGCGACAAAACATTTAAAAGCTTCACATATTTGAAAATCATTTTGAAAGTAAATACTTAAAAGGTTTCCATAAAATAATATTAAATATGTACTCAATTATTTTCCTTCCTTTTATTCTTCTTGTTTAATAGTATTATCGTATGATGGGATATTTTTTTACTCAAATGGTTCACACATAGTTAGTGGATGCTATTAAATTTACTCGTATTAGCTGTCTCAATTCCGCAAGCCATTGCATTTATAAATTATTTTATATCCGATAACATAATTTATTTGATGTTGTAAATTGATTGATTTAGCGACAGTTCAGCCGTGACACGTCAATGGTTTTATGTAAAAGTCTGGCGTAAGTTTCGATAACACCCCAGATTTTTGGTAAAAGCCCAATATATTTAATGCCTGATATTGACACCGGAAGAAAGTTTCTCGCGTAAATATTTCATAACTCAGCAATCATTCACGATATAATAAATAACTTGCTAATAATTAAAAGTTTACATTTAGGCTGATTTGAAAATTTTGTAATTATTATTTATAAAATCTTAGCACTAAAAAAAGACCATAAATTTATTAAATAACTTAAATTTGTGACGTTTTTATAATAATAGTGATTCAAATAGATAATTTAAAAGCCTTATATGCCGTTAGGTTATTGTATAAATGAGAATAAACTTCTGAAAATTATAATTTCATTCGCCATCCTTGATATGAATTGACCATTTGTTATATTAAATCCAGTATTAGTGAGGGGTTCCAAATTTGTTGTTAGCCAATAAAAAATCTTAAGGTTACGTAAAAATCAAAAAATATCTATAAACATGACAATATGGTCCGTCACTTAATAAATAAAATGCTCAAAAAAAGGCAAGGTTTACACTGCAGATGTCGAGGATAAAAAATGATCAATCGGATGACATGGAGTTAAAGCAAATCTTTTAGGTGCTTTCAAAATAGATGAGCCTTCATATAAGTTCGACACATAATAGGTACATGATCATATAAAAAAAATGTAGCTTATATATTGATAATTTCCTCCAAGCCAAACACCAGAATAAAAAATGTTGTATATTGCACAATCGAAACAGTAAATTATCATTATGCCTAAATAATTTTAAAATCAAATGGAGCCGTATAGAAAAGTGAAGCAATCTCCGTTGACTGTAAAAGCCGCTTACAGTAGAATACAGAAAATTTTAGACTCTGACAATTGTACTCAATAATTAATTAACGATTATGGCACTTACAACAAATTCAGAGTATATATATTTGTATGTTGTTGTGAAAAATCTAAGCATCTTATTAAATAGTCAAATATAAAAAAAACTACTCTGAACGTGCCCTTAAGTTAATCTGACTTCCTCATATCTCTTCTTCCAAAATTGAGGAAATATGAGGGCTTCTGATGACCATCGAAAAAAAAATCTAAGAAGAGCACTTGAAGAAAAACTAAGAAGTAGACACAAAGATCGGTAGGGGCAAAGAATCTTCAATGAAGACATACAAATACCACGTGCCGTCTGTATGCTTAAGATAGTTAACATAAACTTTAAAATAAAAATAAAAGCGTCTAGTGATAATATCCACTTCCAATTTCATGCATATGAACCCATAATGAAACTAAAGTTTTTCTGCGAAAACTGCTTATTATTCAATATCTTAAGGTTTAGTTTTCAACGGATAGGATATCGGAAGGACATTGAGTTAGTGTTAGACCAGGACTAGGGTTTATTGTTTTAGATTCGCCTTGTTTCAAATGAGAAGATTAAAATGGGAAAGCATTAAGGCATAGCAACACTCTATGTGCATGTGGACACATCTAATATAAATCGTAAAAATAAATTCCAACCTACCAACGCGATCGAAACAAATGACACTAACCACTCGGCGACTAAGCTCTTATGTACCGGAGATGAAAATACAAATTAATAATAAATATTTCATTAAATTTGAGCAGGCAAACAACCAAAATATATACTAAAAACACAAAGAGTACGGATCATAAAATACCCCATATATCTACATTTTTCACTGATCACCCACAAAAATCTCACTCACTACAATAATTTACTTCACAGCAACCAGGTATGTAAGCACATCCGTTCCGGTTGTTTGGTGTCGCAGCTTTATTCATACACCGAAATCGATACAGGTTTATAGACGGCTAATCGAGTTTCACGGTAGAGCAATCAGGGAAAGACCCGTTTTGTTCGCGATAATAATTTTATCATCGGATTGCCGCTCATTTTTTTTACTTACAATCAGATTAACCGAGATTAAATTATTATGCTTTCCACAGGCTGGCGTGGGAAGGAGAAGCACGTGAAATATTATTTTATTATCTATGTGGATGGTAAAGAAAATAGTTATTGAGTAAGAAAAGTGGTACAAATATCATTTAGCGACGACTGGAATATGTTTATCATGGTCCATATACCAAAATATTCGACATTATTTATGAGGCTTTTTTAAAATGTAAGTATTTGAAAAGAGTTAATTTTTTAATATTTATGAAAAAAAAATACACGCAGCTTATGAAGTTCAATAGGGTGGAGTTTTCTAACAGGTTTATTTATTCATTAAATATGTATTAATACTATTCACGTTAAATAAATACTTCAAGCATTACAAGAATAAAATATTATTTGACGTTGATTCATTCTTTCTGTTAAGATCTGTCTATTTTGGCGGAAAATCATTTTATTTTTGCAAGAAACAATAATCTTTTTATAATTATACATATAATGCCTTTCCAGCAAGAATTGACAGTCAACACCTCAAAATTGCAATACAAACAATCCTTTTTTTCATGCGGTAGATTCATCTCACGAGTAATCGCATAAGAACTACAAATCGTAAATACACCAAGTCCATAAACAAATGGGGATGCGTATCAATGTCATTTTTTACTAAACCGATGGGACACTGGCTTTTGCACGTTTAATACGTGGACAAAGCGCTACTGAAATAGCGTCATTTCGTGTGTACGAATAGTCTCAAAAATATTGATGTATTTTTAAATTTGAACTAAAAAAAACTTCTAACTTGTTTCAAAAGAGGATTTACTGTATATCTGTTTTAGAACTGCGAATACGCAATAAAACATGTTTTATAACATATTAATTAAGCCTAAATTTATTGCTTTTACGCGAGTTTTTTTTGAGTATAATTTATTTACTGCCTCAATGGATATTGCGCCTTTAAAACTCTTACTTTGTACGTCCCTGCCCGCTGCCAATTTATTTATCCCTTGTTTATAATTGGAGGTTTTCAAATCTACAAACGCTACAGTAAAATTCTTAAATTTGTTTTGATAAAATTTATCTACGAAACTAATTGAAAAAGAATAGTGCGTGGCATACATTTAAATAATTTTATTTATTTTTTGAATTAACTATACCATGTATGTTTTAACTATATAAAATTAATTAACTGAACCTTTTTACCTGACTTAGGGTAACGGCGGGAAATAAAGTTTTGTAAGTTATTCGAAGTCCTGACAGCTTTATGAAGCTTTCTCCCTACTTTTTGAACTAATTATTTATCTTTTTATCCCCTGCTTTGTTTTCTTCAGTAAGATACATATTTTGATGATTGATTTGTTGCAAACTGTTGAGCTCATGCATACAGATAATTAAGTCAATAAATTTAAGTTTTGTTTTATAAAATTTCAAATTTAGAATTTGCTAAATATATTCAAATTAAATAAATGATCTTTAAAAAATAAAGCAAACAATTTTTGTTAGAAGCTTTCATAATTTAAATGTGTATAATGCGCTTTTTCGCTCCGTCATTATCAAAATGTAGGATGAGTATATTTACTGATAAAAAAAACTATGTATTTTTATGGCATTTGGCATGCATCTGAAGAAGGCGAAACAAGTGTCACTATTTGTTACACAATAAGTGGAATAAACAAAGATATTTAAAAAAATATTTTAAAGCGGGCTTCATTTATTATAACGAAATTCTTTTCCCACAAGAATTGACAGTAAGAACCATAAAAATTTAAAAAAAAAAAAAAAATGATGACAAAAATCGTTTAAATATCTTATTTGTCCGTATTTAAAAAACAGTCAACATTATAAAAAATACTGGTATTAAGAGGGATACTGACACTTAGAATGTTTGCAATGGGAATAACATAATTTAATTTGAGGAATAGAGGTAAATTGGTCTTGCGAGTAAGTTTGGAGGATGTGTAATTGAATTAAAGTTTTGTTGTATCGGTCTATTTAAGCTAGGTAACTAGGAAACACTTTACAAAGTTGCAAAGCATTGCCTGTGAAAATTTGAACCTTATACTTTGAGTTGTAATAACTCAGTAACATAGTTAATGTTAGTTCTAAAGTATAATAGGGAAATGTTATTAATTAATGAGCATTCTCTTGGTCGAAAACCGCAAGTACCTATTAAATGATTAATATTTACATGATCTTACAAGCAAATATCTATATAAACATATAAAAGATTTAAATATAACTTTGTGTATAAATGTATGTATGTATGTATTGACACAAAAACACATACAATGAGACCAAGACACCTGCTTTTGTTCCAGTTTGCTAATCTATTTCTAATTACCCTTCAATACATTTTTGTATAATTATGAAAACATTTTGACACCGTGTATTTTGTTAGAATGTTGTTTCTCCATTATTATTTGTGGTCGTATACGAAAATTTTTAACTGAATTCAGTAGTATGAGAATAATATTTGCCTCGTATATTTCCGAACCTTCTAACAGACAATTTCAATAAATGATCATTCAATCAATCAACGGATTTGCAAAAGTATAGATGTTTGTAATGATACAAGTTAGAGTGACTTCTTGTTAAAATCAATATTTGTTTAAAATCAGATGGTCGGGAATGGTATATAAACATCACAGATATCGATGTGATTGATCAGAAATTCATATTTTGATTAAAATGTCAATGTATCAGTATGCTTTTTTAGGTATTTTACGCGTATTTGGGTAGCAACCGAATGAAGCATAAGGTCAAGAAAATTGACTGCATGGCTAGTTTTAATGTATACTTAATTTGTATTCATTGTGAAAAAGCTGCAATAAAATAAATGAGTCATTGAGAAGCGAGATACCAGAAGAAATAGATTGAAAGAAAGTAGGTACGCTCTACGTAATCCATATAATTCTAGAATGTCTATCCAAAACCGAATGGGATTGTTTCGTGGTATTTACCAAACATAAATATCCCAAAAAGGACGTCCACTATGTTTATTTGGTTTCTTTAGATAGACTTGGTGGTTTTCAAAGGCCAAACACATTATGAACGCACACAGCGCAAATGATCAAATTTTGCTAGAAGTTTGGAGTGAAAAGTTTTTTTGTTTTGTTAACAAACGTAAAAACTAATTAACAAATCTTCAGCAAAATATAAATAGATGCTTTAATTTATTTTGCTGAAACTTTACATTTGATTAAGCAAGATACACTAATTAAATAAGTCACAGTTGTTTTAAATTCACATTTCATCGACAAAGCAAAACAGTGCGGGAGAAAATATTTATGAATTTCATTAAATGATGATAATGATATTTTGGTTTTTTTCAAGAAAACGGAGATGGAGAGCCTTTTTATAGATTAAAATGAAATTATTAAAAACGTCGAAAAATAAAAATGAATAATTTGAACATTATAAATTAATATTACGTAAATTACGACTAGTTGAAAAACAATGTTATAAACGGAAACTATGGTATATAAAAAAATAAAAATTTCACAATTATCTTTATAATAAATTATTTTAAAATTTTTAATCAAATACGCATGTGAAATCAATTTCATGCACAATAATTATGTAGCTCAAATACAAAATATATAATAAAAAGAGTATTTACATCTAACGCTTCTAAAAATATTTTTCGATATAATGACATTAAAACCCTTAATTGCATTGTCAAAAAAATATTTTCGCCGTAAATGAAATTCAACTATTTATTAGATAGCATGTAGGTATACAGCGTATTAGATTGTCTGAAAACATCGCACACCCAGAAGACTCTTCTCTTTTAAGGGCAATAACTTGTATCAATCCTTAGTGAAAGCACTCCAATGGATGGGTACTATAATGGAAAAGGTTCTTAAAAGCATATTGGCAAAAAGCGGCAAAACGAACTGTGAAAAATGGATTCATGTCCTTGAAAAAGTCAATATCCACCCTTGGTCATGATGATAAATTACTCGAGTATTACGGGATGGTTATTATGTTATCTTGCTTAATACTAGCGACATTTATTTTTCATAAATCCTTTCTGCCAATAATAATGGATCAAACCAAAAGTGATAATATGAATGTTGAAGGCACATACGTTATTTTTAATATAACGCAATGTAAAATGATACATATGTTTAAGTTTCAAATTTATAAAAATTCGCATTATTATTTTTCATATTACCTGCTGTAAATTTGAAAAAAAAGTGTCAATATTATATTTTCTAAGCGCAAGATGCAAAAATTGACATAATAAAAATATACGACAAATTAATTTCTGTTCCTTTATTTAATACACATGAAAGTATTATTGCAACTGATTCGAAATATTAGTAGTTTTTTGTTTGATTATGATTTTGGTTCAATTTAGAGTGACATATGAAACCTAGTTTTTATTACCTACTAAGTTTATAATTTCGGATGGTTGAAATTTCACGAAAGCTGAGAAAGAGTCAAATATCAGTTTTCCAATCAAAGAAAAATCAACTCTGCTTTTTTCGTAATTTTTGAAACGTTTTAGTCTAAACAAATGATTTTTATCGGTTCTTATCCGAAGATAAAAATGCTTAACCTTTTCTACTCAGCGATAGAAATCTGTAAACGGATTAAAATAAAGCCTCATTGCTTAACAAAGTTTTCCATGTAGAATTTAAATTGAAACTTATGGAATGAATTTTGTAATTAAAAAACTAATTAATTACAGTAGCATTTAAATTTCAATCACTCTCTCATTTGAATTAAGAACAATTATAATTTAAAATGAGCTGTTTATTTTTACTGAATAGAAAGTCATTTTGTCCAGTTTTGTGCAGATATTCATTGTTTCACGGACTAAGTTTATTTTGAACACATTTTAGTGAGACAGATATTAATGAATCTAAAAATTTAATTAGTTTTTCATGACTCGTGTTTTGCGACGACCAACAAGACGTCTGAGCCGATTTAAAAATGTACTACCTATTAATCTTAAACTTAATTACGTTCTAACTTATTTGGCCTATCACTCTGAAAATTCATTAGTTTTATTATTATTTGTTTTATTTAACGATTTCGCTCTAAGAGTCGAGCATACAAGCTCTTATTGAATAAATAACATTATTTCGAAATTGTAAAATTGAAGAGGCGTAAATGTTTTATTTGTAAATTATGATGTATCTAGCTTATAATGTTCAAACATCTATTTTTTTACTTAAGAAAAGGGCAGCTGCAAAAATAGCTGCTAAAAACAGCTTTTTTATTTCTATACGTGTATAAATATTTTTTTCAAAAACTGTGATAAAAACAACATGTTTCTCGATTTCCTTGAAACTTTATTATAACCAACAAATATTTTAGAACTTGCAAAACTGCGTGGGTAATCTACCCATCATTCGAAACATTTATGAAATAGCAAGAATAGTTTTGTTTTCATTTCGATATACTGAATTATTGTGTATCTTAATCATTTTAGTTGTATTTCAATATCCATTCTCCTCGTCAGTGACGGCTGGTGACGGGGTGCTGGGGGGTGCAAAAGGAAGATTCAAATATTTTTCCGTACTACGGAGGAGAAACAGCTGGTATTGCGAACATCTGAATTGAAAGTCCATGCTATAGAAGTGTTTTAAAATCCAATGAATAGGAAAGAACTCTTGCAAAAATGGTTGAATCTACCATTGCACCCCCCAACACCCCGTCACCACCGTCACTGCTCCTCGTTCACATATATATTTTTGAATACATTTTTATATTCCATAGTCAAAAAGCTGAAAAAGCTTATCTTTCATAGCTACATTTCGATGTATTTTATTTAGCCGCTTCTCTAGCTGAGTTATGATTGCCCTTTCACTCTTGGTTTGAATTTCCGTACGAACACGTTTACAAATTGATTTTTTAATCGATTTATGGATTTTGTATTTGATAGCAGGAGCATCTTCGATGCTATAATTCCATTCCACCAACCTGAAATATATCTCATCTCTCTAGTTATGAAGAATATATGTATATATATTTTCTTTAAAAATAAATTTGATACAATTTTGATGTTCGGCTTTGTATTGAATATTCAAAAAGTTTCGTGTCGCAAAATATGCTTTATCGTAAAAAATGAGATCAACAAAAAACGGAAAAAATGACATTGGCAAATTTATGGCTTCAGCGGTTTATTTGAGTGACCTCTCGAGGTGTAATAATTTATGCGAAACGTCAAGCATTTTTTGTTCATCGCGGATTCCAAAATATGTCCGAAAGTAAATAAATCGAAACGGAGCACGCGTTTTGATGACTTGATGACTTTTATTGCAGCTGAATATTTCAATTATTCACACACAAAACAGGATTACTAAAAAGTATGTGAAATTAACTAAAATGATATAAAAGGTTTACTTTGCATGTTTGTTATTTTCCAGATGCATTGACTGCCATTGCCACAAAAAGATAATCTAATCTTGTAAAACTAAGGCATCAAATCGTTTATGAGTTCGGGCAGGCGAATAATCAAAAAAAAAAATCATAACCAATAATCGATGTTTATATAGAAGATTATTGGATTTCTCCTGCTCCTCACGAATCACGAATGATTGTCTTGACAAATTCAGACACTGCTGGAGTGTTATAAGACCTAGACTTCTCTCGATAGACGAGGTGTTACATAACATACTACTGCTGAAGGTCATCGATTGGCCTGAGATGATGGTACTGATTAGGCGGCTAAAGTTTGCTTCAGACTGCACTGTCGGAAAAAGAAGAATTAGTCCATAACATTATATGCTTCCTAGAAAAATATTAACACTCAATAATCATCAATATCTTCTTCCGTTCATATTTTTTTGCGAAAGCAAAAACTAGGATTTTAAAAATAAATAACGTCTGAACTGACATCTTAAAATATTAATGTAATGATAAGGTTACTGATATATGTGAATGATACATTGAATATTTCATGGAAACACAAATCATATAGATATACAAAATGTAAATAATGCAAGATTACTATTCAAAAAAGCAAAATGAAGTAGATGACACCAATCACATAGATACATGATATATTTGTGAGAAGATTATTTTAATGTAGTGCAAGATTATTTCGAGATAGTGTGTATTTTTTACACACACATGATAAATAAATTTAATGTTTTGTTGTGGAAAATTCATTCAAAATTTGAATAAATTGCATTCATAATATGCGGTAGGAATGCATTTGAGTCAAAATAATTGCATCCATTAAATGTTTATTTAATAAAAACCAATAAAGTTTGTTGTCAAAATACAAAATATGTGAAAATAAATTCACAGCGTTCATTTTTAAATGTGAGTATTCAATTGGAAAGAACATCGAAATTGATATTGTTAAAATTCACAAATTAACACTGTTTGTATTTTAATATTACATAAGCACAAATTATAATATGTGAACAATTTGAGATTCCAATTTTTATTGATTAATTGATAAGGACTGAATCCTTTGACCGTTACTAATCGACCATTA
The DNA here is from genome assembly GCA_028554975.1 of Himalopsyche kuldschensis. NCBI lineage: Eukaryota > Metazoa > Arthropoda > Insecta > Trichoptera > Rhyacophilidae > Himalopsyche > Himalopsyche kuldschensis. Next base: position 2,561,927 of record JAHFWI010000068.1, read on the forward strand.
TGATAGACGGAATATTATAAATATGTTATTAGTTCTATTCTCTATATTGTTCACTTTTCAGTCTTAAAAAAATATTGCATAAATATTTTATATCTTCTGGAGAATATGTTGTATCTATATGGTTTACATAAATATCTTAACGATGATAATGTAATCCAATACTTTTTACAGTGAAGTAGACAAATTATATTTTTTATGAATACAAGACCATAAAGATTTTAAAACTATTTTCCTCTATAAATTATCTTGCTTTTATATAAAATCTGATCTTAAGATAATATAACTATTAGAAAAGTTTAATTTTAGAACAAATAAAAATGTATTTAAAGGATGGTTTACCTCAATAAAACGATATGCTGGTATACAAGAAAAAAATATTACCACAACAATATGTGTTTTTTATTTTTTACATTGCATATATTATTATATCACCATTTTCAAAATTGAATTGCGATAGAATTCATACGAAAATCTTGCCATTCTTAAAAAACGACATTCTGAATTTTCACAAAAGGTGAACCCTTTTGTATTCAATATTGTATGCGAGAAGGTTGCAATATTCATCTGGCACTACCAAAAGTCGCAATTTTATTAGTTGCTCGTACAAATACTGCCATTTTTGTTATAGCCATGTGGGTAATATAAAGGTATTATTTAGAGATAAATAATATTGCTCTGGGCTAAAAAAATCAGTTATCGTATGAGCTTTTTTTAAATAAATGAATACATTAACTTGACAAAATAAGTTTTTTCCTCAATAAATATAAAAGATGGCGTTTTAAAGTACATGTATAAACCAATATTATAACATTTGTTGGTGCAACATTATTGGGACATCTGTATAAATTACAATCGTTATGGTTGAGTGGTAATTTATTAAAGCTTCCGTTGTAAGCGGTTTCACAGTGAAATGTTCATTATTCCGAAAGAATATTTTTTAGAATATACGAATACTACTTTTAAGGTGTATTCTTTGTTGAAAGGCATTATATAAAAATAATTAAGACACACTTTTTGGTACTATTTATTGTTAATCTATGAAATATCAAATCACACAGGCCGATATAAATCAAAAGTTAATATAAATCAAGTTGATAAAGTTCAATAAAAAAATGGTGTTTGAAATTTGATAAGAATTTACAATTAATACAGCAATGAAATCGAAGATTATTTAATTCAATTTCTAACGACTTCTCACAAGTAAATCACGAATCATTAATTGATCTCACCTAAAAAAAATATTTACTTCAAACTAAAATAGTAAAATATCGTCATCAAAATTTACAAATGGGACAAAGGGAGTGGTTCTCAGTATGTTGAAAAAATTTCCTGATGGTTAATTTTTACTACACCCCATCGGTAATTAAAAAATTGTATGCTTCATTTTATGAGTGTGGTTGTTGTGGTCTTAGTTTTTGTGGATGTATTATATTTATTAAGAAACACTTGAACTGGGTTTGATTTATTTCTAAGCCGTATTCACTTTTAATGTGAGTATTTAGATTATTATCGAAACATCTCAAACAAGTATTTCTTGAGAAATCGCTAAAAGTTTTGTCTTTCGTTATAGTAATCTTTTAACACGGTGAATAAAGGAAATACGTAAACCTTTAATATCTAGACCAGTGGTTCTCACGTAAAATTTGGCTGTGGCCGCATTAAGAATATCAACTGTCGAACGGAAATGTCTGGTGGCCGCACCAATTTTTTGTGTCGAGTCTTTTTGGTCCAAAACACCTAAACATGTATGTGTTTGAGTTTTTGCGAACTAATAATTCTTTATGCACAATACAATCCATACGAAATATTCAATTTCAGTGATATTGTTGACTATTAAATTTGTTAAAACATATTTTTATTAAATATCAATAATAACTATGAAGCTGTTGGTGGCCGCAGCAAAATGCTCTGGTGGCCACACATGAGAACCACTGATCTAGACAATGTGGCTGTCGCAATAAACTCTATATTTTCAATCACTTTATAACGTAAATACGATGCAAATTCAGAGTAATGTCAATGTTTTTCGAGATGAAGTCCTGAACATAAACACAAGTTTTTCAACAATAGTTTGGTATCCAAAACTTCTCAATTTGCATTGTTTGTTCTGCTGCTACCTATGGTTACCTAATCTAAATTTGACCCCAGTTGAGCCAGTAATTCAGTTACAATTGGGAACAAGATTTCCTCTATAATACGTTACACAAATTATGGCGTGGCGCTGTTTAATGCATACTACCAGGAATATACTGATACTTTGTTAATAACTTACAGGATTCATATTTGAGCATACGAGAGTTGCAAAGCTAAGTCATAAATTATCAATACCGCATAGTTATAAGTTTCTTTTTTAATACAATCATCCGCTTAAAAAGTTAATTCAATAAAGAAGTTAATACGTCCACAATTTCAAAAATAAACAGCGATGAACGAAAGTTTTTTTTAAATATACATAAATAAATATTTTATCACTAGATTGACAATTTTATTTTATAAGTATTTGGAAGTCCATCGATTTTTTTATCATTTTTGTGAGAGCTTTCGTGCGTTCGGATTATTTTTGTTAAAGTTTCTATTTCGTACTTTGATTTAAAATTCTTGTACTACCGTGAAAATTGTATCTACGTATTGGTTAACGGAAGACATAGGTGTAACAAATTTTTCAACCAAAGTACGCACAGTAAAGTTTTTATGTTTTTAGGGTGTGATGTGAATAAAAATCCAAGCACATCAGGAAACAGTACCTGTTTGAAATCTAAAGGGCGGTAGAAAAACAAGCCTTCAAAGTACACGTGAATAGATTTATTAAGATTGAAAACTTACCATAAAATATTTTTTAGATTTAGAAAAGGGTTGTGAGATATTGTGAAAATCTTGAATATTTATTGATTCCTCACATTATGCTATCATCATCTAAAATTCTAAAGCTCATGACGAAAAAAAACATTTTGACTCAAATATTTTCAATGTACATGTATTTATTACATATTATGAATACAAATTATATTTATTTTATAAATTGTGACATAATTTACATCTAAGTAATAACACACATTGTGATGTGTATTTAAAATAGGAATGTTATTTTTAAGTAGTATATTTGGTTTTGATTCTTTTATTTTAATTGATTAAGACTATTCAAACATACAACCAATTTTATAGCATAGTTATTCTTTTGGTTGTGTTACTAGACGAGACACTTCTTTCTCATATTCGAGAAACATCTTCTGTGATAATTTTGTGGAAAGTTTTTAAGCTTTGAAAAAAAAGCGTAAAACGGCTAGGTATTTTGATTGAAAATTTAAGCTAAAAAATCTAAACAAAAGAATTGTCGAGAAATCAGCAAATCGTGAAACATCTGCCAAGCCCAGTTACGAAATCACTAAAACACTGAAGTTATAATTTTTCTATTTTACATTTAAATCAAAAACTGTTTTCTTGTAAGTGATCCACGCCAACTTAACATTGAATAATATTGTTAAAAATAATAAAGGTGTTAAATTAAGGTAAATTCTAGTTTTTAATAAAATAATTTATAAATTTTTGACTCTTCCTCAGTGGAAAGGCATTGTTAGCTTTTATGAAAAAGCGTTTATTTTTAATTCCGTAATTGATATTTAAACAGTTGCTTAGATACTAATCGTTTTGAAATCAAAAGTAATCTCTTATTTTGGTTCTGACGATAAAACTTATAGAACGACTGAATGCGTCAATCGTTTCAACCGCACAATAAAAGAATGTAGCCGTCGCTTTATTCCACATATTTTTTTTCAAACGTGTTAATATTGAATCAATATATGACCAGGCTTAGAAATAGTACATACCCGGTGATTTATCGAGACCACAATCCCAATAATTGTTAATGTGTCTGCCAGATTTTTTAAAAATACATATGAAACTAGCAGGCAATAAAACAGAAAAGTTAGCAATTTATTCCACTCCCACACAAAACAATGTATCGGTGAATCAGACAGTGTATAAAAAAATAGTGTTTTTTTTTTGAAAAAAGTTCGTTACGTTAAAAAAACATTTATGAACTTTTCCTTCATTTTTATTTATATACAGACATTGACTCAAGCGAATTAATGTTGATTCGAGTTGGCTATCCTCTTTCTCATTCTGAATTGAAAAAAAACATTTGAGATAAAACTAAAAAAGTTGATGATAAAACTTTTCCTTAACATAATTAAAGTCATCAAATAACCTTCTCCTAGAAAATAGTTATTTCACCTGTCCCAGTACCCAAGTACCAGTCGTATAAACTAAGACGTATAAAAAAAGTTTTTTTTTCAATCTGAAAGACTTGACGTACACGTTTTATTCTGGCAGAGGAAGGCATGGTACATAATGTAACTCTTCGTTATTTACTGGCCATCAATTAGGAGAGGATTGATCGATTTTTCCATCTGAATGTACTCACCGGTTCTCTAAGATTTATATTGGTTATTTCCGTAAACAGTCAGGTTCCTTCTATTTTGAACGCAATTTAATTTTGGGAAAATAATTGAAAGACTTTTGAAACATTCATATTTTTAACCATTTTTTTAATGTCTTGAATAATATACAAGAAACCAAACCTTTTTTAAATCAGAAAGTTATTTAAAAAAAAACTCTCACACAGTGTGCTATCTTAATAATTCTTATTTTTTCAAAATGACTCAATGCCCTTTTTTGTTTTATTAGTTTCAGCAAAGTAAGTGTTACTATACTTTTAAAGTGTTGACTGTCCATTCTTCGCGGAAAGGCATAATTTTAAATAAATAAAACATATTTTTATTCCACTTCACATATCATTTTAAAAAGATCAGAACCGGTGCTGATAATGAAATTTTTTAACTGAGTTATCATCACTCGATAATGTTCGTAGTGAGTGGAACCAAAAAAATATTTATATATAAATAATTATACTATATTTTTTGAAATTCTATTTTGAATGAAAAAAAAACTCTTCTTGAAACTTGGAATGAAATATTTGTTTTAATATTCCAGGAATTAAATACATTTATTTAGCGTTTTATGATATGCCTATTTTACAATTACTTTTTCGGGATTTAGAGCTTAAGAAGGAAATTATATACATATCAGTGGTTGACAACAGTGGGGTATAAATCTGTCTATGCTAAAGATAACTTTTCATCTCAAAAAAAAATAGCACTCTCCTCCTAATAGCAAAATTCAGTCAGATTATTTAATGTCATATAACCAAGTTTACTTTACGTAAAGATTGGTTCTTAAATGCTGATGTATCATTTATTATTTTATTGTTCACAAAGTCTACAACTATACGTGGAAGAATCTGTATTAGATAATTTAAGACTCGTGTTTTTTAGTGGTTTTCGAAATTTCAATAAATGTTTAATTTTTCACAGAAATAATTGTATATTTGTATGATTCTAAAATGTTGCCGATTGATATCCTCTCTTTTTGAATCTCATAAATTTCTTGATAATGGTAATTCAATATACAATATTTGTATTTAATTATCATGTGACACGCCTAAGAAGCCAAATATATTTTTTCTTTTTTTTATAAAAAATATCACTCGTGGGATTACCGCTACACAAATGTTATGCACGCTTTCGTTAACAGTAGTAATATATTTTGCGCAATTTGGTGTTATTTAAAGCTTTTTCATTCTGAAAATAAGGACATAAATCTCACTCACATGGCAAAGGAAAATACACATTTTAGGTTAACAGAAAGGTCGATGTGCTTTTACAAAACAGAAGACATCGACTCATTTAGGTTCCACTAAAAAAAAATACAATAAAATAAATCGACATGCTTTTATTCTTAACTTATTAACACTGCAGTTGATTATCATTATTGAAATAATTGGTATTTTAACTACGTGATACAGACAACACATCTTATATATAAAACCGAAACGGCGTATGTATGTCTGTGGGTCTGTAATTCCCTTTTGCATTGTTGGTCATTAAGTTGCCATAATAACGAATATGAAAGAAAATATGTTTGAATTTTTATCGGCGAAGACATTTAGTCAAAATGTAATAAATTAGTATTCTACTGAACTTTTCCCGGCTTTTATTATTAATAATAATGTTTATTATTTACGTGAAGGTATTATTTGACATTTCTTTGACAGCAAATTAGATTTTTTCCTTGATTTGGACATTTTATTGGGACATTTTAATTCTATTTTGGATGTTAGATTTTGTGATATAATTATGTCGAATGATATAACATTAAATAATTATTGGTCGCTTAGTCCAAGCGACGCCGGGTAGCAATACTAGTAAAAATATAAAAATGAATTGTAATCTTAAGAATATAATGAAAATTTCTCCGATCATTAATAGTACGTTCTCACATAGTGTGCAACATTAGCTGCAATTTTTTTGAAATTGGGTCTATTTTTGGGAAATTGTTCTAAATAACCTTGTTTGTTTTTTTTCAGTTAAATAGCTATATGAACATTTTAAAATTTTTTAAATATCGTCATAAAAAAATCTTTTCGAAAAAAAATATGAAATCTTATATGGAAAAAGTTGACCTGTTCTCCTTCAATCTGCTAACAAATATTTTTTTTTTTAAATTATTTTATGTAAATCTGTTAGCTGGTATTTTTTTTTATTTAATATTATAAATGTAACATAAGACCATCGTTGAGGCGATCTCATCTATGGTGTAATAATAATAGTCATCTCAAGAAGTTCAATTACTTATCACCTGGGAACTGAAAATATTGAAAAGTACTCGAAATATTTAAAATATTTTTACTAAATGTCCAAAACTATGCGATGTTTGTATTTAGAAAGATTTGCAAATTATAAAAAGTGTGAGTTTTAAGTAAAGTAAAACAAACAAAATTTATAATTGTTGGTAATGAGACGACCAGGGTTTCTTCCCAATCTGACTGCGTCAGACAGCGTCATTCTAAGACGTTCGTCGACGGAACTTAGGGACAGGATGGGGAGAAAGGTGTCTCTCGCAAAGATTTCAATCGGTTTCTCTTGGCCAAACTCTATCCCAGAGTTGGCGAGTTTATTTTCACAATATTGATTGTCGGTTACAAAAAAAACACAGATATAAAATTGCAAGTACAATTACAATTATAAAGGACCAACAGGCCTAAATGATTAAATTGGCCTCCGCCTGCCGAGGCAGGAGCGGAGACGACCGTAGAGTTTGAAAGAAAGATAACGACTGGGCAAAAATGGCTTAAGACACGCATATTTATGCCCTATGATTTTAGTGTGAAAAAGCGCTTGACCAATCGACGCAAAGCGTTCGGGCCTAAACTGAATTCGACCAATCGACGCAAAGTGGTCGCGGATGACTTGGACGAGAGACGTCGTTTCTAGAAGTCGGTTATATGATTTTATAACATTTTACTGAATTTTTTCGCGTTATATTAATCGTTTAGGTCCTATTATCATTGATTGAGGTGATAATAAGATGGTTCGAGAGAGTCCTGATGACCTACAATATCAGGCGGTATCAAAATTCCCCTACTTCTGATAATCAGCGACTATCTCGGACGTCTTCCTCAATCAATGGTCTCGCAAACAACAATATATAACAAACACATACCACACAAAACAAATTGTTTTTTTTTTTATACAATTCAAAAAAAACAACTACTGTCTGAAGGACCGTGGTACATCAAGTTGAAAGGATACATCATATTTCAAAGCATAGTTTGAGTATAACATTACACAAGTTAGGTGACTAACTCAAAAGTTAAAACATACATCATCACCAAAAAAAATAAAATCGTAAACCAGTTATACATCAAAGGAAACCATACATTAACGATCACGTTTCCAATTCGTGATTAAAAATCAAAGAAGTTAGATTTGAAAACATAAAAATATTTTCGTAACGTTAATTTAAGTTGGGAACATATTTGTTTTTCAAAGAAATAACGGAAATTTTCAAACAGCACAGAGGTGATAGTGAAATTAAAAACATACACATTTTAACAAACAAAAATCACACGAATAAACCAGATCGTATAAGCGACGCCACGACGTCGTTAAAACAAACAATTGATGTGTCGCCTTGGGCTGGCGAGGTTTCGGTGAAGGTCTGTGGTGGCAAGCTAGGTCTTCTGCAGGAACTACGACCTTGACTGGACGACTGATTTCCAAATGTTGGTGCCGCGGGACCGCTGGTCGCCACGCACCGCAATCTCCGGTGGAGTAGGCCCGGCACCGATGGACGTAGACCACTACGTCGCGCCGTCACTACCCCAGGTTTGAAGGCGGCTGCTGGTTCCCCTGGTCCTTGGCTCCGTGATGCCCGCCCTTGGGTCATCGTGGTAGGCGCGGATGATCACTGTCCCTTAGCGGGAGGATTAGTAGCCTGAGAGCCACTTCCAGGGCCTACAGTTGGGAGACCCTCGACCAAGGCTGTACGGCTTGTCTGGCCAGTGCCCTCTCCAGGTTCCCTAATCTCTCGCTGTGACTGACTATCCGTCCATACCGGTATGGTGGAGACGCCGTCTCCCCAGTCGTCTTCGTGAGGCGTACAGGTTGCTGCAGAGTCCTCTATGGCTTAATTCCATGCTATTTTGCTCCCTCACATCCTGGTACACTCCTCGTTACCTTCATGGCTGACTACCCTCAGCATCTTGTAGGCGTCACAACAATTTGTTTTTGCTGCGTGTTTGGTTGTTAACGATCGAAACACCATTGTTTTTATTATCATTTCAAACATTATCAAGTAATGAAAAGTTACGTAAAAGTTGTTATTAAACACACAAAATACTGCTATTTTCACTATCGGCTTTGCCGTGAAGCACGCGCGAAAATTCGCATTATTAAGAACAAACACATCATTATTATTAATCCTTTGACATATTCATGTCTCAGAAAACACAAATATTATTAATGGACAACTATAAAATCGTTATTAATGATTTTCCCGTGATGCACTCACGATAGTTCGCGTTTATGAACGACGCACAGATATTATTATTGTCAGCTTCGCCGTGAAGTACGCGCGAACATTCGCATTATTACGAAAGACACTTAAATTATTACACAGAATTTAAAACAAAGGGCGCCACCAGATCGAATAATCTGGGCCGATTGAAATCTTTAGAGCATGAGAAAGTGGGAGTGGGCACCGAGTTGTCAAACTTCGATGGTCCCAAGTCACTGGGCGTCAATCTTGAGCGATGCACTTGACGTTGGGACCACGCTGCTCCACGTTGGATGTGCCAAATTGAGACGACCAGGGTTTCTTCCCAATCTGACTGCGTCAGACAGCGTCATTCTAAGACGTACGTCGACGGAACTTAGGGACAGGATGGGGAGAAAGGTGTCTCTCGCAAAGATTTCAATCGGTTTCTCTTGGCCAAACTCTATCCCAGAGTTGGCGAGTTTATTTTCACAATATTGATTGTCGGTTACAAAAAAAACACAGATATACAATTGCAAGTACAATTACAATTATAAAGGACCAACAGGCCTAAATGATTAAATTGGCCTCCGCCTGCCGAGGCAGGAGCGGAGACGACCGTAGAGTTTGAAAGAAAGATAACGACTGGGCAAAAATGGCTTAAGACACGCATATTTATGCCCTTTGATTTTAGTGTGAAAAAGCGCTTGACCAATCGACGCAAAGCGTTCGGGCCTAAACTGAATTCGACCAATCGACGCAAAGTGGTCGCGGATGACTTGGACGAGAGACGTCGTTTCTAGAAGTCGGTTATATGATTTTATAACATTTTACTGAATTTATTCGCGTTATATTAATCGTTTAGGTCCTATTATCATTGATTGAGGTGATAATAAGATGGTTCGAGAGAGTCCTGATGACCTACAATATCAGGCGGTATCAGTAACAATCTTCTTTTTTTAACATCGCGCCTTTGACATTCAAAGATGTTCTTTGTTTCAATATTGAGATATTGTGAATAAAATGTTCATCGTCATCTTACGAGCAATGGTCGCAATCGTTTCTTTACAATAAATTTTAATTCCGTTTAATTCATAAATATTTATATTTTATAAGAAAATCGTGCACTACAAATATAGATTTCAATATGAACCTTGACATTCCACACCACACAATGGAAACAAGAAGCTGATGGCACCAGAACAAGGGGAAATATACACGGGAGTAAATTAATTGAAACTTTTGACAGTTTGTTACGGGGCTTGTAAACTGTCGGGTAGGAATTAGGTTATTGTTATATAAATTATGAACGTTCAAGCTAAAAGTATCAAATACCAAAAACGACAAACTTCCTGACAGCCATTGGATATACATAAGAGCCTCTCTTATCAGTAATATTTCAATTTAAATCCTGATTTAACAAACACGTGTTTATGCTTTCTGTCAGATTCCATTCAAATATATTTATTTAAAAAAACTTTTAAGTATGTATTTAGCAATTAAATATTTAATCTTTATGAGATACGTGAATGGTTCATACGGAGAAATATTGGAAAAAATACATTCAATTTATACAAATTACACAAAATTTGTATAAGTAAGTATTCTATAATCGTATGTAATGCTTATAGCTGGCCCAGGTCAGAGACGTATTGTACTGCTGAAGATACTTTTATAAAAAAAATATTCACCTATTTTAAAATAATAACCTAAACTATGATTAAAAAGCATTTGTCATTCGTATTTAATAAAATTGTGAAGTAAAAAAATCATCAAAATGTATACTTAATAATTTAATTTAACTCTTTGAAGAGAAGCCTTACATTTACGTCCAACTTTTTTGTCATCTATTATCTGTTGCCAATTTGCCATTCATTTTTGTTTTTTGAAATGCTATTACTTTTTTATATATCGAAACAAAAAATATCAGTCAGAGATTTTTGGTTATCTCATTATTTTTATTGTATGTATTAAATGGGAATTATTGGAATACAAATCTATGCCCATATATTATGAGATTAAAAAATCATTTTGGTTCGATACACCTCCTGGAATCGACATTAATAGAGATTTCTACAGATGAATGCAATTAAGATTCATGTCCAAACAGGAAGTTAAAGCTTCTACATGTATTGGAAAGTTATAATGAATTCTTTCAATAATATTTTTAAATTCGCGTTTTAAAATTCCGAATGTATTATCAATAACTCTAATAATTAGTAAAATTCCCAGATTTACGGGTAACCAAAAAATATTTTACTATATATTTTCTTGTCTGGCATTAATATTTTTTTCAGTTTATTTAAAATAACATTGCTTAGTTCAAAATAAATCACCACTCAAAAGGGGTAGAAAAAATACTTTCATACAATAATCAGTGTGCTAAAGTTCGTTTTCTACACATGCTTAAACTTTTTCTCAATAAATTTCGATCAAATTAGAACCATTAAATAACATTATGATTATAAATCAAATATTCAGCAATTATAATTAAATATTGGCTTCGGAAGCTTCGCTTGTTAAAGAACACACAAACCCCAATTAGCTTTCAAGTAAGATAACAACATATAACTTGTTCAATAAACGTATACTATTGATTCTTGTAATGATAAATTATCATAAATTACAATTAATTGGCATGAAATTTTCAGTACAATCATATTAGTATTTCGATATTAAAGAAATATTTGTGGTATGGAGCAGTGTTTCAAAAAAATAAATAACTTAACTTGTAAAAAACCAATCAGATCTTTGAAAAAATACCGTGCTATTTATAAGCCGTTCAAAAGAGGATCTATGATAAAATTGTATTTTATATATAGAATCACAAAAGTGACCGTTACAAGTGTAATTGAGTATTCAAAAATACAGACACTAAGACGGAAGTAGATATGAGAAATTTTAATTAATAATGTACATAAATCCACATATATGTAAGTGTAGCTTTACCACAAAGGTAGTATTGAAGTTGCTATTCTCGTATACGTATATGTATCTTGATAGGTGTGGCGATGCTTAGAGCTCCATAGCTATAAATATCAATAAGATTCTTTCAGGAAGTGACCCATAAAAGAAGTTGTTTTTGACACTTGTTAACTCCGACCGATGCAATAGCAACGGGAAAATTTACTACAGGTAATATTTACTATACACACATGAGACTTGAGTTGAAAAATATCTAAGAATATATAAGATCATAAAAACTACACGATTATAATGGAAAACAATCTCATGACGCAACACAAAAATGTAGGTAATGGAAACTGAAATGAGTGTTTAACGCTTTTAGAATCATTACCTTATTTGGTTGCGCGTCCGTGGGTTTTAATATTTATACGAACAATTTTTCAATTGCGTTTGCAATCGAACTATTATGGCTTAGAAAAAATAAACATGGATGCAAATGATATCAAAATTAAAATCTCTACCATACGACCCCTAAGGCGGGGCAAGACACGTTGCTAGAGCAATTAAAAAAAGGGAAAATATCATAATATAAAACTTCACTTGTGTCAAAAACTGCTCCCGTGTCCGTGCAAAAGTTGTGGTCCCGCATTGATCAGAGGAGGCCTGTTCGTGTAGCGCATATATGTAATTGTTGTAATTAACGCTGCAATCGATGGAGCAGACCACTTCCAGCATAATTATTTTCAAATATCTTCGTAGCTTAACTAATAAGGTATCAAGAAAGTGATTTTAAGGTGAAAAAGGAAGGGTTTCATTACTAAAAATACCAGTTGCTTACGTTTGGAAGAAAATCACAAGAAAAAATTAGACAGGACTTTTTCCGTATCCGTTAAGAACGTTTTTTGATGTGAATTGACTAAGCACAAATTTCAAATTGACTGGAAATCCTATCGAAAAATGTCTGCAATTTGTAGTTCTTAGTATCAAAGTATTAATAGAATATATGCTATTTTTTTACAATTCATCCTATTATCTTAAATATTTAATTTTGTTTATTTTCCGGTTTTGACAGTTTGACTTCTAGTATTATTTTCAAGATAACATGTATATTTATATCATAATATAATAGCATGAGATATCATGAGATTAACTTCTTGAAGCTTGAACTACGAGTTACTTGAGTCGAATCAGCAAAAATATCGCATGACAACGTTTTGTCATAAGAATATACAGGCTTAATATAAATATTATATTCTTCTGAATTATATCATTTGACATTTTTATCTTGTTTCATATTTTTCAATGTTATTTTTCTCTCCCTGAAAAACTTTGGGAAGAATTTTTTATCTTGTATTATTCATACATATATTATATAGAAGATTAATATTTCATTATAATAAGCAAACATAAAAACATTATATCCTATTTGATCAAAATCATAATATATATTCTAAATATGAAATAAAAATAGACGTAGAAATCGCGGTTAGCTTACCATTAATTCTGTCATTTTATATTTTTCAATATATTCTTTCATAAAAAAAAGTGATTAAATAACTGAGTAATAAGAAATTCTCGTAGAAAAAGATTATGTGGTAAGTTTAAAAAACGAGTAAACTTCACTTTCTATTAATAATTGTTAAAGGAAAGTATAGTTTTTGTCTTAATTATGTTTACACTCTCTTTTGAAGTATAAGATAAGATCAGCTACAAATTTATTAAGAATTTATAGGAGAACTTAAATCTTAAAAAGCCATTCTACCAAATTTCTACCGTTGATGTAACATTTAATTTAATTTTGTTATGCTTGCAAACATACATGGAAATAAATAGTAATATCTTTTTCAACATTATTTTATTCATTGAAACCGCCGTTCGTCAACCTTGTCCCTACCGTACTGCACTATTTGGCTGTAAAGGGTTTCGTGGTGGGCGGTGGGGGATTTTTGCTCTAACCCCAAGATCGTGACAAAACAAATGTGTCGCTTGAAAATCACTGAAAGACCTTCGTTTGTTTTCAACGTAAATTGAACGAGACATAAAAATTTTCTCACAGCATCACGCTCACGGTTCTTATGAACTATTGTTTTTTTTTCGTTTTTTTTTTCAATTTAATGTAAACGCACTTTTTTTTGTTGCAAAAAATGTTGGTTCTAAAAACTTATTTTTTCCTAAATTCCTTCCAGAATTTGTTTCACCTATATACTCGATTGTTGGCGGGCGGTTAGTAAATTTTACTATGAAAAATAAGCAAAAGTGGGCGGTAGGCATAAAAAGGTTGACGTCCCCGTTAACGACGACTGACGATTTAAATGGTTCAACCAACTATCGATACTGCATGGCCGAGCAAATTTGAACTTATTTTACATATAACAAAAGCGTCAAGTTAAACTAGCCCTTGATCTGTCACATTACTATATGAATATATCAACTAGACTATTTCTATAAGAAGTACTTCACCTTAATTACTTATAACGGTTTTCAACCATACGTATTAAGCATCAATCAATTATATATAGCAAAAAAAAATGTTTTATTATAACACCATACTTCAATATAAAAGAAAGAATTAAAGTGTTTATAAGTAAAGATTTAGTTAATTTTTTTTCTTACAAGTGTATGAAGAATAAAAGTTCACAAATTGACGAATAGTTTTTTAAAAAGAAGCTATTTTCGACAATATTAATATATTCTAACAGAATAAGTGTATGTTGCCAAAAAAGCAAATTACAGTTTTATTAAACTCTTAGAAAGTTTCACAGCGGTAATTCATACAATAAATCCCGTCTGAGTAATAACCGAAAAAATGAAACGCATCCGTTTATATCCAGAGAGGGGCTGCAAAATAAATCTTTAGAGCTTGTGCAACTTAAACGATATTTTTCCTTTATGTTAATAATGAGGGCAATATTAGGCGGTTTACCCTAATATTTTATTTCAAAGAGACAAGCAAAAGTATTATCTCCATATGAGGCGTAAATTGTCGTAATTGACCGGGGCTGGGATGCGAGTTTATGCTTAGAAAATATCTTGAATCTTTATACTCAAGAAAAAGAGCTTGGCTATATATTTGAAAACTAAAAAAAGTATTAAGACTTTTTTAACACACTAGAAAATACATCACATTGAATATATAAGCAGAAAGAGATACCTAAATAGTAGAGTCATATTTTATTTTTGCATTAGATATTTCAAAATTTATCGATTGCCTAAAAACAGATCTCGTCAAACGCCTTCCGTTGACATAACTATTAAAGAAGTCTATATAATTATGTAAAATTAATAATAGATATGTTTACAATTGTTTGTACTTTTTTAACAATTCTAAAATGGTTACTATAAAAATTGTATGACTGGGCCGACTAATTTTATATTAATCGCGAACAACCCATCGCATGAACTTACCAGAACTTGCTATCAGAACATATATGTACATGATGTGGGAAAATTATTTTCAACTTTCATTAAATGCCAAATTTTGTAAATAATCTTATATATAAAACCGAAACGGCGTATGTATGTCTGTGGGTCTGTAATTCCCTTTAGCATTGTTGGTGCAAGTTGCCATAAAAACGAATATGAAAGAAAATTTGTTTGAATTTTTATCGGCGAAGACATTTAGTCAAAATGTAATAAATTAGTCTTCTACTGAACTTTTCCCAGCTCTTATTATTAATAATAATGTTTATTATTTACGTGAAGGTATTATTTGACATTTCTTTGACAGCATATTAGAATTTTTCCTTGAATTTGGACATTTTAATGGGCGAGAATGGGCTGTCATCAAATTAAATAAAGTTTGTGATTTTATTTTAACTTTATTTTGGATGTTAGATTTTGTGATATAATTATGTCGAATGATATAACATTAAATAATTATTGGTCGCTTAGTCCGGATAGCAATACTAGTTATTTATAAATATGGTCTGATGGTTTTCCGTTAAGCTTTCAGTATTTGAAAACTTCACATGCCCCAATGTAAATTTTTCAACAGCAAAAAAATCGTACGTACACATACAATAACTGTTGAAGTAAATCTCTAAAAAAGTTCAAAAAGTTTATCTCTTATTCAAAAAACTGTGGAATTCACCAACAAAATTAGTGATTTATCGTATTGTATCAAATATACTTATTCTATAAAAGTACAATGATTTAATCATATAATATCAAAAATAATGTCTTTAGACCTCGATTGAAGTTTTCCGTGGTAGTTTCTTAATATAACATTATATGTAAAAAAATTATAAAACAAAATAGATGATTCTTAATATACATATATATAAATAACATGTATATTTTGTGATGTATTTATTCTAAATCACTTACGTCTTACCTTTTTGGTTTTGATATCGTGGGAGGAATAAAGAGGAATATGATATTCGAAATTATTTTCTTTATGACACGGTTTGTACACTCGGTATTGCTGTTTGTACATGAAAACAAGTTTGTCTTTTTCTTTTGTATACATTATATTGTGCTGTCTAAATTTATAATGTATTAAAAAAGATCTGATGTATTTGTTTAGATGTTGTTTCAGTAATTAATAATTAACTAATAATAAATGGTTGCAAAAATTACAGACCCCGTTTCTATTGTTGAAGTTTTAACAGAACGACTTTGTTTTTTAGATTTAATTTAAGAGAGGCTCTGTCCAGTGAGTCCTGGATCTAGAATCGATATTCAATTAAGCATCGCGATTATCTCTAACTAAGCAGATGAAGCTCAAGGATTACACACAAATAAAGATCAGTCGTGTAACACGTATAAGCTTTTAAGTTGATAGTTGGACAGAAATGATCTTGATATCGTTTTGAGAATATTTTTCTGAAATGAAAAAATATATCTTCTATCAAAATGACGAAAATGCGTAATGGGGGAAAAAAAATTGCCTGTCGCATATTATTTGTAGAAGTTTTTAAAATTTTCATTCGCTGAGTTATCAAATCTCGGTTTATCGTGTGTATTCCAGCGCGTATTAAAGGAAACGATTTAAAATATATATGTTTAGACATTTTCGTTGTGTATTATTAAATTTTTACTAACTCTATAATTTTTCACCACTATAAATATTTACGTTACAAGTATATATCTGTATGAGTAGTTTTCTTTTCAATTTTTAAGGCATTAAGTTAATTTATCGTGTGTTATTTATGTATTAGGTGATTCACCAAGCTGTACAATCTTATTTTAAGGAACCTTGTTGAATCGGATAATATTAAAGGGAGATGTCACTAATGCTACAGGAATAATAGCTGAATTGATCATTTAAACTGTCTCAACAGCAGCTAAATATATGTACGTACATATCAAAGATGTAAATTTCCAAGACAAAGGCAAAAAGAATGTGCGAATAGGATAAAGCTAACCGCAAGTCCTAAACTTCATGGAAAATTGAGATAAGATCAGTTCTCGTAGAATTTTTTTTTTAAAAATAAACTCTTTACATTTAGAAACTTTATTGTTGATTCAGTTTATTACGGTGAAAATAATTGCTACTCAATTTATAATAAACAGATACAAATAATGATAAAAAAAAACCTGAATGTTTCAATTTTGTTGTTTATGATACGTAAAGAAAAAGGCAAGGATATTAACATTAAGCTAATTATCTTTTCAATAAAAAGATATGTTATGCCGATAAAATCGATCTAACGACACTTTCATGTTTGAACAACGGTATACATATTGTGTTTTAGCAGTAACACGTTATGAAAATAGATAGTTAGAAACAACAATGAATTACCAATGTAACCTTTTTGATAATTTTAGCTGTTAGCTATTAATACTTGAGGTAGATATAAATGATTAAAACCAGGTGAGTAGTAAATCGTATTAAATGTGGTTGACATTATTATGGCTTCTCTGGTAATAATTGACTAATCTATTTCAGGGTATGGGGTTTATCATCTTAGTAATATTTTTATTATATAAAAACAGATGGAGGTTTTTCTCATCAAATTTAAATGAGACTATTACAGTCATCCAATATTCTGGGCGTCTATTTTGAGATACTCCATTTGAAATATTCAGGCATATACAAAGCTTAAATTGTTCGAAAAAAATGAGTTCCAGATTTCATCCATGAGTTAATAACGAAGCTTCTGAGTAAATTTATTCGTTTATGGAAATTGAATCGGAGCGACTGAAAGAGAGGAGCGCTTCGATGAGAATTTTCCCCTGGCAGGTAATAAAGTCGGAAATAAAAACACAGATGGTGCAAGTAAGGGGCGAACAACTGGCGAGTGGACTGACTACCAAGTATTAATCTAAGGGTGAAGTGTGAAAAATTGATATAATTATTATTGAGTTACCCAAAAAAGGGCAGTCTTTATATTTCAGTTTCGGTTAGAAGATTTATTTTAATTCTGAAACTACACACACTTATACAAACGGTCTTTTAAAATAGATAAATGAATATTTGGGCGAATCAAAGAAAATTTAAACTTATTATCTTTTCAAGAGAGTTAACATAGTCAATTCTACTCGGCTAAGCGGTAAAACGTTAAAATCTCTCAAAGTTTTGTTTCAACTATTGAAATGACGCTTGTCTCTATTGTTTTTATCATTTCCCACTATTCTGATTCTGACAATATTGTAAAGAGGCAGAGACAAACTAATTTTTATTTTTTATTAAATCTATTCTGTTATTCACATCAGCAATGATTGATCATTAAAACATTTAAATTACATAAAGAAACCATGAGTGGAAGAAGAATTATTTTTACTAAGATTATGATTTTACTATCAAATATTTTTTAGAAAAACGAATAAAATTACTTCTATGTTCACTTTAATATATCGACGGAGTATGTTCAACGGAACATTAATTGAATATTTGCGAAATTCTAGATTATTCATTAATTCATACAGCTTAATGTTGCTGGTATCAACAGCCTCAAATTTAAATTTGTTATTAAACTTTAGTAGTTTATCTACATATTCAATGATGAATAATTAATATATTCAAGCCTGAGATAATTCAGAACCAAATGCTAAACGAAGTCATCAATCTTATGTTCATCATAAATAATGTATGCTTACAGCCCTTTCGTGTAAGAATTAACATTTTTACATTTACAAATCTTTACTTAAATCTATAATAAATATTTTTTTTTATTTACAATATTTATTACGTTTATTTTTAAATTGTATGGCTAAGTTTATTTCTATTTGAAAATACCTTTTAATGCCATGATTAAAAAAAAGTATGACTGTTTCGAAACAAGTATTTTTAGTTTAAGTAAATTTAAGCAGAATGAGTGACTTTAGAAGCTCAAACTATTCCTAGTTTATGCAATAATTTTAATAAAAATTAAATAATTAAATTTTGCATAGTCTTTGAGTTTGTGCCTCGTTTTGCCACCGATATTTACAAAATTTATTTATTTCGTTATTCAATTCATTCGATTCAATTCATCTTTTGCTAGTAATAATCGTATGTAAAAATAGCGATGTCTTTGAGTATCATGTGTATTCCTTTCATTGTTATTTTATTCGTTTACAAAATGATGATCGTAACTCATGTACGCCGAAATATTGATATTTTTTTTTACTTAGCACGATCATTTTTATAAGTATTTAAAAAAGCCAAAAAGCAACTATTCATACTTTTTTCATATTGTGTAATAAGAATTATTATTTATCACCATTCATTTCGTGAAACTAAGATTTGACACAATGAATTAGTAAATCTGAAATCGTCAAAATATCGACGCTGATTCCGTAAATAACATTTCTGAACTATAAACAAAATCATTGTGTTTTACTTGCTACCCAGAAATGTTAAAAATGATAGCAACTTACTTCTTTTAGATTCTTCAACAAACCTTTCTTAACTCATTGGCTACGGGGAAGGTGGAGTACCCATCAGTTTTTTATGTGGCCAATGAGTTAAACACTGAATTTCAGCAATTTTCCTCAGGAAATCTGGATGATGTTTTTGTATTTTTCTAAGTGAATGTGATCAAGCCCATATAAATCATTTTATATGCTATTTGAGTTGTGAATGAAGTCATAATTTTTGGAAACCTTGCAACATTTATTCCTAAGCTTTACCTTTAACATAATAATTATTTAACATGAGTAGAATGCAGGTGAAACAATACAATCGCATTTATTAAAAACCCATTCGTTAGAATTAAACATTCACAAGGGAGATTATACACGACACATAAATTATGCACAGTGAAGTTTCTACATAGAATTTATTGCACCGTATTCAATTTATTGCCTTGATATTATACCTCATAATGCATTGTAAAGTTTTTGAATGATTATTTTTGTTTTTGATGATTGCCCTGCGAGTATTGTACTATGTATTAATTTAATATAAACCTTTTATATTGCCTTTTATATAAGCCAATGTGTCCGACAACAATAAGGTACTTACTGTCCAAAAAAACAATTATGGTTATTTATAAATTGGCTGAACACTATTTATTCAAAATTATATTCGCCAGCCATGTACAATAGTATATTTGAGAAACAACTACTTCAATTATATATTGTAAACATTAGCTTGTTTTTAAAAAATAGGGAAACACTAATATCGTATAACATCAGCAGTGTTAAAAATATGCATAACTCTATGATACCCAAAATCACGCAGAAAAAGAAAAGAATAAAAAAAGATCTTATTTTGTTAAAACAAATATTAACTGAATAATTTTGAGACCAGCTTGTTTTGATGCATCGACAAAATGTAAAATAACTATGACTTAGCTAGTTTAATCGTAAAAATATGAGAAAGTGACACTTCAGTGAAAAAAATAATTATAAAGAGTGTGTAATTGAATTTGCACACTTTTGTAATTATGCAATCACTTACATGGAAAAAACTTATTTTGGTTTAAGTGGTTAAATAACTTATCGCGGTAAAAGTACGATTTGACACAAATTAGTTATCGTTTTAATGAGTCTGCAAAACATAATAATAAAAATCTTTTACAAACTCAATTTTGTCCTTTGAAGGAAAAATTACGATTTGATGAGTTGCTCTTCATATTATTTTTAATTTATTTTATATCCTGTCTATACAGCTGCACACCAAGGCGAATGAAAATAAGCATGATAAAATTCCTCAAACATTCTTGGAAAGATTAATAGCACACTTTACGCTGTGAAAAATTCATTAAAAACATGTGTGAAACTGTAGAGCAGTGCTCCGCAACCGCTGTGCCGCGAAACGCCGCTAGGTGTGCCGCGAGGCACATTTTGATAACAGTAGAAAAAATCAAATAATTTGTCCATAATATAACATATTTTTTGAGACGCAATCACACGGCAGCAGAAATAATTATTTTTGCTATCTGAGACTTTGTTTTCAGAGCACCACTCGTTCAATGCGGATGAATCGGCTAAAATCATAAATTAACAAAAATACTGGAAATAGCTAGACTATAGGGCAGTGCTCTGCATACCGTGAGACGATGCTAGGTGTGCCGCAGCTCAATTCCCCCACGGAAGGAAAAAAATCTATTCAAACTATGGCATACATATATAAATATTATACAAAATCTACCATATAAAATTTGCATTTATAAGAACAAGCTTTTCCACAATATTTTAGACATTTTGATCGCCACCCAAGAATATCTATTACTGAATCGTAAAATGGTTTTAGAAAAACTGCTGTACTTATGGTATGCGAATCCATTTCCTACCGACAAATGTACCAGTCTCCAGGTGAAAACGAAATATGGGAGTGAAAATTAAGTAAACAATACAGAAAGAATCATTATTGTCATATTCGTCGATTTTGAATCACTCGGTCACCAGGTCACCCTTGCTATCGAATGTGTTGTTAAAGTATTCAGAGTTAACGTTAATTATTGTGAAATTTATTTATATTTATATTCACTTTTAATAAGATATGACTCCAACATTGACCAAAAAACACGACTCCAACTAAAAAAAAGCTTAATTTCGTCACGCTTTTTTCGCAACATTTTTATTTATGTGTATTCAATTAAATATCAACCAACCAAATTTTATACATGAAAAACTAAAATAAAAAGTTCAAAATTTTCAAAAAATTTACGGAGAAAAAATTTATCCAACCAAAACGCCGCGCTGACTGACTCCACAGCCTTGATAATAACACATTCTTCGTACTTATTCTTTATAATTCTCTCGATGAGTGAAATGATATTTTTTGATGTGAAATGAATTTGTTTGACATCACCAAAAAATAATGGAGAACTTATGGAGCAGAACTGTTAAAAAAAACGTAGCAGAAAGTATAACGACAACTGTATTCGATATATATTTTCGCGGCGTGGTGAAGAAACTAATCCATGCCCAGAATGCATCATTTTCAAAGAACAAATAAATTAAGCAATGGCAACTTAGTAAACTGCTTCATTCAGTATTTAAATTCAAGCCGTCCCAGCTACGCAAATAAAGAAAAATTATATTTTATTAGGCTTATAAGTAAAAATCAAAAATTGAAGCAATTATTGTCTTCTTCTTCCGTCACAGTTTTTGATAGAGTCTTAGATAATTATCATGTTCCATAATTAGTCGATTTCATACCAAATTGTCTTGAAGACTTTTTCCTTTCATGTCAGGTTTTCAAAAAAGTACCGCGCTTTTGCCTTTATGGTCTCAAGCCAAAGGAGGTTTCGTTCTTTTAATCAAATTTTCCAACAAAATCACCAATAGTTTTAGCATTTCGTTGATCGGTCTATGTCTTTTTTTGTTATTATTATAGATTTTATAAACGTTGTTCCATTAAAAACTTCACTGATTCTTACTTTTATCTTAAATATCTTAAAGATGTCCCTCTGAGCTACGTATGTCCTTCACTATTTTACCATTCAAATACTGTTCAATTATTTAACGTTTTACTTCTCAATAGCATTTTTCCTTTTTTATCACATCTACTCCGTTTACCAGTTATTTTGGGCATGATTTATTGATTATTCACTGAAGAAATTAAATGCGTATATTATGCCGTATTAGTAACAATAAGTGTCCCAATATAAAATATGTTGTAATTAGAATAATCAAAGTTATTTTAAATTTTATATTAAAATGAATTTCCACAAAGTACCCGCCGAATTCATCGAAAGTATTAAATGTCTCAAGTTCGAAGATACAATTTTTTTTGAAATGCTATTTTTTCAGTCGTATGTGTGAAAAGTCGTAAGCTACATGTAGAAAGATTTTTGAAATCTATACTTCAGCCTTGTATAGCTAAGAAATTGAAAAACGTGTTATAATGGATTTCAAACAAGTAAATGCCAATTCAATCAAGAGTACCATTGTTAGACGAAGCTGCCAAACACGTCTTGACCATATGTCATCCGACAAAATTTTATGAAAATAAATACGGAGCAATACAATTCGACTCGAAATCCTTTTGTGGCCGATGCTGAAAAATCAACAGGAACGTTATCTCTTCGAAATGCTAAATCTCAACTTCATCGAAGTTTTATAGGTTGATTTTTAGATTTCAGTCTTACCCTCAAATTTTCGACACGGCTTTGAAGTTCTGCTTCCATTTCTGACAGCATATTTGTGCGAAAAAGATTTTCTCAGCTCCTTTTAATTAAGAACGCAAATTGCAATGTTATAGTTATCTTGTAAGTATGTGTAATATTGACTAAACAAGTAAATGCAAGACATAAAAGTTGTATTTTATTTTATAAACGGTGTTAATAAGGTGTATGCATATTTCGTTTAATTATTGCGTGTTATGAAAAACACGTCTTTATAAATATTGACTAGTGGTGTGCCGCGAAACTTTGAGAAAACCGCAAGTGTGCCGTAGGGGAAAAAGGTTGCGGAGCACTGCTGTAGAGGGTGGTAGTGGATACAATGTCAAT
Organism: Himalopsyche kuldschensis; assembly: GCA_028554975.1. Lineage (NCBI taxonomy): Eukaryota > Metazoa > Arthropoda > Insecta > Trichoptera > Rhyacophilidae > Himalopsyche > Himalopsyche kuldschensis. Next base: position 2,585,533 of record JAHFWI010000068.1, read on the forward strand.
AATCTTTAAGACAGCAGTGTACTAAAATTTTGAAGAATTTCATGTTTCCTCAAAATTAGTATTAATATGTACACATGATATAGCTTCCATGGGTGTATATTTGTAGTTAGCGTCTTTTTATATATCTATAAAAATGATATTTTATTTATGCATGCTACGATTAACTGGAGCATGAAACTTGTTAAAGCGTAGAAAACATGATTTATTTTTCTAACCACAAAGTTTTTAATATAGTTTATAGCAAGCTATCAAACAAAGCAATAAAATACACATAGAATAACCTCATCAAAACTGACACTGTTTGTTAAACTCCTTGACCCGATGGTTACATCATATAACTAGTAGGTAGTTGATGATGAAGAGACGCTCTACTTTATGGTTGGAGGGTGTGCTATCGATTTAATTTTGTGAATAGTCACCGAATGAATATCTAATATAAAATTTCGTTGATGTTTCCATTAATCATATAATGATCGTGTTAGAAACTTACTTATAATTTAGTATTACGTTTTTATTCTTTACAAATAGTTAAAATCTAGTTATAGGTGTGGAAAATATGCACGTAATAGATTCATCGATATTTATTTGAAAAACAGTATTATTAATGATAAATTTAAAAGAATATTTACAAACTTTAGTTGAGGGAAGCGAGTATTAATAAGAACGTTTCAACTTTAGATTGCGCCTTTCCTTATACCATTAAACTTTTCATTCGATTTTTAAACATTTAAGGCTGTCGGTCTCTTCAGTTAAGCGTTCAAAGTTTTACTCTAGCGATTGCATGAGTTCAAGTCTGGCGAGGTTCAATATGAAATTATGATTACTTATATGTAATACTTGGAATTTGGAGCGCGGATTCTTGACATGTATTTTTTTGTTCTTTTGCTCTTATAAAAATATTAAATACTTTTAATTAATTAATTAAAATACTTTTATTGATTTGATAGTATTATTAGCAAATGCGACTGTAGGTACGAAAATTTATTACTAGTATAATAGTATAAGCAGATAAAAACAAGTATCTTTATTTGCTGATTTTACGGCAGTATAATAATATATGGATTGGTCTCTGTGTTAAGACATGTTTCTGGAATATTAAATTGACGCTTAGTTGATAGAAATTCATTAAGATAAGGTGAACACATATTAAATTATTTATACAGTAGATTTCTGTGTCGACTTACGCCCTAGTCATAACTATGTATAAATAAATCCCTCATCAGTATATTTTTCCACCTTATTCAATGTTTTACGGTAGTGTCCACTGACAAGATTTTTAAAATATATTAATGATACAAAATATTTAATAAGGGCCAGTACGACTACATCTGTGCACTTGAATTTCTGAAAAGCCGAAAGGTAAAATGGATCGTAAATGAAAATTTTTAAGGAAGTGTTTAAAATATTTACGATTCTAATTTGATAGCAAAATTAGCGCCACCAAGCACGATCGGCTAATATCTTAAATTTTAATTTTGTTCAATACGAAAATAGTTTTCAACAAAACAATTTTAACAGTGCAATCGTTATTAAATAACAAAATATTATTTTGAAAATTAATTATTTCAAATAAAATAACCCGGTGGCGTTTCGGCCCACGAATTGGCAAAGTTTTTATCATTTTTTTTTCAGTATCAGAGTGACGATGTGAAGGGTTTGAAATAGTTGAAGATATTCAAATAATTTTGTTTCTGGATATGAAAATAAATATAAAACATTCAATAATACTATTTCCACATGTATTCTGATAAAGATCAGGACCAGTTTCGCCCATAGTGAGAACTGTTGACCGATGTGGAAAGAATACTTTATAATGCGTTTTATTTATTAAAATAATGATTCTCTACCAGTAAGTGACAGCTTATTTTTATTTTAATAAAAGAACTTGTATGAAAACTTGTTCTTTAATGTTGAATAACTGTAATACTGTAAGTCTCGTTTCAGTAAATATTTTTCTGCTAGAACATTATATAATTAAATATGAATATTATACGCCTTTTATTTTAGATTTTTTTTTAAATTCTTAAAATAAAAGCATATTAATATAAGGAGAAAGCTTATAGTAAAAGAAATCAAATTTAGTTTGTACGCAACAATTTATATATTAAAAGTACGATATTAAATAAAAAAACGTCGTGGTAACATTGTGTAAGAATGATAAGGCATTTTATACAGCCTTACTTGAAGGGAGGTGATGTGTGACGCTTTCTTTGTTCGATACAAGAGGGTTGCCACTTCATTGATATCCGAGGTTAGGTGGTAACTTAACACACTGGAAGTACTTTGAACCTTTCGGAATAAATTCAAGTATAAAGATTCTTTTATGTAACCCAAATTATTTTGCTTTAGTGATATCAACATTACAATAATTTAATATCGACACAGTGACATGAATTTTAGAAGAAAGTGACAATCTAAGAGAGAAAAATACGGTTAGATAAAAATTATTCTCAAATAATATGGTTATATATTTCAGAAAATTCGTATGCTGATCATTACAATAAATTATTGGTTGCATAAATAAAATTGAATAAATATTGATTCCTTCAAACAAAATTTCTCTACCTAATGGCATATTGTATTTAATTATAAAATAAATAAAAATAATAACACATTTTTAGTACTTATTCCACATAAGATTTTTTGAATGAGTCTGGTTTCGCTCATGGCGAGCATTATCAACTGATAAGTAATACCATGAGCAAAACTAGTCCTGATACAATAAATTTAATGTGGAATAAGTTCTAAAACTGTATTATTTTTATTATAATGCTATTCCACCAAGTATTGACAGTGAACACCTTAAAAGTGATAAAAAATAAATGTTTTTGTGTATCATAATGCCAAGCTCGTTGTATTTTTTTCTTTAAATATGTTAATATCCAAATGCATAGGAGTATGTGGTATTTAAATCCCTTCTTAGCCTACCCTTATCCAATGTTGAAAACATGACTGACACTAGATCGATAATTTCACTACTTGTGCTTTTATAACTTCACATTTCCTTGGTAACTAGTCAACAAGTAGTTTTTATTTCACATCATGGTTTTAATGCTTTTTGAGCACATTCAAAACGATCTGGAGAAACAGTTTCTTTTTTAATATAAAAAAAATATCATTAGAAAGCAATAAGTGATCAAATCGGCAAAAGAAATAGTAGCTTACAGAGATAAATAATTAAGGAATTTCTGTAATTCAAAAGTTTCTGCAACGCATCAAATTATATTTACCGAGATAAAAACTAGGCGTAATTAAAATCCTAACTAAACGAAAGCCACAACTTTAAGTGAGGAAACAATTCGATTTACATATTTAGTATAAATTTGAACTTAGTTCCGGCGGTAAATTTTTAATCTGAACGGATCTGAAGCGAACTTATTCTACTTGTAGGCGAATCTACCCACGGCTTAAACTTCTATTCTTGAAGATGTAATGTAGATAACTAAATTTAACATTTTTTTTTCCATGAATATCATAACAAAATTCAGTGAAATATTTTTTTCCCTCGTACGAAAATAGCACACAAATTCAATTTAAAGAAACCTTTATGAATGTAATATACGTAAAAATATCAAATTCATTTCACTAAAGTTTGTAAATGAGTTCAGCTGCTTATTTTGAGGAGCAATTTTGTAGCAAAAGTTGGAGCCTCGGTTCATAGATTTTTAAATACGATAAATGCGGGAAAATGAAAAAGGCGTGTGGCGGGACTCCTTTCAAATAACGATAAATGAAAATATCGTGTATTAAATTAATATAATAAATATACAAAAATAGTAAATATCAGTGATTTGAAGAATTGTTCTTTATGATACAATTTTTGTAACAATCCGTCAATCTTTATTATTCAAAACATTCACACAATTTTAATATCATTTTTTACATTTGTGATTTGAATCCGATGTGTGATCGGCTGTCCAATACATTAAACAATCAGTCAAAATTGAGATTCTTAACGCAGTCCGTTCATGCCGATAAGCATTGATTTCGACCAAGGTAATCTTTGAGACATCGATATTTTTGCTAGATCATATCGGAAACGTAAAATTTTTGATTCCACTTCCATTCTTGATTTAACTCACCGCCACGGTAAATTGTCGATATCCGTATATACAGAATACTTTAAACCATATCACATAATTAAGTGGTTGATCAAGTCAATTTTTTTTTTGTATTGATTGTTATCTTTTTAGGCACATATAAGTTTCGTAAAGTTCTGTGCGGACCATGAACATGCTGGATAGGTATGTTTTTATCTGGATCGAATAGCGTTTTCAAGGCGAACGTGAAACATCGACTACGTACACACACAACGGTTGATGGTGGGACAACCAACTTGAAACAAAATATCTTCATTATTCAGGTTTATTATGAATATTTACTCGACGGGAAAAGGCTATTCGTTTATTAACGCCTCTTGAAGTTTCTTATGCGGGTAAAAGTTTCGTTACATTGCATCGTTGAAGAAATTTATATAGCGAGTTTGTATTGAACCTATCTATATTAATTTATGTCCTTAGTCACAAAGAATTTTATGCTATCATAAAGTACACGCAAAAAGGCTTAATACAATATTAATCCACCAGCTTCAAGACACGAGTAGTGCAACTTTGCCACAGCTGAGATAATTTGTAAATAATGTATTCCATACTTTAAATATTTACGAATAATACTTTGAAGACATTTATCATTTTACATGTTGTATTCAGATATTGAGGAAACATTATTAAAATTATGAATATAAAAATCCACAGTGCTTGTTTTTTGGTGTTCCATAATTAATGGATCATTTGTTATCATAATAATTTAATTTGATTCATCTATAACAATATAATTAAAAGAATTGTTTACCTAAGTTTTTCATTAAAGAAATATCTGATTACTATCAAATTAAAAATAATTTATTTCACGTTTCTTGCTACAAGTAGTGACACGTGCTTAACATCTTTAGACCTACTGTCGTACGGTTCCCACCGTATTTATTAAAGCAAGCTAATTTCCCTCAAAAATTTCGCCGGATCCATCGAAAGAACAATAATTGTTATTTATAAATCGTCAATCGAAACTTGTTTCCAGAATTTTTAAATTTGGAGCTCTATACTTTAAGGCGTATCACTTTGTAAGCATTTATAATATTTTTTAAAGAGGTCGAGTTCTATGAGTACTTCATTTAAACAACATGGAAAACTTTTTATCATCGGTCGGTCCCTGTGGTCTAGTGGTAAGAGCTTTGTCCTAGCTTTATCAGGGGCCCGGGCTCAATTTCCGGCAAGGTCAGATTTTTCGAATTGAAAAAAAAGAGATCTTAGGCTGGGTGTTTGTTATTTATCGTTGATTTTGTGCACAACTGATACATTATTTATCATCGAGTTAATCTCGTATGACTTTCACAACTAAGAATATTTGGCGCATTGGCGTAAGCTGTAATGCCAAATATGTTTATATATTTAAAAATTAAAAAAAAAATAAATCATATATAAATTATAATATTCAACACAAAAATGGTTTTTTATAAATCCTGAATGTGTAGAATTTAAAACAAATAGATGTAGGTTATTTCAAGCTTATAAGTTTGAAGTTACTGCTCTTTTGTAAATGAATATAACCATGTTGACTGATTCTGTTCGAAATTTAGTAACAGTCGCTTTGAATTCGAATAAGATATGAAGTCGCAACGACGTGCTCTGAGATATGCGATGAAGCTATCACCCCTCTCTAGCCTTTAGCGATACGTTGAGCTAGATCCCAAGTTAAAATACTAATGCGATATTGTCTTCCCCGCCGGTACCTTTCAGTGTAAGGTAAATATCGAGAAGAAATGACAGGCCTTTAGATTTCAAGCTTGTGTAACTCTGTGGAAGTAGCACCTGCATTCCATAATAACGAACTTACTCAAAAATTTTGCAATCTGTCAGTGACCTCTAATCGAAAGAAATCATGGCCTGTTAAACGGCTGTTATTCATGAACAGAACCATATTGAATAAAGCTATAATATTATTTTGAACTGCATAAATAATGCTATAATAACAAATATCTGCCGCATGCTTAAAAGGTACAGAAACAAGAAGACAGTATTTTAATTTTCAATACAAACATTATGTCTTTGAGAAAAATACAATAAGCTGTCCTGACCTATACTGCAGAGTATAGTTACTTTAATAAGCTGTGTGAAAAACCATACAATAAATCAGTGATGATCTTATTCGTAATTCGCTTTATTTTTAAGTGTTGTAGTCATAACTTGATCAAAAATGCTATTACTTTTTATGTCGTCAACATTATGCAGACAAATGAAATGTTTGCCACTCATTTCATATTAGACACTCAACTGAAAAGTATGAAGAGAGTGGGTACGGATAAATAAAAAAAAAGATATAGTATTTTATATCTCATTACTTACAGTGAGATAAAAAGAGAAGGTCATAGAGAAAAAAATGCGACTTCTTTGTGTTATAAACGGCGAATAATTAATGACACAAGGTACTGAAAACGTTGGCTTTTCATAGAAAAACCTACATATGAGGTGTTAAGTTGCAAACATCAGCAAACATTTGAATCTTACTTTAATGTTTCACCCGTTGTGTAACGTTATAGGTCATCTGAAATCAAAGAATATTTGACTTTGACAAGGGTCTTAATTTTATATCCAGACAATTCTTTAAAAAATTCCCGGTCCATTTTTTGGGTTTAATTTAGTTAGCAGACAAAAAAGTGCTCACTAGAATACGTATAATACAACGAAAAATCCTTTCTTAGCTTAAATTTACTCGCTCTTTATAAATTGCCAAATTTTATAATTATTTTTTTAAATTATATCCCTTTTTTTAATTTCACTGAAAAAAGTGCTGTAGCTTTAAACTCGACGCCATAGCTAGCTATGTACACCGAATTGAAAATTAAGAATCTATAATTCAAATAAATATCATATGTATTATACCTTCTTAGGTGATGTAAAAGCTTGATATCCATTTCATTGAATTCAAATTCGTAAATTGATTTAGTCAGAAAATTTCCCAGTCAGAAATCTAAACCACGGCTATTGGCATAGTTTTTTGAGCCGTATTAGAAAATGAATCTGCTATACCTATCTGCCTGAAATATCTTATAATATTAATGTGATAGTTATTCCACAATGCAATTTAGATGTAGGTTCAGCGTGGCGTGTTTTTAGTGTTTTAGAACGTTATGGTATACTTACAGCTAATAAGTATCTAAAACGTTTTTAAACAATAAATATTAATTCTAATAAATATTTTATTTAAAAAAAAAAGCAAAAACAAAGGTCAATGAAATGAGTAAAAAATTGTTGATAAAAAGAATACTATTTTTCATTCAACAATGTTTTTATGTCAACGTCGAGTGTTGGAAATGCTCGCGAAGAGCAAAGCATATATACTTTCCGCATAGATTTGACAGTTACCAAATTGAAAATGAGTATCGCATACGGTTTTAAATATTACCTTGTACTTTCTGAGAATTTATAAGAGCGAACGATGATTGTCAGTGCCATAATATGGCAGTAGCCAGTTTTAGGTGAATGCATCTGAGTTGCGGAATTCCCACAAAACGCAGCGGAATTGCATTCGTCTTTTACGGTTGCATTATTTTTCCCTCCAACGAGCGTTTTGCGCAAATTAAAGCCGCCATACTACCGGAATTCTTTTCATTGCGAACGGTCAAAAGGCGAAGGTTCTTGGTCAATAGATTCAAGCATACTTCGTGCACAATTTAATATTGTTTTCAATCGAACATTGTTATTTTGCCATTTATGACAAACATAATACAGCTCAAAGGAATAAAAATATTGTTGAAAACTACCGAATATATTTGTATATTTGTCGTACCTGCTATGCTTTAATTACCACTGAAAGCTTTCCCCTGCGCCGTCTTCATGTGTCGTTACGCGTCGGTATTATTAACTTTCATTGTCACATATAATTATTATTCCATAATTCGAACGGCTTGTTTGGCGCCTTTATCGATTTTAATATTATCTTAATATTCACTCAAAAATTGTCAATTTCCGTGTATTACCTAAATCATTGGACTAGCTGTATGTTTTTGGTGTAAATACATTATATTCGTAAAAATATTTGATTCTCGCTTTTAAAATGATTATAACCAGTTTTGCTCATTGCCTGCATTTTCAAAATATGTATCGTTTATCAACACATATCTCTTTGTGCTGTTTTTTCTTATACAGATATGATGTTTTAAGGATTCATATATCTCGTTTGTACTATAATACAAGTAAGTTAGTAATATATTAAAATGAAATGGTACGGTTCTGGTATATATCCATGCTAATAGGAAACTTACAAATCACCTTACGACGATTGATGGATGCAGTCGCATCCTCGTGCATATTGCAATATTCGTCCTGGCGTATTCCGATTGTTCGATGTCAGCTTTTCTGACAGAGATCAATTTATTTATACGATAGATCTTGTAGGGCTTTAAATTTAAGCAGCTGCAGTTGTCTGCCCTTTTAGTTGGCATTAGTCTAGGCCTAGAGTCTAGACCGATTCAAATTCATGTTATTGAAGTCTGTTTCTTTTTTAAATGTGTCGTCTTTTAACAGGTCAAGCGATTTGGTACTTTTATAAAATATACAAGCTTAATTTGAGACGTTTTCGGTAAACATGAAAAGAATTGTGATATTATATACTCTCCTGTTCGATGTGTTTCAAAATATCACATAGGAAAGTAAAACAATATTATCAGTCAATATCTATCAATTTCATGATTCCAAAACGATAATCTCACCAGTAATTGAAGTAATATTCGCAAGTGCTTCCAATTTATAAAAAAAAGTGTTTTGTTTTGTGATTTATCCTTTCTTGAAAAAGTCTCATTTATTCTTACGCAAACTTTAACTTACCCCCGCAGTTGTTATAGCTATTTTTCATGTAGTGTAATAACAACCCCTCTAAGTGATGCCAATATATTGCTTGACTTTAATAATTTTTCGAAAACCGTTAAATTCTTATTTTTATTTTTACAGGATATTTATTTCTAATTAATTTTAAATTTAAATATGAATGTCTAAGAATTCATAAATTAAGATTTCTATTCTATTTAATCAAGATTGTACAAGTTTAAGTCCTGTTTATATATCGTAAATTCAATTTTGGGAGATGATGGTTTTCTTTAATTTCATTTTTATTATCATTTATAAAAAAATGTTATTTTGTTTTAATTTGAACATAATTGGTATATCAATTCAATCTTAACTGAATTATTTGTGACACCATAGATATAAATATATATATTGCAGAGTGCGTTAATATAAAAAGCTTTTCCGGGGACAAACGGTGTATTTTTAAATTTTAGAACAGCCTTTGGGAAATAACTTTCAGGCGGCGGTGCTGACTGTTAACTCTTGACTGCAGTCATTGAATTTACAAACAATGGATGAGAGCTGCACCTTGAAGCTTTCGAAAATTCATTACAACACATTCATTAACAGTATGAGATTTTAAAAAGGCACAATAGCATTCACTGTAAATTCTAATTTAAAAACAAAATGTTCCATTGAAAAAAAATGTGTTTTATTTATTCATGTATATAAACATACTTATATATATATATATATTTACATAACAAAAATCACAAATTATTAGTGTATTGCTTTTGAAATGTGAAAAAAGAATAAAACATTGTAGTCAGCAGAGGAGAGAAAAAAAATAACATTGGAAAATGGCAAAGAAGTCAACCGAGTGAGCTTAATACATAAAAATAGTCAATGTGAAATATGTCGACATCCGAAGCAATACCGTTTAAAATCGTTAAAGCTGTTCATATTCGGATCCCCATTGACAGACTAGTTGTACCCCTTGGAAAAACAAACAACCCTTGTTCACGATTCATCAGGAAAAGCAAAACTATCAACAACTTTTAATTTAACATTCTCATGAATAATGGAATTTTCATTTTGGCCTCGGATAAGCTGAAAGAAACATATTAATTACTAAAGTATTATGCCTTTCAACCAATACTTTACACAATCCTCTTGAACTCTTGATTGTGATAATTTTTTGTTCCATAGAATAGTATGTTTTTTCTAATTAAAGCGACATTGCATTTACAAAAGCATGTTGTAGTTAATGAGCAAGCAATAGTATTAATTGGTGCATTACAAAACATAAACCTTCTTCTGATAAAAGCACTTAATAATTTTGGGAAACGTTTTACCCGGTTGATATTTAAGAAATAAGGGTCAAAGATGACTTAAATTAGTAACTTGAGAATTTAGCATAGGGAAGTTGCACTAAAAACCGTAAACAAATTAACAGTTGTGGGACACGAACAATTTAAGTACACAATCTTTGCACATGTTTTAGTTTGTCACATAGCACATAAGAAAAAAAATGTAGGTTTTATTTTAAATATAATATAATATAAAGTAAAATATGAAGTGATTTGCTTGATTTGTTTTTCAATCCAATTTGAAACACGGATTAACTTGTAGCCTATTTTGCGAAGGTAAAAACAAAACTAAAGAGAATCAAAAATACATCATGCATGTAAATAGTGATTGCTTAACAAAATAAATGTTTGCTTATGATGGTCAACTTTTAATTAAAGCGCGACCCGCTATACAAATGTTTACAAACGCAGCAGAATTTAATACATATTATGTAATGTTCTCATAGTGCATGTTTGTTTAGGTGCAATGGTATTCAGTAAATACATTAAAACTTTAACATATTTACATTCACTGGTTTGCTTTTCAATAGTTACGGTAGGGAAGTTTTCATACGAGCTGGTGAAAAATAATTGTGCCTACTCTATTGTTTAAAAAACTGGCGTATCGTGAATTTTTTTCAGTGTAGAATAATCCAAAACAGCACTTTACTTTAGGTACAATGTATTTTCCTTATATTTCGGACATTTTGTTGGTGATGATATTTACGTTCGCTACTAATACTGCTGAAATATACATAATTGAATATGTTCATAAAACAGTTTATCTATTGTTACATATAGATTTGCCTGCATGTTATGTAAGCAGATTCATGTAAAAGCATTTCAAAAAAAGCGTGGGAAAAGCGTCGGTCATCTACATATGTTGCCTGTTCAGTGTGTTACTTACATTAAAGAAAAGCTTTTCAGATTAAAAAATATAAGCTTTTGGCTATGTTTATTTAAAAAAGTTTTTATTGTCTATAGAAGAGACGGAAATCTTGTCGTTAACAAGTCAATAGATTGTTTGATAATAGCTATTGTAAGATACAGCTCAAATAATTGCCATATAAAGCTTTTAATAAAGTTTTGGAATGATAGTGAAAAATATTAGTATAAAACCTGAATAAAATAATCTTGTTTAGTTGGTATGTCATTCATATGTTTTCTTTATTCAAAATTTAAGAAGTAATACATACCAAAGAAGCAGACAAATCCAAAGATTAACGCAGTTTTCTTAGGAGTGTTTTAATCCGAGTAATCTATTTAATACGAAGAAACTGTCGGTAAAAAGCTTAACTACGATGCAGGCACCATAAAAAACTTCACCGTGTCTTTAACCTGACGAAAGTTTCCATATTTATAGTAAGCTACATCTTTTATAAAATAAATATAGAACAGTTACGTTCAATAATTATAAACAAAATGATATAATAGTTAATAATTTAAAACACATTTTTTGAAGAATTTGTTGTATCCTAATTTATCATACACTATTTATGTTTCGAATTCAAACTTAATTATTAGGAAGCAATTTGTTTTTGCGTATCGATTCTCTTTGTGTATACATGTCAAGTTTATTTCCCACACAGTTTGATTTGAAAGCAAAAGCTTCATTAAATTATATAAGAAGGTGCGAAGGTGTGATAAGTATAATCGGCGTGCGATAAATCCCCTCATATGTGAACAAATTAAGATCCGAGGCTTACTTATATTCATGTGAGTAAACATTATTATATATCTTGAATCGGAATCTATAATGGTTTCCATCAGAAGCATATATTTACTTATAGAACCATTAAATATAAGTAACATGTTACTTACGCTAAAAGTATTTAACAACGGTTATAAAGAATTCGGTCATTAAATTATGGAAGACTTGATACGTTTGTTTCATAGTTTTATAATATCAAATAAAAACCTAAATTACAAGTAAAGAAACATGTTCATCAAAAAATGAATAAATAATCATCACTTTTTTTATTGTTTGATGTTAATGTTTTACATTAATGTCCATTGCGTTAATGGTATTTTATTAGTCATAGTAATTTAGAAATAAAAATATTTCAATTCAAACTATTTCACACAGGCTTAGTAACAGAAACTATAACGCAAACAATTTATTATAAAAGGGATACCTTTTCAAATCATGAACAGCTATATTATTATCTATAAAATAAATACAAACTTTACCAGGTATAAAAAAATATTTCTTGAAATTTTTTTATATAAAATTAATTGTGCAAAAAATGGAGCGTGAAAAATTTGCTCACCCTTACTTTTCACCAAAACTTTGGGACGTTTTTTCATCTAATTATACAAAGACAAAAGTTTCAATTGGTAAAAAAACTGCTAAAAACAATTTCAAAATAAATAATTACTCGGTTTCTATGAGAGAAAACAATTTTAAAAAGCCTTCCTATGGTTGCCAACAATGTAAAATGATAAGTTATGCAGTTATTATTTACACGCTAATTTAAATGTGTGAATATTTAGTAAGATTTAATTGCTGAGGACCAAAGTTAAGAACGAATATAAGTCTGTTTTATATCTTTGCAATATATTCCTTCCAAATCATATTTGTACTTCCAGATTCTTTGACTCCGTGGGGGCAATATAATGGCACCGTTCCTGAATTTGTCAGGAGTACAAACTCGTTGAAAGGAAGTCAAGAGATTTGTATAAATCCTTAGTACATGCTCCTTGGAAATTGGCTCTACTTGTCACATACATTTGTGCTGTGTTATTTCACACATATTTTATATTTCTGTGTGAAAGTGGATGCAGAAAATCGAGCGCAGAAGAATTTTCCTACGTTAAACGAAAAACGTCTAAGGCAACGATAAAAGAGCGTTACATCAACGAAGTAAAATGTGTCTTCAGTATTTGGCTTAGAAAAACTGAAACCCTTTTATAATTTTTATTCATTTACTTCGGTATATTTTTGAATAAAACATTTTAATTGTTTTTAAAAAATGATTTACATAGCATACACGAGAGGGCATTTTTTTATTGTTCTTTAATTTTATTCTGCGTTATTAATTTTTAAGAACATGGTTTAAATAAATAAAACATGATGTTTCGGCGTTTTTAGCTATTACTAAAACTTTTAAAAAAGAATCTCATTCTTGATTCAAATAATATTATTTAAGATTTTGGTAAAAAATTACGTATAAAATATTCATAGACAATAAATGTAATGACACAAAGACACACGACAATGCTATCTGTTTTTGAACATAAAAACCTTACAAATTAGGCATTTTCGATTTCATCTATAAAAGTTGTGCGACTTTCAAATAATATATTTTATAACAATCGAGCCGGTTGTCGCTCATCGCAAGCATACGAAAATTGTGCTTCATTGTTAAATAAAATGAATTCCACTGCGAACTGATACTGAACACCTAAAAATTTGTATATTGATTGAATAAGCAATTGCTTTGTAGAAATCTATTACAGTGTGGTGTAGAAAATAATATTTCTTAAATAAAATTACATATTGTTGATCGCTATTTTGGCAATCAGATAATGTTAAGCTTAATCAATGGCAGCCTAATCAATCCAGAAAAAAATAAATCAAAAATATTTGACTATTTTTGTAAAACTTCAAACTTACAATCTTTTCTCTTAAACATTTGATGCTTAAAATTTACTTTTTTGGTGTGGAAAATCTTCTTTCGTGACTTATCTTAGCCGTTGTCTTGAGTAGAATTTTTGTGAAAAAGGAAAAGCAATTTAGAATATCGAGTCACGTAAAAAACTATTTGTCGTTTGTTTCAATTTTCAAAGCTTAGCTCGTCTTTTATGTGACTTTGTAACAAGTTTGGAATCTTCGGCGTAATAATAATTATTACGAAACTTCACTTTTAAGATGCAAATTTTTTGTGAGTTGTGTTGGCAGACATGTCGAGTCAAATAAGACATTTTTTTTACCTAAGTTATTTATGTGAAATACAAACTTTAGCTTGAACTAGACTCGTATTTTTTTGTTTTGTGTAATTTATTTTTAATTTACGTTTGACAACATTTATTAATTAAATCATTTGCCTTGTTTCAGCTCAAACATCATTTCAAGGTTTATAGTTTTTTTATAAAAAAAAATTAGCACTATAAACTTTTTAAAAATAAGATGTTTCTTAAGTCTGATAAATCGAGCAAAATAAATATCATACAAAAATATGAGAAAAAAGCTTTTTCACTTTTATTAATCAATGAAAATAATAAATTTGTTTTATAAACAAAATATAAGGTAATAATAAGTAATCATGTCATTGCGTGAATTTTAGGATACTCACAAGATATATACAACATCTCATCGTGGCTTTGTAAGAGAATCCCGGCAAGGTAAATAAAAATATTTTAATTTATCTGATTAAAAAAAAAAAAAAATTGTATTTAAAAAATATAGATATTTGGCATTACAGCTTACGCCAATGCTCCAAATATTCTTAATCGTGAAAGTCATACGAGATTAACTCGATGATAAATAATGAATCAGTTGTGCACAAAATCAACGATAAATAGCATACGCCCAAGATATCTTTTTTCAATTGAAAAAATCTGACCATGCCGGGAATCGAACTCGGGTCCCCTGATCGCTAGGACAAAGCTCTTCCCACTAGACCACAGGAACCGACTTTTAATTCAATATTTAAGATCGTAGGTATCATCTTTGTGATGTCTTTTCTCACCGATTTAACCTCATGTGATTTTAAAAGTTCAAAACATCTGGCGCTTGGTAACGTTAAATTTATTACTTTTCTATATGCTCCATTTGCGCTTTAAAATGCTATTATTTGAAATTTAAAAAAATATTATACTTGCTTGAATAGCCATCGATAAGATTTGATATTAAACGAAACCTAACAAGGCATGGTATAAACAATAGTGATGATAAAAAATCCGCAATAAACTTAAATTAAAACCTTTTGAATTTTTTTTTTTTCGTAGACACATTATTTTATAAAAATGATGCTTAAGTTCGAGTACAAGCACACTAGTAAAATATTTTTATCGAAAACAATCGAGATTTTTCTTCACACTCAAGTCTGTCTGAAAAAGTTTGATTAAATAACTTTATATGACGTTGGCACATGTCGTTCGTTGATATCATTGCTTTTCTGCTTACATTGACTAAATAAAATATTGCACTAAACTACATACATCAAAAAATGTATTTTAAGAATCTCTAAGAATTCATAATTTGAATTTTGTTTTAAAGTACCTTTTAGATTTTTTTTTATAATGTGATATAACCGGTTAAGTATCTGAGTGGCCAATGCTTTTAGACTTTCATCAAACAATCAAGGACAAAGAGGTGATGAGTCTCAGAATATAACTCTCTATACATATATTTGTTAAAAGATATATCAATTTAAAGAAATTTATTATTACCGGTGACAATGAAACATAACTTTAGAGAATACTTTACTACTAAACTTTTCCGAGATCTATAACGAGTGTTTGTACTCTTGAAGTGCGCAGCGTTTTGGCTGGGGTTTTGTCTATCGACATCTTGAGGCATTCAAATGCACACATGTTCGAGATTAGTCAACGGTGCTGAACTAGAAATATCGATGAAGCTTTGACACAAAAGTTTAAAAAAAAATAGTATATTTATACTTTCGATGGATTCGGCTGTAACTTTTAAGTTAAGGAATTTCATTTTAATATAAAATTAAAAATATTTTTGATTATTCTACATATTGGGACACGTGTTTCGACTCTTTCAGAAGCATTTTCAGGCTTACTTTGGCAAAGTTTTCGAACAATATGTTGATCTGTAAATTAAAAACAAAGTCTCATTGATTCAATAGTCATCCTCATCATAAAATTCCATTAAAATATGGTACAATTCATTTGATTATTCATCAAGAATTAAATTGAAAACGTAAATACCTTTACACGCCTAATATGACATAAGAAATATATTATTTTAAAACTCGTGACGTAAAAAAATCCATATATTTTGTCTGTAGCCAACACACTAAATAAAAGCATCATCTGGTATGTTGCGACCATTTCAGAAAATATTCTTTCAACAATCTCAAAATACATTCAGACAAGATTGCAGTTTCTGTAAAATGTATTTTTAATGTAAAAATGCGTGCCATATATGTATGTAGATGAATAATAAAATAATGCTGTGTGGAAAAGTTAAAGTAAGAAAAAGATGAGTATTTATTCTTAGATATATTCTACTTGAAACATGAAAGAGATTTTTCCTTCTTTATTTAACTATCAAAAATATGTGAGGCCCGCAAGACGGTTGCTTTTTTTCCTGTCCAATATTTATGAAGTTGTTTAAATCAAATTCCTTACATTCATTATCCGTACTATTTTACAAAAATGTATTTCATTAAAATAATATTAAAATAATGAAGGCGGACAGTTATCAAATTAAAAGTGATAAAAAATATTTTTTGTCCTTATTCCACAGTAAATTTATTTAGATAAGGACTGGGTTTGCTCATCGCAAGCATTTTCAACGGATGAAATTTTTACAAATATGTCTTTTTATTTATTGATATATTGCATTTACACCAAGCATTCATTGATAGTGAAAACCTTTTAAGCCACCTTAAATCGTGTTAATAGCGATGGGTTAACGATCCTTTTCTTATCCAGAGAAAAAATCTGTACTTATAGTTTGAATCAAGTTCTTAATATTATATTAAAATGAACTTCCACAAATTTACCGCCGAATCCATCAAAAGGGATTAAATAAGACTAAAATTCTAAGGGTATTTCCAAAAAAAGTGACTATAAAAGTGAAAATAAATGTAAAAAACATGTGTGGTAAACTCTTAAAATAATAAAATTAAGTGCTGCATATACCATGCATATAGCCGTAAAATATTATCGAATAATTGAGTTCGGTTTTCCAAATGTTATTGGAAATTAAATATGTCATTAGCACAACCGATTTCATTTATAAAAAGGCAAAAAAGGATGTGTAATTTAATACACTATCATATATTTTGCCAAGATTTCCCATTGAACAAAACGCGGACCGGATAGTGTTTGATTTATTTGCCACAATTATAGAAATGTGTGTTATACTATTTTTCCATTGTAACAGAATAGGTGATTGATGAGAGTATTATTTTTATCTCGCTGAAAATAAGTTCCGCAGAATATCACATTGCTTTGCCCACTCACATCGAAAACTTCAATGCAAACAAATACCACACCAAATATGTGACCTTTTATTATTGGTATGGAAATATTCGTTCAAAATAATTTTAAAATAACCGTAATCAATTTTTGTTTGAATTTTTCAAATAAAATTGACGAATCCTATTGTTGATTCTTTTCAACTGCTTTACGTAAAACAGAACATGTGTTTTTTTGTTGTTTTCGAATGCTTTTGTTTAAAATGTATCTCTAAATAAAACAATCAAGCTACTTTAATATGGGTAGAAACGATAAAATAACATTCGTAAATATTTTTTCTAAACATTATTTTTGTATCCATCTAATGTATTTCACTCAATCAAATAGTAAATAACGAAGGTTATGCTTTTAAAATATATTAAAATTTAAAAATGTTTAATAATATACACAGATCCTACAAAATTAGATAACCATTGTGTATCCACATTTTACTTATTCTAGTTCCGCTCCCAGCGTGGAATATATGGACTACGTGGACTACGTTTTCTACGATAGTATCCTAGTTGGTCAACGTCTCTTTTTCAAAGTGAGTAGAGATTGAAACGATACGACGACTCGAATAGGGCTAGTAGTCAGCTAATTCCTTACGGTACGCGCCGCTTTTGGGACCGTAACGGTTGAAAAGGATTATTAACAACACAGTCACCGATGCCTTCGAAAATGATCGATAAATCAACTGCAAAAATATGCTCGCACAGGGACTCGAACCCAGGAGATCCGTCATGGAAGCCAACAAAGCCACGGACCCGGCATACACAAACACTTAAGCCCAACGCTTCTGCTTAAAAATGAGGTCACGAGAATTATTTTATATTTATCATATTCTACACGGAAAAAGGATTGATTCTTTGCCGTATTATTCAAAGCATAACGAAATATAATTGGCATAGAAGATGTTGAGTTGAGGAAATATCATTTTGCTCTGCTTATTGGATATTTTATTCAAAACTATATAAAATCTTATACGAGAGAATGTAGTGTTATGCGTTAGAGGGGGGGCTTACCAACCCCGTGCCCATGGGCGCCATGGCGCCCGCGGGCAGATTTGTGTACTCCCACTCCCATTCGACTGCGACAACAATTTTTCATTTCAATTTTCATATATTTTTTTATATTTGAATAAGTTTCTAAACTAATGAAACCAAATATTTTCAAAAATAATTAAATAATTACGAAATTCGAACTCATTTGTCTGCGTAAATCGATATAGATCACTGCTTGAGTAACCCAGTAGTAGAGCTCTAGAATCCTTTTACTTGCCAAATGAATTTAATGGAAATAGCTGCATATATTGCAGAGCTTGTTCAAGTAAAGGCAGAAGAACTGGAGTTAGAGATTTTGGACCTTCAGAGTGATATTATGTTAAAATTCTTAATATCAGATGAGGACTTCTAGAATACAGTGGACGGAAAAAAGTTTTTAAAAAAAGCGGCATATAAGATTAAATCAATTTTTGGTTCCACATACCTTTGTGAATCATTATTTTTAACAATGAATTTAATGAAATCAAAATATAGATCTCGACTCACCGATGAACATATGTATGATTTTTTTTTAAATATTTTCGATGGTTTCGGCGGTAACTTTGTGTTCATTTTAATATAAAATTGAAAATAACTTTGATTCATTACTTAAGCAAACTTTGCGATAGTAAGTCTGAAGATGCCTCTGAAAGAGGCGAAACACGTGTCACAATTAGTTACACAATACGTGGAATAATCAAAGTTATTTTCAATTTTATATTATCTGTATGATTGCTTGTTAATAGGAACGTCATCATACTCCCCTAATTATGAGGCACTGTTCAATAAAATGGGATGCCAAAGATCACACTGCCCAATATTTATTTTATATAATAGAATATCAATAATAATTAAAAAAAAAAAAAAATTTTTGCTTTTAAAAAATATGCGGTGCCCGCCGCCCTCCCGATATTTTAAAATGTGCTCTAAGGTACAAAAAGGTTGGTAACCCTTCGTTAGAGGAACGTAAAGCTTCGCCGTACTCGTAACATCTCGCAGAGTTTCAAAATGAAACAGCTTGAAGAATACAAATGGCGGCGATAAGTTTTCTCGGAGTTTTTCATTCTCTGAATGAGCTTGCCGTACATTTAAACGATTTTTATCTCAAGAATAAAGGGATTCGCGCTTTTATAGTGTAAAATAGGAAATTTAAAACACTTGAATCTGTTCCTCTGTAACATGGGTATGTTTTTATTCACCACTTTCGTATTGCGTAATTTCAGAAAAATAGACAATCAATCGACAGTTTTATTAGGTAAATATTAGAGGGTATTTTTGAAGTTGTATTTTAATTTTCAGTTTGTATACAAAAACTATGATTTGTGACAAAATATGATAACAGTTTAATCGTCAATTAGCCAAATAATTACTATTTTGCTAAAAAATATTGTGATGGCTTTAGATGACGATTTTTTGTTGTTTCTTTCCAACATTTTGGCGCTACAACATGATCTGCTGCCATCCTTAAGGATCTGTCATTATCTAGATTTGTTGATTTCAGCTACGTCAAAAAAAAAAAATGTTTGCAGATGTCTCGATACCTTTTTAAGTCAGTAATGCAATTGGTGGGTGACAGGTAGAGACTCCAATTCGAGTATCGAGTACTCGATACTCGAGTATACTCGTCTATTTTTCAAGTACTCGATACTCGAGTAATTTTAAAAATACTTGAGTAATACTCGTAATACATGAATGAAGACTGAATTCCAAATTTTATTTGGTTTTAAGCAGCGGACAGAAAAACAAGATTGTCAATTTAGTTGATTGTTAACTTTTAAGCCGAAGTCCACAGCAACAGAGAGAGTATTTTCTACTGCTAGAATAAAAAAAACAAAACTTCGAACCAAATAAAAATTTGAGACGTTTAATTCTGTATTATTTTTGAATTATATTTTTTATAAATTTAAATAAATGTAATAATAAAATAAGCTTATTTATTTATGTATCATCTATTTATAGACACAAATTTGAATAAATAAAATATATTTTGGTACATCTGAAACTACTCGAGTATACTCGAGTAGTCGAGTATTTTAAAATTTTACTACTTGAAACTCGAGTAGTTGAGATGTCGAGTAAATTGCGTCCCTAGTGACAGGGAATAGTGAAGGCACCGCGTGATGTCCATATGCTCCACATAACAAGCTCATACGGTCCAAGAACAGGAGTCGATACAAATAATAAATGAATTTTATTTGAGTGTTTAATAATTTATTTTATAAAACTAAAGGCAAAAAAAAACAAGAAAAAAATGTTAAGTATTTTCAATATAAGCTTTTCAAATAGTATTTTTCTTTAATAAGCTGCATTGTTGGTAACAAGAAATAGTTATAAAAACGACACATTAATTAAATAAATATGGTCTCCCTCGCTTTGTTGATTGTTTTATTTAAATTTAATGTTTATTTAAAATATCTCACCATTGTACAATGAATCCTTATCATAAGCGATGTTGGCATGTACAGCGCGGATATTATTTTCAGCTGTACGTCATCCTAAATCTAAAAGTGGTCGTTCCCCGTGTGCAGGTATGTGCTTATTATTATTTTGAATACCTTTCAAATTCACCTCCATCATCACTCAAACAGTTGCTGTCAAATTGGCATGCGTAAAATATGTACCCATATACGTTTATATGCATATAATATCTGCTCAATTCAATTTCGCCGCGAACCTACTATTGTTTGAAATAAACTATCATATAATATTTTTGAATTATAGTCCTATTGAGTAACCGCGATGCTTTTGTATGGCCACCTGCCCGTGTGCTTTATAGGAAAAGATAATCATATAGTTTAATGCGTAGCTGTTATGTTTCATTGAGACAAAGCATTCAAGGGAAAACATTATCGTTCTACAAAAAAACAATATTCCTATTAAATCGAGCAATTGACTTGATTTAAGAAAATGAGATTATCAAAAAAAACCGAAAAAGCTCATGCAGATAGTATTACGACATGAAATATGTGTAAATTTTAAAAACTTTTACAAACGATAAAAGAACCACAAAAACATGTATCTTCATACATATTATATTAACAATGTACCTACAATCATAAATGTGATTTTTTACCCAACACATAAACGTAGCAAATATGAAATAAAAACTACCACCATAATTTTCCTACTAAAAATGGGGAAATATTAAAATTTTATTTACTTAAATTATTGTATGAAACTTTTAAGTTGGGAACGTCTACAGGAACAACTTTGATTCAAAACCGTGTTGCTTGGTATTGTTCATAGTTGACAGTAAATTTTTTATGAATGTTTAAAATTTCAAAGTGGCATTAAAAGCCTTTAGAAA
Organism: Himalopsyche kuldschensis; assembly: GCA_028554975.1. Lineage (NCBI taxonomy): Eukaryota > Metazoa > Arthropoda > Insecta > Trichoptera > Rhyacophilidae > Himalopsyche > Himalopsyche kuldschensis. The sequence goes on from JAHFWI010000068.1 coordinate 2,607,227, forward strand.
AATAAATCGGCAAATAAAAGTGCTTAGCCAACACGTTACAAAAAAGCTTTGTGGTGAGAGCTTTATTTTATTTATGTAACACCACTTCTAACCATGGTGGGGAAACTTTTTTATTGTTTGTTATTTAGTGTATTTGTTAATAAATGTTTTTAAAAGTTATAATTATTGATGAAAATAGTAAATAATATCGCTTAGCTCGTTAAATAAATTATCGGTGTTGTTATAACATATTCTACGGTGGAAAGTAGGGAGCAATATATGTATATGAAAAGCAAGAAATTGATCGAAAATTACGATAAATGGTTCATAAATTTCGATGCTAGGTCAAATAATGTTTAAATATTAGTAGCAAAATTCGATTAAAATAATGCCACCGATTGTTAAGATAAATATTTATTCGTATATGTTTTCCATAATTATTTATTACAGTGTATTTTTGTCTGAAAGCCTAAATATATACGCTTATTAACATTTTCATTAGTAAACAAATAAGGAGAGACAATTCTCATTTACTCTCTTACTTATGTATTTCCAAATATTTTATATTGCATATTCAACCATTTCCATTTGACTGTAGTATTTTTTGGTCCATAAAAACATTTTCCTAGAATAGCGAAAATTTTTAATATATTTTTTTCGGATTTATAAAGGTATATAATTTTTGCCGTGATAAAATGAAAAAACAGATTTCTGTGGAGGTGCAAGGCAACGGGAGTTTTTTTGACGTTCAAGAGTTACTAAACATCAAAGCACTGCTAATTATCATCAGCTTTTCATTGGTCTATCTTACCATTTTAGTACTTACTTTGGTTACTGTTTTTTCTTACACTTTTTATAACTCTTTTTGATTACATTCAAATATTTTCTTAATTTCCCGCTGATTTTTTTATTTAATGTATACCAAATATACGTTAGGTACTTTTTTTCAAAATTTAAAAATGTTTTATCTGAATGGTGTACTATTTAAGCCTCGGGAAATATAAGCGGCTAATTCAGAATGTTGCTGAAAATCTGCGTGCCACCTCACGTCACGCAGTTACCTATTACAAAATAGCTGGCCAAATTAATAAATTTACAGAATGGTGCTATTGAGTGAAGCGTTTCATTAATGCCACATCTTTATCTTAAGTAGTCAATTAAAAAGACAAGCCGCGCAACGCTATGCTATGCTACGAAACGCGAAACAATTTTGGAAGTAGCGCCAGGGCGCGGAAGTTTTCGAGGCAACAGAAGCGGACTTATCTCCACTCTGGCTAATTAGAACTACGTACCTAATTTTTTTCAAGTTGTCTCCTTTCAAAAGACTAAATATTCATCATAAACCATTTCAAAAATGTCACCCTAAGCCAGCGAATGCACTCTGCTTGAACCAAAAAAACATCCTTATGAAATAACCTATTGACTAAATTCTCGTTATAGGAAATTAGAGAAGTTTCATCTTAAGTTTTGAATGCCCTACGTTCTCGACTCGATAAAATTTATAGTTGATCAATGTTTACATTTGATATTTAAAGACAATAATTCCTACAATATTAAATTGCTTTAACGTTAAATTTATCACATATTTTAAGTTTTTAAAAATAATTTTCGTAAAAACATATTCTGAGCAATACCAGATTCAAAAAGAAACAAGTGATGACTTAAAAATAAAGGTTTTTTTTAAAGCTCAAGAAGTTTTAATAAATTCTATCAATCTTAAATATTCGGCTCTAGAGTACGGCTCTGGCTGGCATGCTTTATCGAGAGAAATTCTTCTCTAGGCTTGGATGGGATGGCTTCAATTACGCTCCGAACTTCACCCATTACCCATACTGAAGCACAAAGATTCTCAAGATTTCACTCTAATAAAACTACCAATGTAAGAATATTGCATTTACCTGTGACCTGAATAATAATAAAGGTTATCACCATGATCATCAGCAGCGTTACTCAATCCATTGCGTGAAGAGATTTTCTAAAAAAAAAACGCTACGGTTCAACATTTGCTGATTATTTTTTTTATAATTCCAGCTTTTCAATCAAATTGATTGAGCCGCATAACTTAGGCTTACTCCATTATTACATGGTTAACATAGAATAGTTTCAGAATTTCCACACGTATATAATAAGGTATAGAAAAAAGTTCTAACGATGACTTGACTATCGCTAGTGCGTTAACTATTGGGTATATTTTCAATTAGATATAGAAATTTTTGTTTTGTTTTATCATTTTTATCAATATTTATTTATAGTGGTTTGGAAAAAGGTTTACCCTTTTAAACCTCAGACAGTTGATCTTTTGGAATCAAAAGTAATATTTAGCAGAAAATACAATAATTCAGTTTTTTATCGTTTCAATTTTGTACTTATCCACGAGTTTTTTCGCCAACTACCAGAGTTTCGTCTTTCGGCATCTTCTGGGATTTCAAGTGAACGAATGAACCAGTACAGCACAATAGTTCAGGTTTAATTATGATATTTTTCGTAACCTTCAATTTTTCACGGTGAAAAAGAATAGCAATGAATTTATTTCCACCTAAAGATCGTCTTTGTGAGGTATTTTATCACAGTAAAGAGTCACTAATTGACTGTCCTTTTGAGGATTAAGAGGTTACAATCTATTAAATCTAAATACTGGATAGTGAAAACAAATTATCAATATTACTATTTCTGACAATTCATTTGAATTTATTCATTCATTTTATTTCAATAATGTTTTTATTTATATTATTGTGAATGAATAACACTCCGATTTGGATCTTTCGATTGACAGTTTGAACAGAGCTGGAATACAGAAAATTTCATTATTCACCAAACAAGGCGCTGAAATCTTTCTGAGCTGAAAGCTGTTTTGGGGCGTGAAATATATCGCATGTACCGTGTACTCAGAACTATATACATAATATATACATTACTTCGCATTTGTTAGTGTGCGTATGCTAACGTGAAAATCTCCACTTTTCACGAGGAATGTTTAACTACCTTGATTTTTCAATCTGTTTGTTTTTTTGTGTTTGAATTCCCGTGATACAATTTTTGATTAATATATTTCCCACTTTCTTAGCGAAAGGGATACACGATGATACACAAATAAGGTTATATAAATACATAAACATTTTATGAAAAGTGTATAATATTATTGATTGAGTAGGCATTTACTTGGTAGAACTCCATTATAATATGGAAAGAAAAATAACAATGTATTTAAAATACATTGTATAATATTATTTTGGCCCCGTCACCTTCTAGTGTGAAACGTATGGAGGTAATCTCAACAGAAGTTTGCTACAAGCTGCTTAGCTTCCCTTTTGTCGAGTTTAAGGATGGAAAATTGGGGCAAGGACAGTACTTGTAGTTTCTTCATTGCTCTTTCAGCCTTCAGTTTTTGGGATTTTATTGGTGGAAGAGATTCAAAACTTTACATACATTGATACGTTTGGTCGCAATTACATAAATCGATTGAAAATCGATGTTTCGAGTCAGTAGGTGCTGCAACCCAGCACCAGTTCTGCTATAAAATCAACGTAACCCTTGTTTTCAACAAGTTGAGAGAAATTTATTGGCTGAAAAAATCTTTGCCATTTACCTCATTTATTGAAAATGATTATTTTTATACTTGAACTTAAACTTAAAAAACCTAGATCATTATCAACTGAACAAAAATTTTATTTCAAGACTATTTATTTATAATCAATTATGTATATTTTTAATTTTCTTTAAAATATTTGAATACTTCTATAGCCAATTGATTGTCACACCTTTATTAGTATTGCTTAGCTTTTTTGTAAATAACTCTGCATGGTTGTATTTATTATCTTTTAAACATGCTCGCGATGAGCGAAACCGAACCTGATTTAAAAAATATATATTATATAATGAGTGCAAAAAATGACTTAATCTTTTTTTAATTGAAAAAAATGTTATTGAAGGTTTTACATCATAAAGCTTTTAAAAAATATTTGAAATTTAACAGTGAAATAAGTGGAATGAAAGGGCTTTTCATCTGTATTTAGAAATAAAAAGTCACTTACGTAGTTTTTACCACACTCGAATATTTGAAGGATTGAACTACCTTCCACTGTTTAGAGATAGATTAGATCCAAATTTTTGCTTACAGCAAGAAAATTAAAAAAAAATATTATCTTTTTAATATAATCAGTAAAAGATGTTACAAGCATAAGTAATAAGATTTTGGACTTGAATAATAGTTTGAAAATAATTATTCATTAATTAACTATGGGTTTTTTTAGGAATACGATATAACAATGAAGAAATCATATGAACGTAGAATCAAAACAAATTTGTGATAAACTTACTTAATAAGCCGATTACACGATTTAAAAAAATGTTTCATAATGTTCCTTTGATTCATCTTTTTTGGACAATACCATTAAATTTTGTTTAATGTTTTGAGAAAATTATTTCCATGTACCATCTTATTTAAATTATTTACAGTCGTAAAGAATTATTTCATTGATGGACACCACCGATTAATATCGTGTTTTTATGAATTCGCCAGATGCCGCCGACCGTAAACAAATACAGCGTGGGAAGAAATTTCATTTCACTTCAAATTATTTTTTTATGACCAAACCATGCCACAGCGTAAACGTTTCAAGTGCGAAAGAACTATTGATGCAATCCAAAAAACATATTTTCATAAGAATAATGTATGTTTGCAAATTTATTTATTAAGATTCATCAAGTGTTCATATATCAATGGGATCAGCAAGGCGATACGGATACAAGTATTTAAATAATTATCCATAAATAATTTAAAGATAATTGAGGGGTTGGATACACACAGGATATGACTGTTCCGCTCAAACTTATAAAATATCTTTAAATAGTACAGCATTAGATCAAAATACCCTTTGCTCAATATGATTTACCATTTCTTTAAAATGAAAACCTACACATTCATTTGATAAAAGTATTAAATTTCATTATAAGGTTTCTTTATTTAGTCAGCTGGATAAAATATTTTGCTTGAAACCTACTCAATTTATATTCTTTTGTATATTTTAAGTAATGTTTTCTTACATACGCAATACATATAAATACATTTTTTTTACCTAACTAGATATGATGATTTCCATGCCAATATCTGAATAATTACAAGAAATTCTAACATCAGTGAGTGAATCCTCTTAGGTGAACGAATGAATCAAGAAAACAATTAAGACAAAAATAAAAACGCTTTTTGGGTAAGAACGTGGAGTATTAAGCCAACAAGTCGCTGTAAGCCAACAATCACTTAGGCTTTGTGAAACTTAAGAATCAAAAGTTGTTCAGATAATATTCTCGAAAAGGGGAATGCTGATAAAAAAAACAACCAAAATAGTTAACATTGTGATTTATTCTAAAATTGGTCCGGAAATTTGAACATGGAACTTTGTTAATTTTAAAGATATTGAAATGTGCTTCTGCTAAGTGAATTTCTACTCAAACAAGAAATCTAACTATTTTGTACATTTAAATTTATAATAAATGCAATAGCTATCCATTTTTTTTACTTACATTTGCATTTGTAATTCAATAGTAAAAAGCATTAAATTGCTTAACCATTTTCAAAAAATATTTTATCAAACGATCTCGCAGTCAATTGAATAAAATTTCCTTCACAGAAATATACTTGGTATGCAAAAGGCTCTTGAAAATTCATACTTTTTATTTCAATTATTATTATCTACTTCAGGAGGATTACCAAATAAATGTTGATTAAAAAAACCCTTTTTTAATTCTAGAAGTGTCACTCAGTTAGTCAACATTTTCAATTACACGGCAAAAGACGAAAACGACCTGCCATTTTTTCGAGAAATTATTTTACCGGCCTCTAAATTCCGAACGATTATTATTTTTGAGTCGCTAAAAACTTTCAGTGGAATTGTTGTTCACAACAACTGAGTGAAATGTGCAATTTTTATGTGATTTATGCGATGAATATGAAACGTAGATTTGATTAATATCTGAATATTGTTTTTTTTTCTTTTTTTTAAATATAGGTTCATTATGAATTATTGTTTCCTTAAACATTCAACATTTTTTTATTTTAAAACTAGTGGGAAATAATTTTTTAATGACTCATTTTGTAGGATTTGATTCTTTGTTTTAAGCAAATTGAGTGTGTATGAAGAAAAGCTGTATAAGTTTATTTATCCAATGTCATCACAGCGATTTTGAACAAATATTATTTTTCTGCAAGCATTATCTCGAAATATATCGATATATTAGTTGCATTGTTCTCCAAAAGACATTTACTGCGAAGAAATATGCGGCATATTTGTTTTCTGACATAAAACTTGAATAAGCTGTCACAAATGCTTTTTAATATTGTAGATTGCAGATAATCAGCTTTTGAAGATATTGATGTTTTTAATCATTGATGATTGCTTACTACCTATTCATACAGAGAGGAATAATATACAATTTCCTAGCAAGAAAACATAATTTTATTTGGTAAAATTTTTGGTGTTTAATCCGTTACGTTTAAAAAAATCTTTAAAAATTAAAATTGGCCAAATAATACGGGATTCAAGAAGTTAATCTCCCACCTGTACTTTAATAAGCTATTTAAGAGCTTTTGCTCCATTTAATTAAGCCACTCGCCGTTCGTACTTGTATTTTTTCATTTTTGTATACTTTTTTTCGTTTTTTTTCGTCATTAGCTAGCTGTTTGCCCTATCTCCCTGGAGAGTTGATGGAGATAAAAATTAAATTTATACTGCTGTACGTAAAAGAAAACTCTGTACTGAAGCATCCATTCCATGTGACCTCTAAAATAATATTGCGGTTGCTTCAATATGAAAGTAAAATAATTAATGAAGTACGACAGTATAAAATAAATGGAAACATCGGTTTTCAAAACCACCAACTGACATCGTTCTTCTGACTGCTAAAAAAATATTTTATTAACATCATTATTATTTTCGACCAAGGAAGCAATACATTTAAAGCTATTTTAAATAAATTTATTGACATATATTACAATTTATTTAAATATTATTACATGATATTTTGACGTTCTTCGTGCATGACATGAGACAAATTAAGCTATTTTTTAAATTTTGTAGGTAAACAGTCAAAATTACAATAACTGCAGAAAGATCGTAATGCTCTACTCTAATATTGACAATTTTAGTTGATTAGAAAAATAAACGAAAGCTCTATATATTTTAACTTAACTATAAAGTAAGTTTTCCTACTAAATACAATTATTTTCGCCTTGTATGCCAATATCCAGGTCAAATTGAAATTCGACAGAAATTAGATAACTGTTAAATCTATTTCCAACACATTGCCACATATGCATTATCCAAATAGCAAAATTATGTTTCGCAAAACAGCTAATGTCAGTTTCTTTTTTTTTTTTTTTGTTTGTGTACATCATGGAGAGATAACGTTTATAAGTTATTTTTTTTCGTTAATTTAACAATTATAATTAAATGAATTAATTGTTACATTGTATTTTTAGGTATAAAATTAGTTATTCAAAAGTTTTAAATTTAAACACACGATAAATTTAATTTGCATTTGAAATTTTCATTAACACAATGTCAAACAAAACTTTTATAATTAAGCACTTCACACTTCGCTCTGTGTCGTTAAGCTCTGTGATTATGTGACAACAGCAATAAAATCTAATATTACCTATTTCCCTCCTCATGCATTTATAATCTTTCAAATAAAACAAAAAACATTAACAACTTATTGAAGACTTTGTTACGGACATTTATTAAAGTAAATTTGGTGCTTACTTTGTTTTACTTCTTTTTGAAAATGAAGCCCAAATTTCAATATGAATAAAAAACATTTAACAATGACACCCCATCCAGATGAAACGAATACATGTGACCTTTTTTATGCACCTATCGCCTTTTTTCTTATCTGTGATTTGAATCATTACACTCTGCTTTCTTTCAATCTTTTATCATACTTCTCATCTGTGTCAAAAGCAGGGCTGTGGAGTTGGCAAAAAAAGTTCGACTCCGACTCCGACTGGAAAATGTTTAATATCGTCATTTTTTTTCCCAATTTTCCCATTTATGTGTATTCAATTAAATGTCAACCCTACCAATCCGGCCAATTGCCAAATTTGACATATTATATGCAAAAATAAAAAGTTCAACTCTGCAAACTTTGCGATTTCGAGTACGACTCCGGCCAAAACGCGACGACGACTCCGACTCCGGCCAAAAATCATCGACTCCACGACTCCGACTCCGCTCCACAGCCCTGGTAAAAAGCGATTGGTTTATAAAAAAGCCTCAAACTTACGCATATTTACTCCGTAAAATAGTTGTTGAGCTATTTTTTTCGATGGAATATAAAATGCCTAACATTGATAAATAGGCAGATTTGTAGTCTTCTGTTTCGGGTGACTTTTTTCATTATTGTAAGCATGTATAGGTATACCAATTACATATAAATAACTCCCTCACTCTCATATTCGCAAGCTGGTGGGAATGTAATAATAAATAAAAAAAACGTGTGTATTTTAGGTATCTTATTTTATTTATTCAAAAAAATTCTAAACAAACAAATAAGTTTTCTCATATACACCTTAAACACATTAAATATTTACAATATTTTATTCCTATAACAAATAATATAGATTTTTGATATATGTAAGACAATAGTGAGAGTATAAGTAAATAAATATTTTGCTTGACAAAAATATTAAATGAGTTTAACGATAAATAAATAAAGTTATTACGTTAAAAAAATAATCTTATTTTTGTATGTACGACAATTTTATATTGAGTATTCGGTCTTCACAAGGTTAGAATTACAGGCTGATGTTTGAATGTCAAATATCTTTAGTTACATATCCCATCATAATTATTTTTTCAACAGTCTCATGGTGCACTTACTATTAAAATAAACAACACAGAATTTTTATTACCACAATGTGTACTTTTTATTGCATACTGATCAGGTTTTTTTAATCTCAAAATTAAAGCACACCACCTGCAGTAAATAAGTCAGTTGTGAAATAAATTTGATATTCAGTTGAAAATGCTCGCCATGAGCGAAACCGGTCCTGATCAAATAAATTTTATGTGGAAAAAGTACTAAAAATGTATTATTATTTTTATTTAATAAATAAGTAAAAAATGAATATAAATTCTCAAATTATTGATGAAAAATGCGACCATATACAGTTTAATATCGCTTAAAAACAAAATATGTCATGCACCCCTGATAAAAGGATTATGGTTACTACATATTGCAGTCTGCATATCTGAGCCATATTCTAAACAAAATAAATGATTTATGGAAAAAATTACAATGTTAATTGTTGAATTTATATATCTTTATCTTTGAGTCCAATTGAGAGTTTATAACCTGACAATCTTCAAGCGTTTCAACTGATAATATTATATTTATTTTTTACTAAAAACAAACGCGGACACACCAGGAGCTCTACAATATCTTATCGAATAATATATATTACTCGAAATATAAAAACTCTCAATTTTTTCGATGAAGGTATTCTGCACTGATTTCAAAGTTAATCTATAATTGAAAAACTTAAAAATACACATTTGATAAATATATAGCATACACGTGGAATGTATGTGACTTGAAACATTTATGCAGTATTTAAAAAAAAAGAAAGTTTATTGATATATGTGTAGTTACATTTAAAAACATATTAACCGAAAATGAATTAATATAATTCAATATTTTGTTTATCTTAAATAATATTATTATTTACAAATATGTTGAAAGCCAATTTATTTCGGAATGAAATTTCAAGTAGCCGTTAGCATTAAAAGTTCAAGGAATAAGTGTTATTGATAGTTCAAAGGTCCAAAATGTCTAGACAATCCAAATTGGTACTGTTAAAAAATAATACATAAAAAATATAATTACATACAAGTCTTGTACATAAAATATTAACGTAAATTGTTCTTCAAACCTTTTTTAGCACATGTCAAAAATATTTTATCACGGCATTAGGATGGATAAAATAAACATTAGGATTATCAATTTACAAATATGATGGTTCGGCCTGATTAATTTTTAAAGTCTATACTAGGTATATGTCTCTAGAAAATTGTGTGGATAGAAATGATATTTTTGGCAATATTTGTATAATGGTTGTATATTTACATTGATTTTATATATATTTATTATACATTGAAAGTTAGAGCAAACATCGTTCTAACGCAATAATTTAGTTAAATAAAATAATTGATATAGACAAAGTTGTTGCGTTCTTCTTAGAAACAATAAAAGTCTTTTTTATTATGTTTTGATAACATATACAAAAAAATCATACAAAAAATATGAAGTTTCTAAACATTTTCAATAAAAGTGATAAACAAAATAACATAAATATACTCCCGGGCTGATCGAGAAAAAAGCATTCGCATCAAAATTCTGAAAAAACATGAGAATGGTCATTTTATGATTGTTTGACAAATAAAAAAATATTGCTTAATAAAATGTTTCAGTATGTTGCAAAATATCCGATAAAATTTTTACAGGTTCAAAATTAAATATACATTTTTTAATTAAGAATTTCGACTGAAAGGTGCTTATTTAGAATAGTCATTATTTTATCCCTTAATTTTTTTTTTTTTAAATATCTCTAAGATTGGAAATGAAAGCTGTGCTAGCAAATATTCTCATTTCATTTTTCATTTTCAGTATATTGTATTCAAAAAAGGCATTAATAAAAAAGGGTTACATCTATTTTAAAAACTATGCTGAATATCTGAATATCTGCCTCAAATAAGAAACGAGATTAAATTTAATGCTTAATTTGAATTTAATACTTTTCCATGATTTTTTTCCGCTAACGACCCGCGTTTCACTTTTAAGCATCTGCAGGCATTACAAGTGATCGAATAAACTTGAACTGACATTCTACATATATAACACATGATGATATTATATGTATGCATTGAAATGTTATTGAAATCAACATTACAGTAAATAAGTAATTGATGTTTTTTTGATAAAAAGCACATTGTTAATAAAAACTCTAATGAAATCGTCATAAGATAATCCTTGATATTTGTTGACTCTTTCTTAACCCACGTAACTGTACAGATTAAATTGTTGGCCGAGTCCATTGCTTTCAGTGAGTGCATATACGATGTATACAAAACAGGAACATCATTCAGTTTAACAGCGACATTTTTTCGCAAAGAAAACTGTTCGCTAGCGTATTGCCGTTAAACTTTTATTCGTTTTTATCTAGAGCTTATTTGATTTTCATCGCTTCATTTGCACTGACTTAAACGCTCGAAAACATTTTGTTTGTGTTGCAAATAATTATATTTATACCATTTCAGTTGTTGAATTTACATTCCTAATAACTAATTAGCTAAAAAGGTTAAGTGAGCCGTAATTTAAGCGCCCATAAAACTGTTTTGGAAAGGTAATTCGATTAATATTCATTTCATTATAAATTAACTCTAAACAAATAATGAACAGTGGGTAAGCTGTTTTGCGAAACATTGATACACTATAGTTAGACATGGGCAACCAAGAATAAATACATATAATTTATTTAAAGATATTGTTTATACTCTAATTTAGTGTGATACTTAAAATAAATGTCATATTAATGAAGTTCACATTTTTGGATATAGATTTTTATCAGCAAGTTGGTAGTTAATACTAGATTTATTTCGTATTGCTAGTGAAATAAAAGTGTCATATTGTTTAATATTTACAGTTTAAATGTAAAAATGATCTTATATAATAGTTCATTTTTAAAATTAGCTTTTTAAAATTTTATGTTTATATTATATTGATCGATATCATATTTTTATAATACACGGCCAGTCGCCTTAATTTCCTCCAATTTGTCATCTTGTAGCTAATCTTGAGTAGATGTACTGAAGTGCAGTAGACATCAGTATGATCTTCAGTGAAGTGCATCTACTGTAAGTGCACCCACCATACTGCATTGCGTCCGCATGTTCACCTACGACAATAAAGAAACAAATACTGAAAATAGGTCGTTGTAAATCTCAACTTCGTCAGAGGTTGCCTTCAAATTCTAAATAGACAATTTTTCCTAGTACTGTTTCAAGAGCAATTTAAATATGACCTTTAATTAAACATGAATAAAAGGCATACAATTTAGCATTTAACCCGTATAAACGTTTGTAATCTTTTCACGTTTATATTTAAATAAGCGAATGCAAAAAACTCAATATCCATTATAAAATGAAAAACAGAATCGTTAGAAGATGTTCTATTTAATATTACATAAAAAAATAATATTCCACAGTAATATATTTTGAATAAAGATTGTTATTTTGTAAATACCAAAAATAGTACGCATGGCATGCTTGCTTATGTGTCTACAATTTTTAAAACAAAGGTTATTTTTACTATCAATTAAAATGCCTGTACTTTTTGGGTACATTTTCTGTTTATTTAACTTCTATAACATATCGTGATCTTCTGACAAACCTAAATATTTCCTTTAGTATTTAGTGAACAATGGCCCATACAATGAATAACAAACATTGATCAACAGATTCGAAAGTAGCAGGATGTTCAAAAAAAATTGTATCTTAGACTGACAGACGAATTTAATGTTATAATATCCATAACCTTAGGTTGATTTTTTTCACTCATTTCAAAATTTTGACCAATGTAATGTTTTTTTTTTTTAAATTTTCAAGTTAGTGTGCGTATATTTGAAGCCATTTAAACGATAAATTGATACTTGTTACATGTGTTTATATGATATAATATACCATAACTTTTTTTCTAATACCATTTAATTCAAGTAAATTTCGTTTTACCTACAGAGTCGGATGACTAAAATTTTAGATGTATTTCACCACTCACCTTCAATCAATTAAAATTATCTATATTTGTTTGTAGTCTATCAATATATTACCTACAAGAGAAACCTACATGATACGGTGTAGTAATGGTAGTTAACTGTATAGGTGTTTGCATTCGCTGAAAACGAGGAAAAGCACTTAGCATACAAGACTTCTGCCAAAATTACTGTTGAGACTCCTTACATTTTTAATCACTATCTATACACTCCTTATTTTTCTCGAAATCCTTTTATATGCTTAAGTTTGTTATATTTGTCATCATATTTTTAGTAAAACACTTAGACGTACTGTCAATTAAATTTGTTTTATGTATGTATCTCGTTTTGATATCAATTTAAAAACAAACTACTAACTTTTCGCAAACCGTAAATATGTATATAATTTTAATTATGTGATATTAGTTCATATAAATTTACACATCATTATCTTCGTTTTGACTTGGTGATGTTTTTAAGTAAGTATTTAAAATATTAAGAATTTTTGCCTTTCTTGATTAGATTTACATATGTATATCGATCTTTAGCAATATATGAAAAAAAAAGTTTTCAAGTAGAGTTTTACCTTATTTTTTTTATTTTGACATGCTTAAGCTGTTACTTTGAACCGACGGAATGATTCATACTTCATACAAAAAAAGCACAAATAATTCATGATAACTAAATAGGGTTATATAAATACTGAGTAAAATATTATGTATAAGTATAGGCATATATGTAATTATAAGATAATATACTATATGAGTTTGCAAACAATATGTTTTTATTTGCAAAGAGTTAATATTCAAGTCGTAAATAGTATTTAGTAGTCTATTATTCATAATAAAAGCTTAAAACCAACCCATTTTGTAGCTGACAACAGCAATATTGTGCTAAGAAATACTGTTTTTTTTGTCCCATCGGAAATTCTGTTGCTCGCGAAAGCTTTTTGGAATCGAAAATTATTTAAGATATATTTTATTTGCTTTTTTTTCATTTCTATTGATGAAGTAATATATCGAAACTAGACGGTGGATGAAACAAACAATTTCAGGATTTTATTAGAATTGCGTAATAAAGTTACTTGAGTTAAATTTACTATAAATATTGTTTTATTCCTACAGGAAACAATGTTAAAAGAGATAAAAAAAAAAAAACAAATTGTTTTTGAAAGCCGAATTTTTTTTCTAAAAATAATAAATAGTCTGAAGGCAATAAATCAACACCACAGCTTAAGATACATATTGTAAGACTGAAATGAAAGTTTTTGTTATTCAATATAATTAAAGGACTATGCTGCGATACATTTCATCTTGTAAAAAAAAATGACAAAATAAATATTAAGACGAAATAATATTGAATTATTTAGTCAACAATTATGTATTTATTTTTTTCTTTTCATAATATTATTTAAGTGAGTACGTGAGTACTACATAACTAATAGTTTTTTGATAAATAAGCTTTTTTTAAAAATGAAATTTTTCTGTTAGAATTTGTTTTCTGCCCGAAATATCAAAAGAAAAGTTTGCTGTACCCAAGTTTTCAAAATTGATGGTAGTTTTATGGGAAAGAAAAATTTCTTTTATAAAAAAATCAACACTTGCTCATAGGAGCACTTACATATTGAAATTATTTTTATTTGACTTTTGCTTCATTTTGAAATGTAAAACAAAGAACTTTAAATTTATAAAACTTTCTTTGACATTGGTTTGGTATTCAGCCATATTTTATCTACAAAAATAACATTTTCTGACAGCGCAGAATACTCGCGATGTCACTTTCAGAATAGGCCAGGCAAAAATATGTTAATTTAATTCAAAATAGTCTATGAAAAATCTGCAATTTTAATTCAAAGTATTATTAAATTCATAAATACTTACAATAGTGTATAATGATGAAATCGTTAGTCATCTTCAGATGAAAAGGCTTAGTGATTATTTAAAAAATAATTAAAAATAATATATATTTTAACACCATCGGAAATATTTCTTGAACATACATCTGAATAAAAAGTTATGCAATATTTTATGAAATAACATAAAATATCTGAGCACACCTTTGAAAGTGTCTCCAATTTACTGTAAGAGATAAGGATTAAATTATCATTACTTACCGTTCAAGACGTGAACGAAAATTGTTGTAAGGGCCGCTTCGTCTAAGGAACACGTATAGTTGCCTGAGTCCAGCTTATTGGCGTTCGCTATATAAAGCCTACTTATAGCTCCCTCCGGCTTCATGTCCGTCTTTACGCTGTGTGGGTATAAATAAAAAAGTAAAATGTTAGGAATCAAAAACTAATCCGATATTTATTAGAATTTTATTTTTATGTCAACGAAAAAAATGTTGCATTGTTGCAAAACATAACAGTAATACATAAATAATTTTACTCACTGTGCTGAAAACTTAAAGGGTTAATATTAACATACAATCAATTTAAGATATACCAAATTGAAATTAATTTGTAAAATATATGATCAATAACAAGTTTATTTAGTTTACATCTGAGCAAACTCAAAACAAGCATAAGGGTAAAATAATATTATTAAAAAAGTATTTTTACACAAAGTTAACACAGAAGCATGAATGAGCTGTTGCTCTGAATAATACAACATTAAAAAATAATTCTCTTTTTAAAATGTGAATGAATCTAAACTAGTTGTGTTGTTTTATATTTTAAATAAAATATACAAAGTATGTTGCAATATAAATGAGCTTAAAGATGGCATAATAACATCAATTGATAACTGAACATTTGTTATTTTATTGGATACAACATTATTTCGGGAAAGTACTCAAATATAACAACGTTAATGAAATAAAATAATTGAACCATTTATGATTATGGTTTACCATACGTTTTTTGTTAATATGTTTTTATGTTTTTACACATTCAAAATATCAAAAAAGATCTAAACAATTTAAGTGGTTAAAGTGGTAAACAAATTCAATAAATTTTGATAAACTTGCCTGATGCCGCCCCGTGTGGTGTCATAATTAAGGGTTCTTAATCCGTGTTTCCATTGGACGTATCCATTAGGCTGCGGGACTCTGCTAATGACGCAAACTAGCTCGATTGTCGAACCTCTTTTGTAGAACTTGTCGTGGACCAATACCCCTCGATTGTCGACTATTTCCACACGTGGAACTGAACATGGAACAAAAGATAAATGAAACACAATTAAGACTTATTAGAGATTACCAGTAAGAGATTTGAAATAGTTCAAACGTTATGTGACCATAAGTTAACATAACGTTTGAACTATTTCAAATATAAGATACTAATAAAAATAATAATGCCTTTTTAGTGTGTTGATTTTTGACAAAAAATCTTAAATTAAAAAAAAAAATCTAATAAAATAACGGAGATGCGTATTTGTATATTTTTTGCTAAGTAAAAATACTTGCAAATTTACGAAATGAACGTGTTCAGTTTATTATCATTTTAAAATTTGAATCACTTCCAAATCTAATTTTAATAAGAACACTACCTGTTTCGCTTAACGCAAGTATAATCAAGTAAAAATAAAATGTGTATAACCTTTTTTAAATAATTATTTTCCGCCGAGACGTGAAATATAACACATTAAAAGTGACCACGTATGTGTTAAATTTTACATTGATATGTGTTTTTAATGCATGCCATATTCACAATGAGGACACGTTAGGTGAGGTTACATTTGATTGTATATGTCAAATATTCTTGAAGTGACTATTTTTTTAAATGTGAAATTTTAAAAGGTTAGCTGAAAGTAATTCTGTTTCTTTACAAGAATAAAAGGCACAAATAGTAAATTTCTAATAAATGTTATGGTTAATTATAAAAAACAAAACAAACAATGAAAATGATTTTATTTACCAAAACGGATTTGCTTTTATTTTGAATTTCCTCAATAAAATAATATTAAAATACTGTCAACACAGTGCAAAGCATTGGCGCATTTTTTTGGTAATCCCAGAATCCTTGAATAATCAGAATACCGAATGACTGAAAAAATATAAACTTAGATAATTTGATTTTAATCTATGTCCGCCCCAGTGCTTAAATTGAATTTTATTTTGTTTAAAATTCTAAGAATCTGCTCAAACCAATATGTATGTGTATAATAAAAAATATACACAAATTATACCGCTATACCAGAGAAACATTTTTCATTTTTTTTTATTATAATTGATCTTCATATTAGACTCACTTTACTGCAAATCATTTGGTCAACAATCAACAGGCTTTTTTTATAAGTTTAATATGAATTTCAATGCCGTGCTTATTTTTACCTATGATATTTTTTTAAGGAGTTCACTGTCAATACTTTTTAATTCAATTATAAAATATTTGTTTGCTTTTTGATTTAAAGCATAATAATTGGTATGTAAAGGAATATAAATGAGCAATAATCGGCAACCTGGTTCCCATTAATCTTATATATTAAACCGAAACGGCGTATGTATGTCTGTGGGTCTGTAATTCCCTTTTGCATTGTTGGTCATTAAGTTGCCATAAAAACGAATATGAAAGAAAATATGTTTGAATTTTTATCGGCGAAGACATTTAGTCAAAATGTAATAAATTAGTCTTCTACTGAACTTTTCCCGGCTTTTATTATTAAAAATAATGTTTATTATTTACGTGAAGGTATTATTTGACATTTCTTTGACAGCATTTTTTCCTTGAATTTGTACATTTTAATGGGCGAGAATGGGGTGTCATCAAATTAAATAAAGTTTGTGATTTTATTTTAACTCTATTTTGGATGATAGATTTTGTGATATAACTATGTCGAATGATATAACATTAAATAATTATTGGTCGCTTAGTCCGAGCGACGCCGGGTAGCAATAAATGTAATTTTTAAGGGTGAAACCAACGAATGTTTCAAATAAACGTATAGGGTGTTGAAGACATTTATTTGATTGAAATATTAGTCGCATTAGTTTAAATTTTCCCAGACATAGTTTTTACGAAAAAAAATTGTATTCAGTCGTTCAAAGTTGCTTTTCAGAAAGAGTGAGAATAAAAGTATAAGGCTAGAACTGAGCTAGTAGATAGCCTATCGCTCTCGCAACGTTTCTTTCATAAGATCGAATGGGTGGGATGAGACTTTTAACATCAGATACGTCCTTGCCTTTGAATACAAATCCATGAATTGTATGGTATATTTTTTATAAAGCTTTCATTGAAGTTTATACTTCACATTAGGTTTGCAATAAAACAGAAAACATGTTTCAATTGAAGGTTAAAAATAATGTTGTTTTGGTTGAATAAGGTATACAAATCTGTTATGATTTTGGCTACTTGAAAGTTTAGTGGCAATAACGTTTTCATCGCTGAATACTGTAATATGCCATTAAGCTATTTTGCATGAGAACAAAAATGTTTAAAGTATTAACTGAAATATCAGTCGCATTGTGCCCCAGCCAGGAGATTTACTGCGAGGTCGTTTGAGGAGCACTAGCAGCGTATTTCTTTTTTCCTTTTGATAATCTTTCCTTGGTCAGAGAAATATATTTTTATTGTTTTAGAGTGGCAACTGGGGAATAGATGTAAGGGAGCAGGAGAGAATTTAGCTTCTTGTTGCTATAAAAAGATTTTTTTTGGCATATCGGGCTCTTTAAAACAATAAATTGTATTTAAAGAAAATATTGCTTATGATATAATAATATTTAAATTTAATTTACTGAATAGAATTATAATTGAAATTAAAACAAATATGTACTCTAAATTAGAAGTACTAGTAGGTAGTTAATATAAAAATATTAATTTTAATCATTGTAGACCACGATTCAAATAAAAATATTGCATATATAACTTATTCATTCCGTTTGATTCAATTGGACGTAATATTATCTTTTCATATTAAATAAATATCGAAAAAACGTGGTTTTATATAAACCTACTAAGATTAATTAAAAAAAAACGCTTATATTCATTATGAAAACCTACAACAAATGAACTCGAAAAGTGCCGAGGGCCGAGTATGCGATGATGACTCCTTAAACAAGCGTTTTTGTTTACTAATTTTGAAAACATATGTACATTATGATCAATTGCCAACATCAATTCAAATACGTGTGATCAACGAGAATAATACACTTTTGTTTTAGGTGGTCAGTTTTCATAAAAGGATGCAATGCAATTAGAAAATATCGTATTGTATTTAAAAAAAAAACATATTTATCTCTTTTTAATCATTTGCGACACGTACAAAATGTGAGTTATTGTTTCTAACGAGATAACAATCTATGTTTGTTATTCCATCGATGTGGATACATTTGAGGATTTTGAAAAATGGTTTTTAGTGAAGATTTTTCATAGCATAACGTGAAAAATGTAGGTACATCCATCGATTTATGTGCTCGAGCGATGAATCTGTCATTTCCTGAAAAATTATTATACAACTCCAATGTTATAATACACTCTGTCATAAAAAGGGGGTTTAAGGGCCCGCGAGGTAAGCGATTCGGCTCTGTAAGAGTGTGGCAAGGGCGAGTGGCAAGTGGTGAGTGGGCGGCTTGCTGTAGAAATGGGACAATGCGAATTTGCGGCCGTGATCAACGAACCAAAACAAAACTAAGTGTCTTAGTAAAGCATTTTGGGGTATAAAAACAGTTTCTTTTTTTCATTGTATAGTGTATTTCTGGCGTGTGATATGATGAAAAAGTATTTTATTCAGGAAACTACATTTTTTTCTTTGCACTATTTCCACATTTGTACTGCGAAATGATTTTTCATTTTTTTTCACATAAGTAAATATTTTATTCAATTAATTCATTAAGTGCTTTTAACTGTCAATTCTGAATGGACAATCATTATATTTAAATAAAGAAATTACATTGTTTGTACCACATACATACATACATATGTATACTGTGTAAAAGTCATGACCGGTATTGCTCTTCCTTAGCATTTTTAACTGAACGTAGTGCGTGTTTTTTTATGTATTTTAAGGAAAACATTAACGTATTCTTCTTACCTATCATATTTTTAAGACCAATTGAATTTGAATTTTGTGTAGGCTACTGGTAACTTGTGGCAAATATTCAAAGCAATTTTAAGTTTGATTTAAATAAAAATCCTAATAATCAAGTCATCAAGTCATCACACTTATTTGAAGTTGATAAATTACTTTTATATAAAATACAATCAAATTTACTATTTAATCTCACTTAAATAAAGTCGTTTAGCTTTGGACTAAAAACAATGTAAAGCCCCTCCTTGCCTGAAGTATTATTACCAGAGCACTCTACAAATGAGAAGAGACATTCTTCGAAAAACTTCTGCTCCTAACCTGCATTAAGGGGGATAACGTACTTAGTGCTCGTCCCAATTAAATTTCTCACGTCAACGTGAAATGCATTTAAACGGCTGCATGGCGTAACGCATCGCTGAGCGAATAATACATATATTCGCACGGTCATACAATGTGTGTTTTAATGGCTAGCAAATCTTTAAAAGGATAGTATGAATCTAATATGTTTGATTTTTATTGCGCTTTATTTCGTAATTGATCATCAAGATTTTGATGCAAATTGGTCAGTCAAATCCATTACAATTTCTCATTTATTTTTAAAATTAAACTTATTTAAATAAAAAAAAATCCAAATTTCCAAACCATATCAATTGATGATAACAGATTATTACACTCTCTTGTAAATTGTATTAGTATTTTCTTAATTATTGGAAATTTAATCATAGGCACAGTATACAAAGAACAAGTAAATATAATGAAGCCATAATTTATTAAATACACTGCAATATTCTTATATTTAAAACTTTTCACTGCAAACCTTTTTTGACGATGTCTACTACGAAATGTATTTTTTAACATGACACACTTATTAGGCAAATGATCGAAAAAGTTTTTAGAAAAAGTATAACGAACTAAATAAGTCGGAAAGAAAAATAGCAATGTATTTTAATTCTACATAAATTATTTTATATATTTGTTGATAGCTATTTTGGCTTACGCCTTCGTCAGAACTATTTATATATTTTCGTCAGTATTATATATATATTTTTCTTTCCGTATTATAATGGAGTTCTACCAAGTAAATGCCTACTCAATCAATGAACTAAATAATCATGAAAATATATTCTTTGAAGTTAGACCCGCATATAACTTTGCCTTTATATACGGCCTATTTTCATGGGTCAAAATAATAGAATGGATATAATAACTTGAATTATATTACACTTTCGATGTTAAGCTTAAATTTATTTTTCAATACAATTCAGTCATATGTCGTGAACCTCCTCCTTAAAACTGTTTCAAACAATATGCCAACCTAATAAATTTCAAATCTCAGATCTACTAGACGTGCACTTAAAATGTCCGAAGATGTCGAAAGGTGCCACCCGGGTCGTTAGTGATAAAACTTAAGGAAAATTACAAAATTGAAACGATTCAAATTTGATATGGAAATTCCATCAAGCAACTTCAGTCAAAATCCTTAATTTAAAAAATCAATATTTTAAATATTTGATAATAAAATGGTCAGCCATTTTTATTCATGTGAAGTGGGTTAAGATAACTTATTAAAATAATATCATTAACATCAAAGTGTCTTGTAAAAACGAAATCTAGCTACAACTGATAAATTATGTCGAATCAAAAATCTTAAATCAAAGTGGGAATAGTTTTTGAGATAGGATTTTTTATGTTTTGGATATGAGTATGAATTCTCACACACCGATTTTGTTATATTGATTTCAGCATAAAACGTTGATTGTCATGTAACCACAGATAAACCAGTAATCAACTAGATAGGGTTAGAACGAATTATTCAGAACTCCAAAATGGATGCAGCACATTTAATATCTACGCAAGGGCGCAGCACAATATAGCTGAAATTTATAATGGAACCATATACATAGGGTTGAATGCTATAACAAAAAGCCGCAAACGGTCATGAACAGTTCAGGCGAAAGCCCGCAAAGCCTCATTAAAGCTCAAATTATTATTTCATTAGTGTCAATTTAATATCACGAGATAAAAATATAAGTTTGTTGCTGTGGGGAAGCGGGAATTTTCCACAGAGAAACAAGACTTTGAAATAATCTGTTGTTATTCTCCGCCAAATTAATTGTAATTGATTGTAAAATGATGTTGAATTTGACAATTGATCGTCTTCGGTCAACGGCAAAAAAAAAAAAAAAAATGACATAAAATTCATATCAAATTCATATTCAAAGCTATTTTCCCTTCATATCTCACTTGCTCTCTTTCAACTACCACTTTGAAGGCGCCACTTTCTTTCCCATCTGATATTTATAAAATATACGGTGGCTTAAAGTGGCGTAGCATACGTAAAACGTACCTTCAGTTTTTTTCTTCAACTGAAAATGTCTAAGAAGTAACTGACCGAGACTCAGTGGTGTGCACTTATTTTTGCAGAAAATCGGTTCTTCAAAAATACGAAAAACTTCAATGATTTGAGGTCTATTCACTCTCCGAATTTCATAAAATCATGTAGATTGCTTTACTAGCCACCTTGTTAGCGTGACCTATCATCAGTTCAATGGACGGTTTGATTGACTTTGCAATAAACGACATTCCCATGTAATATGTTCAACATTCACTTATTACTTTACATTTTCATGTTGGTCAATCCACTAACTGACCTAGCTCAAAGAGTATGGTAGTAAAACCACCGTCTTCAATACTAAATTGGCTCACCCAGCGATACAAAGTCAAGACTTATGTTATCTTTATTTGCCATTTTAAAGTCAGAAAAAAAAAAATTGGTCTTTATCGGCACATATTCAAACTTGATAGTCATGAGCACGGTAAATATAAAAATAATTGATTAATCATCTAAATAAAAAAAATATCTGCGATTAGCTGCCGATGTCGCATATAATAGCAAAAATAAGTGATTACATATGTAGTTTTGTTTTTTCTCATAAAAGTATAGAAATGTAATGAAATTTCTTTTCTAATTGTAATGATAAAAAAGCAATTGCGAGGATATTTAAATTGGAAAATATTTCACTTAGTGTCACTTAGCCGTCTATCTGTAGTTTGAATTTAAAAAGAACCCAAGTATTTTAAAAAATAGTCATGTGCAATTGAAAATGAGGTACAACTCAAATAAATTTAAAAAAAATCCTTAGCATAAATTATTAGATAGTCACAATAATTTTTAATTTGCAGTCTATAATTTCGTATAATATCACGTTGTTATTTTATTTACACAGTAGTAGAGTTATCAAATTAGATATACATAGCTCTATTAAAAATACGTTCAACATTAAATTCAGCTCAAATATCTTTTACTTTTTGTTTTTCTTTCAAATACTGCACATTGCGCGTTTTTTCTTGTCAATCCTGGATATTTATTAAATACATTTCGCTTAAATTAGGCTTCTTAAGCATTCAAATAAAGCTAATATCATTTTTTACTCACCAACAACGGTAAGGTAGACTACGTAGACAAGAGGTGGGTGACTTGAAACTTGGCATTCGTAGACCCCATCGTCTCGTTCATTAGCGTAGCGTATAAGTAGACGCCAGTCATTTGGGGGTTGATAGTCCAGAGAATACCTGAAAGTTAATCATGGATATAGATAAAAATAAAATTTGTATTTGTAAGATTTAAATTAATTAATCAAAATGTATAGTTTTTGTTTGGCACCGTTGTATAATTAGAGCAGAACTGATCTTATCTTATCACGGTAGAAGCGATAGTTGGTTGAAATCTGAAGTGGAACATTTATAACATCGTTAAAGCGATGATGACAATATCTAAAACTTGGTTTTTTATAATTGAAATTTTTAATAAATTTTATGAAATTATATTATATCTTTTCAAACACATTGATGCAAACAACCCGATGCATGCTTATATATTTTTTCTGTTAACTCTTCATAATTAATATGATATTATCTTACAATAAATTGATTATTTAAAATACTTTGTGCTCCACTTATTTCGATAAAACGGCAAATTATATTAAAAATTGGCATATCGCTCATAAAAAATATCTCAATTCATCTAAAAAAAATGTAAGGGTTTTATATTTAAAAATGAATAATTAATTCTAAGCAGTCTAATAAATATTCATATTTCTTTACTACCGCTTAAAATAATTACTGAATATCCGATTATAATCTCTTTTAAGGAATTATGAATTCGTTCGAAAAAAATATCAGTTACTGCATCGAAAAAGTTAAGCGAGCGTTAATGATTTTAAAATGATATAAAAGCTTTGAAAATTTTTTTTCATTAGAATACTTATTTTATATATATATTAAAAACCATAGCTGGTACATAATATTTCTTAAATAAATTGATTTAATGCAAGGTATTAAATTAAATTGAAAATTAGATACCTAATTACCATACACAATGTATTTTTTCTTTTACAAATCATTTGAATACCCAGTGATTTAATCACGTAGGATCTTATATATATATATATTGATAGTTTACTGCTATAGGATTTATTTATGAGATTCTATTTTAAATACTAAAAAGGTTTTTTTATTGAATTTCAATTTCTGATATTCACTCTGAGAATTTCGAAACTTTTAACGATAAGTGACTACAGTTGGAGTCATTTTACGTCACAAAGTAAAGTTAACAAGAAAGGTATCTTTTCATTGGCTTAGCTCAAAGATACTTAGTTACAAAAGGTAGAATAAAAGATTGAGTGCGTTTTAAATAATAAAACGAATTTTCGGGACAGAGAGTTAGGCTCTCACAGAAGAATATTCAAAGGTAATCAATAGCATTGTAATGTGATTAAATTTTATACGGGAAATTTATACATCAAGAAAAATAAGCAATTTAAAAAATATCATCTCTTTTTCAATAAAAAAACATATCTCCTTCTTGCTAAATTCTATATTTATTTATATAATATTTATTAACAAAGTTGTGACCGGTATTATTCGTGAAAAGATTATAAAAACCTCACTTTCAAAAAAAAATATTGAAGTAATATCGAGCCGTGTGGGTATGGTTAAAGTTCATTGTTAAACATGTATTCCAATTACATCAAGTGTATTTGATGACAATCAAAATTTTTACAAACAAACCGTCCAAAAAAGCTTCAAGAGCTTTCTTTCTTCTGTTCATTGAACAGAGCTTTTGTGTTTTGACAAAGACCTCGGATCGAACCATAAAACGGTTTCACAATGAATTTCGGCCTGACCATAAATTGTCAAATAAACGATTATTATAATACAATTGTTGGACAATCAACATAATTGGTTGCCGAATGACCTCACTTGGAAATTGGGTACAAAGAAATAGACATGCTTTATTACGCTGGGATTTATTTCAGATAATAAAAGTTTTTTTCAGGAGATAAAATTATATTTGTGTTGTTTCTTACCTTTCTGTTGTAACCATTTTACATAAGCATTATTTAATCTTTGTTTTGTACAAGAAATATTCGTCCACGTAAATACTAAGCAGTTTTGTTCATATTAATGTTTTTTTAATTAAAGATGAAAATTAAAATTACAAATATTATTTCACGAGAGCACATATGCTCGTATTTATTAATTTACTATTATTACTCCAATATATATCAAAATTTTTTCTTAAATCAAAATAAAGTTTTGACGCGATTTTTGTTTGATTGGCTTGAGTGATATTGCTTTACATGTAAATTATGAGAAATTTCTGGAAAAATTCTTCATTTATAGTGACAAAACTGGATGTTGCATGAAAATCTTAGTATATTACAATTATTTTAAATAAGATTTGAATGGCAAGTGTTCCCAAAGTTTCGTTTGTATTAATAATAATACTGCTATTTATATAATCACAAGTAAAATATACGAGAAGCCGTGTAGATTTATAAAATGTTCAATTAAACCACATTGTTTTACGTTGTTTTACCCTGTAAAGTAGTCATTTATAAAGCTAGAAGTTTTGCACTCTAGGCTTACGATAAGAGGCTTATAAATGTATATGAATTCAAGTCTTCAATGATTACAAACAAAGCATCGATCAATTAATTGTTTTTTTTAAGTATTACAACGTTGAAATAGTTGGATAAAATAAAATTATTGTTTATTTTTATGTCTGTGTAAAAGAAAGACAATTAAAATCAATATTTTTTTTTGGTATCACGATAATAAACACACGGTTGTTTTCCACTTAAGTATACATAAAAATAAAAGATAGGAACTGATCATCAATTTTGTCCTCTGAGATATTATTATCCCGTTTATAACAGCTTAAGCGGAAAATTTGAAGAGCGAAAATAGCTGAGCACGGAAGGAATCAATTTTTGAAGAATTTCCCTTTTAGAGGGAAATTAAGATATTGCATTGTAGATTTATTTCGAATAAACGAGACTCTTCAGGAATACGCTGACATTTTATTTGACGAGTCAATTAAGGAGAGCTTGTTATTTTTTAACCCTATTATTTTTAAAGAAGTAATTTCATATTTCTTACAACCAAACAATAAAAAAACATTTTATTTCTATTGAAATAAATAAATCACGTGCTTTTTTACGTCATTAATACGAAAAAATAGGCGAAAAATATTATATGTACTTTTACTGTTCCAAATAAAGTCAGTAAAATAATAGCGCGTCAAACCAATAGTAAAGTAACTTAAGTAGAAAACTAGTCGGAAAATGTAGCTCTTGCACCTAAAATTCTTCATTATTATTAAAATATTTTTTTGAATCTACCGTCTACTTTTCTTAGAAAATAAGTGAGCATAAGAATATTACTTCATAGAAAAAAGATCTTTTTGAATATTCTTTTAAACTGATTGATACGTGCTAAACTTTTTAATATATAATAGAATTAAAATGTTAAGTACGGTTGACAGATCCGTCTACCCCATTTCGGTTTGTGTGTGACAAACTGAAATGAAAAGGCCGTTTTTAAAGAATACATCAGTTCAAAAAATGCTAACATGCAGTTTTGATATATCTTAAATCCATCCGATTAGAAGCATACGTACGTTACTCTCAGAATACTTGGACAAACACTTTATTAAAAAATAAATCCTCGATAAGACGCATTTAAAAAATGCGGAGTTCAAAGTTGTGTAGAAATGTTGTAAAACTTAATACTTGAATGATCTTTTCAAAACTAATATAATTTTAATAAATCGCTATATCATCGACGAGGCACGATTAGTTTTGTCCTCGTACCTTGAATCTGTTCTAACAAATACAATATGTTTCCGTACAACATTATTGTCCATTTAATTACTGTTAGTACTATATCAATAGTATTTTTAAATTAAAATTGATGGTACAACACGTGGAAAAATAAAGTAATCAGTTTTAATTATAATGCATCTGGTTTTGTTTCAGCGTGTTTTTATTAGATTTATGCAAAAAAAAAAATTGTGCTTTTTATAAAAGGTGTATTCATAACGAGCAGGTTTTCACATCTTTTGTCAGAAATCTTCTTCGTTAGGTTATATGAATTTATGAATAGAAGGAAATAAATGATGACGGAGATAACTCTCAGTTTAATGTGGACGTATAAACTCCATTGAATTTTCAGGTCGTTAATATTAATCCTCTCTTTGTTGATAAGTCACTTTACAGTGCATATTGTCCCAACGGAGTTAAATTATCGTAAGTGAAGTCAACTTTGTCAAGTGTAGTTATCGACGTTATCCTATTTTATGGTTTGATACAGAGCAGAGAACGCCAGTTGGCGAAGGTATTTTTGGTCAATTGCAGACCCATATTTTTCTTCTATAAAAAAATGGTGTAAAATATCTATTTCCAAAAAACATATTTGAATGTTAAATATTGAGTTTTTATTTTTCTCTTATTATATATTTATGTAATCACAAGCGATAATAGTTTGTAATGATACTAAATAACGTTTATTTTTACGTAAGAAGTTTCATTTAAACCATTTCTCAAAAAATCTCTTAAAGCGCTCTGCTCTATGAAAAGTTTCTTTGCTTCATACTAGAAATAGACAAATGGTTACAAAATCCATAGGTGAGTAATGTAAAAAAGGCTGAAGACATCAATCACTTCCAATGATATGTCTTACGTGTCTTTAAGAACAATCTCTTTATTTTTTATAGTAAGCCTGTCCCTCAGCAGTCATTTTGTTTCACGCCAATAACACACCACCGGATGTACCTTTATTTTGAATTCTTAAAATTATCACTTTTTTTACTAATCACAACACTTTTTTAAATTTTTAATATGCAAGTTTTATAATGTTTGTCTCTGTCGGTTTGCCCATATATTTTAAAACTAAAAAAAATTGTTTTAAAATAAATACAATTTACTTATCTAAGGTCTATAACGTCGTTGTAAAAATCTAGACGGTAGACGTTAAACATCATTATTCATGGTGATCCAATTAAAGTGCAGTCCATCGGGATTAATACGGCGTCGTCACTTATCCGAAAATCTTCTAGAGAAGTCAATGATAAATTAATATTCATTTTAACACGTTAAGGCTGGTCAGTAATAGGTCTTAATCAGGGGTGGCCAAACTTTGGCGATCGGATTTTTTTTATTCCGTCAATGAATAGTGACTAAGGTACTCGTTGTCGCTAGAGATTCTAAATGTTCGAATATTAAAATCATATAGTGCTCGAATATTTAAATGAAACAGTGTACGTTTTTTTTTCATTGTTTAAAAAATAGAGTTTTGATTGTGTATTATGTATGGTTTGTAAAATGTTAATTGCATTAAAAAACAATGGAACGGCAAATGGTTTTCTCAATGACTTTGTTTAATATAATTTGTATTATATATTAATAATATGGACAAACAATAATCAAATAGTTTATCTAATACCTAAAAAAATCCAAGTATATTCGATTGGGATACCAAATTATCGCCAGTCTGAATTTGAGACTGGGAGGTTTATGTTTATCGGTTTATCAACTCATATCGCATCAGTGTGAAAATTAATGTGGTCCATAACAGACCATGTTTAATCTGGCTGGCGCACATAACCAAGAGTTAATTATTCAATGTGTACATTTTCCGATGCTATTTTTCTAAAAACTCATAAATGTTCAGATACCGCTAACATTAGAAAGAATATGTTGTCAATGAATATGAAGGGTACTGTTTTAAGATTGTGCGAGGATTCAGATATTCGAAACCGTACAAATAAGCTGATTCAATCGTCATGCTTTATATGTATCATTTTCTGTGTAAATTGTGTTTTCAAATGCGCTACACATCGGCGTTAGCTGTAACTCAATGAATCGTCATTTTTTTTTTTGCAAAT
This sequence comes from Himalopsyche kuldschensis, assembly GCA_028554975.1. Classification (NCBI taxonomy): domain Eukaryota; kingdom Metazoa; phylum Arthropoda; class Insecta; order Trichoptera; family Rhyacophilidae; genus Himalopsyche; species Himalopsyche kuldschensis. Next base: position 2,636,199 of record JAHFWI010000068.1, read on the forward strand.
TATAAATAAATGCATCTCACATTCACAAACAATGTGAGGCCTTTATCTGGCTTTGTTATTTTTAGCAGGTAGATAGATATTCGTCGCCCTGGATAGTTGGAAGAAAAATGCATAAATTAATATGAAATTTAGAGATTCATAGAATAAAAAAAGCTTTGAATGGAAACAGAGAACAGATATGATCAAAGGAAAAATAATAACGATTTAAAAATAATTAAATACCATTTTTACGCTTAACAGCATATAAGAAAATATAAGATAATAGTTTTGACTATTGTTTAATTATTGATAATTTTATATGAAATTAAGAATTCATTTGTAAAAATTCAACCTATTTGTCAAATAACTAGAAGAAGGGATGATAAGCTTAATTAGTATCTTATTGTAGTGCTAGCTATTGTATCAATATATTTTTTCAATTAAACATAATACACATAAAAGAAAATAAAAAGTAGACGAAAAAACGTAATAAAGATTGCTCAGAAGTTAATTCGAGTATAAATTAAGCAATCGATACATTTTAAGCTTTCAATATTTATCTAATATCCAAATACGGCTGCCAAAAACGAAATATTAACATCATTTATTGTATTCCGATATCGTTAAATAACGGTCACAAGCTGTTGGCTGTGAAGTTTTTGCGAAAAGATTTTCAGCAGAAGTGGAGCTTAAAAGCCGCCATGATGACGGAGTATTCGTTTTGAAACAAAATTCTACATAATTAATGTGAATAATTCTTGAAATTTTACATTGTTGCTTTTTTAACACGATTATAATTTCTGACTGTATCAGACACTTAATAATAAAATTTTGATCTGATGCTATAATATAATCAAGAATTTCAATTAAATGCTGTCTTTAATAAAATACTTTTCTTTGTAAAGAATACACATTGGGGCTAATATTTTATTTATTTTACTGAGGTAAATTATTACAATATCCCGTCTTGTATTGGAGTGGCAATTTTCGCCTTTTTGGGTGCGGCTCTCGTGGGATTTTAACTCTTTTAAGGAAAATATCATCATTTTATTTATTAATTTGTTTTAAAATGCGTGAAAAGTTTCTCTCTCACCTATGTGGTTATCTTGAAAAACAGTTTTCTATTAAGATGTTCGATTTTAGGTCCATATTATTGAATTTGGGTGTAGTGATGGTGAAATTAAGCATGCAATATTTATATAAATGCTGTCTTGCTACTATTTTATAATTACATTTTGTTACCTTTAAGATGTTCACTGTCAATACTTGGTGCAATGGCATTATAATAAAAATAATAATACAATATATGTGGAATAAGCACTTATTATCATATTTTGTGGTAAAAAAATCAATCTTACTTTGCTATCGGTGCTTATCTTAACTTGCGTTGGGAAAAGATATTAAATTTTTCATATAGACTTTAAAATCAGTAGTTAAGTTTTATTCAAAACATATTCTCGTTTCAAAAATTATCTCTTTTGCTTGACACAATTGAAACAATTTATTTGATTAATATACGTTGCTATTTGTGTCTAGATTGGTTAGCTTACGAGGTTATACAACGTTTTCATAAAAAAAAAACAATTTTACCCGTTTCATAGCGAAAAACATAAAATGCAATTGTTCACACGGCAAACATACATTCGCGTTTTTCTCTTATTTATCTTCGTTGTATAGCGTCTAGCAACTAGGAGCAGCGATTGAAAACAATGGCCAAAAATCTTTATTTTATACTTGTGAATTTACACCACCTTACGAGTCACCTTACAAAATTATAACCTTTTTAACTGTGAAACCAGTTGATAAATTTCATTTTTTTATATAAACGCTGTTTTATACGAAAAAAATATTTTCAATTAAAATATTACGGCCATTTTAGAAGTGATTCAAAAATTTGATTTTTAATTTCATTATACACCTACTTATAAAGATACACTCCTACCTCATCTGCTTGATTTAAATTATTGAAATATGAGTAGGCAGTGCTCTAAAAATGACCTTTGACATGGGTATATTAATTAATTTTTGCGCCTTCAAATGTCAATTTTATTTATATTATCAATTTTTTTACTACACATTATTATCGCGTCTTAATATTTTGGCTTGATAATATATTTATTAAAACCAGATGAAAGCGGTTGTTTCTTATAAAATAAAAATGGTAAAACGTGAAAATTATCATACACATTTATTTGTAAATAATCATATTATATTGAGTGTATTATAATTTACCTATCACAACATAAAAATAATATTTTTATCTTAGATTTAGCTAATCGGCCAACGCTGTTACTTCGGTAACAGTATTCATTTGCTCGAATCCCACTATGAAGAGTTTCATATGCTGATCTTTAAATCGATTTATGAATTTGTGCTATTTGAGCACAATATCATGGATATCTATGGTGTCAAAAAATCCCTTTTATATCCTATTTTTTTGCCCTTAATCTCCTTTAAAAATGAGATGCTGAGAACTCACCTAAAGCATCTATTTAAATAAATTTCAGTGTGATTCCATATTCTTAGCATTTTGAGAGGACATTACAGATAATTAATTTGTATTATTGGTTATTTTATGCCTAAAACTTACTAGATTATTATTATTCAAAAAGAGATATAATACTTTGAAAGAGCCATGACAAACCAAAAACAGTATATACATATAAGTATACCAGATGTTTATTAGAATTGCTTTTAATAGTTGATCAAAACAATGATAAGAAACTACAAAATGACTTTCAACTAAAGACATTACTAAGATTTACAGCAAAGTTTTGCATATTTTGTGGAAAAATTATTGAAAGTAATTTTTGTTATTGCATACATTACTTGAAACGAAAAACGACGGTTACTAACATGAACGGTCTGAAAAGTATTTGCAAAAGGTAATTTGAAATTTTCTGACGTGTGAAAAATCATTATCTAGCATGTATAATCAATCACGCTACAAGTTTTCGTTTGTCACTTTAAAAGTAGAAACAAGAAACTTGAGAAACAGTGAGAAATGTTTTTGACTATATGTGTATATATAAAATTGTAAACATCGAGAAAAAATGATAATCACCAGTAATATGTATTGTCATCGTGTGATATCGCAATTAAGATTTACATAATTTTCATTTTTTAAAAGTGTTTCTGTTTCTGATTTACAAATAAATAAAATACTTACACAGTCAAACAGTCAGTTTGCAATCAAATATGCGTTGGCATTCATTTAACTAAAAGATTTATTTATTTTCTAATTGAAATTACTTTAGTATGTTTATTTTTTATTCATGATAATATTTCAATCCTGACAAAATATGTGATTGAAGAATTATTATTTTGCATGTTTAATTTTTTAAAGCTGTACTGTTATAATAAAGTAAAATAAATTGGGCAATCATCAGTAGCATTAAAAACATTTCAAAAAAGTTAAATGTTGACGACATCTATTGTATCTAACTGCGGAAAGTTTCGTTCGTAATTGAAACTCCTAGCTTTACAGTAAAGTGGAATATGTCTTCAGAAGTAAGCCGAGAATACATTTCCAATTGTTTATTTACTAAGCTGGGACTCTCGATTACTTGATAAAATCTTATTCTTAATTATGAGCATTTGAGAAACGCGCCATTGGTTTTATAATTTTTATTGCTTCGAAAAACTTGACCTGAGTGGCTAGAAAATGCACAATAAAACATTGATTACCAACCTATCAAAGTAATTTTATGCTAAATAATGATTTTTAATAACCGATCATTTGAGAGTTTGTTCTAAAAAACTTTTTAGACAAACCTCTTTATCGGCTTAAGTTAGATTCTTCAAAATCTCAAAGTAAAACTTTTTACCATCGTGTTAATAAAAGTATAAATTAACTGATTTTATCATTGTATTTATTAATCGTTTTTATCATCTATAACATGCACGGGCAAACTGCGGCCCGCCATCATAAATCCTAATTCTAAGTAAGAATATTTATTTTTTATTTTTTGAAGAAATATTGAAAATCAAACAAAATTCTTCAAGATATTGAGTGAGTATACAGATATTCCTTTTCACAGTCAAATTCGATGGCTTTCCTTGGAAAAAGTGCTTCGAAGAGAGCTCGGAATATAAAAAATATTATAATTTTATTTTTGAAAATGAAGAATGTTACGGACTTTCCCGATACTGATGATTAGAGATTTGATATTTTGCATTTACTCTGGACATCGTGCCACACTTAAATACTATTAACTCCGTGTTACGAACGCTCTGAATGACGATTTTTCACAAAGATTTGGTGACTTGTTTGGTTAAAAATTGAGACAAGTTTGGCGCTAGTAAGCGATCCATTTTCAATAGATATTAAAGCTGTATTGAAAGAGCTACAACTTGAGATTATTGATCTATATTGTAACACTGATTTAAGAGAATTACACCGTCGTGACTAAATCTGCAAATTTTATAATGATCTTAATTCAGACAAATTCGACCAACTTAAAGATTTTGCACGAAAAATGTGAACAGACATTTTCGATCATGAACCTCAGCTTAATTTTGATTCCACCTTCTTCTATGACCATTCTTACCATTAACAAGCAGTTTTAAAAATATCAACTACAAAATGAGCACGTTGAAAAATTTCAATCTTTGAAACAGTTTCATTCTTCCCATATTTTTTTGGAAAAAAATATTTTTCGTGTTAATAAATAGAGTACACCCCACCCGGTCCTCTTTTTAAACGATTTTTTTCAGTGATTTCGATTTTACGTGATTTTTTGGATGGCATCGTGATTTATTCATAGGTACGCGATTTTTCTTTTAACAGACAAAATGGGTGCGCAAGCTCATGCGATATTCTTGGTGACTCTGCTCTGAAACTTATTTAATCACAATGCATTAATAAAATTCGTTGAATAGCACGTTTCCCGGTCGTACATTTTATCACAGAAAGTTACTATGTCAAATAAACACAGAAAATATTTTAAATGCACAATAATTAATACAAACTGAAGATAGAAATATTATTTTTGAATGAAAATGGGAATGTTGAAAAAAAAATTTAGGTCGAATTTAAAAATCAATTTTTGTTTTTTCTTGTATTTTGGATACTCTTTCCGTGTTTTTTTTAGGTGCGTCACTTTTTGAAACCAATGTTTCACGTAAAAAACGATCGGGTATATACATATCTAAAAATGGTATTTTACTTGCGGCCCGCTGCTTATTTTTAATTCTTGGAATTGGCCCTCCGTCCGAAAAGTTTGCTCCCCCTGATCTATAATATAAAACCAATTTCATTTTTCTCGTAAAATTGATATTCTACAGCTAAAAGCGTTTAATCTGGCTATTTTTATGTTAAGACCAAAGTGTTTTCCGTATTTTTTTAAAAAAGCCATGATATTTAAGTGCATAATTTAAAACTTTTGAAAAAATAATAACGATTTCTACTCAATAACCTTGCATTTTTATGCTCCGAGAAAACAATAGATTTGGTTTTTCCGATAGCGCAGAACTGTTCGTTATATTTTTCCTATTTCTTTAGTGTTTGGCTTTGCACTAATTGGAAGCCCCGAAGCTTTTTCACAGAATTGATAAGTTTATCACTACAGAAAATTCACTCTAAGCAAATATTCGCCGACTGAAATAACAGTGATTTATCCATTAATTTATCGCCTCTCGACAAAACAATACGCCGTATTTAGCTTTCCAAAATGAAAAAAAATATATTTTTAATATGAAGTGAATTAACTTTTATTCCATACAGCTCGTTTGCCTATGTAAATACAAAAGGAATTTGTTTAACAATTAATTTAAGACGTATGGATCAGTTTTATGATAATTGTGTAATATGTTCCAGCATATATTTTGTAAATCTATTTCTTTTTGACGATACAAATTATCAATGAATAAATTGATTAGATCTCTACTATATAATGAATTGTTTTGGTAATCGTAATATATGCACTTTCTAACAGCGCAAAGGTAGTAGAAAAAATAATACGACAGATTTTTTTATACAATTTCATTTTTTAGGAAATAAAAGGATGGTGATCACAATCAAATTTATAAATTCTACATATTTTCCTTGAAAGCTTTCATTCAAAATAATATTTTATTGATATCAAATAATTTATTTTATTGAATATGAAATCGGCTTTTTCTTGAATAAATGTGTGTAGTCGATTGAATAACTTTCTGTGGTTTTAAGAAGCCGATACGATGAATGCGGCTCTTTTTGTAAGCCTCGTTATTTTCAATAAAATTTTCTTAAGTATGCGTACATATTATATGTTTGAAAAAAGACTTAACAAGCAAAATTTCTGAAGCTGAGTTTTTAATAGGAAAACTTTTGTTGGAATTTTCTTCAAGAACTAACGGGTATTATCAAAAATGGGAAAATTAAGGTAATTATTACTACAGAAATTTATGTTTTTCAATTTCCACCATCCGTTTATAGAGCAACAATGATTTAGTAGAGTATTACAAATTTTATTTGTTTCCGCCAGGTTCTGTTCATGTAAGTCTTTAATATTACATACCTTTAAAGACAATTTCGAGTTCTCCAAATAATTCAAACAAGACAAGTTTATTCTACAGATTATGAATATAAAACATGACATATTTATTTAATGCTCATTGAACAAATTTTAAAAATAAAAATAAATATGTTAAAATATTATATCATTATATTGAAGGCTAAGAGTTAACCTAAGAAAATATTTTTCAATTTTGAATACCGTATTATTAAAACACACAATTAACTGCTTTTTATTACCTATTTTTATATCCCATTTGATGTGATATTGTTATAAATTATAAACGTGAATAGATTTCAAATGGATTACACAGGATGTTCGATTTGAAAAATTTATTATTATCGAAACTTTGTGACGATTATAGATATGAACGATTGAATAATGATATGTATGTACCTTATACATAAATTAAAAAATATTTTATATATATGGTAATTATTTGGTTAAATTGTAACACGCCCATAATGAAATACTTTTCAAGCCGAGTTTTACATTTCGACGGCTTTGTATTGCTTTCTTAGTCTAAATGTCACTGTGTAGTAAAAATCTACCTTATGACTTCTGACACACTTTCCACCCAACAGATAATATGAGAGGAATTATGGCTTAAGAAAAAAATGCCTTTATGTTCTAAAGATTGGGTAACAATATTTGAATATGTTTTTTTGTATAAATACCAAAATATACTCTTGCGTTGCGTTTTATTTGTGTATGTACATAGAATGTATCATCTTAACAGGTCAGATAGAAAAATAAGAACACAGTTAAGTTGGGCTATGTTAGTATACATATGTTTAGTTTTCTTTACCTATAAGAAGGATATCAATTGTTAAACATATATTGAAGCTTTACATATAAGTTCTTTAAGATGTCTTTTCTTTTTTAACCAAAGAGATCTTCAATGAGCATAGGCTTAACTTACAACGAATAAATGATTTTTTGAAAAAGAACATTGAATTTTTTTGGTAAAATCTTTTTACATACTGAATTTTTTTTAAATAATTTATTATAATTATGACTTGAATAGTCAAAAAAATAGTTTAAATATACCTTAAATCACCCTGTAGTAAATGTGAGGGGAATCATTATTGATGTGATTCCATTACACTTCAGCTCCAACAAGATCGACTTGAATTTATCAACTTTTATCACCAAAGAGGCGTTTGTCACCAGCGTAGCGCTACGCCTCTCGCGTAGAAGAGCGTTCGTATCCCTGCTTTCGTAGAGGAAAGAAGCGATAAAATACGAATTAATTCGATATAAATTGACCGTTATTTAAAAGAAAGAGTGTAAAAGACCACTGAACAGAAGAGAATAAAGAACGGCCATCACTTTGAGTATTATTGAAATGGTTTTATGTAAAAGAATTTTTGATGATGGCAGACACTAATAATACTAGGCAGGCACTTAAAATGTTTTTTTTACGACTTTTTCATTGAAAATAAAATCATTTTTTCGATCACGAAATTTCAGGCATTTTTTGATTCACGATCAAATTATTTTAATTAGTAATTGAGTTAATAGATCACAGAATTACGAAGACCTTAAAAAAATTGTGTGAAATTCCTAGAAATCTTTCTTTAAATAAAAAATTGATATACATAATTATAATGCACACACTTTTAATGTAATGATAGGTTTTCAATCGCAATGGATTATTTTACTGATTATGCAATTATTTAAATGATGAATAAATTTAAATTAATAGATAAATGAAATCGGTGGTTATCTTTAGAAAACATGAAAGCAAAACTTGTAGAATTTATTATTTCTTAATTTTGTATTATTAGAACCAATGTTCTTTACAGTTTCATTGGAAATTTTGCGAAACGAGAAAATGGTATAAATAGTAAGTATCTCACAGTCATAATAGTCGGCTTAGTGACTTTCAGTCGAAATAATATATTCGAAAACGTTTGCAAAAAACCCTTTTTACATCTAAAAAAAGGCAACAAATCAAGAAAATCTATTGATTATTTTATGAGAAGATGGTGTTTGATTTATTTCTCAACATTAAATAATAATACTGCCTGTAAATCAATTTTATTTTTGGCCGATATCCAGGAGTCTTTATCTCCATTAAAATATTGAACAACTGTAAACGTTTGCTCTCATAATCTTACAAATTTCCGTAAACTCTAGAAGTATTTACGATTACAACTTTTACGAACAGTTTGATAAAGTTTAAATGAGTCAGTGGTCTGAAACGATCCCGATGAAGTTTTTAATGATTTTTATATTGAAGCAAATACTTTTCCGTAAATTTTTCAACATAAATAATAGTCCAGCTATCATTTTATCACAATAAAAAATAAAGTTTACGCTTTGGAGTATTCAGCATATGGTTTCAGGAAAATCAGGCCAAACATTTTAAAAATTGGTTTTAGACTATGTTATGCATTTTTAAACTCCGAACCCCTCGATCCTATTAACGTTCCGTAGACAGAGTGATTAACAAATTTATCGTTTTATTTAGCCCTGTTCTGTTTTATGTACAAACTTTTTTAAATGTTGTGTAATATGTTATGTAATATTTAATTTAATTTGTCAAATGTATGGCGCATTGGTGTCAGCTGTCATGCCATGTATTATATTTTATTTTTTCCAATTAATCTCTAATCTCCTAAAAAAAGATTTTATATTAAAATATTAATTACTTTTCTAAAAAAAATCGTGTTGGAATGCTCCATTAATAGAATGCATTATGTAAATTAATAACCATGTAATATTTTTTTCATGAAAAATAACATACATACATAGATTGAAAAAAATATCTTAACTTAATTTGTATTGATTTGGTTTTCAAACAGGTTGCCGCCTTAATTTGGGTATTTTGACTTCAAATGATGATATCACAACACAACGAGGACAACTTGTTACTCGGTTACTTATTATCTTATTCGATGAATGATGGATACAATTAGAACAAGACAAGCGGTTTACTAATCGATTTTAATCGCTTCGTTTGCTCCGGTTGACTGCAAGACATCACATATATTCAAGTTTTTTAACGGAAACCTGTAAATCGAGAGAAAATTTAATTTTTGAAGCTGTCCGTACCAGGATTTAAGCCCTTGAGTACCGCAACCAAAGTCAGTGACGATGACATTGCGATCACACACCCGTAATAACTTTTCAAATAAAACTAATTTGCATATGTGTTGATATTTTTTATAAAAACAAAAACGGACTTATTTAAATCATTTGGTTTTAAATTTTATTTATATTTGTATTGCAATCGTAATTGAATTGTTGGTTTATTGATTATAATATTTAATTGATAATTTTTATTAAATATCATGTCTCCGGTTCTATAGCCGAACGGTTGATGATCTTTTGTATTTCGTGTTACTCGGTCGAGTTATCTTAAGATTCTGTATTTTTTTTAAATTTTGATTTTAAGCCGATTGATTGATAAATATTCAAAAAGATATTCTCAATTATATGTCTCTGTTTACAAATCTTGTGGGCGGCTGACTTATGGAGCTCACTATGAGTTGTGGAAATGGTTACAAAAATATAAAAATTCAATATATTTTTTATTTTATTTTGATTCGCATCATGGTTACATATATTCGATACCAAAATGATTTTTGTGTCAATTAAATGAAATTTATTTACTGTCTCACTATATTTTTAGAATGATTTTTGAAAAAATACATGCAAAGTTTTATTCCCCACACCGTTATCGCATCAAATAGTTTTGAAGAATTCACATCACACCCGGGGCTCTTCGGATGCATACAGGTGTATGGAATAAAGCTGTACTGTTATATCCAGGTACTCTATCTGTGTTTTATAGTCTCGTGAGAGCGAAAAGATTTTTCGAGTGAACAAGCGTTGAATACAAATGCAAAAAGATTGGCCTACATATTGATATAAATTTATTGACTAGACCATAGCGATTTCCTGTATTTTATTTCTTTGTTTCAATAAATTTCACGTTTGTACTTTTCCATTGTCGCTAGTAACACGGGTCTAGCTTTTTGGCACCTTCAGGGATTTCAAGTGCACGGATTTACTCGGAACTGAAACGTAGTATCGTTTATATACAAAAATAAAAGTATATCACTAAGTTTAACGTAATCTATATGAATTAGTGAAAATTTTGATGTAAATTAGTTTCAATGAATTATATGGGAGCTATAATATCGAGTATTTTGAATATAGTATCGCTAATACTAATGACCAGATAATAATATAGGAATATCGATAAATAAATCCTGGGTTTTATCCGACCTATTATTATTGAATTGATTGATTTCAAGTGATTAAGATTAAAATTAATGATATTTATTGAAAGGGGTTATTAATGATATTTGTATCGAAAGTTATAATATTTTCAAAAACCTTTTTATTAAATTGATGTAGCCTTTAATTAGTTTATGTTCTTTTTGGTGTTTGGTCAAAATTACTCAAGCGTGCTGTAAAAATTTCGACCAATCAGAAAATATCAATTTTTTTTTATGAGGATGTCACACGGATCCAATAGGTGACGCTGATGTTGATTGTTACCATGACCAAATTCCCTGAATTTTTAGTTGTTACTAATTTATTTGAGAATCAGTTTAACCTCAATTCTCCACTACAGTCAATTAACTTTTTAAACGAAGAGCTCTCGGTTTACAAGTCATACACAAAATATTTTGTAGAAACTGACTCTATTTTTTATTATACACTTGTGCATCTTTCAAAATTATTTAAGTGCAGCTCTTTTCGGGTAATGAATGTCGCGGGGCCACGTTTTCAGGCGATAGCGTTGATAAAGGCGGTCATGAAACATTAGCTGCATAAATAAAATGGGTGGTGGTTGAAAACCAACTTGATGAAGATTGGCATGTAATTTTTCAGTTATCTTACTTTAAAATAATTTCGATTTAGAGAAGTACTCCTTTTGCTTAATAAGATGTTGTTTACACAAGTAAAATAATATTTAATATTTTTTTAATATACAGGTATTATTATAACCTTTCTGTATTTTCATTCTAACGTTGATACTTGAAAGAAATCTATATCAATCTATTTTACCACTTGAATTTCGATATTATTCGTCTTGTTTCCAATGGTAACCTCAGTATTCCCATCATATTTCCAATCGGAAAAGCAGTAAAAGCGAAAAATAAATAAATATAAAATTCTGATATACCATAAGCAGCGTTCCAGTGAAAAGGCTTGAGCATGTATGGCTCCGCTAATAAAAGTAACAGATTATTTATGGAAATCCCCGCTTGACGAAAATATATGCGTGCACATAAATAATTTCCGTTTACGTACATACATATAGGACTGTCAAAAAATGTACGACTCCAGTGTGAAGATACAAAATAATTAAACCGAAAATAGCTCTTCAATAGCAATGGAGAAGAAAATGTACTAAAATAATGAGTATTAATAAATGTACTCACAAAAGAATTTGTTTTTTTTAATATTTTTGAATATATGTATATGAGATTACAGAATAAAATTTAAGTTAACGAGTCTTAATCAGATAAAATAAAACTAAATTTATTTTCTTCTTTTAGGATATAAAGCACAGACAGACGTTGGGATAGTTGATTTACTTTTAATCTAACTTATGAATTGTTTAATAGTATCATGAAACCTTTAAGTAAAGACATTAAGTTTTTCATAATTAAATTGTATTTTCCGAACAATATTCTCGCGTAATTCTCAGTATTAATAGAAATTCTTTTTAAGTCAATTCAGTGCTACCAGTTTGACTGTTAATATATTATTTTACGAGCATAATGAAAAATTTTCAAACGTATTTCTGCTCAAAGAAATTAACGTTAAATAAATGGAGAAATATTGTCTAACGATTCATAGCTATGAAAAAATACTTAACTTCACAATGCAGCGTCATCATATAATATAGCCCCGATAAATATTTATTTATATTAGTAATTGCAATTACGAACATTTATGGGGACCCTACTTTTTACGAGCAAACTTGAGAAAAATGCCAATACTCTCGTAAATTTTCTAACGCTAACATATTTCCGGCATAAAACTGTGGTAGATAGAATTTCACCACATTAAACATATGGCTTGCACAATGGCGTGCTGGAATCAAAATATTTTTGTAGCCGTTTTTTGTTGATATACTTACAATAAAAAAATTACGTCTTTAAGGAATATACATCGTCCACACTCTTTATCAGATACTTTTAATGTGAAAAATGACAATTATTGGATGAAAGGCATCTTATATATAAAACCGAAACGGCGTATGTATGTCTGTGGGTCTGTAATTCCCTTTTGCATTGTTGGTCATTAAGTTACCATAAAAACGAATATGAAAGAAAATATGTTTGAATTTTTATCGGCGAAGACATTTAGTCAAAATGTAATAAATTAGTCTTCTACTGAACTTTTCCCGGCTTTTATTAATATAATGATGTTTATTATTAACGTGAAGGTATTATTTGACATTTCTTGGACAGCAAATTAGATTTTTTCGTTGAATTTGGACATTTTAATGGGGCTGTCATCAAATTAAATAAAGTTTGTGATTTTATTTTAACTCTATTTTGGATGTTAAATTTTGTGATATAATTATGACGAATGATATCAAATTAAATAATTATTGGTCGCTTAGTCGGAGCGACGCCGGGTAGCAATACTAGTATTATTATATAACAAAAACTGATCAGCGACGATGCTTGCGATGAGTTGATCTGATCTACATCATTAAACAATTTAAAAAGCTATGCATGAGCGATCAGGTGGGTTTGGGTTCAGGTTACAGTAAGGTCAATATAAAAACAAAATGTCTTCAAAATTAAATTTGAGATCAAGGACTTGGGTGTATGCGACGTCATTTCTCTTTGAGATTGATCAAAAGTGACTTTTCGTTTATAAAATATTTAATCCATTGTGTTTTATTTATTTAATTTCTTCATAATGTAAAAAGTAATTTTAAATTATGACGTTGTTTATATTGGATTCATTGACAAAAAATATAATTTCTGTCTGTGTAAACATTAAAACATTAAGAATTGAGAATTAAAATTTGCAAATGTTAACTAAATTGAGGAAAGCGAGAGGTATCGAACGTTTGAAGTATGATATAAAATAAATTCAAATATCTAAAAATAATCTAAATGCTATTTCTTAAAGATTTTGAGTAAAAAATACTTAATATCAATAGAAATACAAGTGAAACATTGTCTATACTATTTTATGAAATTCAAACGCGCACCAATGTCACTATACATACATGTGTGATTTTTGTAATTTAACTGGAAATATGACTGCTTAACTCAATACCATACGTGCCTACTTTGAAATTCAGATTTTTACCCACGGTGCAAATATTCATTTCAACATTTTCTGGATGCCTCTTCAGTAAAGCAGAACATTCCTTTCTAATGAATATCAGGAAGGATTATTTTGTAAAACAGTTGTTTTTTATCCTTTAGTGTACTTTTTCTAGTATTGTAATGAAACTTAGGAAATGTAAGTATTTATAATACGGAGAGAAAAATAACAATGTATTTTAATTCTACAGAAATTATTTTATATATTTGTTGAGAGCTATTTGGGCGAACGCCCTCTCGTCAGAACTATATTTAAAACGTGCATAAGATCAAGTATACATATGTATCTTTTAGACAGGGTACACAATACATATTTTTCTCTGTTCCGCCATCTTAATTTTATATGGTTATAATAAGTTATTGAATGTGAAAAATTGATTTGATGTATTCTTGAAGGGATAGCTAATCTGGGTTTTTACTGGGTTTTTACTGGGTTCACGACCATTCTGATTCAATTAACGAAACAATTATGTTTTATTAATTTAAATAAAATTTAAGTAAGAAACTTATATCGTATAGCTATAGCAGATTGAAATATATAAATAAAATTATTTCAAAATAATTTTAACACACTAAAATAGTTAAAATAGTTTCCGTCTTTGCAAATGATTTTTTGAATTAAGCTTGAAAAATAAAAGACCACTTTATACCCTACAAGACTGTAAAATGACATTTTTGTTGGAAATAATAATTAAGTAGTAGTACCTACCTACCAAACAAAGATTATTTTTTGATATAAAAAACACAATTTATGTTATGGTATTTATATATAAAACCAAACCCACTGTGAATAGATTCTTTTGAATGTTTTTTACCTTACACGGCATAAAATTTAACGAAACAATTCTCGTCCCTATTCAAGATAACCGAGGAGAAAATAATACAAAACCTGCATAATATAATGATAAAAGCTCTAAGAAGCTTGTATACAACAGTAGCGCACGCAATATTTGGCCAAATAAAGGTAAACCTATTTTTACCTCTATATTTAATCTATTTTTGGGCAGTGATACACATATCAGTATATAAACGAGTAATTATTATGAAAGCAAACAGCAAGCGCGATCATGGCTCATATTACGTCGCATCTTTTCGGTACTATGTAGCAGACCTTAGTCAAGTAGGCTGGGGGGTAATGGGAATTCACAATATAAACATGGACTTCATTTACGAATATTTGATACAAGCCACTTTTTGCGTTAAAATGACGTGATCAATTTAACATATCGCTGTGGTGTTAGGTTCTCTCAAACAAGTTTCCATTTTTTTTTTAGCGTAAAAAAATATATTTACAATATTTTTTGTAATTTTGAATAAAAGCGGAAAGATGCATATTTACTTTTTTTTCTATACTATAATTTATGGTGTTTTTTTTACGACACGGTTGCGACACTGTAAACATATTTACAATATATGAATATAAAAGGAATCTACGAGGCTTTGAAGAAAATAACTAACCTGGCTTCATTGCTGTAGGTCAGATGTCCGAAGGTAATCAAATGTAAGCTCTCTCCCTTTCTCCGTACCCAAGAAACCTAGAATTATAAATTTATGATTTAATTTTTATTAAAATATTGAACAATGACAAAAAAAATAACATGATCACAATCAAAAATATACAATTTAATCATTGTATACAAACAAATGCAGTATTTCATGGATTTAATATGTCCAACTCAGCTTTGCTAATTTCATGGCGCAAAGCTATTTTTTTTCATAATTTATTTCATCAACGGCTCCAAGGGCTCCAAATATTATTACATACATGATCAATGGCTCCAAGTAGCATTGATCTACAAGTACTATTTCAAACATTCAGTCTTTTTTTAACAATTTTTATGAATTTTTGATATTCAGAATCACACTTTCTGATAAACAAATGCATAATTGAAACAAAATGTGCGAAAAACTATCAACAGAAAAACTAAAAAATAGTCTGCCAGATCGTTTCTATATGTTCATTTTAAGATTTATAACGTAATCAAGTAGTCGTTGGATACTTAATACAAATAGAACGTGAAAAACCCACACAAAGCATGGCTTTAGCAGAAAATCAAGGGGCAATCATTTTCTTTTATGAATTTGGCATTGATTGATCGATGTGATTTTCGTTTCCACTCAATTGAGTAAAGCCGTAAGTATCATACATTTTTTTTTTCCTAAAAAAGACATAGAAAAAAAGTAATATTTATTGATATTAGTGTTTTTGGAGGCCTTATTTCACACCAGAGACAAACAAGACAGAACCTATTTATATTATTCATATGGAATAATAATCGTTCATATAGAACGAATTATTACGACACTGGTTTCAAAAAGACATATTTGTTGTTTTTTAAATGAATATCAATGTCAATACATTACCAAAACATAAGTTTATAAATATAATATTATGTTATTTAAATACCGTTTTATCCTTCAGATCGTTAACTCTGCAGTGCAGGTGCACACTCTGTCCTAATTGCACGGTAACGTTGGTGACATTGTACGCCTCTTCAAAGAACGGCAATGTTTCTTCAGTCGTTGAGCTAAGTGAATCTTCAGAAGGACTCTGAGCTCCAGCACCAGATTGTGCTGGTACACTCGTCAACGGCATGCTAGTGTCTCGAACCAAGTAGTTTGCTGGGACATGAATCTGAATCTTAGGGTTGGGGCGAGGAACTGGTACGTAGTCACTAGGTGGAGATGGTTTAACCACTGAAAAAAGAAAAGCATTATTTATTACTCACCTATTTTTTACGACAGAAGCTTAAAAGCATGCTGCACTCTATAATCGAAATGAAAAATATTAAATAATTATATGTAATGCATTTAAATAAGTTAATATTTTTCAAACATTCATCCAATATCATTTTTTAAAGAAATGTAAAAAAAGGATGGTACCAGACGGTATTACAAAAATTCTAAGGAAAATTTTATACAGATCGTGAGGTTTCAGTTGAATATGTCTCTCGATTTGAAATTTATATTCAATTCAGAATATAAATTTCAAAACGGGATTTCAACCTATTTCACTATGATAACTTTATTCAACCTTTATTTATTTTGCCGCATTCTAAGAAGGTTGGTGTTATTTTGGAATTTTATTTACAAACATAATATTTTATCAATAAGAATCATATGACACTCTACCTTTTGCAAACGTGTTTTTATAAATCAAAATTCAAGAAGTAATTCATTGATATTAATGGTCATATTATAAATATGGCTTAATTTTATTGATGAATATGGTGAACTTTATCAATTATACTATGGGTATCACTTGTATCATATTATTGTCTTTTCATCTCTTTTCAAATATTAAAAACGATTTCAACAATTGTTACTGACTTTTCCGCACACGCTATCCAATTTTTTTGCCACATAAAGACAGTCAAAACTTCACCAAAAACTGCATTAAATAAACTAAGTTTTACCGGCTATTGGAGCACAGGAGTTTTTTATAGCTTAAATCGATTAATTCACAATAGAAAATTGAAAAAATTTACCAATTTTAAGGAAAACTCAGACTTTGCCAAAAAATCCCAAAGCCTTTTCAGAGTGATTATCTGATAGTCAACATTTTTCATCGTGCGTAAAATAATTGTTCTAAAAAGATTGCTTATACTATAGAACTACGGGCGTTAATACCTTTCTATTATATGAGTGAAAATGAAAATGGAAAACGCGTTGATACTGTGCACTCAAATAAATGAAAAACAAATATGATTAAACCACACATACGTAAATATTTGTTGTTGTCTTCAGCAATTCTCTTTGGTGGCTTTTTAGCATACATAAATAGAGTAGTTGTCAAGTAGACGAGTCATATTCTACTATTTCATAAGAGAATTGATATAATCACAATAAGCAATATATTTTTTTTTAGTTTGGAAACACCTTTGTATTTATTTCATTATGTCCTACACCTAAGTTCAATATCAAAGTTATGTTATAATAAGTATGAAAGTTTGCTTTTGAGTAATATAACAATCATTGAAACATCTCAATATTGCGTATATCCGAGTATTAGTTGTAAGCAAAAATAGTAGAGGAGGACTATATATGGATAAGTCCTTCTTTGTTCCGTTTTCATACATCGTAAAAAAACATTCTATCAATTGTTGTAAAGTTTACTTTCAGGAACCCTTCGCCATTGTACCGACAAGACAAAACAAAACAAATGTTTATCACTATGTAGTGAAATTGGCAGTCATGGTGTATATTATATTATTTAAGCTTAATTCCGAAGATGAAAGATGTCATGTTAAGAAATATCAAGATGGCAAAAAATGATACACATAATCAAAGAAACGTTAAAAGGTTAATCGTTGAATTCAAGGAATTTTTAAAAATATCATTAAAGGAAACATTTAAAATTGAAAAAATATAGTGCACGCCGATGACATCTCAATTTATAAGAAAACTCACATTGATAAAACTCAAAGATGAAAGTCAATATAAGTCTTCATGCTTTATGCAACAAATTTTTAATCAGATAAATCAAAATTCTCTAATCATTAATAAGTTTGTCACTTTTAGACAACAATCCTCATTTTATTCAAGCAAAATATACTCCCCTTTTTACACGGTAGAAACGGTTCACAAAAAACCGCTAATTCATAAAAAAAAAAAGTTTCCAAAACGTAATGAGACCCATTAAGTAAATTACACAAAATCGCACTTAAATCATAAAACATATTTTTTTAAATACAATACGATTCATCGCTACTTGATAATATACAAGCACGTTAATGAGGGATTGGATATAAATCTCTAACATCGCTAGAGATGTAGCACACGTCTAATGTGTTAGGATCTAATGAAGAATTGGCCACTGAGAAGGGGACGGGTCACGTCACACGGTACTACGACAAATTGGGTCAGTAAGAGCTGACCTGCCTTACACGCGCGCGGCTAATTTGTTTATATTTGAGATTCTGTCTAGTAATCGTGTTAGACCAAATAATTTGTGTAAGCTTTTTTTGTACATCATGTGAAAAGATAATTGAGTGTTACCGATTTTATATGTATAATTAACAATATTATGACAAATATAATTGTGTATCAAAATAATATAATTATATCTCTATACATATTATTACATTGTTTGTTATGTTGACAAATATGGAATGATGCTTATCCAATTAATTAATATTAATTCGTCCAATTGGATGATACTTTTACTGTTTTCTTTTATCCGTACTATAATAGGAAAAATACTCGCAGTGAATGACGAAGTATTGACAACCATTTGAAAACTCAAGGCACTGGACGAATTAGTATTTAGGGGGCTTTAAAGGTGGTCAAAGACAAATCAATTGATCTGATCTGTCAATCGCCTCTGCCACTGATTTAGTTTTAAAAAATATTTGCAGTAGAAAAAATAGTTATTGAATTTTATTGAATTGAATTTCTAAACTATTGTTCTTTTTTCAGATTTTTATAATCGGTATTCGAATTATTTATCTCACGAATAATTTTAATTCATAATTAGATACATTATGAAAAGTAAATATGACTTAAATCACAAAGAATCTATCAAAGATATATGAAAGACAAGTCATGAAAAAGAAGCATTTCTTGCCATATTTGAGAACTATTTCCATATTTGATCAATTATATTTCTTCATAAAGTTTTCTATCCAATTTTAATGCAAAGTTAAAATGCTCTTAATAATTGCTCATATTGATTTATTTGCACTAACATAAGCTTGTCATTATTGAATTAAATATCATTTATCAAGGCACTATACGACTCAATACTAAAAACATTTATTTCAAACAAAAGACAATCTATGTAGAATATACACGAAAAGACTATTCAAGATATAACTTTTATGAATAAAATAATTGCTTAAATTATATGTCAGACATATGATTCTTCGCTATTACACTTCAATCGTATATGGTATAGATCAAAAATGTATAAATGTTATGATACCTGTCTACTTCCGAAATAGAAATCCCATAAGCTTTGATCGTAAATCTAAATGTAACCTACGTGTATTTGGCATGCACAAAAGTATACATTATATCCTATTACTGCGATTTATTAAACTCCTTTAGTATAAATAATATAAAATGCGGGAAAACCCTTCATAAATAAAAGTAATATACTGTTTATGCCGTCGCATTTTGGTAGAGCTGCCTCTTAGATAAGCATCTCTCACTTGTAAACGGCAATATGGGATTCGAAAAAATGTTCCAAAACAAGTTTCCTTCAAAGCAAATCAATCATAGCTGACCAACATACGCTTGAAGTCAAATAATTGCGTGGTTATTTGACAAAATAAATATTTTAAATACAAAAAAAAATAATATTCAATTCTAAAATTGAAATTAATATTAAACACGTAATGGGAACAACAAATAAATTATAGACTTAAAAGCGATTACCACTAGATTACAAGAATATAAACTATATGAAACGCATTATTCGTTCATGTCATTGAAAACGTGTTTGATATATTTAAAAAACAGCTTGGCCTAGTAAAAGTTGTTACTGATTTTTTTTTGAAGTGTAAAATAATCTTATCTCAATGTAGTACTATATGCTAAAAACATATATAGATAATAAAATAAAAATAATAAGTTTTCATTTCAATAATAAAACACGACCAATTGTCCGCGGTGAACTGAAAATTCCTGAGGGAAAGCGAAACGGGTTCAGCCATTTTATATTCACTACTAGTCATTGGACTTCAAAAACGTGGAAATGGACAGATTTGGGACTTTTAGATCCTGCTGAGGATGTTTATATTAACATTTTTAGATGCTTTACGGCCCTTCGTTTCTATTTGTTGTACTTCAATAAATTTATGTATCAATAGACGTTCGTAAGAAAGAAAGTTCAATAGTCGTAAATTTTATATCTAGTACTTCGCTCTGAGAACAAAAATGTTTCAACGAATTTTAAGCCCGAAATACACCACCACCCTTCTACGTATACGTTGTTGACTTTCATACGCCACGATGAAAATCACCAAAAAAAATAACCTCTCACTTTTTGGTTTTCGACGAATAAATAAAATATTTGAATAAAACCCAGAATAACTTAAGCATAAGTGCTCAATTTTATTTGCATATATATTTTTTTGAACTATAAAGAAAATTTTTATAACCGACAGTGCTGTATTCATTTAGATAAAACGATGCCCACATAGCAACGAACATATTTGATTACCTCATTAAATCGAAATGCAAATCAGGTTCAAATTGTTAAAATTGTAGTGCAATCTCATAAGTTTTGTCACAAAAGACCCAGGTTTTATCTTTCGTCATCTTCATACAATCAAGTATACGGATAATCGCTGAATGACCAGAGCTGTCCATCTTTCTGTCAAAAAAACATGAAACACTTTCAGTCACTATTTTAAATCATGTAAAAATAATTGTCCTCAGTCTTTCAATGTTGTATTGAAAATTAGTAATTTTTTTTTTTTTTGAATAATATGCCTTTCATTGAGTAATTGTCTCAAGAGTATGCATAAAAATGTGAGTTGGCGTAATGGTGGAAAATGATGCGCTGTAACAAAGTATAGAATGCCATAAAACGCTGCGTTATTCGATATTTATTTTATAGCCTCGTAGTATTGATATCATACAGAATACGAACGTTCATAGCTATAATGATAAAAACAATTTCATACCGATTCTATTGAGGTATGAGTAACAATATATATTTTTACGTCAAGAATATCCGACAGTTTTTTTCTTGCGGGAGGGATTAATTCGTTGATTCAATTAGGCGTTTTTCCTTCACAATTTTCTATTTTTCCGTTTTTTTCTCCGCAATATGCCACAAAGATAAAAAAAGACGACGTAAAATTTGCTCTATTAGACATCACTCTCCGTCGAGCAATAACTTGAAAATCCTGGCTCGCGAACTCTTTTTCTCTCAATTTTTTTTTTCCTTTTGATTAATTTGTTCCTCTCTTTTTGTATTTAATGATTAAAAATACACGTATGTCAGTATTGAATAAAAGTATTTTTAGTTATTTTTTCGTGGAATTATTTCAGAAAATATGGAAACGTATTATTATGATGCAAACATACAATCAAGAACACATTTTTCACTTAATATTAGCGTCGCTTGATTTGACGTAATGTGAGGTTCAAATCCTTTCTCGTCAATTAATTTTTATCATTTTTATCATAAATTTGTCTTTATTAAATATAACTTATAATTCAAAGTAACATTTAGAAATAATTATAGTTGAAAATACATGCATTTTCGTAAAAAAAAAGTTTATACGGATATGCCGTCATACATGCTCTGTTCAACATCTTTTTTCACAAAAGATACTTCATCACTGCAACTGATCTACATAGATGCATCAATAGTACCCGATATGAACAGGACAAAAAGCCTATCTCAGCACCTAGGTTCATGAAAAGACACGAAGCAAACCAACATCACGTTGAAACGTGCATTTAGGCAAAATAGTTATCTCTTAGAGATTCTCAACTATTATATTGTTTCATTGGTGAATAATTTGAAATTAAATATTTTAATTTAATGCAAATTTGATGAGATAAAATCACTTTATTTAAAGTTAACCTTTAAAGTGTAGAGCATTTGAATGGGCAATTTTCATGGACGTTGAACTCTCACTGGCTCCCATAAAAATCATTGTCATAATTAATCTTAGTTATTTATTGCACCTATTTTAAATGGTGTGAAAGTAAGGGAAGGATTTTATGTATGAAAGTAATATTGGAATGGTACACGTTTGGTACATCGGGTCAGCATTAGATCTCAGTATAATATGATATCATCGGAAATTAATTTTTAGCCAATTTTTTGATCACCATATTCTTCACATTCCAATTGTTTTCGGTTTCAGGTTAAAAGGTGAAGCTCAGATATAAAAAAAGCCGTACATAATGCTCTCGTTATTAAATTACGAAAATTATTATTGGGTATAAAATAGTTGCTCCTCTGTAATATATTATCTGCAATGCATTAAGAACTGCATTGTTTTTTTGTATATTTAAATTCCAAATCGAATACAAATAAATATTTTTTTTACCTTTTGGCACTGAGAAGAAATATACCAGAAATTGACAGCCAAATTCGTCGATCGAAATATTGATTTACCTTCTACTAAGCACATTTGTGTATTAATGTCAGTGAAATAAAATAGTGAGATGTAACGAAAAGTACCATGTATGATTCACGAGCTCTGCTCTCGTCAGATAACCTTTGACGATCTTCTTTCACATCACTCGTTCATTTCAAAAGTTATTATAATATAAATTTCCCTTTGAAAAATCGATCATTTTACCGCCCCATTGCGCACAGTATCGCACGAGCCACACTTGTTGCGCCCCCACTCGTATATTTTTGTAACAGTCACCAAAAATGAACTATCATAAAAGAGATTTTAGATTTACGGTATGTCACTTTGTCACAATGTAATCTTATTTGTATTCGGCAAAATACAATATATCGTTGTGCGATATATTCAAAGGCAAAGAATTAGACTAGACATCGCTATAATACATTGACATCTTTTATATCTCTGAACAGTAATAACAAGAGATTTTCTCAAATCCACTTCTTTTGATATTTGAAATTTTAAATAATAGATTTCAATCATAACTAACAAATTAAATCGTGATCATATTTAATACACGGTATTTATAATAGTATTTTTGATGGTTTGGTGGGACCTCTGTTATTTCACTGCTTAACAATTTATTAAATTATTTAAATGTTTTGCCGATGTATTATCGAATAATTTAATAAAACGCCACTCTACGATGTAGATAGTTTAACTGTATATCGAGTAAATATATATTTCGTATTCCATTATATCTTTTACGGAACTATCAATGTATAATTTTCTCCAAAACGCATAATCAAATAGCTATCGGCAAACATGTGGAATGAAAAAAAGTACATTCTCTAAATGTTATTTAACTTTTTATGAAAACCAAACTTTAATTAAAACTTCATAATTCTATATAAAGATCAGAACCACTAAGCAAAGGAATATTTTAAATTGACAGCTGTCATTATTTAATTAGCTTCAGAAGTCGGTTCGCAAAACACTGACTTCTAAAAAAAACTTTTCAAAAAATTCTCCCTTACTGAGCGAAATTGGTTTGTGTTATTGGTATAGAATACTTTATGAACAGTAAACTATGTAAATTATAATTTCATTTAACTAAGAATTTTCAGTTAAACTAACGCTATTCATATCTCAATGATACACTCGTTTTCGTGATGATGTAGTGGGTTGATTACAAATTGCAGCCTTCCTCACGGTAATGTGTCATCTACCGTATTAGTATAAATTATACAATTATTGCACTAAATAGTACACACCAAGTTAATGTCAACATGTGATAAATGCAAGATAAATAATTCAATAGATATCTGACATGAATATCAAATACTATTTATGATACCGTGATTAGTAATATATCGATATTTTTTTCGTTGAAAGTGTACTTAATTGAAACGGCATAATTTTATTGATGAAGAACGAGGAAGGTTCGTCTTTATCTTGGCAAAAATAGTAGATATGAAAATTTTGTTTGTATCTTTTCAGAGCCATTAAGGTTCAACTGTTGGTTTCGTATCACATCATTAAATTTTGCACTTGGTCGAAAAAATCTTTCCGCGGTTAATAATATTTTTTATTTTAATAAATTATCATTAATATGTTTAACGTTGAATTTCTCTTTTAAGAATTAAACTTAATTCTAAAAGAATATAGAGTCTATGAAAAAATACGATTTATTGTGCAATCAACTTTAATATATATTATGTTCAATCTTTTTTAGGATATTAGTGATGAAATGACAATAATAAACAAACTATCGCTTTCCTTTTATAGATTTCATAACACCTATTTGTCTAGATTATTTCTCGATAAACTCAAAAAAAAACATAACTGCAACGCTTTCACCCTTCAAGTGGATTTTTTACGAGATCAGATTTTCCAAATTATTGCTTCCTTATAAGCGGGCAACGCCGCGTGAAAAATTCGATACCCCTAAAAAATGTGCGTCAGAGATATTTCTGTCGGAATTTCGGGTGAGCTACTACGACTGGTATTAAAAAGATTCTCGGATATATTTGGCCTGTCATTGCATAACATAATAATACCATCCTCGTTCTGTAAAATAAACCGTATGTCGAAAATATAGGCTCTACGAAAATTTATGTTTCGTATTTTGATCTCACAATTCTACAATTCTAAATAACTGGTGAACTGGATTTTGCCTTAAAAATTTAAAAACTATTTACTAATATATAATTATTTATGCAATCAAACTTACTTATTTGTCCACATAAATTGGATTGTTTTGGTGTGTTTAACCAGACAAAAAATTGAAACGGATTTGAAAACAATTTGGTATAATTTTAAATTAATAAAAGACATTTTACAGTTAATACTCCTGTATTCTGATAAACGTCGGGATTTGTTTTACTCACCACAAGCATTATTAACTGACCGGTATGTTATATATTTTTTTATTTATTTAAAATAATGCCATTCCAATAAGAACTGAGAGTTGGCACATTTAAAGTGATTTAGGTATAAATAACTCGAAACACAGCTATCGACATCGATGATGAAAAACGATTAAATCAAAAATAAATTGTTGTTCACTATTTTTCTTTTTATAAATATTTCTGTATTTTGGGATTACAACACTGGTCTTATCAAAATCGGGATTCCGGGATTTGGATGGCTTAAGATCCGATACACCATTTATTATAACTGTACAATTTAATGCCTCTTCGTCTAACAAGCATTGAATATGAGAGGAATTTATTTTTTATACTGGTATTAAAAATAACATTCCTTCATTATTTCGATATCAAGTGGGTGACTTCTTCACTTATTTAAGTAGTACTCGTATTGATATTTGAATTGTCGGCATTGTTATATTTGTTCTGAATTGCTTTCACTAACTGAGACCGAATGGTATGTTATTTCGTATGGGAATAAATCAGTGAACTTTTTCAGTTTGTGAGTATTCAAACAAAAACTTCGCAGCCTTAATTTAAGTTAACCGTATATTGAGTTCATACAAAAGCACAAATAAAACCCCCATACATCAATATTATTCCACCGCTACAGTTAAAGTCGACAGCTCATTAGAATAACACACTACCTGAATCGAACTTTGTGAACAAATAAACAATAATTAACATAATCATTAAAATCATTCGTAGTACGCGCAAACATTTCTGCTAAGGGGGTATATCGTGAATAATTAGATTTTAGGGTAAAAGGGTTAATGATTGGGTACACAATCCATTCGGTTAGAATACAAACACGTGGGATAACGTAAAATTGGTTGATATAGTCAATCGAACGTCGGTGTTTGACCTCCTCTGAGTAAATAGAGAAATAATACAATCAATTAGATGGCGAAGATAGGCCATGTATGTTGTATTTACAAAGTGTGGCGCCAGCCATTGTCGAGACGGCAAAAGGAGAATGGAGACAAAATATCAGGACATCCATTACGTACTCGAGTATCGTATATTATTATTATCTCGAATTAATGACTTCTTCAATCTTCACTGCCTCGAATTGAACTTTATGTGAAATGTTAAATGGAAATGTACAATTGTTTTGCAATGTACAAAGAACGATGTTAAAACATTACAATTTGTATGGACGATTCAGTAGTCGATAGGTAACGCTTCCGTTCTATTACACCGCCCATACACAAACGTCCCGATAATACTCAATACTGCTGTAACAGGAAGAGAAAAAAAGAGCCACGTTTATTTCTTGAATTTAAACTTCGATGTGAAACGTATTATCCGATATTAAAGTATTTTAGCACGTCTGGTGGTTTATTTGTCGTAAGCTTTATGTGATTCAACTGTTATTTTATTTGATCTGGTGTCTTGTAATTTATTATCTTCCTTTTTAAAACCTTAAAGGTATCAATAACTTAAGAGCGCTTAATACTCGGTCACGGTAATGACGATTTGAATATTTCATAGATCATATGAACAGCATTAAAGCTTTATTCAATGTAAAATTACTGAATACTTTTGGGAGTAGTATTTCTAATAAACCCCCAAAGGCTTAAAGCTCCTAGAATACAAAATCAAATTAACGATTTTCGAGCTCATGATTAATATCCGAAACTTAATTACCCTTTCACTGTTGCTAGAAGCAATTAGACTGTAGATCCTATTGGAATGCTTAAAATAATTACCGGCGACGCGTGACATATACGGTTGGTGCAATATGATCTAGCAGGCTGAAAACAGGATACGGGGCTTAATGGAACTGAATTTAAATGTATACTGAAAAGACAATACTAAATTCGAATACGTTTTGAAAACATCAAATTTAAAAATGTTGATAGTATGCATTCAAAACTACATATTTTTCTATGGTTCGGTATATTTCGATTGATATTATACAATTCAATATAAATTAAAAATGGCTCGAGGAAGTTTTTAGTAATTTCAAGCCATAAAAAATAGCATGTATGTATGTATGTATATAAAATATTTTTGCTTACAATTACTATAACGCTGTAAAGGGATTCTTTACTTTATTTTCAGATACCGATAAATATCACGATGCAGAGCAGGAACAATTTATTATAAGACACTATTCATTATTCAGTGTGGAAGAAAGTAAGTAATCGAAAAATTCAGTAAGTCATTGAAATAAAACAAAACACTACTTTTTTGCTATCAGTATCAAATTAAATCGTTCAATTTTTTTTTAACTTATACGAGTTTTGTCAGTAACGACCCGGGTTCCGCCTTTTGTCATCTTTGGAAAATCAAGTTATTGGATGAACTTGAACTGTCAGTTTTAAATTTACTCAACCTGTTGCATATATATTTTTAAAATTTATTTTGTATGGTTAACCGATAAAAATGTTACAACATTTTACTATTTTATTCAATAGAAGCTTATATTTTAAATGATAATTATTTGCAAGTGCTTACCTATAAGTGAACAGAATGGTAGATTCATCATCAGAAGAAATGATGTCCACACCATCTTCCCCCACATTTCTCGCTCAACGCAACGCATCTCGACGTCTTCTGCAAGATGTCACTCGATCCTGGAACTTCCTCACTCTATGGCGTTTTTCATTCTCTTTTGTCTGAACTTTTATCACTACCGCCGATCTGGAAAAGAAACGAGAAAATTTTAAGATAAATTAAACTTTTAGACTTAAAGTCGACCACTGAAGCCGTTAAAGCTTTATTCAATCAAGAGTGTGTGCCGTGTTCAAAACTCCTGAGAATGCTTAAATTAAATGAGTATTTTAAAATTTTATTTTGACAATTTTTGCTTTGTATTTTTACCACAAAATATTTTCGGTATTCTCTTCTTATATTTTAGGACGTTATTGCTATTTTCAGATTGACATTATTCTTAAATTATAAAGTAATCATAAATTCATACGAGTGCTGTCAGTATTCAAAAATAGCTAAACAATTTCATTTTAAACATAAATACATATGCGAGCAAATTTGGATCGCTCAAATTATATAAACAGTATTTTTATTATTATATATAAGTAATGAACTAAATAATTCGCCGAAACGGGTCCGACATCGTTGACTTCTATAACACACCTCATGAGTTCGAGTTCCAGCACATGTAATATTTTCTCCAGTTGCTTTATCGATTTTGTTCGAAGGCATGGGCGTTTGTGTTGTCTAAAAGATTCATCCCACCCATGCAATCATATGAACGGGGCGCAGTGAGGGCGATTTTCTAATTTTTAGTTATATCCTATCCTTATTCTTTCTACCTCAACTCTCATCGAATTAAAAAGGTTTGAGTGGCTCATATACGCTTTCTAATAAAAACTGATATTTACTCAGCTCACCTAAATTATTGGTTAGGTAATTGTGAGACAATATTAGCACTTATTTGATAGTGTCTAATTCTGTGATATGACGGAATAAGACTAGCATGGGATGTTAATACTGATGGTTAGAATAATAATAATCCTTGACACGTAGAAACTCAGTGGCAAAAATATCATTTTTTTTCTATAATACCAATATTATAATGATACACGTGTATCGATTGACAAACTGATTTAAGACATAATTCAAATCATCAAAACATACATTTGTAAGTGGGCGTATAATTTCTGATATTTTAGATAAACAGATACATCAACATCTTTAAAAAAAATCTATGGTAAAAAGCAGCAAATATAATTTTTTTGTGAAATTATTAGCAAGCACCGCAGGATTCTGTTTTTGAAAACACATGAAGAGCATCTTCAAAATGAAGAAAATATTTACATATGTGTATGGTTTGTATTGATAAACCAACGGATATAGATCAAGTTATTCTATATCGGTATCAAAACTTAAGCTAAGTTTAGCAAATCGGCATTTGTGTACGTATATCGTAATAAGCATTTCCAATATATCCTCAAACTTACACATATTAGACATAGAGACTAGCCGTGCTTTCCATAAGCTCCTTGCTTGTCAGAAAATATAATAGAAAAGGGTTCTACTAATTTCTAGTAGCTGTGTGTTTTGGGGTATTAATTTTAATCAGTGATCCCTGATGTAATGAGGGTTGGGCAACATACAAACGTCCGTTACATGTTATAATGTTACGAGTATATATGCCCATCGGCCATATTTATACCTCACCCTATCTTTCAAGAACATACATTTTTAGTGCTATACGCTACATGAAAACTTAAACAACATCGCATACAAACTTTGCTTACGCTTGATATCCTATAATTAGTACTAATGCGTAATGATATATCTTCTAAGGGTAACTACAGTTATACATATAAATGCAATAGCTATTATTTTCATAGAATGATAATTTGATAAATGGGCGTCTAATAAAGTTTAATTTATGAGTTTTGTTTTAATTATTTGTTTATAAAACTTTGTTTTCATATTTCATGATGTATGAAAACCATGCTATCATATATTTGAACGTAGTCAGTGTTTTGTTTTTCTTATAAAAAATTCTGTTATCAATTATTAATGTCTATTTGAATGATTTTATTTACAATTTTTATAAAAGTGACTAATTTTATCTTTTTTATGAATTATATACGCCCATCCCATCGACTACGAATCATTAAATCGATTGAAAAATTAGCATTTTAAATTGTCCGTTTAAGGATTGAATACTCTACACACTGTAACCAAACGACCCCACCGACACGACATTGACCACTCAGCCTCATGCCTGGTATAATAGTCCGTTTACTACTGTTAATTATTAAGACAGAAATATTAATTAATGATATCTTTCATTAAAAGAAGCGTAATATTTCGTGATTATAAATCCAAGAATAAGTCTTCATTTACTGAAAATCACTAATAGCACCAAAGTATTAAATAACTTTTAATTTGTAAAGTATCTTTCCTAATTGAAATATGATACAAATATGTGTGTTCAAATTTACGATACCACAGAGTCTTTTGATAAATTCTGCCTGTGCAAAGAGTGTAAACTTCCATGTTTAAGTATGTAGCTACTCAGAGATGTATTGAGAGTAACATGTTAGGCGAAATTTTTCGCTTAAGTAAACCTATCGTAATAAGGAATACCGTTGTAAATATTTTGCGTTTGTTTCTTTGTAAAGCTCCCGAGCTATTTTAATAAACATAGTCTTTATCACAAAGCTTTAAGGTTGTTCGGTAAAAAGTTCGGATACCTACACGCTTTGCTTTGATTCGTAAATTAAATTTTGGGGCTCTTATATATTGGGATAGGAAAAATTTCACAAATCTACTTAAAAAAGAGTTGAGATTTGTGACAATGAATAGCAAACAAAGCTAATAATGATATTCGCTACGTGAAAATAACAAAAGCATTTCATAAAATGTAGTATAAAATAGAGAATTCCGGTCACCTTCATATTAAAAACAAAAAATATTATAGAATATCTATATCAATAGTAAATACGTCGGCTTTTTCCAATTATTATATTCAATCTGAATTTCAAAGTAATTTTGTTTACAACATTACATGATTAGGGTTTTCTAGATATCTATAAGACTTCTCGGATAATGAAAATTGATAAAAATGAAATAATGGAATTGCATTTTTTGAACTTCACATATCAAAAAACAAAAAACAATAAATACTAGAAGAATATTTAAAATAATGAACAAAAAAGAAATATTTTCCCAAAAAATAAGTTTTCTAAAAATTTGTCTGGAAGAACGTTTGCTTCATAAACAGTCTCTTTAAACCTTTCGCGATAAATTTCAAAAGTTGAGTAACTTTTTCTGGCAACGGCACTTGTTTACGACAGGTTTGAGTAATATTTTATTTACTTTTCATTTCAACACGCTCAGAAAAAAGCAAGCGCAAGTATTTTTGTACCTTTCTACTTGATATTCTTGTAGATTTTTTTTTTAAAACTTATCCACTGTTAATTAGCGATTTCAAAATTGAAATGATTCATATTATATATTTTAATCAAGTAGTGATGCAAGCAATGCAGAGTAATATGTCGCTTGGAAGAAGTGGAACTATGGTCAGGCAGTGTTTGTGGGCTAAAGCGTCAGGCTTTAGCCCACTAAACACGTTGTAGAATTTCTATTGACGAGAATCCACCACCGTCTAAGACATTGGATGCTGAGTACACGCCTAGCGTGCTCATTTTCATACTAAAAAACAGGTTCAACATTGAAATCGTTAAGAATAACATTACGGGCCCGTACTAAGAAGTATATACCCCTTCTTGGTGATGAGCTTCTCATGAATAATAACACTTGTAAATCACTGGCAAAATGATTCATTGAAAAATGAGACGCACTATATCTTGTAAACCAGCATTCAATTGTAAACAAATTCACAAAATCAGGGAGAACCAAATAAAAACATTGAGCTGAAAATTATTTGTAAAGATTTTATAAAAAATACAATTTTAGCTGAAGATGATAAGGAAGAATAAATGAACAAGGATTGATGATTCATTGGTTAATTATTGATAGCGAAAGAGTTTGAAAGGTCTACAATCGTTAAGACTTCCTTTAAAAACAATTTTGATAGAAATTAATAACCGGAACATTTCTAAGCACTATCTTAGATTGTAAGCAATATAAAAAGTTATCAAAATTCCAACGTAGTTAATCAATTCTAGAGTACAGTTACAATAAAACCATATAAAATATAATATTGTGTTCCGACTAATATTCATTGGAATGATTGTTTGGAAAAGTATGTGAGTTATCAAAGAGGAAATCAATAAACATCGTATTCGCTGAATAGTAACTACGATTCGCAAAACGAATTCTACGAATTGGCATACTGTAATCAAAAGTTTCTTCCCATTACTGGAGGAAAACAATTAAACTTCATTCCGAGCTTTATTTAGACATGTTTATTTTAACTAAACTAATTCTGTAATGGACGAAAAGTTTCTCTTCACGCCGTTTAATGTCGATTAGCAGACAAAGTTTTACAATATAGAACTATCGCTTTATCCCTCTGATACAAAATACATCTCATAATCAAGCAAACAAATATCACAAAATTTAGAAATAAATACAAATATTTTTTGCTTTTAATACTACAAAACTCTTAATCTTTACATATATATGTATATAAATGTTAGACTACAACTAATGTCGCAAAAATCATTTTAACAGCTTCGCTACTTTTGTATTGCGAATTTGAAGCGAGTTACGTACTGTATAATACGTTTTCGTTAGAAATGTTTTAGACTGCTTATTTTCGAGTGGGAACTTTATTCTTTTTGCAAAAAATATCACTGCAATAAAAGTTTTGACAGGTCCGTGGTCGACTGGTCAAGTTGTTGGCTTTATATCCTAGTTCAACCACCTTCAGGCATTTATTTATCAGTGATCCTTCAAAAGGTTATATTTAATGCATAGCATTAAGAGCAGGTATGGATAAAAAGCAACACAATTCAGATGATGTGACTTAAAAGTATATTCCTTAAAAAACATAAATCTCTTTTGTAGTGAGTGCTTAATACAACAATAAGCTCACATAATAAATCTACGACAGATATTACTAAGTATTATTTTTTCATACATAATTGAAAAACTAAGCCTTTTTAAGCAACAGTTATGATTTTACTTATTAACTAATCAACAACTGTAGCAAATACATTCTTCTTATTTCGTTTTTCTTTATTTAACTATACTTCGTTACAAAAAAATTACACCAAGCCAGTTTCACTATTTTTTTAAACGTAAATCAACGATCACCTTGTTCTTTGTCACGCTGGTAAATATTTTTCAAATTAAATAAAACTCCTTGTGGTTAAACACCTTTACACCTTCTTAATCTTAAGTCAAAAAACATGTTCATATTCAACTTAAAGAGCTTTAAAATAAAAGAAATATGAAAAAGATTTGTAATTATTTATTGTAAGCAACTTATTGTGGACAGATTTTATTATCTTCGATTTTAGTCATTGAGTATTCCGGTGAGGATACTGTTCATTTGAATATTTTTGGATTGAGAAGCTGCATAATACCAATGGGAGGGACGTTTTTGAATAAATTTGAAAAACTGGAATAAAAACTTAGACGAAATGAAAAATAATCCTCAGATAGGTTTTAAGAAAGAGAAAAGTTACTAATTAAAAAAGAAAACATTTTACTTTTGAATTTTTTTTTGCCGCTAGTCAGTATTCAAGTTCATTTTCTGTGTAATTATTATTTGATTTACGGTATATTTCAACAATTTTGTAGTAGGAATTTGAATAATTAAAAAAAGGGATGTATGTATATACATATGTATGTACTTGTTTGGCTAAAATTACAAATGTTGACGGTATTTTTTCATAATTCTCTGAAAAGTAAATTGTTACTTTATTAAAAAATGGTTTCGAAAATTATCTTCTTTAAATTATCGATAGCGACGGCACATGTATGTTTTTATAAATATATAAATGATGTGTATTAATAGTATAAAAAATATAAAGAAAAAACTGTGTATCGTGTTTTTTCAATTATTTAATATATTCAATAACTTGAGTTTTCGCTAGATCATCGAAGACAGTGCTTTAAATGAGAATTATGGAATATGCTTAAAATATATTTAAGATTTTGTAAATATGCTACCATTCCGGTCCGTGGCGCAGTGTCAACGGCGTTGGCTTGCGTGCCGGATCGCCCGGGTTCGATTCCCGGTAATAGCGGATTTTTTCAGTCGATAAATCTGTTTAAAGGCATGGGTGTTTGTGTTATTGAAAATCCCTTCCCACCTTTACGATCCCAAAAAGAGCGACGCATAGTGACAGCGATAAACTAATCACTGGTCCTGTCCTAGTCCTCGTATCCTTTCCATCCCTACTCTCTTCGAAAAAAAAGAGAGATTGAACAACTGAGTAACAAGCAGTTCTCGTAGAAAAAAAAAAATATGTTATACAAATAAGTGCAAAATTATTTCGCTTAAAATTTATCTTGTTAAATAATTTTTTATCCTGTCACACACAAATCAGACATCATGAACATTTGACCTGGAAATTTTTGTGAATTTAATTCAACCGTGCCTGAAACTTTTATTTCCAACCCTATTCCATCTAACCTTAGAGATTCTGAATCTTTACGCGATCGTCGTAAGACATAGCACGTAGGATGAAGGCTACGTGAGGTCAGGATAAATAAAGGAACATCGTTATGTTTACATAGTTAAAGATGATTTACGAGATAAAGGCCATAATTTATTTTTCGACCCGACCTCAAAGGTTAAACCAGAGTTAAGCGGGAGTGAGATAGCATAAAAAATAAAAACTCAAAATTAATATTATGTAGCGCAACTCATTTTTCTTGGTCGAGTGTTGCTTTTTTATACATAAATCAAAAATAGATTTTATTTTTTGTGTTTAAGTAAAGAAAAGATAAATCACGCTGACGACATCCTTTTGGTAAAAAGCGAATTACGGGCAAAGAAAAATCTGATATAGTGAATGTCAGTGAAAGAGAACTTTCCTGATTACCTGTTCTGATATAAGGGAAAAGAATAATCAAAAATCAATTCCGAATAATCTAAAAAATTTTCGTTGAAAAAATACATTCGATGTCGTGGTAAATGTGTTTTATAACTTTGGCGTAAGAGAAAAAATATCCGTTAGCTTTTTCGCTTAATGCAGGGGTTCCCAACCTTATTGGACCCCAGAGCGCATTTAAAGAAAAATGTTGGGCGGGGGGCGCCACCTATTTTTTCTAAGGATATTATAAAAAGATAATGTTTTTTTCAACCATGTCCGCTACTACCGCGGAGCATGTGGACTCTGCGGCGATAATCTTAAAATATTATATGTTCTTTTCTACGAGAACTGTTTGTTACTCAGTTGCTCAACCTTCCTTTTTTTAATAAAGTGAAAACTCGTTGAAAAGACTATCAGTGTCATTTTTTTCTTGCTGCGCCTCTTCTTGGACACAACCTGCAAAGCATGAAGCTATTATTTTGAATTATATTATATTTTATTTAATTGGCAAATAAAATGTTCGACAGTAAAATTGCTTTGTTTTGATTCTATAACCCCCCCCCCCTCCTTGCTTCCCGTAAAAAAGGAAAAATCCGAAACTTCATTTTGTAATTTTATCATTTTAAAATATAAGAAACAATCTTGCTTCATTACTTAAGCAATCTTTGCGATAGTAAGTCCGAAGATGCCTCTGAAAAAGGAGAAACACGTGTCACAGTTAGCAGCTCAATACGTCGAATAATCAAAGTTATTTTAAATTTTATAATTAAAAGGACCATTGGCTCGATAGTCGTAAACTGCAGAAATCTCTCTTCAAACTGTTTTTGAAGCATTTGAATGTGTATGACGTTTAATTCACTGTTATCTGCCATTTCCTTTGTATTTGGGAAATGCACGATAGACTTCACATGTCGATGTGATATCCAGAAAACTAATTTTGCAAAAATGTAAAGATAAAAATGTTTCGAGCTAACGTTGGCGGGTGCACAGAAGCCGGTCGGCGGGTTAGGAACTCCTGGTTTATTGTATATCTATTGCTTTGATACAGGCACAAAAATGTATGCCGTGACGTTGTCCGAAACCTATATTACTCAAACCATTTTTTTTGTTACTTTGAACTTGATTTCAGATTTTATTGTAATATACGTTTTTCTTGTTTGTGTTATAATCATTTAATTTATTAAGATGTTAGTTATCATACTGTGAAAAAATAAAATAAATTATCTTTAATATAACATCGATACATCCATTTTACTTTTTGGTTTTTATGCCAAACCAATCTAACTTTAAAAAACTGTACTAATAATATTGTAAAACAGTTTTAATGCATTCCGTATTTCTGTTAAAATGTAACAGCGGTATATGAGGTAATCTCAGTTCACAGTACAGTGTTTTATTAATACAAAAATCATCATGTCAAAGTTATAAGCCAATTTAGATTCAAAATTTCTTATTTTGGTAACAAAGATTTCTGTTTAAAAAAAATACGGATATTTTTGAATGTTTTACAGTCATTATTCCATAATTGATAAGTATTATGTATAAAAACAAAAGTTTCCATAAGCTGTAATGTTTATGGGAAGTGCCATAAACAAGCGTGCCTGTTCGGTTAACAACTAACTCGATCTACCAAATTACTATGCTAATGTGGGCGACACAAGGTATAAGAGGGTTTCTTTCGTGCATAATATAGCCAAACCTCTTATAAATAGGTTGCGACATTTTTGGGTCCAGATTCATAACGTTAATTTGGAGTGTAATTATAGTACGGGTGTTCACTTAAATAATAAATGTCGTATTTTTATCATGGTTCTGCTGTTTTTAAATCATTTAATTTTCAACTGATAACATTTATTTTATGCAACGTTTGAAGGGGGAACGCTAGTTGAATGTGAAACAGTGTGGTATTATAAAGAGAAAAATAAATACAATCTAAACAAAGATAACAATCTTACTACACTGCCATAAAAAAATATCTTGCAACCTTTTTACAGTCACACATAGTATAGATGACATTTTATATAAGCACATTTAATACTAATTTCGATACATTTGCCAAAGCGCAAAAGAATACAAACTTAATCAATCAAATATAGTGTGTGACTTGTTTTGATAGTTAAATTATAATCTATCTACTAAATTACTAATTTCTGTTTATTATATCTTGCGTTGGTATGAAAATTAATTCGTTGGTGAAGAATGTAAATATTTTTGGAACATACGGCCACGGTATGGTAACTTCAAGATGCTCTCGCGACTATGTTCATTTGGCAAGTATAATTCCATTGAGTTTGTCTTATACATGGCTGAATGGGTGATATGCTAATAGAACGAGATCTATCCCGGTGGAGGAAGATAACTTTCAGATATAGATTTCCGTAAGGCAACCGAAGCGCGTGGGTTAAGTCTAGAACTGGTTTGTAATTTTTATCCACAGATTTTTTCAATTATTATTTGGTAAAAATGTATTACTTTCAAAATATATACAATAAACTACAGCGCTTGTTTTATTATACTTAATTTGCTATGTCTAAGATTCTTGTACGTAGAATCATAGTGTAAAGGAATAAAAGATCTTTATTGTATAACCGCTTCAATTAGTGGTATCACATAATTATGATCGTGTCGTTAGTCTTCGTGATTGTTTCGCATGCGGATATTGTCTTTTGTTAAGGTTACAGAAGCACAAATAATATTTACAACATCGATAACGACATGACATGCTGAAATTAATAACCTCAAATGAAAGATTTTCCTATAACAATATTGTTTATGTGTTCTACCTTGTAACTTAAAAAAACTCAATAACGTTAATTCTTCTACAAGATAATCTACCTGTTACGTTTAAAAAATCATTTTAAACGACTTACATATTTTGAATGCTTATATGTTTAGTAAAAATAGTCATGATTCTTAAAGAAATAAATATATTGATTTAATTTAACCATTACAAAGTATCATATTAAATACACATTTTTTTAAATGAATTTGGCGTAAAGTCCACTGGTAAAAAATGTATCGAATATACTGTTTATGGATCTGAAAACTCTTTCGCGCCACTTAGTAAGCGCACGCTAAAAAAACGGGAGTATCGATTAAGGATTAAGGGACCGGTTAAAGGTCATCAACAATAATTTTTTGAATTTTTTTTGAACAGTTTTTGAATCGATAATACCATTTGGCTTTATCTGTTAAGTTTAAAACAATAAAATTCATAAATAATACATTTCGTACACTTATTATTATTTTATTAACTAAAAAGATAGTTTTCCGGGTAGAAGGTTTGGTTACGGTTATTCACGTCACCGTCTCTTAATATGATAAAGCTTCGCAGTCAAAAGGTCACGATCGCCTATATTAATGATCTCCTCAAATTATTATTAATGTTGAAAATCGAAACGATTTATTCAAATTTTCAATACGTATACAAAATCAGTTTGTGACCACTAACCATCCAAAGTACTAATTATTTTACTTCAGAGTCTTCTTTAAAGTTCAGTTAAAGAAACTTGGATTAATTTGTATTTGTTTGTCATAATGCGACAATTTAGTAGACCTTGAATGTTCGATAATCGATAACAACAAAATACAAACGTTTTTAATTGAAATTATATTCTGTATACTCACTTATAAACTACCTTACTAAATCATAAACTCTATTTTCTGTTTATTAAAACATAATATAACTACATATGTACATGATTGTGTACTTTATCATACTTTTAAAAATATACTATTTTTTCTCGAAATATGTTAATATCGTATGAAAAAAATATGGAGGTCTTATCCTCTGAATTAATGAAGCCCTAGCTTATGGTGTAACTCAACCCAATAAGTATGCGGGATAGATATTTCGTTACATTTTCTCGTATCAAGGTTTATCTCTTGTAGATACTCCGGACAGATGGTGTTTAGCTTTAAATTTAATAACGCTTACACTGGATAATATATTGCCTAGGAAAATACAGGATATTCACAAACAATTTTTAGTGATGTAAATATAAACATTTTTCTCGAATGGAATTCAATAACAGAATTATAATTTCTTCATTTCTTTTGCATTTTGTTTAGCCCTTGCAACGCGCAGTGACAAAAAATTTTCGGCCACAATTAGCAAAGTGGCGTTATTTTAACAAAACAAAGAAGATTTTTTTCATGAAATAAACTTCAAAGCAAAAATAATGACAAACGAATACTCTTTTAATAATTAAGCTTATAATAAATCTATGAAACATTTTTTTCTATCATACGGTTCATTGATTTAATATGAGATAAATGATGTTAGGCTTTTATCAAAATATATTATATTATAATACGTTTCACATTAGCTTATTCGTGTTGAACAAACATTAAATTTATATAAAATTATTAATGACTTTTAATTAGATGGGAATAAAAAAAACGTTTATGGACCAAAGGATTCATGTTATTCTCAATATTAATTTATAATAAATAAATTCAGCTCCTTGGAAGCAGAGAAAAACAGTAAGCAGTCATAAGTATTTTTTAACAGGTGCATTTTTTTTCTTTCCTAATTGAAATCAATGCGTTGGCTTTCTGATTTCTTTGTTAAATAGAAAATATTAGTTTATTCCATTTTTTTGTTTCAAGGTTTCGAGGAGATATACTAAAAAACTTCTCCCATAAATATTGATTCTTTGACACGTAACGTACAATATTCTTTTGTATCTAATGGTATTTCTAACTCAAAACATCAAAAATCGAGGGACATTTCTTTTATCCTATGACCAATTATGCTTTTGTTATTGTTTTCTAACTGAAAACTTTTGAGCGGAAAGCTATCAGGTCACTCAATGTGTTTCAGATTATTGTCTCTGGCTTATCCAGCTGAAGCAACTATATATGAATCGCTACGTTCATCTCTCCCCATGTTGTAATTTGAGAAGATTAAAACAAGAACAAAAATTCCGGGCAAAGCTGGGTGGTAAAACTTATAATATTTTATTGGAACATAAATTGTAAAATGTACATTACTAATTATTTTGATTATGAACACATATCTAACCGTCAAAAATATGTAGAATCCAGAATTAATCAGTGTTTAATATTTTTTCATATGACACATTGCTTCTGGTCATCTTATACACGAATACAAAACCGTATATTTAGTTGACCCTAATCCTGCCTACAAAGCAGAGGGTCTTACAATCGATACTAAGCAAGGCAGCATCTTATATCGGGCTATAAGCCAGAGTACTTGCCTTAGTACTAGAGTTTATTGAAAGTACAGTTTTGAAAGAAATGAAAGCTTATATAATTAAGGATTTCGACTGAGGGTGCTTGATGGAATTTCAATGTCGGGTTTCGCTTTTCGGAATCTTCAAGCATTTCAAGTGCACCAAGTTAAATGGCCATTAAAATATAAATTAGCGAAAATTGAATGTAGACAAGTTTCAATGAATTAAGTGGGTTTGTTACAATTATGGGGATTTTTTAAAATATTAATGACCAGATAATAACATAGTAATATATTAACAGGGGCAAATTTAAATTATTTTACCAAGAAATCTTGTTAAAGATTTTTTCAAGGGATCAATAACGAAAGACTCAGGTGATATTAGGATATGGCGTAGAATTATTTATTTTACCAAGAAATCTTGGAAATTAATCAAGCTCAGCTTAACAGTTTGCTAATTTTGAATGAGCATCTTTAGCTACCGAGCTCAACATTGTTGTACCCTTTTAAATAATTGTCATTTATTAATAATGCAAGCACTTGCAATCATTAAATATTAATTCAAAGACTTGAAATCAATCAACTCATTAATAATAGGTCGGATAAAACCCTTGATTTATTTTAGATATTACTATGTTATTATCTGGTCAAAAATATTTACAAAAATCCCCATAATTATAACAAACCCACTTAATTCATTGAAACTTGTGTACATTCAATTTTCGCTAATTTACATTTTAATAGCCTTTTAACTTAGTGATCTACTTCTTTTTTTGCATATAAACGATACCATCTGTTTACTACGCGTCAGTTCAAGTACATTCGTGCACTTGAAATGCCTGAAGATTCCGAAGAGTGAAACCCGGGTCGTTAACGACGAAACTCATGGAAAAGTACAAAATTCAATTTTGAATGCTTATATATTAATTTTGTCCATGACAACAATAGACATCGTACAAAAATCATAATAATTTTACAAAATTTTCGTTATATTATTTTGAATATTGAAGGAAACCACATGCAATGTGATGTGTATATTTATGGCAACTAAATAAAAGAAGCGTTTAGTCAGAAAACAGAAGCCAGAGTACCGTATGATTTTTACTGAATCAAAAAAAAACAACAAGAAAAGGTTTACCACTCACAGCTTGGAAACAATTTTTTTTAAGTAAGTTTTATATATTGTTATGATACTTAACGATATAACATTAATTTTCATAATTCAATAAACCCCTAAATATAGCAAGATTTTGGTATAATCTTGTCTTTTGCACCATACAGGAAAAGTAGTTGTATAAACACAGATTATTCCAGTTACTTCCTTTGGTATTTGAATTATAAGCACAAATTCCAACAACGACTTATTCCATATAGAACATCGCTCCTCAAACAGCGATATGTTTTTTTTCTTATACTTTACTTTGAAGATAAAAACATATTACTGTTTGTCGAGCGATATGGGATATGCATAGTTGTAAATAAATACGTAACATTAATTTTCAACTCATTGAAATTCTTCTCCTTTCTAAGAAATGAAAAAAGATCGAGCATCTTCCAAAAAGACATACACCGCTAATGACAGATTGTTTTTAAATGAAAATTTGATATAAATTTGATAATTATCGTGATGAGCGAAACCGGTTCTGATCTTTATAAGACTATTTGTGAAAGTAATACTTAAAAAAATGTTTTATGTCTTTTCAAGTAACGGTTGACTCATTAAAAGTGATAGCTTTTTTATTCCCCGCTTAAAAAACAAAGATATCAATTTTACTTTATATTAAATTGAAATGTACTTCCACAAATTTAGTGCCGAACACATTTAATCATTTTCTAACGTTCACAGAAATTCTTAGTTTTCTAGTATTAGGTATCTGATACGCGTTCTCAATTAATTCTGTTTCAGGAAACATCCATCTTGCTCTGCGTTCTTCGCATTCTTACTTTTGTAAGCCTTCGTCTAACAGCATAATCCATCTATCTTTCACTTAGATATGGTAAAATATTATTTAACTCAGCTATCATCGGAAAGGCAATTTCAAGAATCAAGCATTCCGTTTTGTTTTTAAAGAAAATAACAATAAATTGATTATTTGAACTTTATTATAACAACCGGTATAATTATACTGGAAGGGAACACTGTAAGCTTAGAAAAATAATTTACAAGAAATACATTACCTTACAATTATTTTAACAGATGTGGTTGTAAATTTTTACTTACAAACAATATACAAATCATTCTAATGTTAACTTTTTTCTATCTACACAAACCTACGATAATCTTCTTTTTATTATTAAAACTTTTTGCTCTTTGCAAATAATGATTTTTAAATATTCATTTTATTGCTACTTAGAGATACTTACAAAGTTATCGATTATATTAATATATTGCATGTATAAATCATTTAATATAATAAAAATAATTAAGTTATAGAAAATTGTCCCAACCAATATTTCTTTTTCGTCATAAAATGAGTAAAATGATGCATCCGTATTCATTTTTTATTTTATTTGTTAAGTTTCTACATAGTTGTCATTTTCGACTACATACCAAGCGGGTCATAAACCCGATCAGAAGCGGTGCCAAGAGATATCCGGGTCGGAGCCTCACGCTGAAATTGACATACTATCCAATAGAATTAACACAACAAAAGAACCGTCTGATAAATAAGTAACGTTTGAATTCAATACTTCACTTCAAATATGTCAAACCACAATGTCAATTGCTCGTATGTATATTTTTTTTTCATTCATATTCCGTTAATTAAACTGTTCTTCCAAGTCAGGTGTGGTCGACTTGGAATATTCTTTGCCCCCAATAGCGATCTTTAAAATCAATAAAATAATAATCATACTTTCATAAATACTAAAATCTAATTGAATTTTCCTATATGGGGTATCCCATCATTAAATGTTTCCCCACACCTGTTTGATGCTGCATAAAAAATAATTTCTGTATGCCTAATAGATTTAAAGCTGTTTATCGTACCTAAAAGTATACATACAAAGTTTACTGTACCTATTTATTGTGACGACTATAAATTAACTTTAAAATTTACTATTTGACTTTGAGTCCGTACAATTTGTCATGAAATTAAAAATGAATTATTCTTTGGTCGTGGTCTTGACCCCTTTTTTGTTGAAAATTTACTACCAACGGAAAATAATATCTTAAATCGAACGTGATTTTTATCAAAAAAGGCTTTGAAAAAATTACACGTCAAAAACAGCAAACAAAAATGTATGGATCGACTTTATGAACACATCTGACAATATCGGAATGACTGAAAAAAGTTGAAAAAAATAATAATAAAAGCCCGAGCCCGATGTATTGACGGTTATAAAGCTGACGTCAGTCGATTTCTGATTTATTGCTCCTGATTTTCTTTTACGTCTCACTTTATTTCATCCCGTCCACTTTTCGTCGTTTTATTCCTAAACAAAGTTTCGGCAAGGACGTGATTTTCAACCTGGACGAATGACTTTTTTTCAGTAAATTCTCTTACCCTTTGAGATTTTACTGAACTTCGTTGGGGTATCATTACTTTTTTAGCTTGCGTTTTAACAACAATTCGCCTTTCAAACTTGTTTTGTTCCTAATAGAAGAAACCTTTTATTTAATTCAATAATATATTTTGAAAGAATTTATTACTCGTATTAAATATCGCAAATGTCAGTTATTTTGGTAATTTGATATGGTAAAAACCTTACAAATTTTAACTTATGTAATATTCATATTAAAGATGTTTTCTTCCAAAAACAATGAATACCAATGGCATTAAGCACACAATTTTTGAACACATACAGAGTAATTTTTTTTTAAATTTCAGAACGTTTCAAATTGAAGCATAAATATTTTGGATTTTTGTTTTTTATATTTCCTTGATTGATAAACCGATCCAACAAAAACAAGTCATATTATCAATCGCGTAAGTCTTACAAATGATTTACAGAAAACGTTTCAGATTTTTCAATTCACGTTACACATTCAAAACACAAAAACAATATGTGTGTGAAAAATACAAAACCTTTTAATTTGCAAGAATCTATATGAAATATAGTATATTTTGAAATTTTAAGACCTCATTTTTAATATTTTTATACATAACGAAAAACATTCTATATATTTGTGAGTTTTTTAGTTAACCTTGTAATATGAAGACCTTTTTTAATTAATATAGAGTAAGTGTCAACTTGTAAAATAAAATAAAAATTATTAAACCTGTATTATTTGGTCGAGCAAATAAAACGGGAAAAAGGTTTTTTTTTTATGTTAACGTTCGTTATTTATTGTTAGTTGATGTTCGCTAAAACATGAGAATACATTTGCCAAAGGTTGCTATACGTTTTAGCCGTTAGCTTTTTAAAGCATTTTTGCATAAAACTTGCTATAATAATACAATTATACATGGTGCTTTAATTACAAACGCCGCAGGGAACAAACCAACCAAATGGGCTAAAACTGAGGTAACTAACGCTC
The DNA here is from genome assembly GCA_028554975.1 of Himalopsyche kuldschensis. NCBI lineage: Eukaryota > Metazoa > Arthropoda > Insecta > Trichoptera > Rhyacophilidae > Himalopsyche > Himalopsyche kuldschensis. The sequence continues at coordinate 2,680,581 of JAHFWI010000068.1, forward strand.
CCATTAACTTTTCAACGAGAAGCCAATGAAGATGAAAAACAACAGAACTAACGGTAACATTTTGATACCTTTATTTGCGTTCGTATATTTTATTATAGTGAAACTACTTACGCGGCCATAGTTTTTTTCTTCTTCGAAAAACTAGCATACATAGTAGGGGTAGTCTACGATTGATAACGTTAAATCAATTATTTATTGTCTATTGTGAATAAAACTAATAAATGGCATAACAGATGAAGCCAAATAAAATATAATAAAGATAGATACATAATATAAAGCAAAACATAATAATTATTCATCAGATTATGGCAAAAGATACATAATGTTATTTATATAGAAATTATAAGAGTAAAATCAAATTAAAAAACAAAGCATTTCTGAAAATGTCCCCTTTTATTACATTCAATTGTATTTAAATTTTTGAAATAATATTACGTCAAAAAATACATAAATGCGTAGTTGGATATTCAATAACTTTTAAAAAAAATAACGGTTACATTACTTTCTATTATTATTCAAATTGCGCTCAGAATATTTTTTCAAAATGAAGTCACGAATTGCCTTTATTTACAGTTTCAAAAATGACAAACGTTAAATTGTGTTTTAGTTTTCAATCAATTGTATCTTAAAACTAATTTTATTATGTTCATAAATTATCGCAAGTTCTCACGATTTTTATTAACTACTCAAAAAGTTAAATCACTCGATAAGTTTTTACAAAATCCATGTGCTTTAATAGAAACAAATACATTACTTCGAGCAGTGTGACGTCGCATTGTAAGCAAATATGCTTTACTGTATTGAACTGCATTGTGTACGTATGTTAAACAAACACTCGTTGACTTTTTACTTTCAGTACCACAGTATCATTATGCGTCAAATTGGTTCGTCTTTATTTTCATATAACTTTATTCAAATACAACCAATTGGCAATGCCTTAAAAGGGAGACCACTATTTTCTACAACCAAAGCAACCACCACTTTTTTTTTAATGGCTAACATTGCGAAAATCTGATATACCTTCTCAAGGCTTGGAAACTAGTTTTACTGCAGTAAACACATAATGAATGACGCCCTCTAAATTGTAGATTGGAAATTAATACTATGATGCATACTAAATTATAACGACATGTTTACCAATTTTGAATTGTTTGAATTTTGAACTTTTCCATGAGTTTTGTCGCTAACGACCCAGGTTTCGCCTTTCGGCATCTTCAGGCATTTCAAAAGTACAAAATTAAAACAATTCAAATTTGATATTGAAATTCCATCAAGCACCCTCAGTCGAAATCCTTAATGTTTACCAATGTTTATGAAGTTATCGCTGTAAAACATAGAACCACCAAAAAATTTTCTAGATGAGGCTTCAAATCGTTTCCGAAATTTCATTTCAAGCGTGCATCCAATGCATTCGATCGTTGAATATTTAGTATATTTTGAAAAGGTGTCAAAGCTCGGTGACACATGAAAAAAAATAATTGAAACGATACTGATTAATATAATATGTTTTTTCCAAATACCGCATTTTAAAACACGCATAATTAGAAAATTACATAAAGGGAAAGTTTATAGAGGGCTATATTATCTTCCGTGCTTAAATTTATTTCAGAGTAATATAAAGTTCAAGCCAGAAGAATGTTGAAATATTGCCAAATATGTTTTTGAGTAACTACTCATAATTTAATTGAAATTTTCCCGCGCAATATTTCACAGAAAATTATAAAGTGATTCTTATAAATCTGACATTTACATATAAATTATTAAGTTATAGTGGTTCCAATTAAATCGTATTACTAGAGTAAAAAAATAACTATATCATTTGACTTCATCCAAATGTAACCATTTATGCTTTATTTTATAATTAGTTCGATTTTTTCCCATTCCAGAGTTCTTATGCATTTTTTTTATTTGTCGCTTTTGAGATAGATAGCCTTGACCTGCTCTTTATACAAACACATGTTGTATTATCACCCTGTTTTCTTTTCATCAGTCCCTTTCAGAACGGGCGCGCCTGAAAATTCGTTTTATTCTATGCGAGAGCGAGGGTTATGACGAAAAATAAATACGTCAACAGCAGTGGTTAGGATATTTGTTTGAAGTTTATTTGTGTCATACAGTTGCCCGAGATATAATGGGTGAGAGCCCTAAAAACACATACTTATATTATGGAAATTAACCATTTTACATTACACCCACTACATAGAAAATCTCAGCTCGAAACTCTATTTATAACACTTCGTAACTTTCCGCTGATGAGATTAGAAACATATAATGATGGATTTAATATTATTAAATTCGGCGTGTGCGCCATGATGAAGGTTAGTGACTTTTGGATATTTAAAATTAATCAAAACGTCGTCAAACTTCTAGCAAAACTTTTTGAAGCCTACTAAACACTATAATCTGTCTTATGCTGAAGATTTTATTAAATTATTTAATCGTCGCTTAAACAAAACACAATTAAACATTGTATATAAACAACACTTAGTGATTAAATCGAGATATTCTGTAGTGATTTGATTAATATTGGTTCAGACGACACTCATTTGTTGTACGCAAATGATACTACTCTTTCAGAGCTTATTCGATTTACTGATTACGAAGAACCCATCTGACACCCCACCATTATCTTTTAGATTTTATAATTTAATTTTACTTACTTTTTACTTTTACAGCTGTTCTTGGAATTATTATAAAAGTTCAATTGGTTTTATGGGAATTTCTCTTGTCTCATCGTTATTTTGTAAGTTATCCTACTGAGGATATTGCCATGGCATCAAATAATAAAATGCCGCAGCACACTTTTCACACTTCTTTTATCCCGTGCAAAACAACTTAACAGATGCGGATTTTTGTGTTATATATATTATTTATTTTGTCTTTTATCAGTAAAAAAAAACACAATATGCTGTCCAAATATGTTGTCACACATTTTTTATCTGTGCTTCATGTGAAGTAACTGTTACAAATACGCAAATTAATTTTGTGAATATATTTTTCATCCAATCATCGAAATAACTTTTTTGACCATTACGTACATGATTAAAAAATAGTTCTCTCGTCGTAACTGTACGCTGAGGAAATTTTTGTACGACGCATTCATATTGATACTCTCTGAAATACAGCCATATTGCACTTTACTGTACCGTGAATCCATTGTTGTTTTTTCGGAAAATATTTTTAATTGGACCAATGGGTATACGGTGTATGTATGAATACAGCAAAAGTTAGTCCTAGAACATATTTAAAAAAGATAAAAAAAAAACAATAAATCAAATATATTGCATACATACGCATTGGCATTATTATAATTTGTTATGTATCTATTTGCCTAAACGTCGTTGGATTCTGTGATGGACCACCCGAGTTGAAGTCCCGCTACGATCAAATTTTTTCAGTCGATAAATCGATCTGTTTGAAGGCAATATGCGTTCGTGTTGTTGAAAAACCCCTTTTCACCATTCCGATCCCAAAAAGCGGCACGTAGCGATAGCTTTTAGTTAATCACTAGTCCTATCCGAGTACTAGTATCCTTACGATCCCTAATCTCTTTGAAAAATAGAGGTTGAAGAACTGAGAAACAAGCAGTTCTCGTAGAAAAAATAGCATGTTGAGATAAACTCCGTGAATAGTCCATATGCTCTAATGTACCTAATTCCATTTGAAATAAAAGGCAAATATACAGGACGTTTTAAATATTTAACAATAATTTAATTTACATAATTACACTTTGCACGGTTGAAGTATTAGGGTAAATATTAACAAATTTTCAATATTTAAAAACTCGGTTGTCGCCTCTGAGATTTCCAATTTGCTCAACGTGCTAATTTAGAAAAAAAAGCGATACGAAAAATCGTTCGTCAAGGCTTTCCAGAGTATTAAGCTGGGGATCAGTCTCTGATGCACGTGTTGATAAGTCTCAAATAGGATATTAAGTTGGCGCTTTCTTGCTAAGTGGCTTTGATCAATTTAAAAAAGCAGCAAAGCATCTCAGTACTCTTCTTTCTTAGGTTTTGAAAGAAAACGAATGGTACGTTTATTTTTTTATTTTATTTATTTTTAAAATCACTTGATTTTCTTTTTGTCACGAATTTCAATATTTCAAAATAATAAATAGCAAAATCAACATTTGTCAGTCTAATATTTTACGAAATATAATTTCGAACATGCAGACTCGCCGGGTTGCGGATTCAAATATACTAGATGTAATATTTCATATTCAGAATTTTCAAAAGTTTTATGAATTTAAATCTACGGGTATGGGTGTCTTTTTCACAGCATTTTTTTCATTTCAGGGCATTTAGTCAACATCTGGCGTTTTTCTCACGAAATTCTTTCAATGAGAGAAATTCGTTTTCCGTTTCGAAATAAAATATGTTCTCACCATATTGCTGACATTTATATTTTGTTAATACAGCATAACCCAAAATAGTTCTTATGTCTGAATATTTATTTAAGTTGAACGTCTCAGCAATCTATCTTCCGCTTCTGTTCCGCTACGACAATAAAGAGATAGGACACATTTCTGTGGTCTGTGACTTCTTTATCAGGGTGTGTTATTGCAATGCGTCAGTCGGCGGTGGTCGGGAGCATTCCGCAGTTTGGTCACGTTTTTTATGAAAATTCGCCAAATTTTCTCCTCTTAGTGTACGCGCCTCTCGCATTTCGTTGCGTAGACAATAAAACCATTTTTCACCCGCCGCATTCCAAAGCATTGAAATAAACTAAGAGATGTGTGAAAAAAAACTTATAAATGTCATCAAATAAGTTTTCGTCGAAGTTTGCTACGCCCAATCCAACGTCACTGAATGTTAAACAAACTTACAGATTTAACCAAAATAAATAAAAAAAAGTCTCATTTGAACATCATTCTTTTCTATGCCAATTTACGAAATACCTACCTATTGTGTATCCATATTTTTAGGATATTAAACAAAAAACTGTCTTGTATTATAAAATATCACCACATTTTATATTCAGAGTTAAATGATTCGGCAGAGATTCAGAGATTCAATAGCATTTTTATGACGTGCCATCCTAATGATTTTCCTTGAATGTGGCTTTAAAATATTACAGATTTACTTATGCGGCTTTTAAGCTGAAAATGTACAATAATACACTGCATTATCAAAGACCAAAAATAAATTCACCACGGTTGATTTTTTTTTATTTTTAAATAGGATATATTTCAGCGAAGATATTTTGAGATTGCTATATTGTAATTGACCAGTCTTTTTGTTGACCAAAATAAAATTTATTTGAAGTATAAATTTGATACTTTATCTCTTTAATACACCATAAATATAGACATATGTACATTAAGGAAAAATAAGCTTTACAACACAAAGCAGATCAAAGTTTTAAATATATCTTTATTTGGGGTTCTTAGTCAGTATGGAGCTTGTTACGTGGATACAGCAAAAAGATTTATAAAAGGCGATTTTTAAAAGACACGAGTTTTCTCAAAAGAACAAACATATTGGATACATAAAAACTTTTTCTCTGACGTATTCGAAGACGAGTCAAAGGGTAGAACATGTAACGTTATTTCCGTTATCATCATCATCGATCAACAATATCTTTTAAAAATTGATTAAAAACAATTTTCATTCCTAAATCAGATAACATGAAAATATGCAAAGAAATCAAAGTCGATATTTATAAAATAAAAATATATATTTAAATATCTTTTGTATACCATGAGTTCACTTTTAGAGATAAACACACTTTAACTTAATTGAAAATTTAACCATTCATTCAACCATTGGCAATTCGTGTATAGATATAATAGATCGTGTAAAAATTTGCGCTCTTGTTTATGGAACCTTTTAAAAATGGAATATATTATTTCTTCATCACTTTTTATATAGAGAACGTTTACGAAAATAGTCGTCGCTAGACAAATAAGATTTTTTCAAAAAGCAACAACGGAATAAAGCACTTTTTTTTCTTATAACATTCCCGAAAAATCACTTTCCTTCTTTAAATCACAGTTGAGTGCTAAAAAAAACTTTCTCAAGTATAACTATTTCTGCAACCATTCCAAAACGCAGTATATTGTTCAGACATCGGCTTACGACATAATTAATTGCTTCACCCACCGAGCTTTCCCGTTCATATCCGCGCTTTAAAACATAAAAGCGATTTACTAACTTGCAGTCGTTTACATTTGTCACATACACAATTGCCACCATTAGGATGAAAGCTGAAATACAGTTGAATTTAATACGTCAGCATCTTTTTATAATCATTATAACATTGTGTCATTTGAGAATTATGAAACAAATTTTCAACGATCCAACTTTGAGATAATTAGGAAAACACGATGACTTTTTCTATCAAAATAAATGTAAATTGTAATCAAGTCATATTTATAAACTCTATGGTGAAACAATTTTTGTCAGTATTTTCTGGATCTATTTAAATATCATTTTTACTAATAAAGAGTTAAAAATGGACTTAATATAAGGCTTTTGGTATACTAATAAATTAAAATATGAAAATAAATAAGGACATTTTTAATAATTTTATACAAGTTATTACTTATATTACTTTGATTTTTTTAACAAAATAACATTTTCTAATAGCGTAGCACATAGAGCCGTTGTGTCAGTTTTAAGAAACTTTATTTGTGCTTGAAAATGTAATTAATACCCACAGCAAATTTTATGTCACTATTATTAAATATAATACGGAAAGAAAAATAACAATGAAGAACTATAGTTCTGACGAAGGCGTAAGCCGAAATAGCTATCAACAAATATATAAAATAATTTATGTAGAATTAAAATACATTGTTATTTTTCTTTCCGTATTATAATGGAGTTCTACCAAGTAAATGCCTACTCAATCAATAAATTATTAAATATATTCAAAATAAGAAAAAAAAACTGTTTTATTGGCTATCACAAAATGAATAAAATTAAATACTGATGAATAATCCCTAGAAATCCGCCTAAAAATCTTTATGCTGTTGCTCATATCATTGTCATTATACCGTTAGACTTGACTTGACTTAAAAATGTAGGTACATGTATCGATTTTCGAAAAAAAATCTTCCTGTTTTGGAGCAACCAAAATTTTTATAAAACTCATTACTTACAATTTTGTTCGATATAAGTTGATAGAAGTACTGAAGATACTATTTTCAACCGCTCTTAATGATATAGCGATTAAAATAGCATCACTGCTTTTTAATATTGTTATGTATACGTTGTCTAAAACATGTAAGGGTAAGCGAAAAAGAAATACGAGGCATTTAAATTTAATGAAAAATTAATTGGTATAGATGAGTTTTTGTTATCTCGCCTTTTAAATCTTTCAATTCAGAACTTATTCCCGTAAAGCGTCTACAACGAAAATGAAAAATAAGACTCCAAGGTTTTTTACAGAATACGGAGTAAAAAAAAACACGAGTTTATATTTTATATATTTAACTCTTTCAATGTAAATTTAAGATTAATGATGTAATGAGTGAAACAAATTCTATACAGCTTAAGAGACATTTTTCTGTATAAAAAGCTATTATTTTAATATTATGTGTAATTCTAAGTAAAATCAATTAAGCTTTTTGATAGCCAACGATTGAAAATTGCCGAAAATACGCTAACTGTCTATGAATGAGCATGTATTTAAAGCTCGGATCGCGCTTCATATATGTAGGTGAAGCGTCATATAATATAGAAGAAGATCTTGAAAAACTGAAAAACAAACTAACAACATATAAGATATTGTCAAATAACTTGATAACGCAAGTAACTTGATAAATGTCACTTCCACGTTTTCACTGAAACAATAAAATGAAAAAAGGAAACACCCAGTGCTTCGTAGCTATCCGCGGGCGAGATTCTCCATTAAATCCACTTTTTGTTTGTTTACAACGCTGTTTAAGCCGCATGTGAAAGACCAAGTCTAACTGAACCGAATAAAATAGAACCCATAGAAATTACACAGACAGCAAACTCTTATTGTTTATATTGATTTATATTGATAGTTTGGATTAGGAGTTAAATACACGTACACAATACTACCCGGGAATATGATTCATGAATAAATATGACCCTTTTTTCATAAATATTAAGACAATGATATTGCCATTATACTATAAATTTCTGATAACTTTAAATTAAAATAACCAAAATTACAAAAAAACAAAGAGCTCGATAAATGATACCATTGATTAAATTCTCAAAATATTAATGTTCTCAGCAATCATATTTTAAGTACCTATATATTTATATATTTTTACATTGACCATATAGCTGTATATTATATACACAATTTATAGAATAAGTACATTTTTTAATCAACACTTGATAAAAAAAATATTAATGAGGTTGCTCTAAAGAAAACACTAAAATAATAGTCTCAACTAGGGTTTCAAATCACGGGATCCCGAGTATTTTCAATACTCGATGAATCTCGGGATTAGAAAATATAGTCCCGAAATTCCAGGGAATGATTTGTCATCAATAAATGCGTTATTTATTTTCAATAATATGTCCTCATTTTAACGATGTGAATTTTTTAAAAAATGTGCATTACCAGACATATTTTTTATTTCGATTAATTATCAGATCGCATTCAAACGAGACCAATACTCTCGTACATTTTATTTCAATCGAATATTTTCGCTCTTCAGTAACGGATAAACAGCCGAAATATAATAATCATAAAAAGATGGACACATCAATTTTCAACCTAACTATTTTTAATGATACATTAACACGGCTAATATTTAATAGTTATGAAAGTTATCGACCTTTAAAAAAATATTCTAAATCCCGGGACCAGTCCCGTGATCCTGGGATCGACTAATTGCAATCCCGAAATCAAAATTTGGCCTGGGATTGGAAGCCCTAGTTTCAACTATAAGGTTGTATAAGTATACTCTAGTTACAGTGGTTCTCATGTGCGGCCACTAGAGGACTTGGCTGCGGCCACCGACAGCTTCTTAGAAAATATTTAAAATGAAAAAAGTGTGGTTTTTCAAGTTAATTTGTCAAGAAAGACTATAAAAATTAAATATTTCGGACGCAATTAATACCAATAGTAAATTGACAAGCATGTTTAGGTCCATTTGACATACATCACATCGGTTGACATCTTTAAAATTTCTAACGTGATTTTATTAATTTTTCTCTATGTTCTTATGGCTACAATTGGTAATTTGTAATTTTTATCATGTGCATACAAGTATAAATGTATATGAAAATGAATTTGTCGAATGCATGGCGTATTGGCGTGAGCTGTAATTCCATGATTTGTATTTTTTGAATAAATAAATAAATCACACACAACCAACTGAATACAAACATACTTCGGTGCGGCCACCAGACAATTCCTTAGGACCATTTATGTTGACGATGCGGCCATAGTGCAATTTTCCGTGAGAACCACTGCTCTAGTATAAGCTGGCTTTTACTGAAAGCTTTTTTTTCTATATTGAATTAAACCTTTCATTTAATTAATTCTTTCAAAAAGTTACTGTAGCAGGCAGGAAAAACAATTTTACATTTTTAAGATATATCACACATTAATATTTAAATATTTTAGATATTAGTTTTCCTTATAAATAAGATTTTTTTTTCTTTTAGTCATTTATCAAACAGAAGTTACAGAAAGATTGCTTATTTGAACGTTTTTCTATGTGTGAGTTCATCAAAGCGATAAATATATTGTTTATTGAGAGCAATTCACATCAAGTATATGAGCGTAGGCCAGATTTTATTTCTGTTTTTTTGCATTTTTCGATATTTTTTCGGCAACCGTACCCCCGCGGCTGTATTAGCATTTTCGATTCCTTTCAAGCGACCGAGCGTGATCAAATTTATAGTACAAAATGCCTTATCTCGCATATTGGTACTGCTTTACTTGAGATGCTTACATAATTTACATGCCGAAAGGTTTAAATACTCTTCAAATAGCATCTTTGGGCGGGGAGAGAAGGAAACAGGAATACGCAAAAAAAAACAAACGGCTAGTGAAATTTAAAAGACTGGAAATTTGTGTTTTTTAGAATTCTTCTTTTTTCTCTTTGGTTGAAAAAACGCCTAATGGCATACAATACAAAGGGATTGAACGAGAAAAAAATATTCTCTCACTCAAGTTGGTAAATTATCACACGTAATACTTTTTCATTTGTATTTAATTAATTGTTATTAAATATGTTATTATTATTATAATTGATATGAGAATTTACAATAATCAAAAATAAAACTGATTTTAAATTAAAAAATCTCTGGTCAAAATTACCAGGGAAAACAAACCTGTCGAAGATAAATCACACTATTTCCTTGAAAAAATATAATATCGATACTAAAAACACAGAAGCTTCTCAGCTGATTGCTGCCAACAACAGCTCAACATAAAAATGAGCATGTTTCTCTTAAAAAAACATCACGACTTTCAGATATTTATGAGTAAGCAAAATACCTTCTGATGTCACTATTTGAATCTCGTATATGTTGTATTTTTCCAGTTTAAGAATTCTGCCAAACCCAGAAGATGGCCATTATTAACGAGAAACAATATGAAGCCACTGGACTTTGGCGTCATTCATTAGAAGTCAATGGGTTTCATGAGAAACTGATCATCTTTGAAATTTCGCATGGTGATCAAATGATCCAAGCATTCATCCAAAGAAGACCGTGGCCATTGAAGCCTTATTGATGGACGCATTTAATTTTACTACTGTAATGAAATTGAAATAGGAAAGTTCATTTGCTCAGTGGCAATCTGTGTCAACAGTTAAAGGCAAATAGTTGAGCCGTTTGGGAATCTCCTAAATAATAATTTCCTATTAATTTAACTTTGCGTCATCGAGAGTAAGGAAAATATTTGATTATTTCATCCGGTAAAATAGCGGAGCTTAACTTAATTAAAGCTAAATCGAAGTGAAATCTAAACATGACAATGAAAATCTACCGATAAAACAAATAAAAGCTCTTTCCATTGAGTTAATACGAGTTCGATTTATTTTATTACCGCGATGAACAACATTGTTCGGTTGTTTTTGTTGACTCACCAAAGACGTAAGAGCAATTTGGCAATTCAATCAATTCGCAACGTACTCACTTTAAAGTTTTAATTCAGAATTAAAGCAAAACAAAAATGAAATATCTATCATCATTCATCATAACTCGAACATCATCATCTTTATATAGTGCTAAGCCTAAAAGCCATATAGTCAATCTAACTGCCCCGTTTTGAGAATTCAATAATCAACAAAACTGGTACCATTCATCATAAAATATATGTCTGTAAAAGTATTAAGATAAAATGCTCTTCCATCAAGAATTGACAGTTAACAAAACATGACTAAATAGAAAAAGCTGCAAATGTTTTTTTAATCAGATATGTTCGTATGCTTGCTTCAATTTCATTAAAGTATCGTTACATTGATATTTGAATATAAACTTACATTTTTTACTACCTAAACCGTGAATTTTAAATGCAAGGCTTTCACAAAATCTTAATTTGGATCAAATTTTTCAAAATTTATTATTTTATCCGCCTTGTTTTAAGGAAAATCTCAATTTACGATAGCATTAAATTTAAGGCATAAATTATTTATTGCTTACATAGGAATTCTTTTACATGATTTAACGACTACTTTTTACAGCTCAATTTCGTAAAAAAATGTATGTTATGTTTTTCTTTCATCACACGAACAAAGAAAGCTGTCGGGTGTATCTAAAGAGTTTTGTAGATGCGTAGCAATATTTTTGGGCAGTTATAAAGAAAAAACACTTTGAAAGAATTTTATTACCTACTATAATATTGTCATATGTTGCTATTTCAATCACAATTTGCGAATATAAATTATGTAACTATATGAAAAAATTCTCCTTAAAATTACATTTATTCTTCGAGGATATCTAAAAATATATAGTTACAAATTAAATAGATGCTTTTTACATTAAAAGGTGTAGATAATTGCTGGCGTTCATCTCTTGAATACGCCAGTCTGTAATGAACATCAACGGGACCAGGTTGTCTCTGTCATGCGCGACTTAAAATATGAATAAGAAAACTATCGAAGATACGTTAAAGCAAAACATAACATTTTTAATGCAATCTATGCCAATAAAGCTCTTCCAATGGGGTATTTTTCAGGAACAAAGACTATCCCCGATATATTTTCTGATAAAAAGGCCAATTTATAATTAACTGGTATTTAAAGCGGATGGATTTTGGACAACTGTCTCAAGAATAGGTGCAACCGAATAAGCGTATATGAAAAGGTATATGTGTAATGGAAATTATGCAATAATCCAGTCCCCTCACTCAAGTGCTAACAAAAATTCTCATGTATTGTAAAAACGTATTAAAGTAAAGTTTAAGTAACATGTTCCTTGGAATAAACATGCCCAATAACTTTAACATAACAATCACTTATTCCGATATAGCCTCAGTATAACGGATCTCGATAAAACGTACAAATTTCCGGTCAAATTTGAAAATTGTTTATGCATCCTGTTATGGATATTGATGCTAAAATCTAAGAACCACCACAAGATAATGATATTGTATGTTTGTATAATAAGCACACTATTACATAACTGCAACCGGTTAAAAGCATCCAATAAAATAATTTGATAACCTCTTAGCCACATACCATCAATATATTTTTTTCCAATCCGAATTCCAACAATCAATGTCTTTAATTTAATTTTCTCTATAAATAAAAAAGCGTGAAAACTTCGTATTTTGTAATACAGCTGACATATTGATTTATAATTTTAAGCCACCACACCCAAATAATTCCTTCATATGTTTTGGTGTATTAAAATTACAATTTAATTCAATGATTATCAGAATTTTCGTAATCAAATTGTACGGAATTGTCGTATTATCTTTATGCTTGGCATATTTTATTGTGACTGTTGGTTGTTCATGTTCTCAAATTACGCTGAACACTTACGGTATCATTAATCAAATCGTCTGTTAATCTTATTGCGACGCCATAAATTGCCAGAGAATTTAACGCGACGGTGGGAGGTTAAGGTTTTTAGCGTCTCGAGTCTCGAGGTTGTGTGCGGGGAAAAAGAGCTAACCGGAACCGGATCTTAGGGACTTTAGCTTTCTGATGAGATCCACAGAATAGCGATACGAGCGCTGCGTAAATAAGCGGCGAAAATGAAAGTCGTAGAAGAAAGGAAACTTTAATTTCTTTTTATTTCAAATGTCACGATTGTGTCTTCGTGCTTGAAAATTTCTTCATTATAAATTTATCCTAAAAATAACCGTTTAATGAAGGAACTTTTATATAAAATGTTACGCACTTTTCACAAAGAAATTTATTACGTATTGGTAGGAATTTATACATATATAGTTAATCATACCAGCCTGAATAATATATATCAGGACCGAAGTCGAGTTTCAACGTTGTGGGCTTTGTTGTGGAACGCACGAGCTCGAATCCTAGGCAAGAATGTTTCATTTTTCAATCGAATTACTAATTTATGTAAGATGACATGGATGTCTGCATTGTCTTTCATATCGTCTAACGCCTAATCAATCTTAAAAATATGAAGTAATGTGAGCCATAAGCTAAGTATTAGTCCTGTTCTAACGTCACCCTTCTATATCTATAGTCTCTTCGAAAAAGAGAGGATTAGCAACTGAGTAGCAACTGAATCTGCTCTAGTAGAAAATCTTGTTGAGATTAACATCAGAAGGAGCCCAAATGCTCCACAATAAAAGCGGGCATGGTGAAAATATATTTTTCTTGCACAACTAGTATATTACATAATATAATTTACATTCAACAGTCTTTAATACCTTGAAATACGTTTTCTCGTCCGACTTCAGTTTACAATTTTAGCGACGAGGATATTTTCAAGTTTTTAAATTTTCCTGTAGAAACGTGACGACAACTTTCCTTCAACATATGTACACAAAAGAAAAGATATTTTATTCCTTATTCAACGAGAATTTTGCCGTTTTGCCAATCGAAATATTGTTGAATTCTTTTCCGTCCCCACGTTTAAAATCGTGACCCACCATTCTGTACGTAACATACACATACGTATTTTTCTTCTAGGCAAAACGCTTCTTTGGTATCAAAGATATCACCAAACGGATTGTCCCAGGCTGTTTCGGTTTTTCCTTATCCTTGCTCATGCCATGATCGTCGATTTCACCTAATGGCCTCCTTCAAACTGATCAATCAAAAACAGTTTTACGCTAATACACTAGTAAAAACTGCCTATAGTTTTGTATGTAAATATTTCTTAACGTATTCTCCTGCCAGGCCGTGTATTAAAGACTTTTAAATATTTTAATAAGTCGAGATATATACACACATATATACCATTAAAATATCTTTATTCAATAAATACCATTTTATATTTTTAGTCGTGAAATTGTGAACTTTAAAATATGCATTCAAACAAAGTGACAGTTTCGCGCGTACAAATATCCAATACTGAATGAAAAACCGAGAATTTTGATAAATTAAGCGAGGTAAGGAAGTTTATTAAATAGAACTCTCCAACGAAACTTATAAAAAAAATTATAAACTTTAATTTCCATAAAAGATAACGTTTGTTTCGTTTGCTTGTGCTTGTCATTGTCAATGCCTACGGAATCTTATATATAAAGCCGAAACGGCGTATGTATGTATGTGGGTCTGTAATTCCCTTTTGCATTGTTGTTGCAAGTTGCCATAAAAACGAATATGAAAGAAAATATGTTTGAATTTATATCGGCGGAGACATTTAGTCAAAATGTAATAAATTAATCTTCTACCAACTTTTTCCCGGCTTTTATAATAATAATGTTTATTATTTACGTGAAGGTATTATTTGACATTTCTTTGACAGCAAATTAGATTTTTTCCTTGAATTTGGAGATTTTAATGGGCGAGAATGGGGCGTCATCAAATTAAATAAAGTTTGTGATTTTATTTTAACTCTATTTTGGATGTTAGATTTTGTGATATAATTATGTCGAATGATATAACATTAAATAATTATTGGTCGCTTAGTCCGAGCGACGCCGGGTAGCAATACTAGTTAATTTATAATACGCAATGAAGGCATTGCTAAATAATTTTTGAATTCTGATTATATTTCCAGTAGAGCAATCAGTCATTAGATTTATATTACGTATATGTAAAATGATCCATTGGTTAGATTGTTCTCTAATCCATGTGTTGGTTTGCTCTGTAATCCAATGAAAACCAATGGATTAGAGAGTAGAGATTTAATGATTTACGTCAAGAGGCTTACATTGAAGCTGCGCTGGCGAATAATTGAAGAACAAATTTAGTCTGGTATGTGAAGGATATCAAAAGAGGTTTTGCGGAATAGAACCATTGTTTGAAATCCATCCTTTTTTTTATGTAAAAATCGACAAAAAATAACTCAGCACTGGATATGCTACCTCGATAATATTTTTAGCCACGAAATAATTGAAAACATTAAAGAAATCTTTTTAACTGATACCAATCTATAAATCCATTTAAACTCAATATTCGGGATCTCAAACTTTTGACTGCCCAACCGCGTTGAGCAAGTTTTCGTTTAAACATCTTATTTTATTCAAGTTATTTTTTTTAAATAACCGTTACTCGCGGAGTCAAATACATACTGTATTTAATATATTTTAACTTCATCTAGATAAAAAGTTGTTTTCTTTTAAACAGGTGTAATCATTGATTATCAGCCCCCTGAAGTAAAGAATGAAAATAACGCTTTTAATGAGAAGCTATTCAGAAGTGATTCAACAATTCTGGTAAATGATGATAATATAAATCAATGCGATAAAAGTGTGATACAATAGGTCTCATTTTAATCATAAATTAAAAAATCTTTACATTGTTATATAAGCCTCTGTTCAATTTCAAAATTTATGTGTGAGTAAAAACTATATTTTGATATCAGTTGACGACAAACTATGAGCTTTGAGAAATTTAAAAGATCTCTTAATAATCTGTTTTACTTTTCGGTACAGAGTGAATAATTTATTTTATACGCTAACTTTCTGAGACAGCATTAATATATATTCTAGAAAATAAAATGTTATATTTTAATCTAGTTGTCTATATAAAATATTTAAATGTCGTTTTCTTTGACAAAAATTCGCTATTAAGAATTAATCATGGAAAAATTGCGACTTACATTGTTTCATTGTAGGAACAAATGGAACCATAATCGATTCAATAAATACTGAGAAAATCGTTAATCATTGGCGTCAATTGCGTGCAATATTTCTTCGTCTAACCTCATTTTGTTTTCTCGCAAAGCTTCACATGCATTTTGGGTAATTTTCAAAGGAAAACCTAGATTGATGACGTCACGTTTCAGGAGAGATTTATTGACTCGGGCCGAAACAAAACACGTCGGACTGGCAGGTGCCATTTGTAACAAAATAAAACAAGTGAAGCCAACTGATTTCAAAACAACAGCTGATTTTGCAATAAAAATGCCGATATGGTTTGTAAAAAGGACAGCATATTTGTAATAATGTGACGGCTTTCAACATTTTCACATTCGATAAAAATTTCGAGTAATCCCTCTTTGCGCCTATAAAGATAATACAAATTAAAAAAGAGCTCAATCATCACATATTAAACAGTTTTTTTAAAGAATAAGCCACTTTTAAGAATATTTATTCAGTAAAGCCCAGGATCCGTGGTTGAGTGTCAGCGTCGTTAGCTTCGTATGCGAAACTTACGAGCTCGAGTCCCACTTGGGACATTTGCATACATGAAAACAAAGTTTTTCTTTTTTGACAATTGAAAATTTCAAGCGAAACGCGTCAAGTCATAGAATTAAGTTGATAGATTATGTTGATATGGAAGGCTTATAGCAAGGGTGGCTAAACTTTTACCTCTACGGGTGACTTTTTTTGAAATTCTTAGCGGCGATCGACTCACAAAATAAATTGAATTTATTTTCATTGACATAATAGATTCAGAGATATGTACATCAATCAGTGCGCCAGAAAGCGAGCGGCTTGGAATAGTTACGCGATCGACGCTTTGGCCACCCCTGCTTTATAGCCTTGATATATAAAACATTGATGTATGTACTCTCAATAATATAGTAGTGAATATTGTATTCTCAAATAATACTGTGCTTTTCGACTAATGCACAAATAATGAATACTCTTCAGGCGCAAATATAGTGTCTTTTAATATTTTCGATGGTTTCGGCGGTATCTTTGTGGAAGTTCATTTTAATATAAAATTTAAAATAACTTTGATTATTCCACGTATTGTGTAACTAATTGTGACACGTGTTTCGCCTCTTTCAGAGGCATCTTCACGAAACACGTGTCACAATTAGTTACACAATACGTGAAATAATCAAAGTTATTTTAAATTTTATATTAGTGTCTTTTAGTTCTCTGCTATTCGAAAAACTGTTTTTATTTTGCATTCTGAGATAATCCGCCTGAAAGAAATTCTTTGCCTACGCATGGAAATCATTGCGTCATGAATACACGTAGAGGTGACCGATAAAATGTGAATTAAGTCGGCAAATTTAATAAAAACGACTGAAACGATTGGTTTGCATAGAAGAGATTACGTTACAAACAAACAAATTACAGATAGATACCTTTACCGAAATACCTTTGAGCGTTTACCCTTCATAGGCAATTACGGGATGAGTTACCTTCCGACCGTCTTTAACTTAATTTAGTATTACGTCGGGTCTTGCCTAATCTTTATTTTTATGTCCCACCTGCAGAAATAAAATACCAGATCTTTTTATGGAAGCTTTGCTTGGTAAAGTTTTAAATACTTTTTTTCGTACGTACGAAAACCGAATGTAAACCGGTTATTTCTTTAATTTTTGATAGAATAACGTAAAAGCGCGTTTCATAAAAAATACAATTCAGTGAAAACCAGGTCTACCGTACCTATAAATTTTGTGTTTCAGTGCTTTGCACTTTCAAGTTCAGTTAAAATTAAGGTTCTTTTAATATAAAATTTAAAATAACTTTGATTATTCCATGTGTTGTGTTACTAATTGTGCCACGTGTTTCACCTCTTTTAGAGGCATCGTACGTACATCGGACGTACTATCGCAAAGTTTACTCATCTAATAAAGCAACTTGATTCTAATCTTATATATAAAACCGAAACGGCGTATGTCTGTGGGTCTGTAATTCCCTTTTGCATTGTTGGTCATTAAGTTGCCATAAAAACGAGTATGAAAGAAAATATGTTTGAATTTTTATCGGCGAAGACAGTTAGTCAAAATGTAATAAATTAGTCTTCTACTGAACTTTTCCCGGCTTTTATTATTAATAATAATGTCTATTATTTACGTGAAGGTATTATTTGACATTTCTTTGACAGCAAATTAGATTTTTTCCTTGAATTTGGACATTTTAATGGGCGAGAATGGGGCTGTCATCAAATTAAATAAAGTTTGTGATTTTATTTTAACTCTATTTTGGATGTTAGATTTTGTGATATAATTATGTCGAATGATATAACATTAAATAATTATTGGTCGCTTAGTCCGAGCGACGCCGGTTAGCAATACTATTATTTTATAATTACAAAATGAAGCTTGGGATTTTTCGTTTTTACGGGAAGCAAGGGTTATAGAATCAAAACAAAGCAAAAAATAAATTATACTACTTATAAAGTTAGCAATACAAAATATTTACTTATGAGACGCAATCAATCAGGAATGGGTTAAACCTGACAATGGAAATAATGTAAGCAGTGGCGAGCAACCTGTCATATTTAGGATATTATTTAATAATACTTCTTTCCTGTTAATGCTTTTATTTATTTATAAAAATTCTAGGCTATTCATTTTTAAACCTTTTTTATTTATTCGGTGGAGTATTTCTACATTACTTCTCTGATTAATCATAATTTAAATCTTATTTTTGTTGAAATTTATGTTGAAAATAGTCATTTAATGTCATTGTATCTAAACATGACTTTTCTTGTATTTAATTAGTATCAATTTTAACTTCATTCCATTGTGTTTTATACAGATGGAATCAAAAAAAATAAAAATCTACATTCAAATAGAGCGTATAAGATCATCAAAAAGTTACAAAACGGACTTTCCGCAAGCTTTCAATACAATTTAAAACTTTGGTATACAGTAATTCAATGCCCGTTTGATGACATTTGACTGAAAAGCACTCAAGCTTCAAAGCCCGGATGTACTTTTGATGCCGAGTGTTTCAAATTTTCACTCAAAAATGACATCTGACATTTTTGTTTTTAAATTTACTCTGCCGGATATTAACATTAATATTAAGCGGAATAGACACAAATATACAAATATTTAAAAACACTTGTTTTTATATCATTTACTGATTACTAAATTAATCTTACGATAGTAGGTCTGAAGATGTAGAATATCAAAGTCATACTCTGAATTTAATATTTTAATATACATACATTCACAAAATTACAGTTAAATTCATTGAAGTTATCAACCATATTATTTTTTATATTGCTGATTCTGCTAATAAACATCTACTGACCAAAACCAATACGGAAATACATATTTTTTTAGTTAATTATTAAAATTAATTCCTACGTCTATACATCCGCCTGAGTTGTAGATGTGTTTTAAAGGTAACAGTGATAGCTACTTTTTAAATCTGTTTTATTATCTCCTGAATTATTTAGATTAAAAGATTAGGATGTAATTGATCCTATTTTCTTTTCAATCATTCAAATTATTTGTATTTTACTTAACACGATGCTTAAGGAGTGCACAAATTTGTGCGTTTGCTAATTGGCTATTAGATACGAAATAACATACCAAAGTAATTAAAAGGCCCCGCAAACAAAGTGTTAAGATTACCTTGTTTTAATGTTTTATGCGTTACTTTTGTCAACATATGTTAAAATTGAGTCATAATTGGATTGATTCTGTTCTAAAATATACTTATAAAGTGAAAATTTAAACGTCATAACCAAATAGTCCAACTGGACTATGTATTTTATGATCTTTTCTTGGAAAACTTAAATGAAACTTATCGCACATAAAATAATTATTCATTTAATACACCTCAAATTTGTTTTAAAATGTTATTTCAAAAAATACATCAGCCTTGTTTACCTTTTCATTACTATGTAGCATGTAAACATGTGTGAATATAGCAATATGCAAGAGGACATCCGAAATTGACGACACTTTTACTGCAATTAAGTTAATTTATCTGCGCCACCCACTTCAACAGAGAACCTCTCCTTTTAAGGGAAATGTATTTTCTTACAAGTTTGCCCGTTTATGTCACTTATACGGTAGATACTTTGCCAAGATTTATTTCAAACAGTGTATACTTATTTGTGAGACAAACCGTGTGACCTAAGAAACAAAGTTCAACAGAAGTAAACAATGAATCTTCAGATGTCAAAAATAAAGATTGAATTTCTGTGAGTTAGTATAAGTAGTTACGTAACAATTTATTATTGGAATCGTTACATATGAGAAAAACATTCAAATTTACTCTATTAAATTTAAGTATTCCACAAACAGAATTCTGAAACACACTTATTTTATGAAATAAAGCCCTTTTCAGTGAGTCAGACATTCATTTTAGTTAAAACATATATGGATATCATTACTACTACTAGGTATTAAAAATACATTTTCGTGGAATAAAAGTGTTATTCTGAAACAAAAGATCATAAATTCCGGACATATACAAGTGTGTAGCATAAAATCTAAATCAACAAACAACAAACAAAAATCGATGAGTTTATGCTTAGAGCAGGAATAGGTAAAAGGAGTTAAAGATTTTTCGACACTTTCCAATAAAACCTATGTATAGGAGAAAACAAATATTGAATCTAAGCTGAGTGAAACATTTCAAAGATCTCAAAGATTGAATTTAATTTGACATTGATGTATTTTAAGAAAAATTAAGTTTTCACAGTGCATTTTGATTTCTTAATCATCTCCAATTGTAAATTGGAGAATGTTTTGATCCAGCACATTTTTATACTGTAAATAATTGTAAACTATGGTTTTATAAATCTTTGTTTTTCATCGTATTGTACATAATCTATGTCAATCAATTTCTATTTTATTATTTTTTCATATCAAATTAGTAAAGTTTTTGAGTTTTAACAGCAGTGATAACATCATAGATTATTGACGCAATAAAGTCATCTACTGACTATTTGATTGACTTTTTTTTACGGTGTTTAGAATAACATGCACAATTGTTATAATTATGCATCTTTCAAATTGGAATTATATGGAAATGTTTACTTTACTACCAAACGTTATTTTCTGCAAATTATTAAAAATATCAGATACACTGGATGGAACCGGTATTTTACATTCATCATATTTCATCTCATAGTGTGAGTTAATAACGTATAAAAATATTTCCTTATCAAAATATAATTATATTAATAATTCTCTAAAACGTTTAATTTAATACCTCATACGTATATTATTTTAATCTCTTCTTTGTATTTTCGCACCCATTTCAATTTCCAGGTCATTACATAGACTAATTCTTTACATTGGAAATTCTAATACGTTTTTGAGCTTTTTACGAAAATTGTTGAAAAGAGTTCACAGCATTTTCAATTCTCCCTAAATAATTTCTTTTGAAACAAAACAATTTGAAATGAGTTAACCTTATATTTATGCGCATTGGTTATGAAATGCATATTGTTTGTAGCCAGTGAATATGATCTGTAAGCCCTCTTATGTCATAATAGTCTATGTAGACAGAGTGAAGTGGGTATGAGTACTTTGTGAGTGAAGTGTATACCGGTTTCAAGATTTATAGTTAGTTAAATATGATGAAATTTATAAAACATTAAAATAGCTGTATACTAAACATTATTAATCATCCTTTCCAAAGATTTGGGGAGCGATTCATATTAACGACATAAGAATCTGTACTACGTAAGAATGAGATTTTTTCTACAAGAAAAAAAATATACGATTTTTTACATTATTAAACATATTTTTTTATCGTGTCCGCTTCCAATATGTACCACTATTGTATTGTATTTACAAAATTCACTTAACGAGAGCAAACTGTAAGACCGGAGTTCAACCCTGAGCTTCAGAGAAAGTAAATAATGAAGGATGAGTTTAGACAATATTATGAAAAGTAAAAATTCAGACTGATAGTTAGTTAACGCTGTGTCATCTGCCCGTTTGCTGCTTTTTACTATTTATATATTGATTTTTTTATCCTCAAAAGTTTCGGATGCTTTGAACTAAGGAAAAAACTTATTTATTATGAAATTACTGTTTGATTTTAAGCAATAAAATGTGTTTAATGACATATTCAGAAATACAAACATCAAGCAATATGAAAAAAAATATTTACAATAAATTGAGAAAATCAACTAATCATTTTACAACTTCTCAATTTACCATTAAAAAACTGATCGCAAAAACTATCAAATGTCTAATTTATAAAAATGCCCTATGCCACCATCTGAATTATCCATATAATCTACTATAAAAAGAAAAAAGACCAAGTTTTAATTAAAAATTTACGTATTTTACTTAAAACACCGAGTTTTTCGTTTTGGTATAAGTTCTGACATATTGGTAAGATTTCATAGTTTTTTTATAACTGCAGCGTACTATTTTTATCGGACACTTCGTTTTCTATATGTTCTGTGGCCTGAGTGTATTTTTTACTGGAAAGGTATGGAATGGTACTTACTCAAGGCGTCGTAAGTATTCCAACGTGAGAACTTGAAAGGTTACGTGATCTTAAAAAATCAATTCTACGACTTTGAATTGTGAAATCTCTAGCCACTAGCCATACGCCACAAACCATTTTTGAAATTTTTTAAATTGATATTTTATGGCTTACTATAACATACCTATCTGAACATTGTATTTTTTAAAAGTCATATCCTACAATATGAAGCGTATGGATTCTGAATGGAGAACTCCTGAACAGAATTTGTGTATTTTTAAAAAGAATAATCGTACGAGAGAAAAACAAACAAAGATATCAGTATTTTTTCTCACTTTTTCGTAGAGCACATTAAAATGATTTATTAATATCATTTTATTTTCAAGGGTATACATCTATTATTTGAATAAACAATGACGTAATAATTATAATTTTGTCATTTCTTTGTCAATGGAATCAAATACATAGACAGTAAAGAAAATTCATTAAGCCCATAAAAAAGACTTCATTAAAATACAATGTTGTCGATTTTCAACATTTTTCACGGTGACTTGTTAAATAGGCTCTTATAATCGTCGAATAAAACACAGAAGAAGGATTTTAGCAAAAAGCCTTTACTGGAAAATTTGAGACAAGATAGCAAAACAAAGAAGAAAATGAAACTTTGAAAGTTCAAAGAGTAAGTCAAGCTTTAAGCTTGTATTCCACGATAAACTGCTCTGCTGTTTTATTTTGAATTTGGTAAGTAAGCAAAAAATGGAATGTCACTTGTAGTAACACGTGTCAAATATTCTATGGAAATTCATTTCTACTTCTTACAATAGACAGAGCAAAAAATATAGTTAGAATTAAGTAAATACAGTTTTATTGAATGAGTGATTAAAAAAAATATTTGTATCTCAATATCATCGTGTTTGCTCTTACATGGAGTACTATTTCTTTCCGTATACTGAAACGGTTTGGGTCAGGTAAATTCATTTTTGCTTTACTAGTATTAGATCATGTTTCGATGATGACAATGACAGCGGCAACCGGGATGTTGCCACAAAATCAAACAGTAAGTCACACTTTCAGGAGCCTCTATGAAGAAGTTCATGTCACTGTTTACGTTTAATGCATAAAAAAAAATCCATATCCATCGGTTTTTGTAAATAGAACTCTTAATTTTCCATTTTTTTTTTGTGAGAATGAATTTTACTGAGAGCAAAATAAAGCTAAAGTTTTTCTTTGTAAAATGTTTTGGTTTTGTTATTAAAAACAAATTAGAAAGAATCGTGAGATTTTTGCTTTCAAATAAAGCTTTTGTCAAATGTGATGCATAATTTTGGTGACGAAAACGTCTCGTCGTCTTAGAAATAATAATGAGAGAAGATTTTTTGGAAGCTTTTTATTAATGTTGTCTTTGAAATAAAATTGACTTCAAGTTTTAATGACCATTCTGATAAACGATCATTTTATAATAGAAAGCGATTTCGGAATATTTAAAGAGTCAGACCTTGGAGTGATTATCGTTTAATTTAAATAAAAAAAATCAATTAAAATACACTTACATATATTATTTGTCACCAAATAATAATATCATCATGTAGGTATAAAAAAATATATATGTTCAGAGTTTTATTGTGCATGTATATTTGTAATAAGTAGGATATGAAAAACATATTTGAAAGTAGCTTTAAAATTAAGTATACCTGCTAAATTGACGCTGATTTGTATATGTAAAAAATATTTTTTGCTTGCAAGTTCTTTTTGGTTTTTGAAAATTTTCACCTGTCACGAGTTTGTTTATTTAATATTAACCATAAAGAAACATTTTACTAATTTATCAATTAAACTTGCATTGAAAAAACTGCCCGATACGGTGCCTTGCAACTCCCGTACAACTGTCCATCTTTATGTCAATGCATAACATAGCCAATTCGAGATATGTTTCATTGATAGAATTGGATTTGAAGATCTCTGTCAGATGAGTAAATATAATTTGATAAAATAACCACAATTATTTGCATGGCTTATATTCGTATTCTAATGCATATTCTCAGATGCTAGTTACTTTATGCGACGGCTGTTATATCGTTATAGCAACGCAAACCATGTTAAAGTCACCTTGTTATTTTTGTAGGCAAAGCATAGATATTTATGAAAATATAAATGTCACAAAAAAAAATTCTTGGCTCAAAAGATACAACGGAAAAGTGTCAATCCTTTTCATTTAAAAACATAAAACAATGTCACAACTTCAACTTCATAGATTTATACATCACACAAGCTACGCTATACAAAAATAAATATCATTATTTTCATATATAAGGCCAAAAAATATAAATCATTTAAAAATATGTAAATACTCAAGGATGGCGAAGGGTGGATCAGTGGGTTTTACTTTGTAAAAAACATATCGCTCGAAAAACAGCAATATTTCGTTATATATGGGATACGTTTATAATCAGGTAACTTTTAAAGTTATTTTAGGTTATCATTTTCAACTGTGAAAGTAATAGTAATATTTCTTCCACAAAACCACCAAATCCATCAATGGTAAAATATCATTTTCTGTCATGTTGAAAATACAATGTTATATTATATTGCCAATGATAGTATTTTCATTTGATTTGAAAATCTATTAAAAGTTATACTACCCAATTTCTATAAACAAATCTGCAGCAATGAATATAAGATTCCATTTTTCAGAATATAACTACTTGGAAACGATGACAAAATAGTTTGAATATTCAGAATTGCAGCACAGCGATACTTTTTACTTATAAATCAGCAAATCATATCGCATTTTGGAACTGAAACAATTTCGAGGAAATTGGGCTTAGTTTTAATCTGAATGTAATTCCATTACATTCAGATTAAAGGGGTTCGTTTGCAGAATAAATGTGTTATTCATTCGTCACTTACAAATAGATTTAAAAATATTGCATGAGTTAATTACAAATATTTTCAGTTCAATTATTCACTCGCAAAACTTTGCACTTATGTCGCTTGAAGGTAAAGATTACTTTTTATTAGTTTTAAGCATCCAAAACCAGATAAATAACTTTAATTTGCAAATAAACATTTTATTTATCATATTAACGTAAACGACACACACAGAATATCAAAAAATCTTTAATGTATTCTGTGTAAATTGTAATTATCAAGTATTTTAAATGTGTTATCGTAGAAATGAAATTCTTGTTAATAGCATGGAACTGCGTACTTATTTTATAGGCGTTTTATCCGACGTTTTATTAATAAATTGATAGTTTTAATATGAGAATTTATAATGTATGATACTCAATAAAATTTATTTCAATCACTTTTGCTATATCCTTTAGGGTAAAACGTAAAATAGAAAATGTGTTTTTTCTTGTATAACATGAAACGAACATTATTAAGCCTAGAAAAACGTGTTAATTGTTTCCCTCGCTTAACAAACAAGCTTCGTTAAGTTCCTAAATACAAACATTGTATATTGAAAATTTCATCATGAAGAAGATAATATTACAATATAATGACTGGATATAATACAAGCGTGAGGCAGCATAACATAAAATAACTGAAAAAAGCTATGGAATTATTTAAGTTTGCATGCAATATACAAATGGATCAAAAACAATTATAACTGTTGATCACATTGTGAGTATCTTTCCAAGAAACGCTGGCCACAAAAAATTACAAGCAAATAATAGGTTTAAGCTGATGGTGAAAATTATGTAAATACGCAGTATTTTTTGAGTCATTTGCTGTAATAGGAAATCCACCAGCAGTTTGTTCACGCCTCAATCCAATCTTTATCCATGTTCCATCCAATATGTCGTGATTATGCATTGAAATATTGTACAATGTAGATATTTAAGTATACCACAGATTTTCTGAACTAGTTTATACTAAAAAAAATCATATTTATTTTTATTGATTCAGATTCCAAATCCAAAAACCTTTATATTCAATTTTAATACTTTGTCAAATTTGTACATGAACGTTTTGTATTTATGTGTATTTCTAAAAAAAATGGGCCTAAATTTTATACCATCTTCAAATCCGCTTCAAATTCAAAATTTTATTTATATTATTACAATTCTAAATCTGAATAAAATTATTGTTTGAAATTATTTTCGACATTTATTTCGAATTATTCTTATATCACTATTTATTCTTTTGATATTAAACTACCGAAAAAACAAACAAAATATATGCATTACACGTAGCGTCTGCAAATTTTATCACAGATTTCCTTTGAAATTATATATTTCACTGCAACGGATATTCCTAAATATTCTGTACAGATTTCTGTACAAACGATACTGTGTAATTATTTGCATAAAGATACATCAGTGATCATTTTTAACAACATTTACTCGATTTTTGTGGCTAGATAAAATGTTGAGTGATGGTTGTTTTCAGGAACTACCTTATTAATACTCAATATAAATTCCGATAAGAATTGGAAAGACTCGTAAAGTAAAAATGGTTTTGATTTTACCGATAGTTTATGATCGATATTTATTTTAAAATTAATTTTCAAAATGAAGGTCGATATTTTTTTATCATAAATCAAAATGTTAGTAATTAACCAGTACAGTGCTATTTCGGGCGACAGCGCTGTAATTATAAGTCACGCTATAGTTTTTTATATAAAACATAAATATCATTAATGTCTTGTTTAATTGCAAAAAAATAAATAAATTGGTTGATATGTGTGGTTTTATTAAAGCATTTTTAATAAAACCATACGTTTTATCTAGTTACACAAAATACGTATACCAATTTACATACATGCACTTGCAAAGTAAGCATAGTACTAAACCGGTTAATAATTCGCAAATTCATAAAGATGTTTAGTACTTTTTTGTGAATATCTATTAATTTTTAACGCATATTTCTGACGCGCTTTGAGCAAAAATATGACTATGACATTATATTGTTATGCTGTTGATATAAAAGTTTACTAAGATAGGTACTTTATATTCTTAAACCAAAATCGAGGAATAAATTGACTTAAGTCAGCTTTTTGTACTCAATTTGTAAATGTTACTTAACTTAACTTTAATAGTTATTAAGGAATACTAAAGCACTTTTCAGTTATTTGAAAGTTTATCGTAGACACCTGCAGCCAAAGTTATGCAATTTTCTTTTACGACACTACATAGCGTCTACGAAATTCACAGATTTCGTGTTGTAAAGGTAAAAACGTAAAAAAACAAACATCTAATAAAAACACAAACAGGCCATCAAAAACTTTGGTGAAAAACTGTTATTTTTAAGCGGAAAACGACTCGCGGGACGCAAAATGTACAAAGACAACAGGCATCGGAAGGATGTGGAGAGGGAAATTCCTAATGAAATTCTAACGTGCTTAAAAGTTTAGACGGAGGTCTCTGGGGTAATAAACGGATACAGGACGTGTCTTTGCAATGCCATTGGCAAGACCTTTCTGGCAAGCTAGCGTTTGTTTGAAAAGTTTATGGCTATTTTGTATCCTGCGAGTGAAACTCACATCAGGAGATCCGTGGTTTGTGTACTCACCTGATTTGTGAAAAGATAAGAGTTGTTTTTATTGAATATACGAGAACGATTCTGATTGCTACTATAAAAGCATTAAAAGTTTTTTGTTGAAAATATGTACTAGTTTGAACGATAATATTTTCAAACTATAACATGATACATAAACCATTTATAATAATATTTCTATAATATAAATACTATTCTAACCATTGATGCACGAAACAAATTTTAGAGATTTCGTATTGATAAATTTTAAATAAATCGTGCTCACATAACTTTAAAATAGTCTTTTTTTGATAATTAAAATATAATATATAGGAAATATTAATTAGACTGAATAGTTGTCGCAATCCATGATGACATTAGTTATATATTTTTCGATTAATAAAATTGTACAGTCGGGTCCGTGGTGCAGCAGTCAATCAGTAATTTATCTTCTTAATTCTGTTCGAAGGCATGGGTGTTTGTGTTGTATAAAAATGTCCTTCCCACTCATTCGATCATATAACTGGAACGCAGTGAGAGCAACTAGCTAACCACTTATCTTGATTTAACCTTATCATTTCTATCCCTACTCTCATCAAACTAAAAAGAAGTTAAATGACCGAGTAACGAGCAATTCTCGTATTAAAAAAAAATCCATTATAAAGCCATACGTTCCTTATTGGAATCGGACATGGATTAAAAAAAAATATTTGCATGCAAACCCCTGCCATTTTTCTATTTGGAAAACAATTGTATGGATGCTATTTTTCAAATAATAAGTATAGTTCATTTTTATGATAAAAAATATAATCCTTACCCATATGAATATCATCTACAATGTTGACACAGTGTTCCTGTAATCAATTACGCAAATAGTGACAACGACAAAAACATTCATCACAGCTGAGTTGAACCAAGTTCAAATAAAAGTTACAAACAGATATCCGGTAGCATTTTCAAGCGCCACAAAATTACCATAAAAACGACATTGAAGAAATACATCACAAAAACCTCGAGAAAAACATCAAGCTAACGAGGTCTTCGTCTAGTG
Organism: Himalopsyche kuldschensis; assembly: GCA_028554975.1. NCBI lineage: Eukaryota > Metazoa > Arthropoda > Insecta > Trichoptera > Rhyacophilidae > Himalopsyche > Himalopsyche kuldschensis. The sequence continues at coordinate 2,709,736 of JAHFWI010000068.1, forward strand.
GCCTGTTTTTTGACGGCCAAAACGTTTTATGACTAAAACATAAAACAGTACCGTATTAAGTTTCAGTTTCGATGAGAAAGGGTCAAATCGCTTTCACGTTTTGTAAACAAAAGATGGTAATGTCGCTTCTACACCAAAATCAATAATTCATTGTGCACTTTAACAATTTTATGATCAAAAAGTGTCCAATTTATTTAAGTGCTCTTCAACATAAACTTGTTGGCTTTTAATGAATCAAATATTACAAAAATTGTCAGAAACAGCGGCTCGGGTTTATTGTGCAAACTGTAAGGCTATATAAATATATTTATGATTGAAAAACGTTAGATTGATAATTTTGCTAGTTTTTTTATGCGTTTTAGTTCATTCATTAGTTCTTGAAATGTGAAATAAAGGCAATATTTTTATAAGGATTAGATTTTTAAAAATACATCGTTTTCTTGTTGTAGCATTTTATAACTAAAAAATGAAGAAAGGTAAGAGTTTCACAGCTTTTAAAGCCATTTTAACATGAATAAGAAATGTCGCTTTTCCTCAACTAACCATGATCACCATTAACTTTGCTAATTGAGATAAATTTTGCACAGTATGAATTTTTGGAATTGATTTTTTAAAACAAAATATAAATTTTCTAAAAAACATGTTAAACATTTCGTTCTGTGTTTAAACATATTCAAAGAAAAAATTTGACAGTCAAAAAGTAACGCTTCAAGAATGAGACGCTTTCTGAAAAGCTTAAAATGAATATTGAAGGGACGTCGATATTAATTTGCCGCAAAGAACAAAGGATGCGGTCACTAAAAGCTCGGATGATGCCGACGTCGTTTTGTACAGAGCTTTCCACAATAGACGACCTCTTTCAATAACTTTGGCTTTACAAAGAATATTGGTTATATTTAAAAAAAAACTACGTGCGGACGCCATAGAAATTATCTCGTGCTTCGCATTCAATAGAGCTTCAATATATAAAAAAAAATGTTAGGAAGTTTATTATTAGAGAATTTTGTGTTTGCCCATCTTTGTCTTATACTTTAGAAGGTAGCAATAATATAACTTTTAAGCATCGCGTTTTCAAAAATAAGTGACAAAAAAATTTTGTAATTCGGTATTCTTTTCTGCGTCATAACAAGTAAAACAGTAATCAGTTTTATCTTACAAAATACAAAAACTTGTGTTTCTCTGATTTTTATGTTATGGCTCTAATTAAACTTTTTTAAAATATTACCGGTGACAGATTTTTAGTGTGCTTATATAGAAGAAACGTCAGTTGTTTTTAGAGAAAGTGTCTTGGCAAGCCACAAAAGTACATTCAAAGATCATTTTTTTACATCTATATATCAATAAAAAGCCGTGGTTAATTTTTTTAAATATGTCAAATCACATAACGGTCCAGTGGTCTAGTGGCAAGAGCTAGTGATCAGGGGCCCGGGTTCAATTCCCGGCAAGGTTAGATTTTTTCTTTACCTCTCTTTAAACTTTATTTATCATCGAGTTAATCTCGTATGACTTTCACAACTAAGAATATTTGGCGCAAGCTGTAATGCCAATTTTTTTTTTAAAATTTAAAAAAATATATATAAATTATTAAATGATAACAGGTATTGGTGTGAAAGCTTATTTGTATTGTTAAACAGTATACAAAAATCTATTATAATATGCTGTATTATTTACAAAATTGCAGGTGAATATGAGGGTGATAGTATTTGTTTGATCAAAGCTAATTATGATAAATGGCGAAACCAACGATGATTGTGCTCAGCGATGCAATTTCGTAACCGCAATTATAATTGCCCATGAATAATACAGGTCTTGGAAATTATTTACAGTGAAACCCCGATTCTACGTTTTCCAAGGGACCGTATAAAACAAACGATTAATGCGGGAAACGATGATTGCGGGAAAATTTTATAAATGAATTAAATGCCGGGACTATAGAAAATGAAGGCACCACGCGGGAAAACGTATAATGCGAGAACGTAAGATCGGGGTTCTATTGTATGTCAAATAAATGGCCGGCTTTTACGATGCATATAAACTGAAAATATAATAATATATTGCAGTTTAAGCTTAGTATATCCTATATGTTGTCGATATTTTTTCCAATGTTTAGGATGACAATTTTTGGTGGACTATCAAGTGAATGTTTAATTCAATTTTAATCTCAGTAAAAATATTTGCTGTGATGATCCAATTTTGAAAACTGCATATTGTTGAGTTAAATCTTTAATTAATAAGTCAATGAAATGTGATTTAATCACCGTAATCATGCATACATATGTATTTTTTGTGATGTTGTACTTACTTTTATCTTCAAACTAACTGGAACATTTGAGATAGTTGATACTTGATACGTCCTGAAACAAAATAAATCAAATATCATAATGACACTGAAAGAAAACGTCTTTTTTTAACAAATACGTAATCATCTGTGAAATTGAATATTATCATACATATATAACGCAACACTTTAACTATAATGATATTAACGCTTTTTTAGAATAAATTTCAACAAAATATCACGGTAAGAAAATCTTGTTTTGGATATTTCTAAAATTAATTTGTGTATGTGGGTGCTGATATTAAATTAAATGTGCATTCTTATTTTTACAGAACAGTGTTTCATTATTTATATTAAAATGAAAGTAATGTAATACATAATCCCTATACCCAATCAAGAGCTACTACAAAGGTAAAGATTAACCTAGATTTTGTAAGAATGTAAATAATTCATTTACGCATGAGTGACTGAAAAATGACAAAGAAAAATATTAGTAACGATTTGATTGTTTTATCATTTCTTTAGCACAGTCCATTGAAATTTCTGTATGAAAAACAATGAATATGTTGGAATAAAAGAAAACTGCATTTTATTCATTTGTTTTTCATAGAAAATTAAATCCTGCTTTGGATTACTTTCACCTAATATTATTTTTGTATCGCCATCGAAGAGGTAAACTTATGCAATACAATAATAGCAACTGTGAATAGTACTTCGAATCGTCGGCAGGTTGCTAGGTAAATTCATTTATGACGTCCCACTCTCGCTACTGATTAAAAAGTAAATCAATTACTCTGATAATCTAAAATTATTTTGTATTCAAAACGCTATCGATACATTGACACATCCACTGTGAAAATGCGCACGGCATTTTATTTTTCTTTCATTTCAAATTTTCAAAAATAAACAGCATCAATAAAACACTTACTATGAAATAAACGATTCTTATCATACATTATTCTAGTGTCGCGCAAATATAGCTTTAAAAAAGAATAAGGTCTTTTTTTAAATTGAATCTTAACTTAAATTGAAAAAAAACACTCCAAATAATAAACATAAAATTGTCAATGCAAAAAATATTTACAATCCTTTATTTTTCAAATATATTTCACGACCTCGGCTTCTTTATAATAATTTATTTATAACAAAGGAGATTTTTTTTTTTAAAATATATTTCTTTTAGTTGAAACAGTGAGTGATAAAATGAAACGGAGAATTTTTAAATCTGTTCGAAAATAGTGGGCCGAATTCCTTTTGTATCCAATAAATGTCAAGACGACCCAAATACCTGTCAAATACATAAAAAAAAAACATCATGTCAGCTGAGCCACTACGAGAATATTTTTCTATCTATGGGCTATTCGACAATTCTTTACACCGAAAGGAAAAAATCGCCACCAATAAAACACGCCACGTAGAAATATTATAATATAATAAAATAACAAATAATGCAAATTTCTATGCCCAATACATACTGATAATCAGTTTCAATACAAATTTTATTGTGACTAAGCAAAGATTTAAGCGTCCTGCATTGTACTTTTTTACACCTTATACTAAGGTCTCTTTCAGTTTGACTAAATTAAATAAATGATTATGTCAACAGCACATGTATGCACATTCGTTAAAAACGGCTTTATCTTTTTGTCTACAAATAAATTAAAATACAATAAGAACCATATATAAAAAGAGTGTCTTTCTAAAATAGGTGAGCCAGATGTCTTATCAATAGGTTGGCCATAATTTTATACGTTGTTATCCCCTGTCACTAGACGATCGCTTCTAGAAAGTCACAAATCATCGCTACAATCTTATTTGCCATCTAGCCTTATGAAATATTTATATCTCGTCAATATGCTTACTTACTTTTCTGGTATATGGAATAGAAGGTATTCATGATATATTCTAATGTACGCTCCAATTTCGTATAATATTTATTTTATAATTCACCAATGAAATATTTCATATTCAGGTAAAGAAAAATACCGAATGATAAAATACATTATTTCCATTGATTTATTATTCTTTTTATTTGATTCACATATTACTTTTATAGTTTAAATTGAACATACGTTTATGATTCTTTTGCAATCTTTTTTCGGTATAAGAATGAACTGTTCATTTTTGTCACTTTAACGGTGTCAATTCTTATTCTAAAGGTAAAGGTACTATTTCAAGATTTTTTTTTCTTTTTTTATATTAAAACTCAATATTTATTTTTGCAACAATGTTTAATATGGACTGTTGGTATACCATTAACGCTTTTTCAGTGAGCGTTATGACATAAAACTGTAGATAATGAAGGATTTTTTTTAAGCCAACCGCTTTTCTATGCTTTGTTTTTTTTGTTTTGGAACGGTTGAGAGGAATAAAAACATTTCACGAATATCTGCCCTTGGATTAAAATTCGTTTATGAAAAATCAATATTTTGATCACATTGCGTCCCTCAGAGCACTACTAGCTAGGCATTTGCGACGAGAGAATTTATAGCACGTGTTGTATATTTTATATTCATATGTTCATTGATAAATTTTGTATTTTTAACGTAAATCTAGATTCGTCAATATTTTGGTAATAACGTTTTCTTAAAAGCTACTGGAATATTATTTCACCCATTCGACAAAACACAAAGCAACTATCATCCGTGAAATAACATTCGCTTTTGTAATTATGAAATACTTATCTTAATGTAATCTCAAACGTTAAAATGATATTCTTCAGCCAATTTACCAAATATGTTACAACTGACTTGGCAACAATATTATTCCTTCCTTACTCGAAACATCACGCTTTCATCTTAGCATATAGCCAGGGCTGAAATCAGTACGAAATGTATCATTTAATTTATACATAATAAATAATATTTTTTTGTAAAATGTATTGCATATTTATAAATATAAATGAAAGAAAATAACTCATCTTGTCAAATATTGATTTGTTGGCTTTTTAAATTGAAAATAAATAGCTTCAATGGTCAACAGATTCGCTGAAAATAATTTCTAAAAAAACATGTATATTTGAAAGTAAAATCAGTTCGCTAAGCGAGATTTTTGAATATAAAGAATGGTTTTTGTTTTCCAGTAAATATAATATATGCAAGCAATAATGGCATTTGATAATCTTGATTCAATTCCATTAGTTTTATATTGAGCAGTTGGTAATTATAACTATTACTAATGATACTTGTTAAGAGACTATTGGATGATGGCAATAGTTTCACGTATTCGCAAATACGGATCTGTACAAAACCGGCAAAGTTGCATTACAATTTTCCGGAAAATATGATTATTAACTACGTCTTTGGTGTTTGTTTAAGCGTTAAGAATAGACTTAACACTTCACAGTTCACTTTCAGGAGTCGACAGGGTCCTTGTTTTAGCTTTCAAGTGAAACTGCTGTCTTTTGAAATAAAGTTACTGGCTTATCAGCTTACTGAATTATGAACGGCGACGAATCTCATTTGTCAGAAGAAGTTGTATATATTTACGGTGCTACTGAAAGATTCAGAATTTATTAAAGTATAATAGAGATGACGCAATAAACCAAAAATCATAAACAGTAACTACAAATAACATCAAAAAATATTCGTTCTAAATGTATTTTAATTTTTAATTGGTTACGTGAATGGGTATTCAGTCATCATCATTGGTTTGGTAACCCCCAGCGGGTATTGGAATATTTGATGAATATTTAAAATCTTTCCCTTCTTAACGTTAATTATTGATATATTTTTTGATTACACCAACCACCGTAAGATTTTTATTTACGGCATCATTATAATGTATCTCTCAAGCTATCTAGTAAATGTCTCTTCAGGTATTTTCTGTCGGGGATTTTTTTTTACTCTGGACGGAGTCTTTCTATATTGGTAATTTTCGAGGCGCATTCTTCTTGGACTATTCAATATAATTCTCCCGTGGAACGAATATACACTCGTTGGTTTTGGCAAAGGTCCAAAACTTGGACGACCCTGTAAGCACGGGTCATTCCAGGGTCTCTTACATCATCATGCACATAAGTGAGTTCTTCAATTCAATCGATTTCCTTACTAAAAGTATTGGCGAAGGATTGATTGAGGAGATCAAAGTTTACAGTGAACTTTATTGCCAGAAAACATACATCATTCTTACTAAAGCCATTTTTATTTCAACGTTTATTGTATTTGATCATGTTATCAGATTTATATAATAAACGTAATAATCGATCAATTTTAAAAGGATAGATTTTTAATACCATATTTTTCCAAATGCTTTCAAAGTAGGTGGTAGGAAAGTCTTGTAATATCGCATATGTGATAGGTATATTTGCATATGTTTTGAAATGAGGGAGTTATTTTTTTATAACATTCTAGCGAATAAAAAGTCTATAAAAATCAACCAACCTTTATCTTTCTAACCATTCAATGACACAAGTGTATAAACTGACCATATGTTTTATACGAAGCTCATTTTAAATTTAAAATTAACCATTTATTATATGCTAAATTTCAAATGTGTTATAACGTCGGTAAGCTGGCGCCATCGGAAACTGAAACCAATGCTCTCGGGTACATTTTTCCGAAACGGAAGGTCCCTAATTGAATTTTGCAGAGAAATAAAATTCGATTCATTACAGTAATGGACAATTTAGTGCGCCGGTCCGTTCTGCTTGGGTGAACTAAATGGTATTATGTATCAAACATAATGTCCTATAATAAGTTTGTCCTCGAGTATTTATCGTTGTAAATAATCAAGCCATTACACCACCTTTCCTAATGCTGTTTAAGTAACCATATATTTTGGTAAACGTGTATAAAACTCAACGGGACTTAGTAGTGACTTTTATCTTTCAATAGAGTAAATACATATTTTCTATAAATTAAACTTTGTCATGTGATCTTTTAAACCAGGCTTCTTTGCGTTGTTGGAAGCAGATCTGTATAGAGAAATGCAACACAATTTTTCAGAATTTACTTTTGATAATTATTCCCCCGTGTTAGCAAAGAAGCATGTTTTGTTATTCTTGGTGAGAATGCACTTGAATATCATTAATTATTAGATTATAATAGGTTAGGACAATACAGAAGTTTCACATGAAAGGGAACCGGTTTCGCTTGCATTTATGAATAAATAAGTCGTTCAGTGAAACATTTGAATCACAACGTTGTATCTCTAATGATTAATAAAATTTGTTGTACCTTTCATTTGATTTATTTTTTGTATGTAATAATAATAAACTCTTTATTTTTAAATTCTTATTAATTGTTTTTTATATAATTTTATTTTAAATATATTAAATTATTTTTATGAGATAGTGCTCTAAGTCGTGATTTGTCATATTTTTGACATTGTCGTCATAAACAGATCTCAGACTCCAATAACTTATTCAATAAATTATTAAAATTGTTGAGCGTCTCACTTTTTTTTTTACTTATACCATCATCCTAATCCATCCGTTTCCATATAATATAATAACAGTAAAGGCGGTACTTAAAAAAAATAGCCTGTCCTTTGCAGTGGTTGGTAAAATTACGTATCTTTGTAGTTGACAATGGGACTTCGCATAAGAATAAAATTCAATCGGACTTTTCCAAATTGTAAAAATCTGAATTAAGGGTTGGGCGACTTCACATAACCCTACTTTATGCATTGACGACAACCGGTAAAATTTATACTTGCCAAATAAACAAAAGTTGTACTGAAATTTACAATAATAATACATATACATATATATTGTACATATTACACATATTAACAAATGATTAATATCCTCTAGTCTAGGTGAAATAATGCGGTACATCGTTAGATAAAACACAACGTTCCAATTTGGAAAACAATTTACAAAAGATCGGTTAAATGAACAGCAAGGTGAAATACATTTTCTTTCATGTTGTTTTCTTGCACGAGTGGCCTGAAATTATCCCAAATAATGAATCATCTTTCCAGTACAAATTGCACGGTACTTAGTTCTCACGTACTGATCACAATGAGCAAAACTTTCAACCAGTTAGCTTTTTTAAAAATATGTAATTTTAATTGAATGAAAGAGGGAATTTACTGTAGATCGAACATGCTTTGATAACAGTTGTAATCAATTAATTGTAAGCTTTTATATACTTTATTATCATTGGCTTAAGTTTAGTATTACAAACTTAAATTTAACTAAACTTGTATTTAGTGTTCCTTGAAATCAGCTGGAGAAAATTACGATTATTTTCCTTTCCATACAACTGTATTACTTTAGACTAGAGGTCTGCACGGGCTTGGGTAACCCTCGAGCCCAAGCCCGGCCCAACCCGTGGGCTGGGTCGGGCCGGGTATTGAACGTTTGTATTCGGTCCTGGGCACAGACAAAATAAAAACATAAATCCGATTATTCCAGATGTATACTCCATTATCGTAAATATAGATTACAACAATTTTTTAATTTGATGAGTTTATACTAAATTGTTTGAAATGTTAATTATTTTTTTTTTCAAAAGTTGAAAATAATGTCAGGCTTGGGTCGGGTTCGGGTAAGATGTTTGGGAATGGGCTTCGGGCTCGGGTCGAACCGGGTCAGACCGGGTCGAATATTTTCCGCCTCGGGCCGGGTAGAATTTTAAAATTTCGGCCCGTACAGACCTCTACTTTAGACTATTTTATATAATTTTTTTTTTAGAATTATATTCTATTTCGATTACTTCACCAATAAAACACTCTTTCAATAGTATTTTAATTCAACAGGAAATCACTGAAATACTTTTAGAAAGAACCATAAGGTTCCATTAAACTTAAACTTAAACTTGATAGTTTTATGCAAAGTAAGCACTTCATAATGTTACATATTTTTATGAAAATTTTGTTTGATTTTTCTTCATTTTATTTTGATTTTTCTATAAAATATGAACATATTTAATATGTCGCTACGTGAGGTTTGTTTCTTATGTCTAAAGGTTTAATAAAATATAAGTATTTATTTTATCATATTATTGGTACGATACAGAAATCTTTTGAAGAGTTCATGGATCCAAATATTTCCCAATCATAGAATTGAAATCAAATATATACTGATCAATTTTGTATGCTTAAATGCTTACTATTATATTATTTGTCTTAATATTCGTATTGAATAAAAGATGTAGTGGCTTCTTCAAAATATTCAGTATTTTCAAATATTTTTTTTCCAAAACAAATTAAGTATCGTATTAAATTGTATTATGTGTACTTCATCAGTTATTTGTTTCATTACTTATAATAAAAACTTTCATTGAAGAACGATATCAAATATAAATTAATAAATAAGGACGTGTTCACTGAACTAAATAACCAAGTATATTAATGTTGGGGTTTTATTTTATTTTCATGGTTAAAGAGGTAAAACTTTATATATGGAACAAAACTTAGATATTTAATACAACATAATTTGGCTGATATTCAAGGTTTCATGGAGATGATAGACTTTATATATTTTTTTGTTTTTCTGTTTTCTGTACAATTCTTAGTATTCAGTGGCTATAGCGATAAGTTTGACAATAATTGTCAATGAAAAAAAATGATATTTATTGGAGTTTTTACACCATGGATTTTTATCAGCCGCTATTTCAATTCATGATATTAAGCCAAATGTAATTTCCATCATGCTGTCAACATAAGTTTGTTTTAAGGAAAGTCAACAATAGGATAAGGATAAAATATATTATTGTTTCTGTTCCAAAAAACAACACAATCTTTTTTTACCATCTGGCCAAGCACAAATTATTTCAACCAAATATTTTTCAACGCATATCTTTGGCGTATAAAAATTCAACAGCAATTTTAAAACATTGATTTCTGGCTCAATTTTTTTCAAACAAGGAAGGAATAAACACATCTCATGATTACCATTCTAACTATTAATGTTTCATTGCTTTATCACGAAAAATACAAAGCATTTAGAAGAAATCTTCGTATCTACGATTTTTTTCAGAATATACTTACAATACGAATAACTGCTGTTGCAATTCCTTAAAACTTATAGTTTATATAACTATATAGTTTTTCGTGAGTAATTTAAGTTAACAAAATTAAGTGTCTTATTATCATTATCATTATTATACTTGTCGGAGAAAAAAAAAATGAGATTGCATCTGATTCTTATTCTGAAATTGTAATTTATCTTCGTGCATTCAAATAAACGCCGTGACATACTGAAATGACACCTTCAAACACAAAAATAAAGGCATTTTACATTGAGATGTATGTATCCAGCTTACACAAACCTGCCAAGTTATTCGTGGGAGGCTAAATATGCTCGTGGCATGGATGGATTATCGCAGAAAGTACAGATCCGAATTGTGAATTCTTTTCGGTGTTCGTCATTTTTTTACGCAAATATAAAATCACGGAAATATTTAGAAGACTGCGTAAAGACCTAATGACCGAAGCCTCATCCAATATGTGCATACGCAAGTTATGTTTTGAGGACATATTACAATTATAAATATATTAATTGCGTACAGCACAGATGTGCTACGTCCACTTTGGTCAAGCTTAAATTAATATTGTATGTAGATAGATCTTTGCCTTTCTCAGGCATACTTAAAACTTTAACGAGGTACAAAGATGTCTCAGTTCCATGTTTTTATCATACAGAGTTTCAAATAATAAGTCATTTTTAATTGTCGAAATTATCAAATGATAATAAATGGAAACATTACTTTGTGCATTCATACCAAAATTAACTTCGAATGATAAAAAAAAAAAATCAAACATAACTACTCTTACAACGCAGTAGATTTTGTCATCCTTGTCATCAAGTTTTCAAACGAACATTATCATGATACCATGTCAGTGGTGCTAAGACGCTATAGCATGACTTGACAAGCAAAACGTTTGAAAATAGAATGTGATGGCCATAAGCAGCGGCCGGAGCAGAGATAGATCCACGTCATCAGAAAAGCGGTGGATTGAGTCTGGGAGAGGTAAATATTAAATGCAAATCGAAATCCTATGCATGAGGATGTTTATATTTTTATCAATTTCAATTGGATATCTCAAATACTTTTCTGCAAAATTTTACTCAAGTATGTCTCCAGATTTTAAAATATTATACGGAGGAAAGTGAGTCAACACGGACATTGACATATTGTTTAAATCTCCAATCAACATAATTCTCATCGATGTACTAAATGAGAAATTTTTTACCCTTTGTTTCCAAGAGCATTTTGAAAAGTGCCCGTGAAAAATCCCAAGGCATTTTTTCGCAAAAAACGGTGGTCTTTATTCTATTATTTATCTCAGCCAATAATAACTTATCAATGTTGTTTTGTGATGTATAGAGTAAGAAGTAATTGTATTAACAGTAGTTGTAAAGACAAATAGTGGAAAAAAAACAAACGCCGTTAAAACGTGTTAAAAGAAACTGTGGCATTTGGGGTCCATCGTATATATTCACGGAACCGTAAGATCGGCCCCGTGGGATTAAAAGGGCTAAGTATGCAATTTGACGATTTTTATGATTATTGGTAATTGAAATAGATTCTTTGACAGGGCTTAAAATGGTTACATATATTTCAGGGAGAAATAACGGTGAAATAATTTTGTAAGTATATCCGCAAGGACTGACGCATACGAAATGTAAGTTAAATCAGGCGGAAAATTGCCTACGTTTGGAACTGATTCCGTTTGCCCTCTCACTTTAGCATACGTTGCAAGTTTGATTGATCGCCAAAAAACGGAATGAAAAAAACTCAGTTATTGAAAAATTTTAACATTACACCAAAAAATAATAAACGATTTTTTGGAGTTTTTTAGGAAAAATTTCTAATGATTAATTATAATGGACGCTCGTGCTTATATTGCTGAACTTTTACCCGATACCAGCTCGTAGTAACGTAATTTTGGGATTCAACTTTTATTTGAATATTTTTTGATAGTTAATTCACTTTTTTTAATAATTATATCTTCCATGAGCGAATAGATTTTTAATTTTTTAACTATTTCCACATCCAATGTAAAGCATGTGACCGCTCATGGAACGTGTATTAATAGAAGTGTTTCTAGGATAACTGCTCGTTACTCAGTTGCACAACATCTCTTCTTCGAAGAGAGAAGATTAAAAGATAGAACTAAGACATACATAGCTAGTGGTTAGTTCATCGCTATGTTTTAGGTTATGAATAGTTGGGAGGAAATATTAGATATGCAAGAAAATCCTTAAATAAATTAAAAATTTACTTATTATCTAAAAAAAAAAAAGCTGAAACGACCAGTGGACCACGGGCCTCGGCTAATGTATCATTTATGCTGATACCGCCTGATATTGTAGGTCATCAGGACTCTCTCGAAAGATCTTATTATCACCTCAATCAATGATAATAAGACCTAAACGATTAATATAACGCGAATAAATTCACAAAATGTTATAAAATCTTGTAACCGACTTCTAGAAACGACGTCTCTCGTTCAGTTCATTCGCGACCGCTTCGCGTCGATTGGTTGAATTCAGTTCAGACCCGAACGCTTCGCGTCGATTAGTTGAGCTCTTTTGCACACTAGAATCGTAGGGTATAAATATGCCTATCAAAGGCCAATTTTTCTAACGCCCTAAGAGATACATTTTAAGCTACGAGCTAGGCTCGTCGATTTAGTAACAGTTAGGGACTGGGCATGTCTACTATAAGAACAAGTAAACTCCTCAAGTTTACGTAAACATTACGAGCAATTCCTAGTAAGAATTGAAAATTTTTAATGATTCCAAGACAATCATTCTCGTAAGGGGTTTTTCTTAAGTGTTTTCCCCACACAAAGCCCTCAGCTGACAGAATCTTTTAGAAAGTCAATACTTAGCTAGCTTACATGCGGGAAAGGGAAACAAAGACTTAGTCTGTATCCACCCTAGCAACAAAAATAGCCAGGAAACTAGGAGCCCGCCTAGCGGACTCCACATATAGTTTCAGTAGGAAAGTAAAGGTAGGAAAAAAAAAAAAAAACCAATTTTTCTCAGTCGTGATCGTTCATCCAAAGCCAACAGACGTGTCGCCTCCTGCGCTCCTTACTCCTTGCTCCTTACGCTTTTAAGTGTGGTTGTAACTGCAATTGTATCTGTGTTTTATAAACAATGTAATCTAAAAATTTTAAGAAATTAAACTAGCCTACTCTCGCATAGAGTACGGTCAAGAGAATACCGATTGAATTCTTTACAAGATATACCTTTCTTCCCATCCTGTCCCTAAGTTCCGTCGTCGAGCGCCTTGGAAGGATGCTGTCTGTTGCTGGCAGATTGAGGAAGAAACCCTGGTCGTCTCAATGCTAATTTTATTTTATATAAGTGTTAAATTCTTTATTTCTTTAGTTAACAGTATTCAAATGTAAAATTAGACACTATGAACTTTTAATCGATGTATAAAGCAGATTGAAATATTTGAATAAAGGTATTTGTATTATCTGTTGTAGCATACATAATATCAAACTTTCCTTTTTGAAAACAAAAACAAGTATTGAATTACCCTTTAAGCCTATTATAAACAAAAGTTAAAAGCACCTACCACAAAGCGATAAGTTAAAATTAATATTACATTATGCTACACTTGATGTTTGGAAATATTTCATTATTATTTTGGTGAAATTCCATACTGAAGTAAAAAGAAAATTTTACTATGTTAAAATGTTTATGCGTATACTTTTTTATAAAAATATTTTTTGATGAAACCTGACATATCATATTACAAGTCGAACACGGGGATTCCTTGGATACATGGACGGGGGGTTTTAGCAAACAATATTTTGGATTTATAAAAATCATAAATATTTTGTTATTACCATCAGAATATCATAGTCAGTTTACAATATGTAAGAGCAGTTTCAGTCAATACGAAAATTGTATGTTATTCTTTTAAATATTTCTTTATATGATTAGTAGTAAGTGGTTCAATGATTTATTTATTCAATCGATTCAATGAATTGAGGATTTTGGCTGAAATTATTTGATGGAATTTCAATGTGAAATTTGAATCATTAGATTTTTATACTTTTGATGACCTCCGTTTCGCCTTTCGACATTTCAAGTGCACGAAATTAGATCGAATTTATTCATGCACTTGAAATTGTCGAAAGGCGAACCTCGGGTCGTTATCGACAATACTCATATCACAGTAAAACATTTGAACGATTCAAATTTGATTGAATTAATATTTCTACACAAAATACTCTAAATAAATTATGGTTTATTAAATAATTGTTATTTTGTAGAGTTCTAAATTATAATTTCAAAAAAAAAAATATTTTTCAGCTTCATGAGATATAAAAAAGAACCAAATTTTTGCATCAAATTTTCTTTTATATGAGTAATACATTTAAATGATATTCTTATAATCTACAAATGTTATTATATTGGCTATTTTTTTACACGCCATATGACGGTTGGTAATTAAATATATATACATCTGATTTTAATGAACGTTTTGAATATTAATAAAACGACGTTGTCAAAGTCATTGGTCATGGTTTTAAATCCTTCTTCAAAAATTCGCATGTTTTAAATTATAATAAAATATAATGTTCCAATGAAAAAGTCGAGCAGACAATCAAGCTATTTGTAGCCCCCAGGCAACAATAGTTAGTAGTTGTTAGCTTATTTTTCGTACTCAGTGATCTAAAATATATAAAATTTTAAATCTATAGTGTTTTTTATATAGTTTTTCAACAACTCTTTGAATTAATGTATGAAAATACAATTTAAATAGATTACTTTGTAAATACTACTAATTTGAAAGTATAAGTAACGTGTGATTCTTGTCTTTGAGTGACATCTTTAGAGTGTTTGAATAGTTAAATTTATTTGCTGTGTAGGTATTCTAACTAACTAAATTCTACCAGATATAAATTAAGGAAGCGAGTAAGCGTCAATGGAAAGTAAGCAAGAAGAGGGAGAGCTTTAGTTTGAGTTGGGAATATTACTGCCCATGCCTTTATCGTTTTTAGTTTGAAAATACTTTTCAATGTTGCAAATTTAAAATAATATAGTCTGTTAACAGTCAGCAAAGAAGGTAAGGTTTATTTATTAAAATAATAATACTTTGTATATGACCAGTACCAGTTTCGACAAAATAATAATGCTCCTTTAAGTATAAAAACATCTTACTATTGAAACTCCATCAATTTAATTTTATATTCTTAACAAGTTTTATTGACTCATCCGAGTCAGTTTCGCTTAGATAGAAAACATTGTCAATTTATACTATTTATTGCACAGGGTAACTTGCTAGATTGTAAGCCATCTTGATTTATTTTAAGCAAACAGTTTTTGCCATATCCACTCCTTAATCGGGATATGCGGTCACCACACGGTATCTGCTTTCATTGAAGAGCAAATATACTAATTATAGATCATCTTAAAAGATGCTTTTATACGATTACTAGTTTGTTAATCAATTGTTCAAGCTATCTCTCTTCACATTATAATTGCGAGATCTAATATTGAGAACGTTGTCAGGTGTATATGATATTTCATAAATAATGGATCGGCCCTTTAGAGACAAATAAAACTAGCACACATCTTTCTACCTTTTAGGAGAGCCACAAACAGGTTTCATCAGTATAATCAGTATAACGGTAATATCATCTGTTTTTAACAGATACAAATTGTTTTTTTAATTTACTCGAAAGGAGACAATTGGATTTTCTGATTTATTTGTTAAATATAAAATAATACTTTATTTGAATGTGTTGTTTTAAGATTTAGTGGAGCTATGAGCAATAAATTGATTGTAATGCGTTTTGAGCTATCTTTGTATCCATTGATATATCTCTTTGACACATAACGTAACATATTATTTTGTATCTAGTGGCATTTTAAACACACAACTGTAAAAAAGCATAATAGCATTACTTGCATGACTATGACAATGCATCATAAAAATAAAGCAAGAAATCACCATAAAGCAACATCGAAATAAATCATTATAAAGTTATCACAAGTAAATATTAAATAAAATACCCATATAGTAATCATACAGCTGCATAAATATTTCATTTCGTTACATATTGTGATTATTCCAGTAACAGTATGTACTGTTTTACACAAAATGTAGCATTGACAGTAATGCTACGCCAAAGGATAACACATCAATATAATGAGCTCGCTGAGCCAACACTAATAACAGCTGCTTGCTTTCAAGCACGGTTCAGTTGCCTGTGACTACATTATTTGCTTCTAAGGAGATCGATCATTATTTACAAAGCAGAAATTCAAGCACTACATGACATCAATAATTATTCGCGAAATTCATTGCCTGAAATATAATTTTACAATCGTGAATGAGTGTCGAACCAAATCATTGAACGATTCAAGTATCTGACCGCTGCCTTCATAAACCAAGTTTTTTATCATTTTTATGCTATTAAAAACATTCTTGAATGATTTTCTTGACAACTTTTCAAAATGATTGTAGGTATGTTTTAAATGTTTGTTTATAAACGATTTCCCACTTGTTATTTCCATACGCCAAGCACCAATCATCAGTCAGTCCACATGTGACACGTCTGTTAAAATGCTTTTCTTCTTGAATATTTGCTGAGCATCGGAAAGAATTTATACGAACAATTTTCTATGTCACATTCTCTACGACACATTCTCTATGACACGTTCTCTACGACACATTCTCTACGACACATTCTCTATGGCACATTGTCTATGACACATTTTCTATGTCATATTCTCTATGACACGTTCTCTATGATAGGTTCTTTATGTTACGTCCTCTATGTCACACATTCTCTATGACACATTCTCTATGGCACGTTCTCTATGACAGGTTCTTTATGTGACGTCCTCTATGTCACACATTCTCCATGACACATTCTCTATGGCACATTCTCTATGACGCATTGTCTATGATACATTCTCTATTTCACAAACTCTATGACACATTGTCTATGACACATTGCCTATGACACATTGCCTATGACACATTGCCTATTACACATTGTCTATGAAACATTGCCTATAACACATTACCTATGACACATTGCCTATGACACATTGTCTATGACATATTGTATATTAATAAGTCCACACTAATTTTAAAATGATCAGATGTAAAATTCCTGCGATAAGCGAATGAAATTCTAATCATTGTTTAAAATTGTGTAAAAAAACATATTTTTCAATAGTGCATTAATAGTGATAAAAGACAAGTACTATTACAAACACTAATGATATCAACAGTTCGATATGTGAAATTGAGCGCTTTTTGATGTTATATTGATGCAACGTTCTGTTTTTATGATCGTAATGCCAAAAACAAGATAGACAAGACAGCGCTTCACGTGAATTATTCAAATTCTTCTTTGTTTAAATGTTCGCACAAAATCATATTTCAACTAAAATACAAAGTAAGAAATCGGTAAAAGCACTGAAGAGATTTATTCAATAGAGCTGGAAAATTAGGAGCCGTGCCAAAATTAAGTGAAAATATTTGGTTCCAATAGTATTTCTAAAAAACTAAAAGCACCCTCTCTCAGCAGGTATGTGTAAGAGTATGTGATCAATAAGAGAGGGAAAACTCATAGACAATGAAAATTTTCTTTTTCAGATCATTCACACTTTAAGGTGGGCTTGCTATATTATCTAAAATGATCGTAATGCTGAGAGAAAATTTTCGGCTGGGTATAAGTTAATATAATACAAGATATACCTATTTAAAATTAAGTTCACTAATTCAATTTTTTCACATGGTTTATCTACAGTGAATTGCATAAAAAAAAGTGAAATGGTTTAAGAAAAAAATGCAATACCCAAAAGGGTAATTTTTAAAACTTACTTATGTAGATAGCCAGAAAAATCATTTTCTAGTACAAATGGAAGGCTTATAAATGTGAAAGTGTTGCCATAAAATGAAGATATTTTGGGAAGATAAATTAATTTGAAGGTTTTAAGGTGTGCCAATCAGTCAACGAGATCATACGACTACATCAATCCAAGTAATCTTGGGTAGTTTGGTCAGAGGCCGAAAAATCAAAAGAAAGGTTTTCGTGGCTGCGAATGGCTTAATTCTCAAAACATTGGTGATCTTACGGAACTAGCTTAGGGTAGAGCGACATACAGCAGGTTTTTTGCCAACCTTTGATAGAAGACAGTACCAAATAAAGAAGAAGACAGAGGCTAAGACGTTACATACATAGATATTAGAAAATAAGTAAAAGCCAAATGTTTTTTGACATTATCTTGAAAAAAAGCCTTTGTAGAAAAATACCTTTGACTTTTGCCTGTGCGTTATCACAAACGCTAAATAAATATGTGCTTAAACTTTTTTCTTTCAAAATAAGTTACGAATGAACAGTATTTAATATTTTTTTTAAGAATATACGATTCAGTAAAATAGGGTGACGTATAATAAAAGTGGATTGAGCTCGTAAAAACAAACGATATAGCTATACTTGGCGATATAGCAATATGATGTTTTGGCGATTGTACAAATCTCCCATTTTTATATTAAAATAGAAAATCGGTTTTATTTTTTTCTTTTATCGTTGCACGTATTATGGTTCGGCGTTTTCCAATGCCGTGAAAGGTGACGGAAGTTATCTTTTGTGTAATGAAATAGAATTTATAAGAACAATATTTCCAACCTTTTATTCCATGGAAAAATATTCAATTCAATATAAATTTAACTTTTAAAATTCAATCTGTTGATTTCATAAGAAGCGACACGGGCTTCTCCTTAATAACTGTAGTCGGTTAAGCTTTTGATTTTAATACAAAAAGAAAATTTCCACAAATGATTTGCCTAAACCATTGAAAATAAACAAACTGTTCAATATATTTTTTACTAGGTACTGGGAATATGTACATAATATATTTTAAATTTTGGTTTTCATGGAATGTGATCTGAAAATATTCACTCTCATTTGATTTTTTCAATGATGATAAACCTCGGTTATTCCATTACAATATACTTCACCTTTTGTGGTTTTTCTGGGGCACGTCCAATAATTTTCTTATAGAAATTTAAATTAGAGTTTTACCAAAAAAAAATTTGTAACATTCAAATAATTATTTCTTTCAAAATATACGTATACAATCAAAAATTTAGTTTATTTATTTTCACCAGCTATTCTTGTGTTATTTATATTTTTCCACATACAAATTGGCAATGGGCAGCAATATGAAAGCTCATTTCGATTATGAAAAAAGCTTTTTATTTTTTATTTTTAAGCATTCTGCAAATAAAATAAGAGAAATATATAATTATGGTCAGCCTTAATTGGCTTTTATAAGCAAATTGTAGTGTAACAGATAATTAAAATTCCTAATTTTCTGTACCTTAAATTATCAGTCTTAAATAATTAAATTAAAAATAAAAACAAGCACCGAAATGTTGCTTCATTTTAAACGCAAAATATGTACAAAATGATACATAATAAACAACATGAATCCATTCATAAATATGAAAATATATGGGATGGAAATATAACGGTTTACAATTTTTTATATCCAGCGAGTTTTGTGAATTGCCTGGAGACACACAAAATAATTATACTTCCTAACATACACACAATCATACAAACATTGAGCGTAGATTTTTTATTGAATTTTATTATTCATAGTAAAATAAACATAATGTGACTTAATGTTTGGAAAATCATGCGATAAAAGTATTTCAGATGCTAAATCTTTATTTTATACGGAAAGTTTTTTTGTTGTATAAAATTTAAAGAAAAATATGTATACGAAATAAAAAGTCGAGGAAATATTTATCTGCATGTGCAGATTTGATTCCTGATAAAAGCGAGCGTTAACGTTTTGATGTAGATTGTTTTGAATTGCAATCTACGATATCATATTATTACTAATGTATATAAAAAAGACATAATGATACTTTCGAGGTTTTAATTTTGACTTGTACCAAAAAAGTAAGATTCTGAGATCTGTATAAATTCTTAGTAAAACTATTGAAAACTAAATAATGTCACAGAAGATGTCAATTATGATAAAAAGACCCAACACTTTATTGCGAGCCCGAACGTTCAGACAACACAAGAATTTTTACCACTTCGGCTAAGTAGCTCTTCCAACGGTTTTTTTTACTATCGATTTGAAGGAGCATTGAGGCCTATGGCGCGTTAGCATCAAAATCACATATCTTTCGTCTCTGTCTCGTCGGTTAAATTTTATTGTTAATATACATACTCTCCCTTACAAAAGAGCGTGATCGCTGTTCTGGTAGGCAATCCATAATGAAGCCAGTTCAACAGTTTAACTTCTGCATTATATGAATATATACTACAAAATAGTTTCCCATAAATCATACCCAAACGTTAATATACATACATACGTATGTTCATACACTGATTTTGAAAAAACGTGTTGTTCATACAGCATACTAAAAAATAAACTAAAAAAATCGCTGGCAAGATGCGAGAGGTTTTATTTATTGTTATTGGGCTATATTTATTATTTAAAAAAGCCGTAAATTATAAAAAAAATCATTGAGATGCGATCAGATTGTACTCCGATTTCAAATTACATATGATTCTAAGCAAAATTGAGAATTCTCTTTATATATTCAGATTATGTAAGTTATTTACATTTATCCATTATTTACGTATACAGCCGTTGATAAATTTAAGGAAATAAATCCTATTGGGAAAAACTTTACCGATACAATAGCATGGTCGTTTTCATTGACGTGCGGGATACAGGGTCGCCTGTTGGGGGGACAACTTTATTGCTCCACCACGTTTAGCTCAGAGTTAAATACCTAAAATAAAATAGGAAAAAAGTACTGAAGCTTTGGCCTGATTTTAGCGTCGCCAATATCTTTAATAGCATTAATACATTGTGATAAATTTATTTTTATACCTAGTCCGGTGTACAAATAAATAGTCATACCGCACATAACTCTGTATTCCTTACAGTTATTCCGATAAAACTACGCTCCTAATTCAGCAATAAATATTTTTTCAAATCTCTGCTCATAACTATTTTACTAGGCATTCATTTTTATTTGAACTTTGTCGTATTTTAAACATTATATCTGTCATTACTGTATAATAAAATGTGGCAGTTTTTGCGTTTAAAAAATGGTAAATTTTGCGCATATTTTTAATGATACATAAATTTACTAAAGGAATTTATCACAATCACATATACATCAATTTCAAGACAATAATCTTAAAATAATATCAGAATGTGTAAATTATAAAAGAAGTCTATGAAAATGCTATGCGTTATTCGCCACCATGTACAGAGTAAAGATCACCTGGCATACGCCATTAAGACATAACAGACATTAGAAGTTTGTATGTACAGATTCATATTACGGATTTTTTTTTTTATAATTTATTTATTATCCAACAAACAGTATATATCACTTTTAAGGTGTTCACTGTCAATACTTGGTGGAATGGCATTATAATAAAACATTTTTAGTCCTTTTTCCACATAAAATTTATTAGATCAGGACCGGTTCGCTCGGTTTCACAATCAGTTGACAATGCTCGCCATGAGCGAAACCGGTCCTGATCTAATAAATTTTATGTGGAAAAAGTACTAAAAATGTTTTATTATTTTTATTAACAGTATATATATTAAAAGTTTGTATTAACAGTATATATATTACATAAGTTAACCAAAAAAAGATTATTGTGGTTGTGGACAGAAGATTGTGGAGCAATATAAAACATAATTATGCACTGTGAATTGAGAAAATTTTGTAAGTTTTAGCGTGAACGTGAATTTATTTAATTAATATGTAATTGACGTCCGTATTCGATATAGTTGTACCGATGAAATACATAATTGACTCAAAAGTATTTTATTTTGAGAGCGGGCTTAAGCCGCCCATAAAGGGTTATCACTGAACAGCAATAAACAGGCTTTCGTAACGCAATAGAGATCAATAAAATCAATTCACACCTCACGTTATAGACCCGATTCAAATCTGAACGTGGTGAGAATACTTTAAGCATGACCATTTGTTTTGAAGATTGAGAATCTCTTCAGTATGATACCGCCATATAAGCTGAGAATTTCTGTTCATTAAATCAATGTTACACCACTGTGATCCGCCTCTTTTTGAACCGATCTTATTTACTTTGAAATGGTCTCAAAGAATACTTCACGCATAAATTATGTCTATAGTTTTTTTGTATATCAGGAAATAGGAGAAATTTTTATATGCCTTTTTTCATTTTGATAGATTTTATGACAGCTTTGAGTAATATCACTGAGAATTCAGTAAAAAAATATAAGTAGAATTTATGTGAGACGATTGATTACGTGATTCGTTTCGTCAGAATGTAGAAATAAAAATATTTTCTTTAATTCAATTTGTCGCAGTAGAGTTTTAAAAACTATTTATTTAGAGTACCCACTTTTTACATTTTTTTTCACTTTTTCAATATAAGTTTAATAAAACTATACACATTTTGACGATAATAAGCTTTGACAAAGTAAAATATGTATGTAAAGGAAGAATGTATGGAATTCAAATATATAATATAATGGCATGTCAACGTCATCAGTAAGCCATGTTTTGACTTGGAATATAAATATGAAATGTCAGAAACATCTTTACTTTATTCGTCAGTTTGAATATATTTATATTTTTAAGCAATATTCTGTCAAAAGTATTCTTTTATACACAAAAAAAAAACATCTTTCGAAGTCATCTTTTTTTTTGCCACGTTCACTTCTAATGTGGAGCAAATTGATCACGAGCATTTCAATATAAAGTTTTTTACAAGAACAAGTTAAAAGTTGAACATTTATTTAAAAACATGTCTTGAAGACATGAGAACAATAATATGCAAAATTAAATAGGAACAAAACAACAGTAGAATACAAAATTTATATTTACTTTCTAGAATATAATTGATGTTTATTATTTGATGAGATATGAATCCGAATTTTATTATTATTTCTGCAACGTATAATAATGGAAAAATAAATCAAAATAAAACAATATTCATCTTCTACATCTACATCTATTTGTATACTCAGAAAAACGTCTATACATCATTAAAAAATATTTTTAAAAAATTCTTTTTACTTCATTAAAAAATCTCTTCTGTAAAATTAATACAATTTTTGAATTTTGATTATCAATAGATAGTTTATCCAGGTTGAGAATAGAATAATTTAGTTATTTATTTTAAATTGTGTTTGGGAATTGGATTATCTCAGATCAGCGTTTCAACTATTAGGCCTGATCTGGCCAAAAAATGTATGAAAAGATAAGAGGAGAGAAATCCTGATACCACTCACTAAGCCTTAAATGCTGGGTTCTTAGAAAAATACCCACGTCAGAAAACGATTTGCCGACAAGCCTTAAGATATAAATTCAACAAATATATGACTAAAGTACTTGGTTAAGGACTTATTACTTTATTAAGTTTTTATATAGATCGATGGAAAGCCGAATTCCTGTAGTCAGTAATGTTGTTAAATTATATACAGCATGTTATCTTGTATGAGAATATGTTACATAACAGAGAAATTTCCTAAAGGGAAAGCATAAAGTTCTATTACATATTCACCCCGTTTTTAGTGGATGTAGATTTTATATGCATTGTCATTCGTGTTTTATATCAACATGGTTTCTGGTGTGTTCGCAGTAAAGTTATAAAATATAATCTTTTTTTCCAAATTTTATACCATATTTACAGATGAGTCTTAAAAATAATATCATAATTATACCAGTCCTCTTACTCAATAGTAAACGCACTTTGGACACCGTCCTATTCGTGGACACGGTCAAGAGTTCGAATCCTTCTGTGTATATATATTATTTTGAAGTAGTCTGAACAAGAATACGACCATGCATTTCAGCAAATTAGTTATGATTATAAACAGTTGCATCTATTTTTCGTAAAACAGACCAATTATATTAAGTTCTCAATAAATATTTCGTCTTAGATAATTAGACAGGTAGTAAATTTTACAACTTTTGAATTTTGTACTTATTCTATGTACAATATTTTGAATCCTAACTTATAGCCCGTCAAAGGAATTTTCAGAAGAAATAATTTTGTAGCCCTAAAATGTTATTTCATGGCCGTTGAAAGGAAATTCGCTTATTTATAAGGTTTTCAGAAATATCTCTTTGTATATCTGTATTCAATAAAAAGGGTGTTTTTATAGTCTCTTTCCAATTCTTGTGAGAGCTAGTTTTAAATACCATAAATTTATTAATTAAAATTAACTTATTTTATGTCAAAACTTTAAAACAATCTGCAACACTGATTTTTATAACGAAACAACAATACAACAATTAGGTGGACTTACTTACATGAATTTTATTTTAAAATGAATTTTAATTAAAACAAGATAAATTTTATCTTGTTTTAATTAAAATTCGTTTTTTATTCTTATAATCCATATAAACAAAGTTCGGTCATTCATGTTAAGGTTAATAAAAAATATTGATTTAAAAAACATTGTTCAACACAAAATTTTAACTGACACAGTTTTTAACTTGTGGCTTAAATATTCCGTTTAATTCATGATCAAAGATGCCTTGAAAACCTTTCAGTTTTTTACACAGTTGCTTTGTAATAATATCGTCTACTTATTGATATAAAAACCTACAATATTGAAAGAATAACAATGAGCTTAACTTTTAAAGGATCGACTGAGAATATATTTTTTTATCTGAATGGCTTTGAGTATTAACATATTCTTAGAATACATTGATCTCACGTACTAAATTGGGAAGGGTAATCCATATAAGTACTATGGAGGTTTCTTCATCTCCATATTGGGTTTTCTTAGCGGGTTTTATTTTATTTCTGAATAATTTGACTGTAATGACACACATGAAGATTTAACATTTTTTCTTCAATCGATGACATAGGCTACAAAATGTTTTATGTTTATATGTTTTCTTCATTCTAAAATAAAAAAAATACACGATCAATAATTTTTCTATATTTAAAGAAGTATAAAATATATCTGTGATACATACACAAACATTTTCTAGGATGCCCTCACACCACAAACGTCGAAATAAAATCACAAATAATTCAAAGTTACACACCATTTGTATGACATATTCTTATCCCACTGCTTACCGAATACCTATTGTGTTTGAATATTATAAAAGTTATACTTTATCTCGATAATATATAAAAAAAAAACACAAGCTATTTTGATAAAAATGTAGCACATAAAAAAGTAGTACTATTTTCAATATCAAACTCATAGAAACAAAAAACAACGTAGCAAAAAAAGTTTTTTTAACTACTTCGAATCTATCAGAAAACTCACTTTTTCTACACGGGCTTGTTATAAACCTAATAAATCGGCATTTTTTTGAGAATCTTTTTTTGTTGTACAAGATAGTTTAGTATTATTTCAATTGAATCAAAATATTACTATCTTCGGATTTCTTATATTATAAGTAATCGTATTACAATTTTACCACACGAAATTATAAATTATAACTTATGATTCAAATAAATATTATTAAGTGTGAAAAATATAAAACAAGGCCGGGATTATCTCGTTTTAGATTTATAAAATAAAAAATGTATTCTTATGTATTTTACGTTCACGCCCACCTTTCTGATCCTATAAATGAGACAGAGCGGTTAACTAACCACAAGTCTTAGCTCTATTACATTTTTCCTCTTTCCATAGAGAGAATCTGAAGTTAAGCGCCATCAAGAGTCAATATTGAGAGCGGACATTTCTATCATGATCTTGCTCAAATTTCCCTTAATTACTTAAAATTTCTATTACATATTTTAAATAACTAATGTTTAATGGAGCTCTCAATACCTACACACTTCATCAGGTACAACTTCTCTTTGAAGTATCGTCACAACTTTCAAAAATTTCCCTTTGTGCTTCTATTCTCTTGTTAATTAATAATAATATACACCGAGGTAAAGTAAAACTTTGCCAAAACATCATTTCGAAATGGCGGTGGAATCCGTTTTTGTTTTTTTTCCAAAAACATAATGGTCAACTCAAATTATGCTGGGAATGCGGTTTTTAGAATTTATTTACCATCCGCCATTTTAAGTAAACTCTCTGAGGACGTTCATTTTAAAAACACACGAAATATTTCAATGAAAACTTGCAGACTTGTTTATTGTTAGTATCTTGTATCCCAACATTTATAGAGTAAAATGTTACATTTAGAATTTTTTATAATCTTTTTTGAATTTTAAAAAACCTGTTTCATAATCCAATGAATACATATTTAGTCTAACACTAAATTTATTAACTATATTATATAACAATAAACTAATATCGGGCGGTGTGGTTTGGTGATTCACATCCTGGCAAAGTCAAAAGGATTATTCAATTTCACATTTGAGTTTTTGGATACGAGTGATTTATTTTCTTCTCGAGTTGATCTCGAATGACTAAAAAAGTTCTTATCGAATTTATCTCGATGTGTCGCAAAGTTTGATTAATAATTGTCACATAAGCAATTTTAGCTGTAATGATATTTTTTTCTAAATATATATCTATATGTATTAAAATATATTCCTTAAACATATTAAATAGTTCTTTCTTAATGAGAAAATAGTAATGAGGATTTTATGCTTCCATGGTGTCTGTATATAATTATTAATCTGAATAAATATCATTATGATAGGAAGACATCATATAGTGCAGGGGGGGGCAAACTTTTTGGATGGAGGGCCAATTCCAAGAATTCAAAATGAGCAGCGGGCCGCAAGTAAAATACCATTTTTAGATATACACCCGATCGTTTTTTACGTGATTTATTGGTTTCACAACGGGGCGCACCTAAAAAAATCGCGGAAAAAGTATCCAAATACAAGAAAAAACCAAAAAATTCTTTTGCATAAAAATAAACCTTTCCATTTTCATTCGAAAATAATATTTCTCTATTCAGTTCGTATTAATTATTATGAATTTAAAACATTTGGACGTCTGAAGTGCATTTATTTGACATAGTAACTCTATTTGATAAATTTACAACCGGGAAACGTGCTATTCAACGAATTTTATAAATGCATTGTGCTTAAATAAGTTTCAGAGCAGAGTCACCAATAATATCGCATGAGTTTGCGCACCATTTTGTCTGTAAAAATAAAAATCGCGTACCTACGAATAAATCACGGTGCCGTCCAAAAAATCACGTAAAATCGAAATCACTGAAAAAAATCGTTTAAAAGAGGACCTCTTGGCTTTTACTTTATTTATTATCACGAAAAATATTTTTTCCAAAAAAACTATTAGAAAAATGAACCTGTTTCTAAGATTTTTTTAAAATTCAGTTGCTCATGTTGTAGTTGATATTTTTTAAACTGCTTGTGAATGGTCATAGAAGAAGAATTAAGCTGAGGTTCATGATCGAAAATGTAGTTGTCGTTAAGTTGGTCGAATTTGTCTGAATTAAGATCCTTGTAAAATTTGCAGATTTCGCCACGACGGTGTAATTCTCTTAAATCAGTGTTACAATACAGATCAATAATCTCAAGTTGTAGCTCTTTCAATACAGCTTTAATATCTATTGAAAATGGATCGCTTACTAGCGCCAAACTTGTCTCAATTTTTCGGAAGTCACCAAATCTTTGTGAAAAATCGTCATTCAGAGCGTTCGTAACACGGAGTTAATAGTATTTAAGTGTGGCACGATTTCCAGAGTAAATGCAAAATCACAAATCCCTAATCATCAGTATCGGGAAAGTCTGTAACATTCTTCATTTTCAAAAATAAAATTTTAATATTTTTTATATTCCGAACTCTTCAAAGCACTTTTTCCAAGCAAAGCCATCGAATTTGACTATGA
This sequence comes from Himalopsyche kuldschensis, assembly GCA_028554975.1. Classification (NCBI taxonomy): domain Eukaryota; kingdom Metazoa; phylum Arthropoda; class Insecta; order Trichoptera; family Rhyacophilidae; genus Himalopsyche; species Himalopsyche kuldschensis. The sequence continues at coordinate 2,737,729 of JAHFWI010000068.1, forward strand.
AAAGGAATATATATATACTCACTCAATATCTTTAAAAATTTTATTTGATTTTCAATATTTTTTAAAATTTATAAAAAAAATATTCTTACTTAGAATTAGGATGGATGATGGCGGACCGCAGAAAACAGTCGGCGGGCCGCATTTTGCCCGTGCCTGATATAGTGGGTGGTAGTAATCATCTACGGAGTGGAGTACTTTATGTTGGGCTTCATTCCTTCTACGATTGTGCGTGATTACTTTTTTTTCTGGGCTTCTCAGTCAGACTCTGTTTTTAGTGATTCAGATCTTCACTTGTCTATACCAAGTAGGAAATGTGAAGCAATGACAGTTTTTTGAATTACATAATCATAAACAATATGATTTTAACCTTCCAGCCGTCTATATAGTTTAAGCTTTCATTTATAATAACCACTATTAGCCAAGAAGACCATGTTGTATGTATTTTTTACTATTTTAAAAGTTGCAGTAACAGCGCACTTGAATCAAAAATAGAAATTACCTTAAAAGAACTGTTGCTAAGTCGGTTGAACATGTATGGAATTTTTTGTATCAACTATTGCCTTAAGCCACCTCGACCTCAAAATTACAAGCTACCGTATACAATTCTTATTATTTTTTAATCTTTTACCACAATGCGAGCAACCGTTTGCAGCACATTCAGAGCACATACAAGGTGAAAGCCGGCTGTTAGTTGAGCTTACATTTAACTTGGTTAAAATAATAGCAACCCTTTATAAAGAACAGGGGAGTGTTTCCATTTGAGAGCATCTATTCTAATTTGGTTAGCGTATGCTTAACTCTTAAAACTCAGAGCGGTATGCCACAGAAAGACGAAGCTAAGCACAACTCATAATATTTAGCTGGATATATTTCATACAGTTTTATATTTTAACTAAACGATGTATTCAAAATAAACCAGTGTCGATTTACACAAGAATTCATTGTTGTTGTTCAGGTGGCCGTAATATATTGTAGAAATATTTTGGGAGGGGCCGGACAAATAATCTGTTAGACTTTCATTAATACCGATTATTTGAAAGGTTTAGTGACTTATTATAGCAAACTAAGCCTATATGTACACTTTATTATTAATATATTCATGCCGTTTTAAATCGCAGCTCTTTTGTCAGTTTTTAGCGAAAGGTGTTCGTGACCTGAGACACACTGAATTCATTATGAAATAAATGTACCCTAGCGGGCTAAGTGCGAATTTATAATGGTACAATTTAAATGAATTAGTACCCTATACAATTATTACAGCATTAAATGTGTTTGTATCATTAAAATTTGAGCAGTAACTGACTTTTCACTGTGTTTATAATGTGACTAATTTAAACTGGAGAGCTTATTTGACGTAGGATTCTTTAAAGAAAAAGCTTGTTTGATGGCCAGTATTTATCACGTTTCTATTCGACTGGATAATAGTATTCCTTAATTCAAACATTTTTTCCTGTCTCCGTGGATTTAAAACCCACAAAGATCTATAAAAAATATTCTAAATAAGCCATGCATGATTTTTTGTGTATAAATATTATTTTAGCTTACAATGTAATGTATTGCATTGCTTCTTCTAAGTAACATGATGTTTAAGCCAAACACTAAGCGACAAATAAAAAATAGATTAACCCAGACAAATGCATAAAAGCAAAATAGTTAATATTAAGTTTCATATATAATACTACTCCATATAACTCTGTTTCTATTTAAGCTGGCTTCAAATTTTGTACAAAGACTTATTAACTTAGTCATTTTTTTAGTTCGAGCAGTTTGTTTGTTTTACATAAATTGAAATAAAATTGGATTCTATATCGCTGCCTTGAGCATTTTTATACCTACAGATAAAAAAATGGAAAAGATTTCTGAAGATGACATTTTCTATATAACGTAAATATCAAGTGCGATGATAATTCTGTTGGAAATGCATGATATATGTATGTACTTTTTTTTTAATCCAAATCGTACCTTAGAAAAGTGGTGACGCTTTATAATTTCATATATAACCTATTTGTATATTAAAACTATTTTTTTCTTATTGTTTACATTTTGACTCGATTTTAAGCGTAACATGTCTTAAAGAAAATTGCAGAGTATTGACTTAATCGTTCTTTTCCTACACCTCGCTTACAGAATAAAAATATTGGGTAAAAAGAGTTGATGAGCATTACAGATATCCGTGCATTTCGACACTTATTCATAAAACGATCCAAAATCAATATAAGAATGTGTATATTTGAAAATATGGTAGGAAGATTAAAGAAAATTCCAGAAAGACAAAAATTCAATCAGCAAAATTAAAAACATAAAAAGCAAAGATAACTATATACATAAAAAAAGTCTTTAATACAGAATTTTAAACGTCAAATTATTAAAATTATTCTATGTTTCATAATTTTAATCTGAATTTTTTTTATACAATTCTTATGAAACATGAAAAATACTTTATTTCTTCACACTTGAATATGTATGCCTTTATTATTTAAAGCTTCTTTAAAATAAACCGTTATGTAACAGTAAATAAAACTTATACTTAAGCAAAGGGGTAAGTATATATATTCATTAAAAGCACCACTGATATGTAGGTTTTCGAAATAAATACAACCAAAAATTTTAATATAACATTTATCTTTCAAATTCCTGCCATCCCATTTCGCAAAATAACAATAAAGCCTACACAGCAAATCAACTGCGGTAATTGTTAAAAACACTTGTTGGTTATTATTATTCAGTAGAATTTCATGAAATGAATTATTACCACAGAAACGCTTGGATCCCATTGAAGTAATCCAGTGGCCATCAATTTTAAATTTTTTCGAGAAAATATCATAGATTTAAAATACAGTTATTCTACGCATTATAACTGTTCACAAAAGTAAACAAAATTTGAGTGGGGCTTAAAATTTTAATAATATTTCAGCATTGAAATAATTAAACTAATTAAATATTTACTGTTTTTTTTTTAATAAGTGATATTGCTCCAAGTGGGCACTGACGCGATTCAAAATGTAAAAGGCGTTAGAAGCAATTATCGAATGCATGGGTAATGAATTAAACTTATTAATTTAGCATTCTGTTTATGGATTTTCTTATCCAAATATATTTTCGTGCTTATAATGTTTCCAATTGATTCTATTTAGGGTTAAGTTATAAGTTTATTACTTATCTTGTCTAGCCCTATCTTTTAAATCTTACACGGCTGGACTGATTATTATGAAATTTTATATGTATATTTTTTAGATATGAGAGAAGGTAGTAAAGTATATTTCATACCGCTAAGTGAAGGATCGTATCAGATCGTATCAGGACGTATTTTAATATTTCTGACATCTGTCATTATTTATTATTTTTGTTGTTGAATCACAGAGGGCGTTATCAAGCGCGTGAAGTTTGCCATTTCATTCGGCATTTGTGCCGAACGTGCGAACAAGTGCGTTTTAAATTTTATACGATTTATTAAAACGTAATTAATTTATTTATTTCATTAATTTATTGTGCGTATATTACTGTAAACAATGCCAGCAAGACGCAGGGGACTGATTTGGGCCGTCGAACGAATAAAACAACAAACACGTGAAACATTAGAGCATCAATAACAGCTAACCTACAACAATTCTTCAAGAATATTTTATATCCGAGATCGTTGACGTTCCGACACAATATTTACTAGACAAAAAACGTCCCGATTCACCCCGTTTCAAAGCATTCATTATATCCAATTTGTCTTTTAATGAAACTACGACACGCTTTCTCTTCGTTGACATATCGGTTATATTAAAAATAAATATGAAAATCGCGATCAATTTTTCAAGAAACAAACGTTCAATGCGCATCGAATTTCGACGATGACCAACCCATATTTTACACAAGACTTATTGTTAAAACAAATGCAACGATCAAAATATTAAGACTGGATTACATCACGTACGTAAACAGTGGACGCAGTTCGCCACGTGCATAACAGCAAATTTGTAATATTTTTGTTTATTTTGACCAATCCGGATAATCGAAAATCCGGATAATCGAGGTTCTACTGTATTTTATTTTCCTACTTTAGGATAAAAAATATATTACTTTTTTTAAATTTACATTTAACTTTTAAGAGATCAAAAAATGAATATGTCCATTCCTTTAATGAAATACATTGTATTGAGAAAATGAATGGTTGGTGTTTTTGCTTTTTATCAGCGGTTATCGTCTACAGCGCTCCATTCCTCTTTCTTTCATAGATCCCATCCCCACACACTTACAATACATTCGTTACTTTTTACCTAACAACCAAAATATTCACTAGAAATAATTTATATGGCAGAACAACGTTTGCCGGGTCAGCTATCTATTTATATAAAACAAAGCCGTGTTAGTTAAACCACTTATAAGTGGACGGCTAGACCGATTTTGATGATCTTTCATTTTTTGGCTTTGTTACTGCCCCGAACAGCAGAATAAGTAATTCAACATCCCAAAATATCCCATTAGATCAAGCTCATTGGATCTACCTGGCTTGGCATTGTACAATTTACAACTGAAGGTTGGCTCGGTAGTCATCATGCTTCAAAATCTGTACCAACCAAAACTATGTAACGGAACACGTTTGGTAGTGAATGTGATTCACGAAAAATGTCTTATGTCATAAGGTGCTTCAATGAAGGGGATCAGCCCGAGTACAACCCATCCAGCAAATAGTTTAACAGAAATCAGTGCAAGAATGCTAAGCGAATCATTTTGATTCTCTTCAATAAAGCAAATGCCTTGCTGCCACGTGAATTACATTCATTTCAATGTAATTAAAATACTTCATTATGATTTTTGCAGATTTATTTTGCATATTCATTTTGAGTATTGATTTTGACTTAATAAAAAACTAAATTTAATTCAGCTAATACGTTAACACATCTATTGATTCTGAGGCGGTACGAAGTTCACCGGGTCAGCTAGTAATAATATAAAAATATCACATATATTCTTAAGCTATAATTGTGTTTATTATCACATCCAATTATTCTTTTGTGTGCTTAAGAATCATTTGTTTAGATCAAGTTTTTAAAAATCGTTTAATAGTGAAATTCGTTAAATATTTTCAATTAATTTTGATAGAGTAGACGCAATCAACGAGAGCTTTTTTAATCTTTAGTTGACTTAATTTTTCATTCACTAAAATAGTTTAACTGACTATTATTTTCAACGCAGCTATTACGAAATTGGCTATAAATTAATTTGATCCGAACGCTCTATCAGCAATAATCTAGAACGATATTATTTTACCATAATTACATAATACGCCGGCATTTTTTCAGAAAGCGCTTATATTTTTCATCAGATGGACGTGTTTCAACAATATTCCGTTTTGCTTTGATATATGCTCAATGAAATTCATAAGCTTGAATGTATTAATACTAATTTTATTTTGTATCGAACTGGTTCCGTACCCCCTGGTACAGAATGGTATTTATATTCATCGAAATGAGTATACACACCAAACATATTTTAAAATTAAACGAAAATATCCCATTATTTGTTTCATTGTTACATTTGAAAAGCATTCCTACACTTAAATGAAAATATTGAAATCGATATAAATAAATGTCAGGATTTACTCGCTTATCATAGGAATCGGTAAACAAGTCTATCTTATAATATTTATTTCATGTTTCAATTTTATCTTATTTCAATAAAAAAAGTCAGTGAAATATTCTGCTATTATTAAGGTTTCATTGCAATATATTACTCAAATGTTCAGTTATGCTGACGATTCGATATCGATGAAATAAATTTCGTTTTTTAATTTTATTTCAAAGAGTGCATCTAGGAAAATATATTTATTATCAGAAAAACTATTCACGAGTGCATGGCGTATTTTTTAAGCATTGTTATTGATATTGAAAATTTTCATAATAAACTGGAATCAAAATTGGTAATATTTTTTTTAATTGAATTGTTTGAATTTTTTACTTTTCCATTAGTTTTGTCGCTAACGACACGGGTTTCGATTTTCGGCATCTTCAGGCATTTCAAGTGCACGGATGTACTTGAACTGACGCGTAGTAAACAGTTTGTATCATTTATATACAAAAATATAAGTAGATTCACTAAGTTAAATGGCTATTAAAATGTAAATTAGCGAAAATTGAATGTATACAAGTTTCAATGGATTAAGTGGGTTTGTTATAATTATGGGGATTTTTGAAAATATATAATAACATAGGAATATTTAAAATAAATCTAGGGTTTTATCCGACCTATTATTAATGAGTTTATTGATTTTAAGTCTTTTAATTAATATCTAATGATAGCATGTGCTTGAACTATTAATAAATGACAATTATTTAAGAGGGTACAACAATGGTGAATTTGGTAAATAAAGTTGTTCGCTTAAAATTGGCAAACTGTTAAGCTGAGCTCGATTATTCTGTAAGATTTCTTGGTAAAATAATTGAAACCCGCTCCTGTAAGTATGTAACAATGATATCAATGCCTGAGTCAAAATTAAACGTGTGGTTTTTCAAGAATTAAATGGTTGGCTAAGGTGGAGGTATCTTTTTTTAAGCGAAAGGCGGAAATTTGATATTGAAATTCCATCAAGCACCCTCATTCGAAACCCTTAATTAGGTAATATTTTTAATTCAGATTTTTGATTAAATATGCCATGCGAAATTTGGTCCACCATTTAATCGCTAAGAAATTGGAACGAATATATTACAATATGTTTAAGAGTATGAAAAACAAAACACATGTCCTTATGTAATGTGTTTATTAAAAAGGACTTGTAACAACGTATTGTTATACAACATTCCTGTAAACAGACATCACATATTTCATAAATTTCAATCTGCCAGATTGTTTAAGTTTAAATACTATCTGACGAGAGATGTCAGGTCAGGGTAAGAAATGTACCATCATCGACATTTCAAACGTCAACTGGTCTCAGACAAGAGATCCACTTGCCACGCTGTATAACATAGCATTAGAGTAGGCAGTTAGACTGATTGACATTAATAATATATTAATAGACCCGTCTATATAAATACAGCCCCAGCCAAATATAATATAAGCTGATACGGGCGGGTACACAATGAAAATTCGCCTCAGCGAGTATGTTTGAGAAAAACTCAAGCACAAAAACAAACATAACATATTATTATGACAGAGCTTCTAATACGCTTAAAGTGTACGTAAGTGGATTTGCAAAACTCAACAGATTTTGGGAGTCTTAAGTATAATACTTCCTTGACGGATATAAAATTCAAGCAAACAAAATAAAGATTCAAGTTTTACCGTTTGACAAATGCCGCATTATGACTATTGTATTATGGCGTCTATAGCAGTAGGTATACTGATTCTTTCAATTCATCATCAACTTCTGATCAAAGCAGTAATAGTGGAAAATGTTAAGGGACAATATGGTAAGAGTTAGAATAACTAACACAATGCTGTCACTAAAAGTAGTGTTTAAAGGTCAGCACGGGCTCGGGTCGGGCCGGGTATCGAAGGCTCGAGCCTGGAAACACAAAAAATGAAAAATAGAACCGATTATTCCGGATGAATACGCCATTGTTGTGTATCTAAAATACATACATATTATAATTTGATGAGTTGATTTTAAATTATTTAAAAAATTGTTGAAAAGTTGAAAAAATTGTCGGGCTCGGGTCGGGTTTAGGTAAGATGTTTGAAGATAGTCTCAGGCTCGGGTCAGGCCGAGTTGGAGATTTTCAGGCTCGGGCTGGGTAGAATTTCTAAAATTTGGACCGTGCAGACCTGATAGTGTTTAATAAAATTTAAATCTCAACATTAATATTTTTCGTATCGGTATATATTGTACTCCATATCGTCGAGTCTGCACAACTATTGTTCGTGTAAAAACATAGACAAATGTGTTATGAAAGATGTAATTGGACTAAAGACTCAAGATGGAAACGAAAATACAAACTGAGATTTATTATCAGAATATAAGCCACTTTAGAAAATTCTTCACGTTTATTGAATAAGACAGTCACACGTGGGATAAAAATTTCTGTTTAAAGCAATCGAGCAACTTGTTCCTTGTTCAAGATGGATGGGGAAAGCTGTAACAGTCAACGTAGAAAGATTTTTATCAGACTTAGAGAAAGGCAAATTCTTGAAAAATTGCGTAGGTTTCTAGCGGTAAGATGATGAAAGAAAAGCTATTGCGATTCATCGTGATGTATCAAAAAATTGATTGAAATAATAAATTTTCAAATTGGATTTTATCCACTTTTTCATGATGGTTTGATGGGCTACCAATAACAAGGAGCTCACTCACCCAAAGGGGCTAATTTAAGGTTTTCATTTTGGGATTATCGACAATTTTCAATTTTACGTACCCATAACCATAATTTATTATAATAAAGGCTGAGATATTGCAATCGTTCATTTCGCTTCATTGGTACTTAAATTTTATGTGGGTGAGCAGTTAAAAAAATCCAATTTTTATACCAGTGATAAATTAATTTATCTATTATGTTTAATTCTAAAAATAATTCTGCTGCAAAAATATAACTATTCTTCAAATTGTTATCCCACAAGAACGATTCATCATATTTTAACTATTTCATTACAGAATATGCTTTTAAAAATAAATATTATATTTTTTTTGAATTATATCATAACTATTGTCGACAAATCAATACTCTAAAATACTATCGGACGTTCATGAATACTTCAATTCAAGCAGAAAAAAAAAAAATAATCATATGTACCTGGCAGCCAAAGCCACTGACATTAAAACATGCTAATTTTAAGTTATATTATTCCACTCAGACGTATCGTAAACCAACTATTTTGGAAAATTTTAGATTTTTTTTGAATTTGTATTCGAAAATTTTTAGCGCAGAAAATTTCGTACAAAGCACTTATATAGACAAAGGAAACTTAAGTTATTAAGCTTACCAACTTTCTATATTTCTTTGTTTTTTTATACTAACAAGTCTGCTTCGAATCATTTTAGTTATATTGTTAAAGTGAACATAGTTTTCTAGTTAAACTTACCCATGCACTATTTCGAAGGCTTAGTTATAATTTCTTAGTAATTTAAGTTACAACTATTTTGCTTACGCCCTACGCAAAATGTTTTAGAGCACAATCTTGTGAATATTATATTAAACATTAAAATTATTAATTTCGTTCAATCATACTATTTCACATATTATTCTATAGTGTATTCCGAATCTCCAGAAATAACACAATTTTACAAACATAACATTTGTATATCCGAAGGTAGGTTATCAATTGATTCATTCTCCAAAGCCTACGCAAACATTCTGTTAAACCTTACATAATATCATGCTTTGCAAATTTCTTCCAAATGTCTGTTTCGTTTCCAAATTATTTCTGCAATAACCGAGGTAACTTAAAATACGAGCCGTGATTCCTGAGCAAAAAGTCTCGGAAAAACTCTAACGACCACTAAGGTATTCAAACACGATTTCCAAATAACATAGGATCTGGGCTTGAAATATCGTTTTGAGCAAAATTTTCCAATAACCAATGTATAACAATAAATGGCGATAAAGCTATAGAGAACAACGTTATTACCAAATCGTGATTCTTGCAACAAAATCTGATTTCTACGCAATGCGGCAATATAAGAGAGCTTTATTAGGCGATGCAAATAGTTTTACATTATGTTTCGAAATGCAACGATGACAACACATTGCTTACGGTTTCAATGCGATGTAACCAGATTGCTTGTGTCAGCTTCTACGCGATTTATTTTTTCACACATAAACTTCTCGGTGTAAAATAATATTTTTATAATCATATTGATATTATTATTCAACTAGATTATGTTTGATAGCGTTACGTATGAGAATTGAAACTAATTTTTCTTTTGACAGAATGATCTTCCCTATCTTTAATGCGAGGACAAAATTTATGATGGGTGAGATCACTGACTAACCTCTCTTTCACCCACCCTTGCTTCTTATCATTTTTTCGTGTGCCTGTTAAAAGTTTCACAATGTAGTTACATGTTCCTTCTTTTTTGAGTGGTTAAGTTATCAATTATTCATAATTTTCTGGCTACATAACTAAACTGAAAATAAATCTATCTGAATAATGAGAATTTTCATAAGTTCAGTTTAAGGAATCAGTGAAACTTTCAAATGCTTGAAAGTTCCTTAATTATTTTTGCCATTTAATTCAGCGTTTAAATTAGATTAGAATTACCAGCTTAGAACTAGATTGGTCCTCACACTTTTTCTTCTCTTTTCTTTTTCTCTTTTCAAATTCTAAAACATGTAACAAACATCTTACAGAAATTATTATCAATATTTTAATCTTTATTCAAAGACAGTGATGCACAACCATTTTGGCAGAACGTCTAGTATATTAATTTTCAGAAGTTTGTTCGAAGGCCAGTTTTCAAGGTCAAAATGTGTGCTACAAGCTGGGAGATTAGTAAGTAGTTGATGAATTAGTAGTTGTAGTTGTCCCTAGCTCACACCTAGAGATCGAACGTGTTTCTTTTGGCTCCAAGCAAAGTGCTCATTTATTACCAAACCGCTCGTGTTATATCGCCCTAAGTTTACAATTCACCGCATAACTGCCTCGTTGTTGCTCAGAGCTGGTTCCCGAGTGAAAAATCGTGTAGTTTTCCCTTAAAAACGTACTTTTATGTTTGACACCGTATTGTTGCAACGACGATGCGGTGGACAAGTTTTTCACCAGTGTTTTTAAGCTATTACGCCAAAACAACTTGTGCTTCATCGACCAGAGTTTCCAGGACACTGCGTTCCTGCCTCGCTGCTGCTCAGGGTTTGTTCTCGAGAGGGAAAATCGTACGGTAGACAGCTTTTTCTTGTATTGCGATAAATTAAAATTCTATAGCTCTAGTGCTACGTCTCACGAAAAGATAATACTTTTGTGGAGTTTCATACATTTATATTTTTAAGATCTATTAACACACGGAGTGCGTGACAACATTTTACGAAACTATTTTAATATTTTAAAGTGCCTAAAATTTTTACAAAAGTAACTGCCTGTGATCGAAACCTACTTCGCTATGATTAACTAAAAATTTGTATATTTAAGGTTGAATTTTATATAGGTGCCGGTTTATTTTCCTACCTATAATTTTTGGTCGTTCCATATAAAACAATGGGAAAATACCCCCTTCCTCCAATATCACGTGCGCCACATGAGGCCAGAGTGGAGTGAACTCCACTACAGCCATCGGTCACCCACCAGTCTCGCCAATTAAGGTCGTCGGCATGCATCCGCCTACTTACTCCCAGCCCACTAAGGGCAAAGCCCCGGCTAAAACCACTAATTAGACTACCCCCAGGCCGCAGTCCGCGGGTCCCACCATACTGACATCTACTGCTGTTCCTCCAGCCAACGCACCAACTCAGCCAACCTCCCCTCCCCCAGAGATGCTGGAGCATGCCATGACGAACTTCGCAAACCCATAACTGGCTAGGTTTGCTCAGCTGAATGTGGGTCAAGGACGAGCTGCTACTCTGGAACTTGAAGCGACGATGGGGGCAGTGGTTTTGACCTTGCACTGGTTCAAGAACCCTACATTCACAGCCCCCATAGAGGTTTTGGTGGTGGGCGCCTGGTCGACTCGGGTCCTATCTCCAAGGCTCTTATATATGTCGCCAACCCGGAATTCCGCATTCTGAATCTCTCGCACGTTTTCAGTGAGCTCCTAGCATGCGCCCTCATTGACATCCCCGATATCGGTCCGGTGGTGGTTATGTCAGTCTATTTCAACTTTTAGAGTTCAACTAAGGATATGGCTAGACTGATCGATTCAGCGCTCGCTGCCGTTGGTGACAAGCCAGTCATCATCGGTGCTGACCTCAACACGCAGTCCCACTTTGGGCCCCAATAAGCCACCTTACAAACGACGACCTTCCGTCAATTTCACTTCCACCTGGTTGTGGCATCAGTGTCTACGCGGATGACGCTTTACTCCTGGTATAAACGGTCAACCCTGCTGGCATTGAGTCCTTCGTCAACCCGGCCATTAAACTTATTCTCGCTTGGGGTTCCGCTAATAAATTAAGATTTTCTCCGCACAAAACCGAAGCTCTCCTTCTCAAGGAGAGTAACGGACTTAGCATCAGTAGACCAATCACAGTCCGCATGGATAACACTCCGGTTAGGGTGTCGGAGGGGGTCACCTAACTGGTAGTTTTATTAGACAATAATTTGGGTTTTGCCCTGCACGTGAGGTCCTCGGTGAGTACGGCTGGTCTGGTCTTCCTCCGGGTCTCGCGGTTGTCTGGAAGCGATTGGGGTTTAAATAAACGAGCTTCTTTTAGTAGCTGATGACGCCATATTCATGGGCATCACCTGTCGTATCGTCGATTTGATCATACACGTTCGAGGTGCAACGACCCACTTTTTGGCAAAGAGATCCACGTTGATCGGTGACAGAACGCTGTTGCCTGGCTGCCGCCAGTGGCCATGTGATGGATGAAGCGCTTCGCATCTTGCAATAGAAGTAGGACGCCTACCTGACAGGGCGTCAGATTTATAAATTGGAGATATCGAAGAGTCTCATGGTGGACTAGCCAATTCATAATGGGGCATGGTGGTTTCGCTGCCAAGCTCTTCAGGTTTGACCAGGCAGTAGATTGGTTGACATGTAGATGCGGCGAAGATCAGGACGTTGACCACATTCTATGGAATTGTCCTTTCACGTCACTGGAACGGGAAGAGTTGCTCAGGTGTGTGCGACCCGTTATCATGGGCTCACGGGGCATGCTAACTCGATAACTAACCGCAGTAACTTCAAAGCCTTCAGCAAATTTGGTGAGAAAATGGACTTATTTACATTAACCCCCCCGTTCACAGAGACTATTAGAAATTTACAATTTATTTTTGTTTAACACTATGTGCTATACTTATTTTATTTTGTGAATTTTATTTTTCGGCACTTTTTCCATTTTTTTTTGATTTTTTCTGTAAAAGAAAAGACAATCAAGCACACTTGCTTGGGTAACTGCTCCCAGGATGATTCCATAACTAAAAACTGTATAACGCCTCGTGTTGTTACGCCACGGGAAATTTTTGCTAAAACCATATGTATGGCCGTGGCGGGTGGTGGATGAGCAAGATAGTTGATGAAACCAAATATGTATTCACGTCCTTTTCATCAGACGTCAACATGAAAAATTGTGAAAGAGATTTTATACAAAGATTTTTTGAATAAGTATTATGAATGATATATGAGAATATTGTTTGACATGGACATCGTCTTGATTTCTACTTGTTTTAAATATACAATAAAATACTAAATCAAACAAAATATATTAATACAAAGACGCTTGTTGAAATTTACGAATATTTTGATTATTTAAATGATTTGATATATTAAATTTGGAAATCCCTTTGCGTTGCCATTACATATGAAAGCAAACATCCTCTTAAGATAAGGGAAGTAACATATTTTATTTCTACCAATATATCTGTATGCCTTTGTATGTTTCTTTTTGTATTTAAAATTTCTTCTTTATTTAAAAATAAATATATTAATTAATATTCCATATCGTATTAATTACCTTTATATTATTATACACTAAGACTTTTTAATGGGGTTGCATATAAACTTGATAGCCAGCTTAAGGTTTTAAAAATCCCTTATAACATTTATAATGTTGCCTGAATATAAAAAATCTTTACTTTATTAAATGGGTAGCAGCAATATTCATTCCTTGTTTTTTTTTACTATTAAGCAGGTATTTAGATGATTTTACAGCTATAAATACCTACATTCACTGGTATTGGCGGTATTTGTAGAAGAAGTGTGATTTATATTTAACTTTTCACAATACAAGAGTATGCTAAATATGTGGAAGTTTATTTTAATATAAAAATTAAATGCACTACTTTTTAATTCCGGGTATGGTGTAACAAGAAGTGACACGTGTATTCCTTAAAGTGGCGAAACACGTGTCACTACTTGTAAAGCAATACGTGGGATAACAATAATCTCAATTCAATTGTATAGTTTAACATATGAAGGGGAGAGCGGGGTCAAAAGAAACACGGGTCGAAAGTAGCAACGACCCCTGCTTCTCCCACGTACACTTTATCGAAAAAGCGATGATGAAGATCAATCCGGTTTCTGCAAGTCTCCACTTTTCTAGAAGATTGCCAGCCGTGTCGTGTTACGCACGCTTGAGAGATTGAGTTTTGTGAATTTCGACATCTCAGGTAAGTATTTTGCTTTTCATTGTTTTTGTGATAAAACACCCAAATTAACACTTTACTGGTAATTTTAAGTCTATTTTGGAAGCATCGTACATGCTTTTGTCGATAGTAGTTCTCAGATTTAACCTAACCATTGGCGTTTTTTAATAATTTGATATAAATGAGACAAAACGTGGTTGGGGTCGAAAGTAACAAAATGTCCGGGGTCCAAAGTTACAGTGTTACTTTGGGTTAATTACCGTAATGCCTCAATTGTCAATCCAAATAATTTGTATCTTCTTGTTGATGTAATTGTGTACTTGTTGATGTAATTTTGTATTGTCTGTCTTTTTTATCAATAAAATTATTTGAAAATATATATTTCTTTTGCCGGATTAGTGATGAAATTCCATTTATTCTCCATCTGGTTCTTTTTAAGGGAATTCTTAGATATTTTTAATATATTATTTGAAATTATTTTTGGTTTTATTCGATTATCTGGAATATCTTAGGATGTTACTTTCGACCCAGGTTTGTGTAACAACTGACCCCGGCATCGGGATCAGTTGTAACACTGGTGATATCCTTGATAATCTTCCATAGCTTCCAAACTTTCCACGCTTTTAGTTAAACAGAAAAAGTATATCTAGAATTATAAGCAAACAGATAAGCTACCTGAAAAAGTAATCAGTTTTATTCTAAATTTATTCAGTTTGTTACAATGTACACAAATAAAAAAATGTTACTTTGGACCCCGCTGTTCCCTACGTACTTTTGAATTATAATTTGTAACTCTGTGTCTTAAATTTTTATTTAAGAGACCAGATACAAAAAATCCATCGGTAAATAAAAGAGAAAGTGTAGAGGTTCTTTTTTAAATTTTAAAATATGTATCTCGAGGATGTGGCCGAAAATCTCTCACGTATCAAGCACAACACGTGTGTCAGTTATTCGTTATCCTTTTACATTATATTGGAGTTATGTAGTTTTTACAATTTTACTTTACAACGACATTGTTTTTCTACCTGATAAATTGTTAATCCTTTAACCACTCTCTTTTAGACATTTTCGCTTTGTTAATGTTCCATATGGAGTAAATATATACTTCAACGTTAGCTTTGTTTCAAAATGGCTTGTTATCGTTCAGTCACCTAACCTCAATTTCATTCAACATGCTAGAAAAGATGTTATGGTATACCGTAAAGACATTTAGTTTGACATTTCGAACAGACAAGTGATTTATTCTAAAAAAAAAAATTCTCTTCGTTGTTTTACAATCGAAAAATGAATACAATTGTACAGTGTTGCATGACAAAAAATTATCTTCTACGGCAACGAACGAAATTAGCGGTTAAAATTTATTTGATTTTCAATTTTTTACCGGATGAGAAATAATGCCAATGAAATTAATGGCTGATTTTTCACTATGTTAAATGTTAATAGGTAAACAAAAATGTATTAACTGAATGGAGTTTGCGTTCACGTAGAGGAAACTAATTTTTAGCTTATTCTTGTGTTGTGAAATTGTAATCTCAATTTATTGCCTAGCATCGGTAACAGAGTTGTCAAAATGGAAAAAAATAGAATGGAATCGATCATTCAGCTAAATAATAAGCTCATAAAAATGAATTCTAGCATGACATATTTTCACTGCGTCTAACTTTAGCAGCACAATACTATCAAAGAGGAACATTGATTTTGACATAAACTTATTCGTTTGGGCATTATTATCTCATCATTTTTGTAGATTTACTTTCAATTTCTTAGCTCGTATACTAATATTTTAGCTATTCGGATATTAATGACCATCCATCGTTTTATCATGTAATTTTTTTATAACATACATTTGTTAGTAGGTACACTTACAAAAATAGTAGCAGTTTATAAAGCTTTCTTGTAAAGATGAATCAATTTTAGTTTTATTATTTTTGAATAATTTCGTGTCAAAAAATCAATCTTAATAAAATAGGAGATTTATTCTTCGCCGTTTCTTTGTTCATTATTTTTTTATGTGTCTAAGGTAGCTGTCACTAAAGTAGCTGTATCTCTGAAAAAACTCAGAATTTCGAAAAGTCCTTGAAAGAGCATATTCTTTGGTTTGAAATTGAGAATATGCAAAAAAAAAATCCTAGACCAGAATAATGCCTTAAATCATTTTTTTATACTTTCGATGGTTTTGGCGGTAACTTTGTGGAAGTTCATTTTAATATATTTTTTTTTATTAAAATCATTTTTTGGTTCCACATACCTTTGTGAATCATTATTTTCAACAATGAATTTATTAAAATCAAAATATAGATCTCGACTCACCGATGAACATCTTTATGATTGCTTGTTAACAGGAACGTCATCATACTCCCCTAAGTATGAGGCACTGGCCAATAAAATGCAATGCCAAAGTTCACTTATATTTATTTTATATAATATAAACAATGATTTAAAAAAATATTTTCTTGTGTATTATTTATTAACAAATTTTTCACATATTTTTTCAAAGCAAATTTTGCTTTGAAAAAATATGTGGTGCCCGCCGCCCTACCGATATATTAAAATTTTCTCTAAGGTACAAAAAGGTTGGTAACCTCTGGTCTAAGCTCTTTAAAAATGATATTCGCAGCAGTTGCAACCTCTCAGATTTAAATTAATACTTGAAGAGTTCATATTATAAGGTGACACCAAATTGTAAATTCAATTTTACCAAATTTTAAAAACTTTGCTATTTAATTAATTACTTGTATACATGCCCAATTTGATTTGGGTTTTAAGATACTTTAGAATTCAGTCTAAAATTTTATTTGAGTTTTACAATAAAACGAAAGTAAAGTTTAAAAAATGTATAATTTTTGAATTATCTATTTTATTTAAGTTATACACAAATATTTCAATAGAATATGTGTAGATTTTCAGTACATTATCGTATATTTTCAATAGGAAAAAAAATGCATAGCTTTACAGCTGACGCCAATGCACCATGCATTTGACAAATATAACTAATTATTTAGCATACAAATTAACAAAAAATTACAAAATCATTAAACAGAGATAAAATATGGCATAAAAAAATAAAAATCATAAGATAGAAAAGAATTTAAAAAATAAAGCACCAAGCTCGCTGCTGAAAATTTTTATCTCAAAGGGTATAAAATTTATCAGCCGAACAGCCCTTGTGACTGTTTGACTTAAATGACCTACGCAACAAACAAGTTCTGATAACAACCGGGATCATGCATTTTCATAGTTTTAAAGATGCTTGGGTTATCAACTAGGTTCCAAAGAGGAAGAGGAAAATGCTTCAATATTGCTTCTATGCTTATCTTCGAGTTTCAAAAAGATTACCTGTCAAAATTAGAATAAACCACATTATGACAAATTTATAGTATGCCCTAGGATCTAGATTGTAGCTAAAAAAGTTTTCCATCGAGTTTTTTTTGATTTGCACTATGATGAAATTACGAAAATTAAGAAAATTATCAAAACTTTTTCACTTATAAAAGCTCTATTTTTATTTCTTATAATTTATGAAATAACATTATGTACAAGAATACTTATGTATAATCTCTTCAAAACTTTCCTTTAATACTCCCGCTTAGAATTTAAAAGCATAATACAGCGTTGATAGCATAAAAATTTGACTCGGTAGTTTTAAATCCAAATGAAAGTTGTTTTATACAAATCATCTTCGTTCTTCAGTGCTCAATTCCTTTTATTCCTATTTCCATTTGAAAAGTAGAAATAATAACTTAAAATCAAGGTTGTATGATTAAAGCTAGATATTGGTAGCTATACATCAAATTCTAATTAATTCTTACCAGATCATTGCAAAATATTAAGTTTCATAGTGCAGCCATTGTAAATAATCTGACAATAAAAGGTGTGTTTTGTATGTTTTTTGCAAAGGGATTAAATAATCGTGCGGATATTTTCATACGTGGTTTATTTAATCGATTTTTTTATACAAAACAATTAATAAAATCTTCATCATTGCTTACTACATAAAATACTTTGAACAGAATGTCGAGCAAAATCTAATAGTTTTAGTATTTTGACTTTGACTCTCTATATACAGTATTTATGAAAAGTTTTCTTCTGATAAATAATGTTCAAATACACCAACAGCATTCTTTTAACTCTATGCAAGAAAAGCATGTAGGTTTTAAACATCCATTCATTAGTTGGTAAAATCAATATGATCATTGAAAACGGCGTGCGGGCACCCACACACCACTACGAGTTAATTTATGAATAAATTTCGTATTTTTAAATGAAACCTAATGCATACACATTTTTTCGATGCAATGCGATTGTAAAATATCGATATGTTTAACCGTTTTTATTTTATTTGAGGTTAAGCTAACAGATGTTACTAAAGCTTGCACCTTTTTATCGTAAATATCGATAGAAAAAAATTTGATATTCTTTTTTCACTTTTCAAACCAAAAATAAGTTGGGTGTAAAATGATTTTCCGGGTATGTAACGTGGAATTTTCATGGAAAAATTGTGGCGAAATCCACGAATTTGTCTTGGCGTTTAAACGGTAAGTACAATTAAGAAATATAATTAATTAAATAATGAGAAATGTTTAAAACCTACTCTTTCTAGGTAAATAAATGGAGCTTCAAATAAAAAATAGCCCATCACATTACTTTCAAATGTAAATGAGAAATAGCATATATAATAAATCTTGGGCGAGACCTAAAGGTCCTAGAGTAAGGGTATGTTTACTTTGTTAGCCGTAGCAATTATGATAATGTTCAACACGTCTACGCCACGCTCTACACTGCCTCTTCGCCGAGTTTGTCATTAATTTTACGAGTGCTAGCTTTTTTTGATTAGTCTTCTGAGGTTTGCAAAAGTTTGCAGACCAATGAAACGCTTTTAAACTATCTCAATTACAATGTGCAGTATTTTGAATCATTAATTTAAATTACGCTGTAAACACATCTAGCTAATGTTAAATAAAAAAAGAATTGTGTTTGTTTTCATTGATATTAATTTGCGTTTTAAAGTTTAGTGTTCAAAATTTAAGTTCGTTTTTTAAATGATAAATTGGTGAAACCATTATCTTTTAACGTGGTTACATATCAATTGTTACATTATGAGAAAACAGGTATACATAAAAAAAATCATCGATTAAACATGTAACATGTAAACTTGTTCAATTCCATTTTTTATTTTATTGAGCCTAATATGTAGCTCGTAAAATGAAAACGGTATTCTAAAGCTAGGGTGTAATAATATTTTTAAATCAAAATGCACTCGAGGAGTTTATTTTGTCGTGTTTGAGCTAAGAATTTGGTTTGTTATTTAATACTTTATGATTAAAGCTAAAAATGGTGAAATAAAACATTTTGATACTTTTTTTCAATAGTTTTTGGTGTAAAGCTAAAAGTATTTTATTATTTACTTTAAAAAACAATTAAATGCCATCTCCCCGTCAAAACGTTAAAATAACATTCTTTGGTATTTGTAATATATTCCAGTCAGCATATGTTGCTACAATAAAATGTCTCGAGGGAAATTTGAATAAAATGTGATATTGTAGTAGATAGATCAAAAGAATAATCTCAATGAAACATGTAAAGAAATATAATTCGACAAAGAGTTCTCGAATTTTGTCTCGAAAAGTTTGTTTATATTCAAATATCTATTAAAGAATACTTGATGTATGGAGAAAATTACCATAATTTAGACGTGCCTTGAAATATACGGATCTAAAAACCTTTTTTTGAAATTATAGATTTCTCAAATCATTTGAGATAGACTCAAATGATTTGAATAATTCACAAAAGATCTAGTTTTTTAATTTTTAGTAAATTGTGATTGACTTTTTCTTGTGATTTAACTAGAAGAGACTGGTTTATTCTAAACAGACTATGTCGTTTAATATATTTGCTAATTTGAACACATTGTGTTTTATAATAATAAGTAAATCAAACGATGTTCACATTATCAATTGAGCGAATTGTCAACTTAATATTATAATTTAAGCGATGAATAATTATTTCAAAAAAGTTGTTTATTTGAGGTATTTGTGCTATCGTTTCATATGGTTTCAAAGAACCAAAAATATTTTACCGAAAGTAATGTCACCAATATATTAAGAATTATTATGGTATTATGTTTATGAATATATACATATATAAATATAACATGTTGCGTTAAAAAGTATCAATGAATAAGCTTTTTTATGTAGAAACTTAAATAGCTTATTCATTTATAGCTTTCAAATAATTGTTTTTTTTGTAAAATAAAATAAAAAGTCTTCTTTCAGAAATTTATGAAGATCATTCAAATTTATCTTTAATTCTATGAAAACTCTTACAAGGAATTTTTAGTATTCGATTGGATAATACGTAGTATTTTAAGATTGTAGCTGTAAGTATTTTAAATATATATTATTTAATGAACCTGTGAAAGGTAATAAAAGTATCAAGGCGAGGGCTTTTTGTTAGTTCCTCGTCAACAAAATACAAAAAAAGGCCTACAAGCAATTAGTTCGTGCCCATCCGATACAGGGGCGAATCGATATAAATCGGTTTTTAAATGATAACATTTTATTTTCAGCAATAATATATTATCTATTCGTAGTCAATAATCAATCAGATAACTGTGAAATTTATAATATTGATAATCTCGGTGAAGTTTTTAATCCACTTTAAGTAAAATTATTGTTCATTTATAATTTGGCGGTGCCCTAGATTTTCAGCGTAAATCATGGTCACTTTTATAATTATAATATATGTATGGACATAGCAAATAAAACCTAACTAAAAATTTATGGTTATTTAAATTTTTATGACTTTTGGTAAAAAAGCTAGTTAACATAGTATCATTGATTCTCTGTGATACACCAGGCCTTCTCCGTCACGTTAATAATTATTATATGGAGTGAATATATTATTCTCAAGTATATCACAAGTTCTCAATAGAAATTTTAAATTTTGCTATACATTTTTTGATGTTTACAGATTTGAATGACACGACACTTTGAATTTTCGTTATGTCACTCAGGGGACTAACGGGGGAAAAACATCGTTTTTAAGTTATATCATTTAATGTCTGTGAATACTGAATTATTAGAGTATATTTATTTATTTACAATAGAATATAATTTATTTTAATTATAGTTTATTTTGCTTTGTTGTATTATCAATTGTTTGTCATATCTTGTAATTCTATATTACCTTTGTATAAATATCACTGTTTCGTTGTTTCTTATCAGTTGATAATGCTCACCATGATGAAATCGGTTATGATCCAATAAATTGTGTGTGAAATAAGTACTAAAAATGAATATCGATAATTATTTTTTCACTTTCCTGATTTTAATTACTTCTGAGAAGGAAATAGAATGATTTGCTTCAGTTGTATATACTCATTTTTTTTTCAAATCACATATCTATTAAATTGTGTTGATGGATCCCGTGAATTATTACTTTTGCAGCGGTGATGCGCTCCTGCACTGGCTTGTTTGTTTTGACCCGAAAGGCTAAATGCAATATCCCTCGATAATTGAGTAAATTCAAAAGAAAGGTAAAGATAAAGACAAGCTCCTTAGGAACGCTGTGTAAGCTCTGAATTCACTTTAATACTACAGTATAAGGGTTTTTGATTCTTATAACTTTCCTGCCAGCGGGGATTTCAGATTTTTCCCGCTATCAATATATTACAGTGAATTGATATTTATCTCCAGCAATGCTATCTGTCACGTATTTGTTTGACCACATAAAGTTTTTGCTTAAAAAGTTAAACAGAAAATATACCAACTAACCAGTTTTATATTTTTTTATCATTTTCAATATTCTCTACCTTTTTTCTACAGTATTAAAATTATTAGCTTTGTTGTGTTATCTTGGACCCAATGCTAGATTAATTTTAGAGGTTTTTAATGACTGTATTTCAATTCCGCTGAAGAGTACGTAATTTTCCTGTACATTTATATTATTATACATCTTACGATACAGAAATTACGGTGCTTAGGGCTAAAACATACATTCAGCACTTCTCGCAAATGAGGGTTTTTAAGATTTCATTGAATGAACAAAAACGAAAAGTAAATACAGTATCATTGCTTAAACAATATTGTATTTAAAAGGGTGCAATTCTTCCATTAAATTACTTTACATGTGGGCGTATTTTTTATATCCCTTGTTTTACCCTTAGGCCATTTGAGCTCATTGGAGTATAAACGGTTGAAGTAAAAACATAATTTAGCTTAGACACAACTTTTTGTAAGATTTTGTTATTCGGTGTTACCAAATAAAAGATTTTTGACGAAATTTATTATCTATTTCAAAATGTATCTAAAAAAACAACAACTTTCCCCAATTTACTGCTTTATTTCTGTTTTTCTTGTTAACATTGCCTTTTCCAATTTATGATTTTTTTATTTATG
Source organism: Himalopsyche kuldschensis (assembly GCA_028554975.1). NCBI lineage: Eukaryota > Metazoa > Arthropoda > Insecta > Trichoptera > Rhyacophilidae > Himalopsyche > Himalopsyche kuldschensis. The sequence goes on from JAHFWI010000068.1 coordinate 2,760,282, forward strand.
ACTCCACAAAATATGAAATCAAATGATAAATAGAATATGTTTTGTAATTTATATTTCCGTCAAATGATAAATAAATAACTATTTATATAGAATGTATATGTACGGAACCTTTCCAAAAAAGACCTTCCCGCTTCCTTATGCATTATTATTGAAAAACAGCACTGGAAAATTCATAGAAAATCACATTACGAATGATTCACGGTAAATCAACTTTAATCTTTTTCTAATTGAGCGTTCGCAATTTGTATTCGTAAAATTTATTTTTTCAATAGTTTTTCCAATTCAAATCCTCCAATGGATCAATATAAACTACATGGCTTTAATTTATGTGGAGTATATATTACTGTTTTTTTCCCAAAAAAAAGGTTATTTCAATATTTTTTGGGAAAAAAACGGTGAATATGTTGAATATTAATGAAACTAACTGTGCCATATAATGAAAACTATTTTCGGACAGTATAAAACCATTCAAGAGATTCCACTAAAAGGAAATATATTTTTAAAAGCTTTTCGCTGTTGATTTTTATTGAGTTTTTACTCTCATGAAAGAGAAAGCTCCTTTATTATCTAGAATTAAGAACGCAACAGCTACATTTTGATATAATTGATAGAAGTTTTTACATCACGCCAAACTCACATTTATTTTATTGCTTTTATTATACTTTTATGTTTTTACATAATCATTTTTTTGTTTTTCTTATATGTACTGACTTTCCATTATAACGTCAAATCAATATGTGCTTTTGTGTAATATTAATATAAGAATTTGAAATAAGCCCGCCACAGGAAAAGGTGTTCTTAATAACCGGAAAGCTTCTGCTATCGAATTTATTCTTTCCTCTTTTACAAAAACCATCATTGTCTCCGGTTTTAGTAGCATTCAGATACATAACTTAGGCTCGATTCTCCGCCCATGAGTTTCATAATATGTAGGCGGAACATGGTTATGTGAATTCCAAGATAAATCTTGTAAAAACAGAACACAGCTCCGTAGGGCTTTTGCCCCCTCAGGCGAGTCTAAAATCGTTCGCAGTAGGGGCATGTAATTATTGCAAATTACAGAATTTTGCAGTCAAGTGTGAATGTTTTGTAATGACAAAAACAGGCTTTAACTTAGTTTTAATTCAAAACATGTGACAAAATTAAATTCATATTGTTCATATAATGTTCAAATAAAATTACTCGGGCTTACGCCATTTTATTATTCCATATCAACTCCAATACAGTATTGTCTTCAGAAACATAATATCTTTTCTTGTTTTAGGTCTTTCAAAATTTCACTAGGCAATCCAATGTTGTATAAATATATCTGAGATATGTGTTCGTTCCAAAAACGTCGCTTCATATTAACATTGTTCAAATAATCATTCGTATATTTTTTTCAAATTCATTTAATTACGGTAAAAGATCTGTTTAATTAAAATCCGTGCGATTCTAAAAATATGATTTGATTTGCTTGTATATAAATATAGTAGCAATGAAAAAAAAACTACACAAGAATATATTTTTTTGACAGTGAATGATGAACGGAGACTTTTTTACTGCGCATTTTCAGCGAAAGTATTGCTGATAAGATCAGAATGCTCAGATTTTAGTAAACACAAAAATATCAAAGTCGCATAAATCGTATCACTCAGAAAAAAAAGTATTATTGATTGAAATGGCAACATACAGTATTATTTTAAGCATTGGTTGTACATGTCTTGTCAATTGTGCCAAGCAAGCAATATGGACTTCACAGTGTTTATGCGAGAACATATTGTAATTCAGTCTATGAACCTCTCTTTTTTGTGGGATAGAATATAAGGTAAAGGTTATGAGAAGCTTAACGTTATCTGTTATCTCCATTTTTATGAACAGGATCAGAATACGTGGACAAAAAAAATGGAAATACCACAAGCACTTTTACTTTAGAAATAAATGTAAAAAACTGTTTTAAAGATATTTAATGATTTTCATTCAACAATTCGATTACTTTATTGATTATTAAAACAATAAAAAATTACATTTACCAATACTTCTTGTTATTAATCAATGTTTCTGGTTCATTAAGGTGAAAGTTGACTTAATCTGTTACCGTTGGAATAAGAAACGTGAATTTTTAAATAAAGCAACCCTAAACGAGGATTATTCTCCTGAAAAAAGGCGCATTTTAACACGTTTTACCATTACGAACACAACGCTCGATATACTTTTATTGATGATAAACAATTTTCGCTTTGGGATGCGTCTTTTTTTCCTTTTCATCCGAATGTGTAAATATCTCTGAGGGGATGCTCCGCGCGTGATGTGATTTAACATTGAAAACAATTTCACCGTGAAGTAATCTCGATTTATCTTTTCGTGGGCACTTTGTGCTCACCTCGATTTATTCAAAAAGATTATAATTTTTTCATTGATTTATGTTAACCGTACATACATAAATACCAGTGCGATAAATAAGGGTGCATCAAATTTGGGGTTGTCATAAACACACAAGATAAAAAAAAGCAAATCTATCACAAGTAGTCATATTTCAATTTTAGAATATGATGTTCTTCACTCTTTCCTCTTTCACTGAAAAACGCCTGGAGAAGTTTGCATTTTAATGATAAATAGCCGGGCTCTCACATGATTCTCACTAAGTCGAGCCCCGGTACGGATAGTTTCATCAATTGACTGTCGGGTTTAATTTCAGAAATTTCTATAACTCCCTCTCACCCATTCGGTACTAACAAAAAACGTTGCAAATCACTATATAACCAATGTTCTAATCTATCCATATTTTCATACGTATACACTCTTCACAAAAAAATATAAGTTAAACAACAGAGTATGAAGCAGTTCTCGAAGAAAATTTTCGTTTGGTTGAAGTATGATTTTTTTCAAGTATAAATCAAACTAAGCAAATAATTTAAGCAATGAGAATCAATATGTTGCATTAAAATTAAATATTCTTCGGCAAATGCGTTTCAAACAGGCAAAATACATTAAACACTGAGTATCATAATGATAGGATTAACAAATAGCAATTTTACATGAAAAATAATTTTCTTCAAATTTACCAAGGTATCCAGAAAGACATATCTTTAAACAAAAAAAATGTTTTCATGTGATATTGTGACGCTGTTACCATGCAAATCAATATGTATGTGAAACATATTAATGCTGAATAGTGATCATGATCTTTAAAGGAAAATTATAGATCACACTTTTTATTTGTAAAGCTTTTGCAATAAAATACAAACTGATCCAAAAAATTGATCACGAAAGAAATTAAAAAAGTGCGTGCTTTCATGTGAAAATACAGGATATGAACTGGATTTATCATAAATCAAGCAACAGGAGTCGCAACATTCATTATGGTCATAAAATGAAGTGGTATATAGACAAGACAGGAAATCCCTCGCATTACAGACCAAATTCAAAGACATTTAATCTTTTGTTCCAATAGATACTATAGCTATGGTGCCCAAAACCAAGCTTTTAAAGTCAAATTATTGGCATAAGGCGTTATTTTTTAAATAATTCCTAGAACTTTCAATTTAACCGAAGGGATAAAATTTCTAATGAATTTACATATAACTAAAAGCAATATGTTTACGAGATTGGGTCCAAACAATAAAGATAGTAATAAATTTTCCTAGAAACTACCTGGGGTACTAAATTAATTACGTGGGTATACTGGCAGCTGGCCGCTGACTATTAACTCACGTCTACGATAAATTAAACCCTTTAAAATAAGTTATATTATATATATTTTTCAAGGAATTTTGGCTTTGATATATGCCACAATTCCAAGGAACAGAATGCTTTCCAAGCGTTTAATGTGAAATTTCATTTATAAAATGTTTCTTGGAGAATTAATTGCACAAATGTGGACGATTCTTAAAATCATATCTTTTGTGAGTACACAAAGTAACGATAGATATTTTGTGTAACTCGAAAATCATTTCTTTTTCACAAACGGGAATTATTTTCCAAGACATGGTTTGCAATTATTAAACTTCTTGGCAACAGAATTTCGCAGTGTAGTACACTTTAGATTTGTGTTTTTTGTCTAATTATAGTGGTGAAACTTTTCCATCGCTGAACAAATTAAGCTTAGTCAATATGAAAAAATAAGTTTGAATACCTAATTAATTCTTGTGGCGTAAGGCTGTAAGAACTTTTTCGTTCATTGACATAGTTGTATGTGGTACACATACCCAAAATATTTTTTCCTAAATAAAGCCTTATTCATTATTTGATTATAGAATTGCCTCAAGTTCGGAACAAGTTTTGAACTATGATTATTAACAAAGCTTTTAAATTATTGCCAAATTTAATTAATGGCTTGGCGAACCAAATTGACAAAAAGAATCAAAATAAAACTATCTTTGCAAATACAATATATATTTTACTACTCAAAACATCTACTTTACATTTGGCTGGCTGTTTACTTATGACGATGACTGTCGTATTAAGGATTCTGCGTATAAAGCTTGTTGCCTTACCTGAAACACCTTCACGTTGTCGACACATTAAGCACTACATATACTTTGTAGGACGGACATGGCAAGATCGTTAAAAAATCGTAAGAGAATTAATATTTTGAAAAAAAAATCTTCAGATAAAAAACACACGGCTGGTATCACCGAAAACGGTCATATATTAGAGAATTTTAATTGGAATTTTACTTTATATGCTCACGTAATTCTTTTTTTTATGTCACACCCTAATTTGTGTATTTGCATTGAGGTATAAAGAACGCTGTGTTTTATTTCTTAAGCCTTGGTTGTTAAGAATATATGCTATCATCTGCAAGGTACGGCAAATAATTTTCGGAATATTGGCCAAAAAAAATACATACTATTTAATCTATCCAAAGGTAATTTAAAGTTTATTTGGAGTTTTAAAAACCTTATGGTTTTTTTGAAATTTTAAACAGTATAAATGCTTTTATTTTAATTCAAATGGGTAACGAGTTAACCTTTAAGCTTGTACAAAATACTCTAAAGAATATGAGAAGATGACGCTAAGAATTAATCATTTTCGGTTCAGTTAAGAGTTAAGTGGTAGTGTTATATAATTTTACTGTTGTAAATTCTTGTAAAGGTCCGTTACATTTTCAACTATTTTCAGATATATTTATGTAAAAAATGTGTATGATTTACAAGTTTACTATGACGACAAATACTGAAGATATGTTGATATTTGATCTTCTGAATTTAGCACCCGATTAATGAGAAAACGAATAAAAGCTTACACATAGTTATGCGAGCACGATTTCAAACTTATACATTTTCTTAATTGATAAATGCTGTAAATCAGTCAGCCAACGTCTTTAAAAATGGTCAAAATATGATATAGAAAAAATACTAGCTCGATGTGTATGTCTTTTTCTCATGACTATAAAAAAGAATAAAAAGAACACAGCTATAAATGCCTTCAATTAGAGACTCCAATTTTTTGAAATTTTCACTACTCGAGTATCGAGTAGTCAAATTTTAAAATACTCGAATACAGGATTTTTCTAGAGTAGTTCCAGATGTACCAAAATATTATAATTATTTAACAAAACTAATATATAAAAAATCTACTTGATCACCTCTGATTCCACACCCGTGACTGTTATAAACGACGAAGAAATATTAAAATACGAGTAAAAGCATATACGATTTTCTGAATTTATAATGACACAGTTGGCAAATCAAAAGATCATTTTTCAACATTTAATTTTATCTCTTGCCATCATAGACTCTCGTCATCGTTAACTTGTCATTGATAAGATAAGTCAGCAAGACCCAAAGTCAAAGTAACAAAATAAATCTTGCATAATAGTCAACGGCAAAACCATTTAAAAACAATATATTACCTCAAATAAAAAAAAACCCCTTGTAAGACTCAGATAAACGTAACGGTGAAACATTAAATATATAAGTAAATAAAATTTTGAATTAAATCTTCATTTATAAATTACGAGTGTAGTATCGATCACATGAAAAATAGACGAGTATTATCGATTATCGAGTACAGAATACTCGAATTGGAATCTCTACCTTCAATACAAATACATCAATTAACGTTTCAAAGTAACCATTACGTTATTCGAACCCTATACATAACAACCGAATGCGACGAATTTTGATTTGAATTTTACACTTAACGATGAAAACCTCTTATAGCTAAATAGAATGTGTTAGAAATTATCTATTTATTTGGCTTTGGAACGCTTTTTTCATGCCTAGATACGCAAGCCGTAAGTAAATCAGGCGATACATTTATAACATAGTTACTCCCGTGCAAGCTCTATTTAAAAAAAATACTCTCTAAATTAAATTACTGGTATTAAGGATAACGAATATTTAATAATTTTTTAGATTCAACATATTTTAAGAGTGAAGAGATTGAAATAATGACAAACAGGCATTATAACAAAAATCTTACGCTTGATTTTTTCAATCCACGTTTACAGCAGTGAGCTTATTCTACAAATTGATGACTATTTATTTTTATTTATTATATTTTAGTAACTATTCCATATTAAAGTTTTATCTTTCCCGTTCTGACAAAAAGTATTATAGTTTATTGATGGAAACTTTTTACTCCGGTAAAGCTTTGTCAGGTGAAACATACATTTAAAATAAAAAAATAGCATTATATTCAAGTTAATGTTCACATTTTTGGGTACTGATTTCAATCAATTGATAAAAAAAAACAAAAGGTATTTTTGGAAAACTCATGAATTCTTCGCATTTCAGAAAAACACGAGAAGGAATTTGCTAGTATTTTTTCGTTTTCCTGAACATTCTTTTTCAATAAACCCAGCCTGTCAATGTGATAAATGTGGAAAACATTTGCGCCTATTTTATTCTGCAATCCTTGATTTAGAGGCGGAATATCTGGGTATTTCAAATGTTCATGTAGTTAAGATAAAATGGCTGAATTTATTGCACACGCTGGCATGCTTGAATAAAAGATTTTACGATTATAACACTACTAAAATGAAAGTTTATCACACAATATATGCCAATCAGATATAATCTTTGTCATCCAAATGAAACTTATTTCATCTTAAAGGAATCTATATTGCTTCATTGTACAAATTATTTCATATAGTTATTTCACTTCTTTCTATTGATTTCCGAATATTAGTCAGTAAAATAGTTTTTACATTCAAAATCATAAATCAAACATTATTTCCAACCGGAACTTAATATTTAAAAGTCGTTAAAAATACATATATAGTCTCATTTTGCATATTGATCATAAATAAATTATTTAAATTTGAAGCAGCTTATATATTCTTTTAGCGGTAGTATTTTTTTATTGTGATGGTACATAAATCGTTATCTGTGAATTCTTCGTTGAATAGTTTTGATGAGTGGTAAATTTAATGCTTCTTTGTTGAAGCTGGTTCGAATATTATTATTTAAAAAAAGTTATATTCAAATATAATTTTTGAGATATGGATTGTGCAACATTGAAACAATAGTTTTTTTTTCAAATAAAATAAATATTACAAAACTATTTCAGGATATATTTACCAATCACTTTCCTCGACACATTTTTCAAATGCACTACACAATAACAAACAAAAAATATTTTCAAAAAAACGAAATTGAAAGATTTATGATTTAACAATTTCTCAAAAAACTTTTATTTTTTTCCAATAACGACTTTATAATAAAAATGTATAAAATTCACATTATAATTTTTTTTACAAGCTGAGAAAACTTTATATTTTTTTTCCATACACGAAACAATAAAACTTCATGTAACTTTCTCACAACATCAATATCATTCCATGTGTTTTTAAAAGTATTAATCACTTTTAAATTGTTTGTTAAAAAAACTAAATCGTGACAGAATAAATTGGAGAGGCGTAACTATATGGCGACTCAACAAAGCGGCAGTCGTGTGAATACTGATTATTACTTGGTAATACGCGTTCGGGCCTGTAAAGCGGATTCGGTAAAAATCGCAGTCACTCGGCTCCACTCGGAAAATTGCAGGATGCGTAACTGAGAAAATTCTAAAAATAAAATCGTTAGAGGATATCCTTTTCGATGAAAATTTAATTTTAATAATTTAATACACGATCCAAATAAATCCTATCAATAAAACAGTATATACACGTATCTTTCTGTCGGGTAAAAACTCTTACACGGTGATCCCTGGTGCCATTAAATAATGTAATCGGTTTACTGTGCTAGAAAATTCCGGACGATTTTTAATATTTTCAGCTCACTAAAACCTTCTTATTCCATATTGTGAATTAACTAGCTTCAGTTTGCGTTTTAAGGAAGTTTTTTTCTTGAACTAAGTAATAAAACTATTTTCATACATAATCTCGGCATGACACTTTAAATTGTGATTGGAAATTGACAAACCTGTAAATTCATGTTTATAAGCCATATTTATTAAACATATTTTTTTCAGATAGAAATGAAAGAATTGTCAAACTTAGTTATTTGTATCTGTGTTTTTCATTCAATATTGAGTAAACTTCGTGACAGCACAAAAAAAAAATTCTAAACTAAAAGTTTTTACTATTAGGTATTAAGACTTTTAGTTTCATAAATCATTGAAAAATTTGTTGAAATAATAAGCTCATTAATTTTATGTAAAACTAATATCAGGAATTTAGATTTAAATAATAACATACAATGTAAAATAGCAGTAAACTATTAAGTATTATAATAAAAGTTACAGTTAAATTGGACAAGCTATCATTGAGAAAAAATATTTATTTACTAAACAATTTTCAAGTATGTGATGTTTTGATCAATATAGCCAAACACTTAATTTTTTATTATAAGCTTTATTTATTTATCAATATCAATGTACTTAAGTACAGTTGAAAATCTGATTAACTAAATATGTTGAATATCATCAGGTATAAACACACACCATGCACATTTTTTTAATTAACTTTCATTGATTTTTTCTACTGATCATGTAAATGTGGACCAGCGTTAATTAATTCCTGTCGATAAAAATTAAGAGACCACTATTTTTTAAAACGTCAATATTAACTTTGTTGCTATAATAAATCTCTACACCATGATTTTTATAAGATGATCGATGCGTCATCGTGGCAATTCAGGGAACTAAATATTCCCTTCACTTATTCATAACTCACTATTTAAATGAGCCACCAAAGAATGAAATAAAACGTATGTTTACAAAGGCGCATTGGCCAACTTTTAAAAATCATAGTATTATATATCAGGGCGGTAGAATGACTAAAAACGTAGTTAGACTGTTGTAAAAGTTAAGGCGGAAAAATGTTTTCCTTTGGTTGAGTAACTATAAAAACATGGAGCTGACGGAAGTGCAGCCATATAAAGTATATCCATTTTATTCCATTGGAAAACTCTTTTGTCAGCTTTGACACTTCAAATAAAATACACAGCCCCAATTGACTGTATTCAAAATATTGCTTGTTCTTTTTTGACAGTGTATTTGTTTGGTCCTAGCACTTCATAGCACACATATCCTTCCGGAATATTTGTCAGTGCAGTGCAGAGCCACAATTATTTTATATACATTTCAGTTCAACACGGTTAAAACATTAAATTGTTAATTTTTACTCTCCTTTATAAATAATCTAAATTATTTGTGTTCCAAATATTTTATTAGGTTGAAAATGTATAAAATAATGAAAAACGCTTAATCATAACTATGCAAATGCAGTGGTTTTTGAACGGGTTTTTACTAGTTAGAAGTGTATCAAACAATTCTTATACACTTTTTACATAATCGTACATTTGACAACTTATAAATATTGACACAGCATTAATATATTAATTTACTCTTCCTTCCAAATATTGTTTGTAATATAATACATTGAATATGAAAAAGCGGCATATTTTAAGGTATAAATAATTTCAACGAAGGTCAATTCTATTTTATAGCGCGCTCGATGTTTCCCGCATTGCAAATAAATTCATCAGAAAAAATTAACGACACTTTTTACGTGATTTTATTAATTCCAATAATAAAATATTTGCTACACATTTTTACTGCGTATTTAAATACCAATTAATCAATAATATTGTTTTCACTCGTTCAGTATTTATATGTATAAAAAAAATGTTTTACCGTCATCACAAAATAGATTGATTTTCGATACCATTTTCATGTCAAAAAAAGTAGTTTTCAGATTATTGTAAGACAAATATTTCAATAGTTTTTTTAAATAATTTACCATTTTTCAATGTGTCTTGTAAATAAGGCAATCGTGTAAGGTGAATACTTTCGCGCCATTTTTTCATGGTCAGAATTGTTTTTTTTTTCGTCGAATGACAAACCCTTAAAAAATTCTGGTCAGTAATCTGGTCAAACAATTTTCTATTTTGAAAAAATATATATATTTCTGTTATAAATACATGATTGTAAAATGGTTTTATTATATTGAGTGCGATACTGAACTCTTGTTAGCGTATCGTCTTGAAATATGAACGTGGCAGTTTTGTCGCCTAAGATCCTTCTGAATGAAGAAAGGGCATCTACTTTCAAAAATGCCAATTTCGCTCTGAAACATTGTGAAAATAGAACTTTACGCTTTACGGAACTCGATGCAAAAGAAATATGACTTTTCTATATGCTTTCAAATTTCATAAAATGGTATTCAATATTTTTTTCATACATTTATTTTTTATATTATTTGATTAATTCTGTGGATCAGTGGTTTCAAAATTTCAAATAATTATAGAACTCGAAACGAAACTTTTATGGATTGATTTTTCAATCATTTTATTTTAAACAATGAATATTTTTGACATCCATCGTAAAAAAAAAATCCTTGTAAATTGTATTACTAATAATACATATATTTCAGATTGGGAGTAGATATGAAAAAAAATGCTTAAAATACCCATGATTAAATATAAATTGAATAGTACAATTTATTTTTTTGATCAAACACTAATACGCATACGTTTTTTACTAACCGTACAATATTAAATTCAAATATGGCCACAATTTATTTTCACTTCATTCTATAAGTTTATAAAATGTCACGCTGTGTCCATTTCTATTGTGATTTTAATTTATAGAGCATCGTAGGGATAAGGAATTTGGTCTCTCCGCTTGCTCAAAATAGTCATTAAGATGGCCAAGTTTTTATTTTCTATGTTAATAATCATGCTCAAGTTAAAACGTGCAATAAAATTAAGACTTGTGTGACGCTTTATAATAATTTTCAAGTAGATGTAGCGTTTAAATTTATTTTGTATCTTTAAATATTATATTTACGTAATAAAATAAACAACATGTCTTAAATGATTCTTTCATAATCAAAACAGTTAAATTATTAGTTAATAGAGTAACATGACAAGTAATATGTTTTTTATAATTATACTCATTTCAACAATATAATGAGTTTCATTTATCTTTTATCAAGCTATGGGAAATACATGATTCAATTATTTACACCAATTATTGAACTGTGGTTGAGAAAAAAAGTTAAAGAAATCACATAAAAAATGATCGTATTCTTTCTTTTTGATGTTTATAATATTATAATAATGAAGACTTTTTTAGTGCTAAAATTTCAAATAAATTTATTTGTCACTCTGTTATTAATTTTTTTACGGCCTGAATACTTTTCCCTGAAGTGGTTGTCTTTTAAACGTTTTTAATTTAAAAATTCACAAATTAAATATAAATAACATTGTTCTCCAGTAACAGTCAGTTGCGGAAGATTTTGTGACTCTGCTTTTAATTTTTCAATCATATAAGTGCCAGCTGCAAACGTACCTCAATGAACGTACGAAAAATAAAAAGACCCTTCTCATTGTGTTGAGTTGAAAATATTGGAGTATTTATTCATACTTGATAGTACACGTTCAATTCTTGCAAAAAGGAAAATAGTTAAACTTTCGACAATTTTGTGTGTCTTCTAAGTAGTTCTGTATATTAAACTATTTTGAAATCCACGCGCCCAAGCTGTCACACTACCCAGAAAGCTTGGAATACAATTTAACAGGGAACCTTACCGGTATTAATGATACTACACATTATATAGTACAGTTTGAATAAATGATTAACATCCGAATTTGAATTTTATTTTCCCTATTGAAAGATAGAATTTTGTCATTGTTTGTATTTTATTTATTAAACATGTGTTGCTTGATCAAAAAATATTGAATGGAATGTGTGATATTTTTTACTTAGCAACATTGTTACAACTATATATCTTATTTTAGTGACTTTAATTAAATAGAGCAGAAGACTTTTTCCATATAAATATCGTAGTAATATATTGCCTTTTAACGATTTTCTATGCCAAGGTGCATGCTTCATATTCCGGAAAAAATAAATCACCTGTGATAACACGTAGATAATTTACTTACTGCGCACTGCTTTTCTCATTAATACAAATGAATAAAACTATGTCTTACAATTAAAATTATAGCTTGATTAATAACACAACGAATGAACAAAATTTACATTTGAGGAAATTATGAACATTTGGTAGTGAAACAATGATAGCAAGCGAAAGCCATAGTTCTTTATTGTTTCACCACAATGATTGGGTTATATTTATTCGGTATATAACTAAGAACCTTCCCATATATATTTGGGATAACCCTAAAAAAACAGTTTCGTCAAAATATACAAATATTAACTGAGCAAACTATCAATATAACCTAGCCCTGTAACTTTATATATAAAAAAAAACAATACATAGAAAAGATTCCAGTGATCCAGTAGTGCAGAAGCACTTCAACAACGAAGAAACATTTTAGATTTTTCAATTTAATAAAAATACAAAAACACAACGTAATAATGTCCGAAGCTGGTTGTTCCACCACCATCCGTAAAGTACGTGAAAGGTTGACTGCTAACCTCTTCCCAAGAAAGTCTGTGTCGTCAAACCCTATGTAAAGATGAATGCTGCAGAATTAAAAATGTTTACAAAAAAAAAATTAAGGTTTTATGTGATCTACATAACGGGAATGACATAATTAAAAATCTCTTACAATAGCATTTTTCGATAGTTTAAGAAATAATTAAGAAAAAATATTTTTTACTATATACTTAAAGTACTTTGAGAAATAAATAAATGGACTAAAATTCTTCAACGTGAAGGTATTTACCGCCTCTAGGTACAATATGTCGTATCAAGATGACACACCAAAACACGGCCTCGCCCAAAGAGGCAAATGTTGCAAAGGGAAGTTAGTATTCAGGATTAAATTAACCGTCGAGGATGTCGTAAGTAAGTCTTTGTGCGCGCTTCAACTCTGACACTTATTTCCATACGAAGAAGATTGATGGAAGTCTTTAAGTGTTTTCATAAAGTAAAGACGTGCTATCACTGAACCTATGGAGAGATTTTTGGGCAGGGTCAGGTTTGGGCTTGCCATGTTACTCTACACCTGCTGTGGCAAAGATAGTCAATATATTTGCATACTCAAATTATAATCATATATCAAATTATAAAATACAAAAATCATCATCAGTACTAAATAACATTTGTTGTTATACATACACGACATATATAAAATTAAATTAAAAGCTTTGTTATTTCACATATTGTGCATCAAGAATTCAAACATGAATAGCAGCATGAGATTTGAGACAAACTTGACGGACAAAGTTCATTTTTTTTTTACCAAGAACTGCTTATATGAAAATATATAATATCAGATAAGTGTGAAAACATAACAGCTTTCGAATAGTCCATAAATCGACCATATATTTGACCGTAAAACCAAGTAGGAAAAAGTGCAAGTACATATATTTAACGTTTTGCCACAGCACTAGCATAATAACCCGCTTAGCTCAGAGTGCTTTGCCGGTACAAACATTGCTGAATCGTTATTTAAATATTTGTAAAAAAAAACGTAGTTAAATCAATGATGGTGCCAAGTATTTTACATCATCCTGATACACCTCTTTCCAGTAGACTCGCTTAATGGACATGTATTCGCAAGTCTACTCGACTTAAAAGTTTAACTTAGTCTGGCATGTTTGCCCTCTGCCCTTCTTTAATTTTACTTAACATATAATATTTCATAAATATCAAGTTATGAATGCATTAAGGCTCTTATTGTGCTTAAAAATGATACATAAAGTATTTCACTATTTTAGTAGTTATTTTAAATAAAAATTTTCTATTAAACTTAAAAAAATATATAACCAATTAGTTTTATGGGCACCACTGCAAATACAGTGATGCTATTTTTTTGAATCAATTTAATTTACTGTCATGCACCTAAAAACTGTTTTTGACATAAAATTTCCGATGGTTGAAATGTGGTTTATTTTCTAGACTTAGACTTAGACTAGCTGTTTAATTTAATTTAAAAGTAGATTATAGCAACTATAAATTCACCACACTTAATTAAGATACTGAGAAAAACATCTGAAAAACTTTTAGTTACCATATAAATTAAGATCAAAAATCATTTGATTGTATAATCATTACGTTTTTTTGTAAACGTTAAAATTTTTGGCACGTTTTATATTAGAACCCTATTTCTAACCTAAATTATTTTCAAGCACTTTCAGATTACCGGTTCAAAGTATCAAACATTTTCAATGTAGAATCTATAGAGCCGGTATAAATACGTAAATAATCTAAACACATGTCAGTAATAGATTTATCAAGTGTATATGCTTTCATTTCACATCCTCTCCGTCTGGTAGCGCTGCCGCCAGGTTAATTTAAAGAACTGTAGTATCGTACCTATCGATATTTAAGATTTTATTATGTCTTCATAATCTGGGCAGTCAATAAATATCATGTATTAATAAAGTTGCCGTATTTTACAATTTTGTTTTACAAATGACTTTGAATTCGATTTTTATAATAAACTGTTACTTTACAGAAGGGTTTTCACTGATCTTAAATTTAAATTTATCGTTATGTTTTTTTTTTTCGTTCCAAAACTGTAAAATATTCCGTCGCTTTTTGTTATAAATCACTTGAATCTTTTCACATTTCCATTGCTTCAGTAGTGTTTCATAAAATAATATGATTCATCACTTAACATACTTCTACTTGCAATTTATTCGCAGCATATTTCTTTCTGGCAATAAACAGAATGAAAGGGCTTTAAAACGGAAGCGTATGGAATATTTGATATAACATTATGAAAAAATATTTTATACATTAATACCTTCAACAGGATTGTGCTGAAATACTTATAAAAACCGTCATACTCACATTTTTTTTTGTCAAAACTGATTTAAAAACAATTTGAATTGAAACAACTGCAGTAGTGAAAGCACAGGTTAAATAATTGTCGCTACATGACTTTAATCTGCAATCAATAATCCCATTCATTTTATTTTATCCAAAAATATTTAATCTTTCAATTTAAAAACGAGTTACATATAACGGATTATTTTTCCCTTATAAGCTATTTTATGGTTTATCAATTTATCTCATTTCACTAAAAAAAACATTAATATGTATCAAATTTGAATTGCTTAAAAGTTGTACTTTTCCATTACTTTAGCAACCCGGGTTTCGCTTTTTGGTATCTTCAGGCATTTCAATTGCTTTAACTTAACATAAACTGACGGGTCTTCAATCTTTCAAGTTTATTCGTGCAATTTCAACTCATGGAAAATACAAAATTCAACCGATTTAACTTTGATATTGAAATTTTATCATGCAGGTTCAGTTGAAATTCTAAATTGATATGTATTTTAATATTAATATTTGTTAACAGTGTTAACACTATATAATTTTACACTTTTTGAAAGCGCGTATTCTAATTTCTGAATCTCAGAGTAAATGAACATTTTATTTCTAAAAAGGTCTCAAATGACGATAGAATATAAAATTAATAACATTATTTACCAAAAATAAAAATAATTGCTTTTTACATATGTAGGTGTAATTAAGCTAAGAAGAATTCATTGAAACTTATATACTATTTTTTTAAGCATCACCAAAACAAAATGTTTGTAAACAAGTATGCGTCTCCGGCTGTGAGACCAGTTGTATACTCACAAAAAAGCATAATAAAGTGGTAAATAATATCTCCGATTTTTTCTGGTCATTAATTCAAGCTTGTCACATATGAGGATAGCAAATTAATTTACGTCATGGCTAATCACATTAATAATGAATACCAATCTCCGCACATTTATTTTACTTAATGGGGGAAACTTCCTTATGAAAACCGGGACACTAATAGGCTGGTAATTTATAACTAACGAATATACGAACCCTCGACAGTAATAAATTAAAGTTTTTTTTACATGCAAAAGCTCAAAAAAAGCTTATACTTTTCTTCTAAGTAATAATTTTCTATTCATCGTACATTTCGAAAATATTTCTTTCACAGAACACGCATAAGTTAAGTCTTGTGGGAATATTAGATATCCTAAAAGGATGAAATATGTTTCAGGCTATTTATCAACTGAATCAATCAATCAAAGTACATACTAAGATTGACTAACACCATCCACGTTTATACACTCAAAATATTGACTAATAGCTTTAAACGTCGATTTAAATCGATACTTTTAATAAATATAAGCCCGCACATTTTTTTATTCCGTTTTGTGTGCTAACTGTCAATTCTTGATAGAAAAGCATAAGGTATACGTAAATTCTATATATTTATTTTTTTGTTTTAATTCCACACATTTTATAATAATCAGAGTCGACTTTGCTCATTCAAGGGAAGTTAGATCGTGAAAATTATCAACAAAAACAGATGAAATTTAAATACTAGCGGAGCTTTTAATATGAAATAGAGGAAGTCTAATTCCTCGAAATGAATGAAACTGGCCCTGATTATTATAACATATGTGAAAGCAGCTATTTATTTTTATTTATCTGCATATTAACGATTGAATTTATATGAGATGACTTGAAATCAAAGATCATTTCATCGTAATCTTTTGTTCAAAATTGCGTTGGTAAAATATAAACAACATATTTGTCCGCCTAAAACATACTTATCGTATCGCTCCCATAAAACACCAGTTGGAAGGGATGTTCGGCTGATCAGTTAATACATTGTGCTGATTAAAAAAATCATTTTTCTTAAAACTATTTCTGCAATCTGTTCTTTTTTCCAGCACTTTAAATTGTTACTGCCAAATAAAGTGGGAATCTTCATTTTGATATGGAACATTTTGCCACTGTCACCCACTGTAATTATTTCTAAGCTTGTTAAATGTGAACTCTATATAAGAGCTACTCGACACAATAATTATTTACGAGATCTTGTCATTATAGAGTCGTTTATATTATAATTTCAACATCTAAGACTGTAAATTTATGACATGATCCGTTCTGGAATTCAAGCCCGTGAATAAACTGCAATCGAATATGGTAAATGGCTAAGCGCGAGAGCGACTCTCCTGATCTCTGCGGATCGACAAATATAATATAACTATATGCACTGCCCACTTGTAAACATATTCCGCTATTGATTTCTTTTATATATTCCGCGAAAACAAGCAGCTACTAAAAAGCTGAAGAAGCGTGTGTGTGGGAAGTTCGCCTCATAAATTGACCGCCGGATAAAACATTCACAGGGTAATCGCAAACTTTCCTCTACCTACTTGCTGTGCTCTGAATTCTGTGAACTGCGAAGCACCGGGCCGCAAGTTTTATACCTACTTAGTGAATTAACAGAGCCGAAAACAGTTAATACGTGCACCGAGCATGTTGTAAGATGTACAACTTCTTCGAGTTTCCACTGGTTACATTATTTGAAAGTTTATAATGTCAAGCCTATTTTCTACAAAAAGCATGTACAAATAGCTTTAGCTCCATATGCATATATTTTAAATGAGACTATTCTATCTATAAGTTTTAAAAAACACATTCAACCAAAAAAATTCAATTCAACCTGTTCAGTACACAGCTTGCAAGCACTTCCTCCCTCAATTGTCATAGTTACTGAGTTGTTATTAATCGTTTTGTATGCATGACAACGCAAACAATATAGTCATGGTAGCTGGTAACATCATTTATAATTGATAACAATAAATCAAAATAATATTATATTTAAATAGTTATTTTTGTGAGGACTTTATTTGATCAGGATGTTCCTAAATTTTGTACAAGACTGCATACGTGTTTGACCTCAACCTCGTGAAAATAAAATTTCTGTCTAAGATTGAAATTAATAACCCGGCTTGTTTTGCGAAACTTACACTTTTTTAAAAGCGTCTTCAGACCAATTTCTAATTACACGCATTTAAAATTGAAAACCAAATTTTATAACTTCTTACTATCTGGTTACCTTAATATCGGGTTCATGAATTTGAGGATCTGATATAATAAAAGAAATTTGTATGCATATTTATAAAAGCTACGATTCAGATAAATTTAAAAAATTATGAACCTAAAAAAAAATCTTTCAACTGCCATTTTTTAAGCTCTGATATTTATAATATTCAATGAAATCATTGGGTCCATAGACGAGTGGCATGAAATGTGGAATGCACAAAATTAACTTTACTCGATACTAGTAAACTGAGTATCCAATTTTTTTTTCCCAGCTATTATATAAAACAAGCAAAACTTTGATGGCAGAAATTCTAGTTAATGAACAATGCCATTATTATAATGAAATGCTAATTTAATAAAACCATTATTATACCATCCAATTTGTACCAATTATTGCGAGAAAATTAAGCTCACATACAGTTTAAATTCTAAATAATTCAAATAAAATTCTGAGAAGTAATATGCATTGTAGGTACATAGTTTATCTATTATTAATATCATAAATATGAGTCATTCGTAAAATGGCAAAAACTTATTATCAGGTAGCTTTCAAATTATAAAAGCTAGCAGTATGTTTTATACGTTTATTTAATATTTTTACCTCCATATAATAATTACTTTAATGATTTCAACTTCTTCAATTCTTCAAAAAGTACAATCCTTTTATATGTTTTTTCACGCTGATGCTTAATTTGTATTGTAGATCATCCGGTTGATCTTCTGTGAATTTGATGAATTATTATTTAATTCGTTTTACATCAAGTTATATGGACATTCAATAACATTTTACGAATTAGAGTTTGTTAGAGTTTGATGTTAGTAAAAATTCTTAGTAAAAATATTAGTAATTTCTGAATTATACACAGGATTAATTAATTGCTTAAGAGTGATGCTATCTTGTTTCTTGGGTTACGGTTAAAGCTTGTCTTACAACTAATCGTAAAAGAAAAAAACATGGCTTAAATATATTTTTACTTGAAAATATTATAAATTAAGATTAATTGTACTCTAAATAATGTAAGATTCCAACGATTATTCCAGTAATTAAATAATAAATGTTGTTTGTTAAACGAATTACGTACCTATTTCACCCCTGCACGGGTACGATCTGATATAAACTACCCCCAACGGGAGTCTCCGACCGAAAAAATCCTTTCGAAATTATGATTCGTTTTGTGTTCCACGTGGAACACCAAAAATAAAATAAACTTTAGAAAACGGCGGCGAGAATGCTCTTGCTCCAATTTTCTAACTTTCAATTTTTTCAAGTACCTATATGTATTATACACGGATGTGTTTTTTTTGGCACACGCGCGTTGGGTACACATGAACAACTTTTTAATCACACTCAATGAATTGATTGTGCGTTGATGAAATTCATAATTTTGAGTACACGATTTAATATAAAAACCAAGTTTTATTTTCAGATAATGGATTTATTCGAAAAATATGCTTAGAGTAATATTTAAATGTATTTCTTTGTTTTGATGTCAAAATTATCAGTACTTTTAGGTATATTTTATTATATAACATCAAATATTTTTACTTTCAACGCAAAATATGGTATGAGCTTCTTTTTATTCTCTCTGGCGCAGTGGTTTTCATGTGCGGCCACCAGAAGATTTTGCTGCGGCCACCAACAGCTTCAGAGAAAATATTGATATTTAAAAAAATGTGTTAATTTGTAAAAAAAGACTAAATATTTTGTATGCATTGTATTTTGCATCAAATAGTGTCCATCAAAATGTTATTAAATGCATGCAAGATGTGGAATTAACAGTGAGAAAAGTATTCAAAGTAATAAATACCAGTAAGAAATTTTAAAACAAAAATTGGTGCGGCCACCAGACCTCCGTAGTCCAGAGAGTACAGATTTCCGTAGGACCGCTTATATTTACAATGCGGCCACAGCACAATTTTCCGTGAGAACCACTGCTCTAGCGTAATACTATAATGAAAATTAAAAAATCTTCTACGGTAGGTTACTGTTAAAGTTTAAAAAACTGTATAATTTTTATCGGTTATTTATCGTTTTATATTTTTGAGTATGTATTCTATTTTCTCCATTTATTTATAAAAAATAGCACAAGGGTGAGTGCGCAAAAACCTGTTTTTAAATTAATAATATCATGGTTGGAAGTTAGTATTTCATACATTATTTTCAATTCTTATCGCATTAAATTGTGAAAATGTTAACGCTTACTTTACTTATATCGGCTACTGACCGCGGAGAAATTTAATAACCACAATTTAAATATTGTAAGTGTTACAGCGAAAAAATATGCGAGCTTCAACTTTTCGTATGTAGGTATACAACATTTGAAACAACATTGCATGGAGAGGAAGAAGTTGCTTTCCATTCGTGTGCGGCTTGCAATTTTTTACTTACTCAACCCAACGAAAATAAATTTAAAAAGGCTATTCGATTAAATTTAATATTTTTTTAATTTAAATTAACGAATAACATTTCGATTTTGCTCATTCTACTAACAATAATTACTCACCAGAGTGCTCAGTTTACAAATAATTAAAAAATGGGGTTAATGAAAATAATATATCAGCTTAAAATTAACATTATGGCATTGTTATAAATGGGCTTTTCTTCATTAGGTAGTTCAGTAAAATTTCGATTAAAATTTTTTCTCACATTTTCTCAAAAAATCCTACTCAAATAAAGATTGTATTGAATCTACAAGCATTCGATTAGAATTTATAGAGATGTTTAGGTATATGATAATATTAAGACAGATAAAAGCAGTGGAAAAAAATCATAGAATCTCCGATGGCAAAAAAAGTCCACAGTTAAAATTCTCCGCTAGCCCGTTGATTTGTGTAATTTTTGTTTCATCGCCCTATCATAAATTTCATTACTTTTGAACATTTCTTTTGGTTGCACACTGTTTCCCACTCTAACTGCATTCACATGTCCTTGTCTAATACACGACGTTGCATAACTTTTATATATTATTATCTCGGTGTAATTTGTGTATTATGTGTCGTGTTTCCATCGCTAAACCTGCGGAACTATGTAAAACTTTGCGAAACATTCCAGGCATGTCAAAATGCGTTATTTATTAGTTGGCTTAACACCATTTTGGCGACGCTTCGCGGAAACCGACACATTCATTTACATTTATCGTCTAATCTGCACATTAAAATGATAAGCAATATGACTATCCTAAAACATGAACACCTTTTAAATAAAAGCACCTTAAGATTGTTCTTTACTTAATCATTCTACTTTTTTGAGATGCAAAAAAGAAAGATGGATTCTTTTTTAATAAAAATAATGATCAAAGCTTAAGTGTAATTCTTTAATTTGAAATTATAAAAAACGTTATTACCGTTGCCAAAGTTTCAGATATTGACTTAATGAGTTTTATGAAACGTCAATATTTAATTTGGTATCATATCCTTTTTTTTAAATAACTATTAAGATTACTAATTTCTACTGTATCATGATAACTCAAAAACTTAACAACGTATATATGAAAAATTAGCGATTGAAAAAAAACATCAATAGTCTAGGTTTATTGGAGAATATTTTTATATTCTAGAGGACTTGTACTGTCAGTGTTATTGACACTGTATTATAATCATTTTTTACTAAGCTCCGTTCGTCTGCGCAATTTTTTTAAAATAATGTAAGTAGAGAGTCTCACTATGTTATGTTTAGTGGACGACCATTCGACGTTTGCACGACGTTTCGATACCATTGCAGATAATATTTACGGGCCGTTTTCATACAGTTATAAGTATAATTACTATTAATGGAAAGCAATTACGAAAATGTGATATTAAAAACTTCATTTCATTTTGCTTATATTTTATAAACTTGTTTCATCTATAAAATTTCATTTGGCTGCTATTCCATTAACATTAAAATATTATTGGGAATTATTCTATGTGACTCGTTTCAAAAAATGTTCAAAGAATCAGAAGGGACTTGAAAACAATTTGATGGAATTTTTTGCATTGAATATTTAAAAAAAAAGTTGTAACACATTCAAACAAAATAAATGTGGATTATATCAATTAAAATTGATCGTCCCTTTTTGCACAATGTTCATTTTTTTACAATCATTTAAAATGAGGAATCTCAACTTTCGTTTAGTATATTTCGTTCATCGTTCAAAGGCTAATTTTTTTCCAATAGTACACATTTATCTTGTACCTTAGAAACCATAGGTTTGAAATAATTTGTTGAATATTTGTATGAATACAAAGAAATGACTTTACCAAAACCGTCATAAAAAGTAAACGGTATGAGAAATCTTTCTGAAATTCTTCCTTTTAGTAAATTTACATTCTCATATTGAAACCCTTAGGCAAGAATATGTTATGCAAACGTCATTGAAATAGAGAAAATATTTTAGATGCCTCTTGACACAGTTCTTCTTTACGGAATGAAATTTAATAAACGAACTGGATTGTGTTTTGTTTACTATATCACTGGAAGCTATTTACCTCACTCCCAGCATAAACCATAGTTTTTTCTTAGTTATAATGCTTGGAAATCAAAAGTTTTTTTTTCTAATTTGTTTTATATTATACTAGTATTGCTACCCGGCGTCGCTCGGACTAAGCGACCAATAATTATTTAATGTTATATCATTCGACATAGTTATATCACAAAATCTAACATCCAAAATAGAGTTAAAATAAAATCACAAACTTTATTTAATTTGATGACACCCCATTCTCGCCCATTAAAATGTACAAATTCAAGGAAAAAATTCTGTCAAAGAAATGTCAAATAATACCTTCACGTTAATAATAAACATTATTATATTAATAAAAGCCGGGAAAAGTTCAGTAGAAGACTAATTTATTACATTTTGACTAAATGTCTTCGCCGATAAAAATTCAAACATATTTTCTTTCATATTCGTTTTTATGGCAACTTGCAACAACAATGCAAAAGGGAATTACAGACATACATACATACATAGGCCGTTTCGGTTTTATATATAAGATTGTACTAGAAATGTTCACTAATAAGATGTTCTAAGCCATAAATATTTCACATGTTGTTCTTATTTTTCTTGAATACATAGATCAATTATTTGGAGTACATGTACTACAAGATGCAATGGAAATTCAAAATTTATATGTATTTTAGTATATTTTCTATTTGATTTATTGCGTAGCCAATCTTATTTTGGGAATCGTGTCACTCTCTTGGAGCTTGAAGAGATTTTTCAAATTTGAAGTTTTTTTTTTCGTTTTCATCGGGACCACATTTTCAAGCCTGAATGTTTTAAAACTTCAAACTAACACTTATTGTTTTATATCAATGATCAAACCCATAACCAACATTTTTTCCTTTGGTTTGGTAATATAAGACGATAGTTGCAAGGGCTGCTTGTATAATAGTTAAGCAATGAAATTACTGTAACTGTTTTCTTTAAAGAATTAATAAATTAAGTTTAAAATTAGTTGTAAAAATGGCCATTTTTTTTAATCGTGAATCATTGTTAAATTTTTAAAACACAAATTAAAATAAAATATAATAAAGACAAATTTTTAACAAGATTCTTCAATAAATTTTCTGAAAATTAGTCGGAGAAATCATTTTGAACAAATATGATTTCATTCGATATGTATCAATTTCTTAAAGTGTAACAATTTATAAACTCAAATCACCATTTAGGTTCAATTTCGCTTTTGTCATTGGCACGAGTTCCACATTGACAGAAAGAGAATTTTCACTTTTATTACGGAATGTATCAGAAAGAATGTATGGTGGGATTCCTAAACAAATGCTCATAAATTCAATCAATAAGTTAAGAATGTGTCAATACTTTTGTTTGTCACGAGTTTTCCTCCTCAATGTGTCTACTCATTTACTGAGTTGGGATTGTTTCGTATACTAGGGAATAACCCAAGGCTTTTAACCTCTTATTTGTATTACGTGTGAATTGTTCATCATTCCGCTTTGATAACGTTTTGAAAGTTTCAAATGATTTTGCAACAACATTAAGACAAATAATAAATGTCAAAAACAGGTTTCGACTAGTTAACGTTCGAATAACTTTCGGCATAATTCTTTCAGATGTTTAAATGAAATATCGGTACAGTGAAACCCCGATTCTACGTTTTTCAAGGGACCGTATAAAACAAACGTTAAATGCAGGAAACGATGAATGCGGGAAACTTTTATATATGAAGTAAATGCCGGGACTATAAAAAATGAACGCACCACGCGGGAAAACGTATAATGCGAGAACGTAAGATCGGGGTTCCACTGTATATTCAAAGTGCTGTTAATTAACACTAACAATCTATTATAAAGTGAAGTATGGGCTATATTTCAACAATAGACAAGGTAAATATTTATAAACATTTCTCTTAAAATACCTACAAAGTAAATAAATACTTATATCGACTATAATTAACTTTCTAAAAAGTTCAAGCATGAATGCAAATTTATTTTGCAAAACATGTTCAAATTAAAACTATATACTTCTCTGCCGTAGCATTTTGTTTTCAGGAAATAAAGAAGCGTTTATAAGATAATTATTTTCAATACAAAATAATAACATCTATTGTCAATCCCATTATAAAAAATAATAATATTTTTTTTCTCAGAAGCCAAAATATTGTACAACAATTTAGTCAGTGCATAATTTCCAATCTGTTTAAGCCATTTAATTGTATTGCGTCAACTCTTGTGGCGTAAACTACAGTAGACGTGCTTGTATATTATATTTTCCCAAGGCAAGGCAACAGCTCAAAGAATAAACAAATCGACGAAACGGTTCACTCTCAAACATCAAATTCTTCATGTGGAAAAGTGAAAAGCCAGAAAATTTGGCAGACTTCAGATTCCAAGACCAAATAGAGTGCTTTTAAATAAAAGCTAGCGCAGGCGAAACTATCCGATCTATTTAGTCACCTGTGAACACATTCGAGCGAATCTTTTAGATCGATCAATGTAAATATTCTGGATATAAGTTTTAGTCAACTTTTATTTCAAAATAATTTAAAAACTTAAATTATTTTTTAATACATTTACTATCCAATCATTTCCGTTTCAAGAAAGGTTAAAAACGTTTTATGAGCGCTATTTATGTCTGACTGAAAAAAGTATACCGTTTTTATTTTTACGAAAAATAGATTCTTCATAACATAATATATAATGTATGAAAGTAGGTCTGTTTTCTCGTGCTTTAGCACGAGCAAACAGACCTACTTTGATACTAAAAATACGACCTCAGTCTCAGAAATTTCAAATAAATCAGAGACAGTCGAATTTCCGATGAAATTTCCGGTATTCTATTTTATAATTCATTATATACATAAATTCATTTAGTTTTCCACTTCGTGGCATCAGCTTGAATGCGTTCTAACATCAAACTTAAAATTGATAAAAAAACGAGTTTATATACATATTTCGATAAATATTTTTTTTAATAATTTTTAAAAGTGTAAATGTTTCCGCAAAACATTCGTTTTAATTTGTTTACTGTCAATTGTTAAGATTAAAACACAATTTTCATATATTTTGCGTCAATTATATTGATTGGCAAATAAAATTAAGCTTAAAAGTACTGTTATGATACAGCTTTAGAGATATCTTATCATTTGTTGAATATTACGAATATATATCAGAATTTGAATCAACGATTAATAATAATTTAATAAGGATGGGTTTTATTCAGAGAAGTATCATTTTCAATTATTGAATCGTAATTTAAAATGTGTTGTATTAAACCAAACCGTTATTTAAAAAACAAGTCGCGCTTTTGCAAACCTATGCCAAATGAACCGAGCAGAAAGATCATATGAGATACATTCATTATTTAATTTATAATAACGTCGGTGTAATAAAATATGGGTTGATTTTCATTTTATAATTAGAGGGCTGAATCAATCTACTACACCAAGGCTTATGATAATCCTTTGAGCTTACAATGTAATCAAAATTTAACGACATACGTAAGATGAGACATTTTACGTCCTATTTCAATAATCTCTTTGGTTGTGAAAATTATGATCGGATAGTTTGACAAGCAGCTCAAAGAACTATTTCACTGTAACACAGAGATTCTGGGAGCTAAGTCGGAGCGCCTGGTATTACTAATTAGTATGGCAGAACTGGTTTTACATCGCGGCTGCAAAGGCTTGAAACTTGGCTTTGTGGGTTCGAATCCCTTTGCAGCGATTTAATTTCCAGTGTGCACCTCTCCGCCAATGACGTGCATGCACATTTCATTTCTCACAATTGCCCTAGGATTTGTTTGGCTTAATCGAAAATTAACTCTCGTCCGGCACATAATAATATTGTGGTTGGCAATTATGAAACAACCCAGTGGTAAAAGGTAATTTAATACATTGGTTTCCAGGCTTCATTTTTAATCTTGCAAAAATGTTATATACCCATACATGGTGTATGAGTTTTTTTCGGTGAGATTAGGCATTTTTATATATTGAATAATCGTTTAAAAAACCTTTTTGATTATTCTTTGAAATATTTTACTGCTATATTGTAACCAAACGATATTTTATTTAGAGCTCAATGATTAAATTTAAAACCTGGGCTTACTATAATATATGAAATAAAAATATATTTACGCTTCATAGTTAACAAATAAATATTAATATAAAATTTAAAATAACTTTGATTATTCCACGTATTGTGTAACTAACTGTGACACGTGTTTCGCCTCTTTCAGAGGCATCTTCAGACTTACTATCGCAAAGTTTGCTTAAGTAATGAAGCAAGATAAATTCTAACATTTTAACATTTTAAATTATGAAATTACAAAATGGATTACGGGTTTTTTTTCCTTCTAAAAGAAACAAGGAAGGGGGTGATAGAATCAAAACAATGCAATAACATAATGATACTAATAAGGTGCCAATCAATCAATCATTCAGACACAATACGTGGAATAATCAAAGTTATTTTAAATTTTATATTAAAATGAACTTCCACAAAGTTACCGCCGAAACCATCGAAAAAATAAATATTAAGTTTATATGATACATAGGTTTTCTTACTATTGCGAGTAAAACATCCTTAAATCAAAACACATAACCAATGTCAGTGTATTTTATGTTCCATCCAAATAAAGGGATAGATATAGCTATTTGTATGCATAGTAAATAACTAATAATACAAGTTTTCTTTCATTAAAATATTAAAAAATAGTCGTTTTTTGAAATACAACTCAGGCTAGTATACAAAAGAAAATATTTGACTCGAACAATCAGTAGCCGTATGTTATGTTATGAAATCTTTCTTTAACAATTCCTTACCGGTCGTGCAGTGCTATGTAATCGTTGCGGTACAGTATAATATATATATATATCTTTTTTAAATTATAATGAGCTTTATTGTACTGACAGGTTTCAAAAAATGATGTGGTAAAATATTTTTTTCATTGTCTAAGCAGAAAACACTAAAAACATGTAATGATTTGAACTAAATGTTTTTACTACCAAAAGTAAGAAGTAGATTAATTAAAAAATCAATAAATAAAGCAATGGATATAATTACAATTATAAAGAGTTAAAAATTTATTGGTCTACCCCCATTTAAAAGGCACGCCTTTTATCTGCATGCAATGCGACCACACTGAATAAATATGGTTCAATAGACACTATTCTATGAAGCTTTATTAATTGTTGAAAGTGTATTCGGATGAATGTGATATTATTCCTTAATTATAAGTCGAAGGTTATCCCATTATTGGAAAACTCTTCACTTAACTGAAGTTATAACTCATCAAACTTTAAGTAGAATAAAATATTTCCTTGCAAAATTTAATTAATCTTGGGTGAATATTGGAATTTATGAATCAAAGAAAATACATATTTAGAGAAGGTAACCGCAATATTTTTTGATTTTTTTTTACTCTTGGGATTAATAAAAATATCTTTTTTTAATTTTTTGCGTTTCAAATCGTCTGTCTAACAAATATATATCGTTAAAAAATTCAGTATGTTTATCAGCATATTAAATACAAGTTTTTTAATATATGTATACAGGTACTACTGAGTCCATTGCCGTTTTTTATTTCTAGCTTATGAACCTGATATGGGCATGGAATATGGATGCCTTAGGGTAGGCTTTATTCCATTTATTCGTTCTTTCAACAAGGATTCTGGTACTAGGTTGATAACTATCCATATAATGTATTCAACGGAGTTACGGAAGCTGGGAAGGCTTAGGAGGAAGCGATGAGCAGTGCTCTGCATAGGGAAATAAAATGAAAATAAAATTTTGGTCAAGGCATAAAATTTCCGTAAAATAATAAAGGATGTGCAAGTCAAGTATTTATTTTTTAAAAACTTTTTCCGGATTTATCATTCATACAAAATAGATTGTTGAATACAGATAAAATGCAGACCATTGGGGTAAAAAATAGGATTTGGTGAGACTTTTTTTGCATCGGATCATAATAGGAAAGAATATTTATAAGCAGAATAATATTTTATTTTATCGTTTTATTCATTAAAAAGTTTGGTTACCACAATGTCACATTGCAAAACCTCTTGCGTCTCTGTATTCAAAGATGATACGGATATTGGCTCGCTACACTTTATCAACATAGGCTACACTGAATGCATGTTAATGCATGTCTACAATCTCGAGTGGAAAATTCAAAGATTTTTACAAATTATACTTCATTTGATGCACATTTTACGGAAAATCTAAAGAATATCGAACAACATTGACTTATAATTATTTATTTTATAGAAAAAAGAATTCCAATTTGATATTTATTTGTTCGGGGTATGCGTTAAATAAATTTAAATAAAGAACACGAGATAAGATCGATAAGGATTTTTATGGCATCCAACATGCATTTGACAAATCTTTTTAAGCAACACGCACTCCAGATGTAGAGCACAAAATCATTAGTGAGAATATCGGCATAGCTTACATCTATTTTGCAGACAGTTACTCAACCTATATCTTTGGAGAGGGGGACCGAAAAAAGAGTGTACTTAGAAAAGGACCAAATTGCATAAATTAGTTGAAAACTACAAAAAGTGTATTTTTTGACGTGAGTAAAAAAGTGTACTATCAATTAACATATATATACTGTTTATACTAAATTTGAACAACTAGCTTTCATTATTTTTGAAAAATATTAGCGTTCTTTATGTTTTTTTAGGAGTGTAAGAAAATACAAACTTTTTTTAAAACAACGTCATAGCTACTTTTTTTACCCCAAATTAATACATAAATTCGTAAAACATATTACCCTTTTGTTTTTTTTTATAAACGAGTCATACATTATCAACTAAAATGAATTCGAAAACATTTTCTAAAGGAAGCCTTGGCGCAGCGCGTATAAATTCTTTATAAAAAACGTCCTTCATTATTTTAATCTTAACAAAAAGTTTTTTTCTTGATTTAATCGCTGGACGATAATTTAAATGAAAAAAGAAAGTTTTAATACGGCTTGCTGAGCTGAACGTTTTTTTTATAGTCGGTTAACCAAATGAACATAAAAAAAAGTTTCTTTTAGCTTTTAAGAGTATTTTATGAAAGTTTACTAGAATACGCATCTTTTTAAATTTAATTTGTACTTGTCGGACATGCTGACTTCTTAAACTAGGCCAATTCTAAGCTCTTAAAAATTTTACACCTTTTCAAGGGATACCTTAAAATTTTTAGTACTCCTTACTAACTTTTTCTATTCAAATTTAAGTATTCTCGTTCTCTTTACATGCTTATAAATTATTTAGCTGTCTATCATGAACCATGATCTTTAATTTTTAGTTATTTTCTAATTTTATTCAAACAACACAAATAATATAATTAACAAAAAAATCATTGAGAGGAAATGAAAACTGTTTAGATTAAAATATTTTGAATACATTTTTGATGAAACAGCAACGCCTTTGTTTTATAACTTAGGATTCTTCCTTTCATACATATCTGAAAGTATCTTAAAAACACTTGAAAATGAAAAAACAATGTTTTAACTTTTCTTTTCATTGAGCCTTTGGTCATCATAATCAATTACTTTTTATTTCCTCAACATCTTATTTTTATACTTTGACTGGTTTCACGCATCGCGAGCATCATCATCTGATCGATATTACGATGAGTGAGACTATTACAAATCTTATAATTATATGTGGAAGTAATACAAAAAAAAATATATTTATCTTAAATAAAGCCTGTCCACCAAGAAGTGACAGTTAACACCTTAAAAGTGTATATACGGTGATTTGTAATAAAGAAGTTTTCCATATTCGACCGTCGGGAAAATGTCACAACTGTCAACGCAGCTACGCGACAACATGGGTACTTCGCATATATTATAATATGGCGGAAAATGGCGCGAATACCTTTCCCGCCTTTTATTGCATTTCAAATCTAAAGTGTTGGAATGCGAAAGGCACGCGTTAGAAACACGAAATACTGAACAGGAGATATGAAAAGGACTTTACTCGACAGGACATTTAGAAACAAAGCTATGTAAAAAAAGAACACTACAATAAAAGTTATTGTCTTGTGAGTTCTGCATTTTTTTTTCATATCGTCTATTCATTTTATTAACAATAAAGTGTTTTAAGCACGTCGTTTATTTCATCAGTTCCATAATGTTTAAATTTTTTTTATTCTTTTCATAACAGAAAATAATTTTGACCTTATATATTACTACTTTTCATCCAGTGGCCTCTTTTTATAATTCGATTCCTATAAATGAAAATTAAAAATAACAATTAACTCTTATTTGGTGTCAAAATGACATGCATATTTTTTTAATACGTCACCGTATCGTTATACATTATTGTCAAGATGAAATAATGCATTTGATAATATTATTTGAAGAGACTCTTTTTGTATACTTGATAAAAACAATCCAATAAAGCAATGGACCAGCCACGTTAAATTTTTTTAAATTAAAAAAATACGAATGTTTTTATTCAGTAAGTGGGTAGGTATCTGGATTAAACCGGTCCTTTGTTAAGTACCCTAATGTAATACTTTCGATGGATTTGGCGGTAACTTTGCTCATCACTTTATCAGTCATCATCTAAGCAACCTTTGCGATATTAAGTTTGAAGATGCCACTGAAACAGGCAAAACAGGTGTCACGAATAGTAAAACGATACCTGCAATAATCTATGTTATTTAAAATTTTATATTGCCCAAATATATTCTTATGAAATTATGCGGGCAGGGAGAAAGGTTCTGCTGTGTTGAGGCCCTTTTAAATCATCTTTCGACTGTAAAGCACATTTTTAGTTAAAAACGAATAGAAAAACCGCTTATATAGGGCTTAAAATATGAACTCAAAATAGCTTTTTCATTATATTTTATATTTTCTTTCCACTAAAACAATAAAATAGCAATTTGCCCACAAGTGAGTTCAAAGGTTAATCAATCTCAGTTTCGTATCATTTCAAAACTCTTATTTGAAAGACTTCTTCGCATTTAAGCTGAACAAAAAATACGCCAGAGAATTACAACAAAAAAAATGATTTTAAAAATTGAATAGAATTCCGAATATCAGATCTATTACATTTATTCGCATGGGGCTTACGATGGATCTTGCCAAATCAATCTTATTTACTTTCCCAAGTCAGTTCATTTAAACTTTTTTATTCAGTGGCAGGAACCATTATGTTAGTAAGATTCCATACTGTTCCATAAATGAATATGGAATACAAACAACGCATCACATTCACAAATTAAACAAAAAAATAATTACATGCATATTCATGACATCCAAGAAATATTGGAGGATTATTGAAGAAGAAGAATTTGTCGAAATGTTTGTTGAACCTACCACAAATAAAGACTAAGAAAGCAGTTGCAGCGAAGTAGCTACATGTTTCACATTAAAAACAATAAATGACAACTTGGAATTGGGTATTAAAGTCGTTTTTTTTATTGAAAATGATCCTTTAATGGAAAAAGTTTGAAATTCAAGAGGTAATTACAAAATATTTTGGAACCATATAAGGAAATACCTGAAGATGTAAAAGCTAAAAGCAAACAATCGCTTATTACTGAATTTTCGATGATGAAAACTCACAACCTATCTCGAAAAAGAGTAAAACATATAGAATTCTAAGTGATAACGATGATGAATGATTGGTATATTATGTAATTAAAGTTTCTTTCAATGAATATGTAAATTAAAATTTGTTTATTTAAAAAAATAAAGTAAAATATGGCTTTTTGGAACGCAAACCCTAATTTTGTATGAACTTCAAACCTTGTATAACACGACGTTTTTTTGGAACCATATAACCGTTTTATACCAGTGTATATTTCTTTAACTTTAGCTCTTTAATTCATTTAAATACATTTCATTATCAAAAAATAAGTAGTTAAAGTTATCACAAATATTCATTTAATTCATTTTACAAAAATTCAGTAGTTTTTTTTTATATTGAAAAACAAAAGTTCGCCGCTATTACAAAAATAAAATAATTAGTGAATGGTAACGCAAAAAGTTGCATTTTCGTGAATAATATAGCTTATTTTAACCTTTTTTTTGAAGAGGAATGCTTTTGTGAAGAGATATACTTACAACTAATTATTCGCATCTTTCTGCCATTTCTCTGTCATTATTTCATTCAATTTACATAGGGGTAAAAATAAAAATAAATGCTTCCTACCAGCAACCTGTTATAGTACTTCGAGCATTAATCTTTCGAAAATGTTTTATATGTATTTAAATTATTTCTGATCATAAAATGCCCCACTTCCCTGCTCTTGCGACGAATTCTGTATTTACTGAAGTAGATGCTATTATCATTGTGTGAAAGCTGAAATGTACATAAGTATCAAGTACAACAAGGAGAGGAATTATTCCGAGTGGGTATCATTGTATTAAAAAGGACAGCCTGACACGGTGTCATGTCAATTCACACATTTCAACAAAACAACTTGTTAGGTTGTTTCGCATTAGAGGGATTTCCTCAGTCTAGCTCCTCCAGTTGACTGTCGTTATTCCTAAATACAAATAAAAATCGAGGCTGTTCCTAAAAAAATCCACTTTAATATTTAAATTCAAATGAACTGCAGCTTTGTAAGATATTAATCTCTTGAAGATTTGATCTTACATATTATAACAAGGAAATTTATGAAATACATTTATAAATAGAGCGAAAACGACTTCTAAATCTTGAAAAAAGGATACATTAAATTGTCCAATGATTTCACCTTTTTAACTTTTCTGTTGTCCTTTCGGAGTAAAAATAATAGCTTATAATATATTTGAATACTTCTAACAATATCGTGATGCGTAAATTTCTATCATTTTCTACCCAGTTTTTTTCATAATTGTAATGGTGTCTACCAAGCTTAAGTTTTTTTTAAATTCAATTCAAACATTATTGTTCATTAAAGCAATTCCATTAAAGACTCAAATTCGAGTATCGAGTACTCGATACTCGAGTATACTCGTCCATTTTTTTAGTACTCGATACTCGAGTAATTTGAAAAATACTCGAGTAGTACTCGTTATATATAAATGATGGCTAATTTTTTTTTTTTTAAGCAGCGGACAGAAAAACTTAATAGCACTATTGAATTTATTGTTATTTTTTAAGCTGACGTCCACAGCAACAGATAGAGTTTTTCTACCGTGGGAATAAAAAAACAAAGCGTCGAACCAAGTTAAAAATTTGAGACATTTAATTATCTACTATTTTTGAAATATATGTTTCATAAATTGAAATAAATGTGTTAATGCAACAAAATCAGCTTATTTATTTATTTATCATTTATTAATATACATAATTTGAATTAATAATATACATTTTGGTACATCTGAAACTACTCGAGTATACTCGAGTACTCGAGTATTTTTAAATTTGACTACTCGATACTCGAGTACTTGAGATGTCGAGTAATTGGAGTCCCTAAATGCCATCTTATTTAGAAAATAAATTTATGTTTGTACCAATGTTTTCAAAAGATATCAAAAGTTACAATTTTTTTTTTATTCAGTTTCATTAATGTAATTGATAACTGTAATTTTATTTGCTAATTTTAAATTTACAATTCAGCAATATTATTTTAAGAAAAAACTGTTTTATCTTCAAAGTCACGGATTCCATCAAAATAACATTTACGATGGTTTTTCTAGAAATGATTTCACCTAATTTTTCAAGCCAATTAAACATCGTTTTCACTTTTCTGCGTATATAGCTCATTGTGAAAAAACTGTAATGACGGGCAAAAAGTTTACTTTAACAAATTTTGGATATTTATACTCCCGAATCTCTACTTTTCAACATTTAATTATTTATTCACGTGGCAGAACATTTATTAATCATAAATATTTGAATACAGGTGAAAATAAATAATGAAATCCAAACCTCCAAGAAATTTAGCGTTTGAGTCACGCAACATTCAGATTATTAATTTACACACAAGAAAGATTTCCTCAAAGATAAATTTTACAATTATTATAATAAACTTTTCTTTCTGCAAATGTTGTTTTCTACCTAAATTTGTTTTACTTTTCAATAATAATAAGTATCACGCAATATATTAACATCGTTTTCACTGTGTGAAGCCTTATTTAAAAGTATTTGAATAAAATTTCTCGTGCATATCAGTTTGACGGAAAAGTAAGTTATTATGAAAAGTTTGTCAGGAAACACTTGCAGGCAAAATTGTCACCCTTACTCGCTTTGAATTAAGACCGGATGAGGATGTGAAGTAAAGTTTTCAGTAAGCTAGTAACCAAAAGCAAACCTCGAAGCCATCAAAAACCATTAAAGCTCATATTCAATTTCCTTTTATTATTAATAATTTAAGAGCATATTCATTGCTTTTATTAATCGTTTGTTACTATTTTTTTGGTTGATGAAAAAACAGAAAAAAACCCGAACTCCTTATAAGCGATCACAAAACATGGGTTGTTTTGTGATCGCTTATTAAATAAAATTACAAATAAATTAACGTGCTTAGTGATTATGAAAAAAATATGTTTAACTCAATTTAAAATAAAAAGAAGTCAACATCATTTTACTTAAATATATATATTTTTTAAATATAAAACATGTTTTCAGAAGAGTTTCTAAAAATTGGCTATTCCAGCAATGACATAGAAAGGTTACCTAATTATGTGAAATGCATTTCTGAGTGGCGAGTTTTACCTTAACTCATTCACTTTAAATTTCATTACATGCGACACCTTTTTAAATCAACATTCAAAAATATTCAAAAATATTGAGGATACTTAACACATATGAAATTTTATCTTAAAACATTTTTTTCATTTAACTACAAAGCTTAATAAAAATACAATAGATTGAAAAAATATTCTTTTAAAAAAACAACCGTAAAAGAGTAGGGTAAAGAAATGAAACATTATATTATAGAACTCCTAGAATCCCTTGAAAATTAGTTTCAGTGATATTCAGACTTATTGCAAAGTATATCGATATCTAAAATAAAATCATTTAAGAATTATTCCTCTTTAGTCTAGTTTTGTTTTAGAAAAATTTCTAGTTGGCGCTGCAATAGTGCATGCTCAACGTATATTGACATTTAAACGGGATATGAATGGCTCAATGTTGACAATTGCTTTTACTAGCACGACCACAAGAATAACTCGCATTAAAAAAATGAAAGGTGAGCTTTATATAAAAATGCTTTTAAAAGTTTTGTTGGTTTTGCAGGTAAAAAGAGCAAAACAATGTCCTCCTATCAACGATTTTTCCCCTTTCCTCAACCTTAAAAACTCACTTGTAATCAATTCTTTAAAGAAAAAACATTTCTTGGCTATAAGTTGTCTTTGATCATTTAAACTTTATCCGCTTTAAAATGCCAAGGCTGGTAATGCCGTTAATTAGCCTCAACTAGAAATGCCACAAGACTTCGTCGCGTGAGCTTTTCTGAAAGCTTTGCACACTTATCGTTGCAGCTTTCTTACATTATGTTTGCTCTACCTTATGTATACTTATCATTTACATGTATTATAAAACCTATTACTAATTTTCTCTAATTTAAAATATTACAACTTAACTGCAGAGTTAGAAGTTTTAACATGTGACAGTAATACTTGTGACGTGTATTTGTTAATTAGTGCAAAACACACACAAGTGAACATAATTTCATAAACATGAAAATAGATAATTATAAGTTAAAAGCTAAAAATACATCAGCTAAAAAAATACTACGTTCAAAAGTATTTTCATATGATACTAATAATATTTACATCCTCGGTTAAATAACATTGTCAATAGGATGTTTTATACGGTGAATTCGAACAAATTATATTGTGTTTTAATTTTATTTCATCTTAAAATATTTTTGAATAAATGAAATAAAATCTTTGCATCAATGGAATTTAAATTTTGTTTATTACACCTTGCTGTTCTTGCAGTTATGTGTTACTCGTCAGATATGGGTTAAATGACATTTTGCGTGAATTTAAAAAAGTAATTTGAAGTTCCGAAAAAACAATAAATTTTTGTATTCAATTTATTGAATTGGTTTTAAAATTACAACATATTTACTGAAAATAGTTATTTGGTATATAAACAAAATGACAATGTTTTAGGAATTTCATGGAATTTATTAGATAATCCTTTTCTATCGTAAAAAATATTTCCAACTTTTGTAAGAAAATGATCAATTTTGACACATTTATGTAACTTCTTAATTCATTAATAAATAATTTATGCAGGCGGTTCTTTTCTTGTAAATATTTGAGGAAAATGTTTTTTTTAAGTCAGCTAATTAACATTATTTAAATTTAAATATATTTAAATAGACTCTGGCTTAAAACATTTAAAGAGAATTTAATATGAGCATGTTTATATAAAAAACGTTCTTTTGTAGGAAGTCAGTAATTTATGTAAGAGATGAAAGCTTTGGTAATATTTCTTAGAAAATATAAATGAAATAGAAACTTGGAAAGCTGTTCAAGGCAAATTCTTATATATGAAGTATTTTCTTAATACTGGTCTGATAAAAACACTCAATACCAAAAATTAAATCAATCGAGTATAAACGTCATAATTTATTATAAAAGAAAATCGTTCGAAGTGAGGCAAATAATTCCATTCAAGAACTTTCCGATGATATTTTTACTCGCGGAATAATCAATTTTATTATAAATTGATATTCATCAATATATAATAAAAATAATAACAAATTTTTAGGATTAATTCCATTCCACATCGAATTTATTAAGATCAGGACCAGTTTCGCTCATCGCGGGCATTATCAACTGATGCTGATGTAATAAATCAATCAAATGTTGTCATATAATATCCCTTCAAAAGAATTGTAAGCCGATATGAAACAAATTATTTCATCAACTTTCCTCAAACAGGTGTTCATTATTATTATTTGCTTTAATCAATTCATAATGATTATAATCGAAAACAAACCAACATTATTTTCAACAAGCACAAATATTTTATAATTAAAATAAATGGTCAAACAGGCAGACACGTTTTGGCGTGAATCTTTAATGCATTTAATTAAATTTCTGCTACAATGCAGTCAAAGGGTGGTATTACAATGCAGTTGGTGGAACGTTGCAGCTGGTTACGATTTTCACTTCTGCAGATAATTTTCAACGACCATCAGTATATAGGTAGGCTAAACGCGTGACTGTTCACAGAAAAGTCTGTTCTCACCACAATGGCGTAGTGTTAAACTTCATTATGATAATTTATTGAAAACAGCACTACGCTTCGTATTCACACCTTTGACACTTTATCAAAATATTACAATATGATTACTTATAACATACATAAAACTTCATCCAGCGTTTTGCGAAAATTATTGGGTAAAGATATTTACATATTTAGCGTTAAAAATAACTACCGATTTTATACAATAATGCCAGGATTAAAATAACTGAAAAGAGAAAGGTGAAAAGATTTTATCTTTAAAAAGATTGGTTCCGATAGCTATTTTGATATACAATCTCGAACAAGACCAGTACTGATAATATCATTCAGATTTGTTTTTTAAAATACTAATGTGGCAAGACTCGAATCTATCTCTCGACAGATGACTTATTGAATTATTAAGTCATGTACATATGTCTGTGCTATGTAATTGTCCTAAAAAGCTTACCTGAACCTACAAACGGAGGACACAAGAGACCAAGCGAGAGCGATTAGCGAACCACCACTCCAGTCCTAGTCCTGTTCGTTTTATCCGTACTCTCATTTGAAAAAGGGAGGTTAAAAAATTCAGTAAGAAGTACATTTTCTAGAAAAAATCATTGACTTATTTAAACTTCATAAGATACCCAAATGCTCCACATTTAGAGCAGACAAAGGGAGTAAACAAATATATTTCATTGTAAATTTTGTATTCAATATAAGGTGTTGCGTATTGAAAATCGTCTTTAATACTAATTTATATATATAGTATCTGGAGATATTGATTGTATTACCAATACGAATTGTTTTATTTGTATTTTTATAACAGATATTGTTGCGTACACTTTTATGCTTTGCAATTTCTTTTCGCAAAATCAACAAAAGCTGACTCAAAGTAGGTAGAGCATCATATCCGTAAGTGACATTTCACTATTTTTATGTATGCTCATAAAAATATTAATTTACTAAAAGCAACAATATACAGTATGCAAAAAAGTATTCATGAATAATTTTAAATACACTGTTGGCCGATTTAAAGCTGCATAGTTACAAATTAAAAACACAAACCAAGACTATTCTAATAAATATATTTGTTTTGATTAAAACGGGAACTTACATTGTAAATGAATAATTAGTTTGAATGAAAATAAAGCATGATATTTAAAATCACTGGATTCTACGGAAATTTTGTGAAAGTTAATTTTTATATTAAACAAGCTGCACCCTGCGCGCGTTGCTACGCCAGCAATTGTAGGAGGGATTTGGGGGGTGGGGTAGAGGAGGGGGTGTACGCCAGAAAGTTTCGCAGAAGTGTAGTAGAAATTTGTAAAAATTCGATATCAATTTTTGGGGGGGAGGGGGGTTGTTTGGCGGGGGGTGGTTGGGGGGAGGGGTTGGTAAGGCAGAAACCATTGCGGGAGTGTACTCAATAAATTTGTAAAGTTGCACATTGATCGGTCGAGCGGTTTAGTAGTCCATAGCGGACATACACACAGACATTCATTTTTATATATATAGACTAGTATTGCTACCCGGCGTCGCTCGGACTAAGCGACCAATAATTATTTAATGTTATATCATTCGACATAATTATATCACAAAATCTAACATCCAAAATAGAGTTAAAATAAAATGACGTATATAATGTCAAATAATACCTTCACGTAAATAATAAACATTATTAAATAAATAAAAGCCGGGAAAAGTTCAGTAGACGACTAATTTATTACATTTTGACACAATGTCTTCGCCGATAAAAATTCAAACATATTTTCTTTCATATTCGTTTTTATGCCAACAATGCAAAAGGGAATTACAGACCCACAGACATACATACGCCGTTTCGGTTTTATATATAAGATTTATAGTGATAACTATGTTAGTCTACGTATTGCGTTACAAGAAATAACACGAGCATCTTCGAACATATTTCACTGGAAAATAAAAATTACAATGGACACAGAGCTGCATGGAATTTATTATTTGTGAAGCATTCCAATTTGATGTCCTTAAATTTTGAACAGCATTTATTTAGATTTTTAGGATATTAATTTTGATACTTCCTCACACATTAGTTGTTTTAAAAATGATATTTTACTAAACAAATATTTTTAATATCATATATTTAAGCATTATAAAACGTTTAAATGATACAGCCATTTTATTAATAAACTGTTTTCTATAATTTTTCTCTTCTCTTTACACTTTCTTACCGCCAATTAATATTTTGTGAATGTAGTGTGTAGATTTTGTTCATCCAAACAAAATATGTTTTGATATATTGTTTTAGCAAAAAATAATCTTTTGTAAGCGTCTAAGCTTTATTCATAAATAAATCTCTCATTTTCGGGCCATCGATAAATTATAACATTGTTTTAATTATATTAATAGCATGAGCGACATCGATCCCATGAACCGATATAATAGTATTATATGACGCCTTGTGTTGACATCAAATTATATCGACAGAATCAAACCAGTGTTGCATATTAAGATGTTCATTAACTATAAAGGTCATCTAATTTACCTAAATTATTCAATACAGTATGGAGTATTCAGACAAAATATTACGATACAATGTTTATTGTGTCATTATTCAGACAATATTTCTCTTCCAATATGATAACAGTGTGCTTGTTTTTAATGTATAATCTGCTATTTTTTTACATGGTAGATACGTTGATACGTTTACTAGTGTAAAAAAAATGATAGATTTCATAGAAAACTTAAAAAATGGTTCTCTAAATTTAAAAAACCGTTATATTTGAAAAATTAACAAAATTTTGGTAAAATAAATCGTGTTAAAGGGGAATAATAAAGTAAATTACGCAAAAAAATATTCATAATATGTATTTTAATGAAGAGAAAATATAGCTTAAATAATAATTAAGTGTAAATAGTAGTAAATAGTTCGTGTAAACATATAGTATTCGTTTGTTTTAGTGAGCCGTAATATTTCAAAATCGTTTAAAAAAAGAGTTGAGTGTACTATTCATATCTTTGAACTATATAAAACAATGTGGTCCAAAATGTAATTTTTTTAACCATTTTTAATTTGGTTTTGCGCTGCGTTGGTCAGTCATATTGTTATGATCCCAATAGAAGAGAAATCACTGCCAGATAAAAATGATTTTCAATTTCATGCATTGAGATATTATTTGAAAAATACATTTTGAGTTATATGAGACTATGAAGGTAAGTCGGGAAGATTTTTTTTTATTCTGTTCAATGGTTAAAGTTTTGACTTTTCTGTTTTGTTTTGGCAAATGAAACGAAAAAGATTGGAAGCCCTTGTTATAAGATGTTCTAAAGTCAGTTACTTTTTTTACAAA
The DNA here is from genome assembly GCA_028554975.1 of Himalopsyche kuldschensis. Lineage (NCBI taxonomy): Eukaryota > Metazoa > Arthropoda > Insecta > Trichoptera > Rhyacophilidae > Himalopsyche > Himalopsyche kuldschensis. The sequence continues at coordinate 2,801,361 of JAHFWI010000068.1, forward strand.
ATAGCCATCTTAACGACTTTTATGTAATGAATTTTAAAATAATCTAAATACCACAAATTGCTAATGGGTAACATTTATAATTGACTTTTTCTACAATTAAAATTGGAATCTTGTGAAAAACATTGTTTTTATTACCACTTACTTACAGAAGCTGACAAAATCAATTAAATGTTACAAGTTTCACTGTTAAAGGCAGCGTTTTTTTTTTAATTATTTTTACATTTTTTCTCAATTAACGTGATAATAATATCCCTGCTTGTAATCCAATGAAAATATCCTAGTATTTGTTATTAATAATACAGATAACATCTAATCATAAATAAATTTTTAGACTTCAATCATATCCATCAATCTATTATAGAAATTCCAAGAAAATTGAAAAACGTAGGCATCACATTAAAATTCAGTTTACTCGTCAAATTTTACTTTCATAAAAATCATAATCTTTAAGATCAAATCTTTGCTCAGAGATATATTTGTATTCTTTCATATTTTTACGTATTACATCATCCATGTATTTTCCAAGTCATTCATTTCTATCTGAGAGCCGATTTGAAAAAATAAAGCTGAGTTTTGAAAAAGTAATCGTCTTTTGGAAAGACTCAGAATTAAAGTCGATTCAGAACTCAGTGGTAGGACTAATTTTAATCAATCATATGAGAAGGATTTTAACACAGTGTAATCATGAAATACTAATATTTTCAATATTACAATACTTCATTTGATATAATAAATAGTCAATAAGACTTCCTGCAATGTGAAAATGATTTTTACGGTTTACTTCTTAGTATACGGCATAGACGAATACATTTATGAAGTGTATATTTGTATGGGTCATTTATACGTGTTTTTGTTTTTTATTTATGATTGTTTGGTATAGGGTAAGGTTTTATGTAGATACATAATAATGCATAAGCTAACCACTTGAACTTGTTTCATAATGGATTACCCACCACCACAGCGATCACGCTCTTCTGCCAGATATTAGAAATGCTTTTGTTTTACTCTCTTGAAGCCCGAGGATCTCTTTCAATATTGAAACATTTCCCTCTAATTCTTCGGGGCCGAGTTGACAACCCTGCCAAAATTATCACTGTAAGCTGCATCTTTCCAGTTGTTACGTACATACGTGGTCCTAACCAACGCCAACATTTGATTTTACCAGAACTTGTTTGTCACGTCATTCATTTGAGTCACCAGTCACAAGGGATGTTTGGCTGATCAATGCACTGGGAGGTGAAAATTTTTAGCAGTGAACTTAGTATTTTGTTTTTCAAATGGTTTTTACTCTTATAATTTCTATATGAATAGTACGTTTTATCTTTTATGCCATTCTCCGTTGAATAATTGTTGAGAACTATGATAACTAAATATTATAGGTTTAAATTCTGAAATCCGTGCCCTTTACGTTATCTGGTATTCGAGTTATATATTGATTTATTACAGATTATACTTTGAAATATAAAAAAAATGGATTTTCAGCATTCATTCTTTATTAAAAAATCATCTTGCTTAAAATACATGCGTTCGGCATGTTAGCGTATTGTAAATTATGAACTTTCGTAATATTGCCCGCGCGTAAAAAAGTGATTTTGGAATTCCAAAGGCTTTATTGGATATGAAATAACGTAAGTTTATTTAATTAAATGTAAATCCAACAAGCCTTCATTTTGTTCGTGCGGATCTTTGCAAATCTTCCATTCTTCTTACTTCCACTCGCTATCTACAGCGACAGTCCGATAAAACATTTTTAATCTTGTAGAATTCCTTTCATTTATATTTTTTATGAATTTATATTACAAATTATTCTATGTTTAAAATTCAACATTGTTAAAGACGTTTTCTAAGTTTATTCAATTCATTTAAATATTAAAATACATAAAACCTAACAAATCCTCTATAAGTACATAAAATTCTCTAGCAATTATTTTATTCAACAAATGTTTCAAACTCTCTCATAATAAATTTCTACTTTTTTAAGAAGTCCAAGGTCCAAAATTTTTTAGGCCAAACACTCAGGTTCACAAATTCACATAAACATAAAACTCTTCTCCATAAAAACATAATTAACTTTTCTAAAAAAATAGTTAATATATTGAAAAATAAAATGAATATTTGATTGATTATATTTCTTATATCGCAATTAATAAGCAAGAAACTAAGAGCGTTACTAGTTTCAAGAAGTGAAACTGTAGTAAAATTATTTTGATTATCGATGGAAGCATCGAGCTTAATGTAAATAATAGTGTCCAGCGTACAATTTACATATAGATTACAATCATTACGTGACACGCAATAACGCAGTAAATCTGATGTATAATTTTTTTAAGTCAGGCCTTAAATAATTGTTCTTTCAAACAATAAAAGAATTAGTACAATTGAAAAGGACAAAATGTTCAATATTCTTAGCCACCAGTAGTTTTAAACCAGTGACATTTGAAGTGTATTTTTCGCAACGCTGAAGGTGACGGAACGGTCGAGAGTGTGGTAGTAGCCTGGGGTGTAATCTTGAGGTGTGGTGTTGAATAAAAATAAGCGGGCGATCAAAGCATTAAGAAAAGATTGTGGTGTTAAATAGAAACATTAATTATCCACAGGCATATTAGCACCTCTTTATTATTACACAATGGAAAAGGGCAAACATCCAAATCAAAAATAACCATTGAGTAACAATATTTTCGAATAAATTTGTATCGATAACGATGATTTAGTCAAGAATTTTTCCCCTTACAAAAACTACAAGTTAAAATGGCTTAAAAAGTCTTTTTAAGATTTACACATTTTGAAATTGGAAGCAGCAATAGTAATGAATTTAATTAATTCTCTTGTTTATCTATCGCTCCATTATTGCTGAATTCTTATTTTAGTAAAAATATCTAAATGTCTTCAAAACACCATTTTGAAACTAATACATATTTTTCCTACTCATAAACGATATCGTAAGGTTTAATGTACGACCATTTTATGTCACATTTGTAGTTTTATCCTTTGGACATGTTCGTCTTTATCAATGAAATATAAGCTCCTTATTCAATACCTCAGACGTTGTCTAGAAATCATATTAAGACATGTTCAAATCCGTACAATATTGCAAGAAATAACTGACCCATGATTTATTAAGGATTTCGTTTTATCACAAAGCTGAGTTTACAAGATGCCCTTCAACAGTATTTTAATCCTAAAGAAACTAGTCATAACAATTAAGAAAATACAAATTAGTTTGTTCAAATCTTAAACTTTATGACTATATACTTTTATACATGCATTTTTTGGTGAATTGAGAAATACCTTTCTTTTTTAACAAATTATATGACGTAGACAGGCACAGTTTAATGGAAATAAGCTATATTCAAAAATTTTAAAAGGTTTATTTAGTAAGCTGGTAGGTATTAAAAGAAAAAATAAAAAATAAATATTTTTCACAAGTGACTTGTAACTTTTAAGGTGTCAGTTAACTGTCAATTCTTCGTGGAAAGGCATTACATTTGAAAACAAAAACTATCCTGATCCTTAACATATGTTGAACTTGTCTCAAAAGAAGTCGTTTATTTAGTTTAACAAATTAGCAGAATCCATTTTTTTAAACATTTAAAATTTATACAATAGGCTACTGACCGATTAATTTTTGAAATAATAATATCTTCTCCATCGGTTACTTCTTTTAAAACGACGATTTTTTACTATTTTGACGGTCTATTATAAAAATGATGGGTTTTGGAAAGAAATCTATTGCAAAGCATCTCCAATAGATTTCTTTCCAAAAGCCATCATTTTTTTATACGAATGTTTGTATGTCCGGCGATTTGGGAAGCGTCCAACAATCGATTGGTCATTTTATCGGATATTCTTTTCCTTATTTTTATCGATTTTTCAAACCATCTAAAGTTGCAATAATATTGACAAAGCTTTGCAAGTCCCCTCATGTTGTTTTTCACTAGAATTCATTGAGACATCATAAGTTGTTAATGCAATATAAAGTATTCATAAAATGACAGGAGATTCATATTGTTTCTATGTTGAATATACATGTGTGAATTGGTTTCAGATGTGTCTAATTGGTGTCCGATTCAAATTAAGGTTTAATTCGATATCATTTATTCAATATAACCGAATCATCACAAACAATATACAATTTATCTTTACAATACATTTTAAATGAACTTACTATTGTTAGTAAGCTTAACTCGTATTTTTATTTAAATTCAAGTTTCACTGATACTAACGTATTTATTTTTTTGCTTTCAGACTGATAAACTTGAAGTCTTTATTTGTATCTGTAAAAAACTCGTTCGGTGGATACTTGCAAATAAATAAAAAAATAACGAGCAAACTAAAAAAGGCTAGTTGAAGTCGACGGGTACATAAAAATTTGAAACAATAGTTTATACGTTGACTTTTATGTAACTAGACCATAGACCATTGTATACGGCTTATATCAATCCGAGTAGTACAGTGGTTAATCAATGTTTTGGCAGGGTATTATATTGCACTGATTAGACCAGAGGCTTAAGGGGCAATCTTATTTGATAGAGCAATACTGTACTACAAGAGCGGAGAGGAAGGTACTTTCAAATGATTATAATAGCCGTAAGCAGTCGTAAACTTGAAAATGCATCTTTATCCGTGACTTTTTGCGTATTTTTTTTTGGGTTTTGATTTCTTACACGAGGGTTACCCATTCTTTATCTACAATAGAAGACTTCACAAGACCATTAATTATAGGAGAACACTTATTACCAAATAAATTCATTTGGATCCCTTGTTACTGGTTTCGTTCATCGTGAGGTCTTTAGTTCAGCGAAACCATTCCTGACCTAAATAATTTTATTGCGGAATAAAAACAAAAAACTCTTATTTTTTTTAAAATAAAATGCCATTCTTCCAAGCATTGACAGTGACCACCAAATTTTAAAAAAACTTTTCATTTTTTTGGTTGAGTAATTCATGAAAGTAAAAAAAAATCTTTCACTTGATATGAATGGCTGATATATTTAGTAGTGTTTTAAATCAGTCAGTGTCACTGATTATATCAATTAGATTACCATTACTAATTGTGCTTAAGTCTTCTGGTTAAGTTATCAAAGAAAATGGATTCCATGCCCAGGAATCATCCCTACTAGTTTTCGAAAAATGTTGCAAGAGTCTTTTTCAAGATATGTAGATGTTTTAAAAGTACTTTGGTCACTTCATCTCCCGTAAAATTGTATTCATTCAAATATTCACGGAAGGCAGGGAAACAGTACACAATATTTAATACAACTGGCGAGTTCCAAAATTCTATAAATAGTCTATCTCGTGTATAAATAGTTAATAAGCTTTTTCACTGTAATAATAAGTTGAAATTCGTTCCACTTTCGTAAAATATCTTCCAAGCTATCACTTGCCTTTCAGTGTGAAATAGAAAATTTATAAATGTTTTTAAATATTGTGTTAAAACGCAGAAGTGTTGCGCGGAACATAATTTGAGAGGCCCTGCCTTACGAAATACAAACTTACCAATCGGAAAATTGCTGGGACAATTATAACTACCATAAATGTATATAGTCACATAATCAAATGCGCATCATTGTTGGGCAAAGTGTGTGTGTGTGTGTCTGAGTTTTGTTATGTGTATCATATAGATAAATTTACACTGTTGTGATTAAAGACAGCTAACAGCAAACTATACTTTTTTCTTAACACATTAGTGTGATTTGAATCTCAGCTATTTGAACTAAAATTAGTTTTTCTTTCGATTTATAAAAACATCGTCAGTGAAATATTGAGTTTAAATCACGGTATATTTTACACCCGTTAGATATCTTAACTTATGATGGCAATTATTGGTATTTATGGGACACTTTGATAGCATAAAACCGGCTATGAATTTGCTTCATCGGCAATTTGACGATGACTTGGCAATGTGGCGATTGGTGGCAACGCTGGCCAAATGGCAGAATGGATCGCAATAATGCTTGGGAAGTGTTCAGCGAGTAGTGAATCTTCGATGGGATGACATGTATGTATAATACAAAAAAAATAATATTAAAATTTAAAATATTAAAAAACTGTGCTTACTTAACATTCTTTAATTTTTTATATTTTTTTGATATATACCATCAAATAAGTGTGTTCATAAATAAAGATAAAATGTATGCGGATATAATACTTTGTTAACGATTTAATTTACAAATATTAACAGACATTAAAATATTTTGCTCAGAAAGATTGATATCAATTTATACGGCGGTATTCTAATTGCCTTATAAAGTTTTACAATGTTTAAATTAATTCATTAGTAACACATTCCAAAATAACGACAAAGTTTTACTGTCAAGAGGTGGGAGAAATATGAACGGGTCGTAAATATCTCGTAAATATAGAGAACAATCTATCGAACCGTCTTAACGCAGAGACAACTAGAAGTCGATTGAAAAAAAAACTTGAACATATTCTCGTCATTTTAACATTCTTGACAATGAAACCTTTAACACTATTTCCAGTCAATAAAATTGAATGACGCTCTGCTTAAATTTACAAAATATAATATGCCACTATTTTCATTATTTTTTACATAACCTTTATTGCGGCTGTACCTCAGTAGAATACATGTGATAATATGATACAAAGTCTAAACAGTTAAGTAGCAAAATTCTGGTAAATTTTCCATATTTAGCTATTCATAATTATCCTTTTTTAAAACCTACATTTTTTAATAAATATACTCTAGCGACGATAACGTGAATAGACTTAGCAAAACTGGTTCTAGTTTTCGCATATCAAATTAATCCTAGGAATTTGTTCCAAAAATTCATTAATTTTTTCGTTCCGATTTCATACAGTTTCAATTTTTATGATTTTGTTTTATATTTTCCATGATACATATAACGATATATGCAAAGTATTAATAAGCAATTCAATTAAACTTTCATTGAATTTTTTAGTTTGCATTATGCTCAGCTGGCTTTAAGGGGTATTATGTGAATGCATTCAAAGCATCGTTTCATACATATTTTGTATAAAACGACCAATTGAAACTAAATCAATACTCAAAATAATTTAATTTATATATTTTACTACAATTTTTCCGTTGACACGTGCATTGAGATTCGCAAATTCGAATAAAGTTTAGCTATTTCAAAAGGACGTTCAGGCTAATAAAAATTTTACGGACGATAAAATTGTATGGGACATAACACAAACCTACAAATGGCCATCTCACCTATCTATGTTTATATTCACAATTATGATGATAACGCTGCTATTACGTTTTAGGTAAAGGATTGTTTTATGTTAAATTGCCTCTTCTGGTTTTAACGGTCCAATATTCCATAAATCTAACGGTTCAAAACGTTAGAAATTGAAACGCTCATCAATCATATTGGGTCAGGAAGATTCACATTTAACTACATGAAATAATTTTATACCTGATTTTCTTTTTGCACAATTTTTTAATAACATGATATAAGCAAAAGGAAAAATTACAACACAATCAATAGATAATCGATATTGAATACAAAGTAGTAATGGACAAATAACAAAGATCGATATTATGTATTTATTTCAATCACAATAGTGTTGATAGAAAAATATATTTTTTTACATAAAATATAGCATCATAACAGCAATTATATGACAAAGGGTTTGTATCAGGAAACTCTAATTTCACTAATTGCTTCATAAGCGAAATTGGATTGTTCATATAGCCTAAGGAGGAAACAATAATGCATTACTTGAATCGTGTATTTTGTAAAATCTGATATTATTTTGATCATAAAAATCATTCAGAGGACTTATTCTAGTTACATGTGTAAAGAAATGTGGTCAGGAAGCAATGATGTGTTTACATTGACTTTGCATGAGATGTGAAAGGCATTATTTAGTTAAATAAAAAGCATTATTTTTCACTACTTCCACATATAATTGTGTAATGATCAGGACCAGTTTCACTCATTGCGTGCACTGTTTTAAGAATAAAAACATATTGCAATCATTTGATCAAAGCTATTCGAGGTCGCTTAACCCACAGAGTAAACAAATATGATGGGACAAATTTCTTTTTTTGTTCTTGTATTTTGCGGAAACAATGAGAAACGAAAACAGATCAATGATTTTGAGATGTGGCGATTTGTATGTGCAAAAACTAAGGACACCTTGAACAGATCACAGAATCAAATTTCTGATGCTGCAGAAACTCAAGGAAACTCTACAGTAAATCCATTCGTCATAAACACCATTTATCGTAAATTGTGTGCCAAATAAAAAAATAGACACAATACCTATGCTTATCGTCATTCTCATTGAATGGAATTCTACTGGTACTAGTAACTAAAGTAACTAGACCATAAATTAGCCAAATATACTATTTTTAAAAGATACAGTTCTGCAGTGGTTCAAAGAGTCGCGATTCTTAAATATTAAAAAATATGTCAAAGCTGAAAAAAGGTATATATTTTACATCATTTACACTAAAATTATTTTTTTATTCACTTTAATATATATTATATGCACATTCCAAAAGTTACAAATTATGTTTTTGTTGCCTTTGCAATGTGAAAAAAGATATGTTTAAATAAAATATATAAAAATCATCGAAAGGAAAAATATATTTAAAGAAAGAACGAGAAAAAAAGTTACTTGAAAAATTGGCAAAAAAATCAACCGAGTGAGCTCTGCACCTATAATTCACAAAAAATAGTACTCAGTATGAACTCACTCACGTCTACGTGAAATGTACTGAGTGAACAAAACCGCTTAAAATCGTTAAAGCTCTACTTAGATGCTTCCTCATTGGCAGGCTGGTTTTAATCATTACAAGAAAAAACAACTCACGTTAGCGATTCCATAAAAAATGTCAGGGATATCAATAATGGTGGAATTTTCATTTTGGCCTCGGATAAGCCGAGTTTTATTTATTTAGTATAATGTGTTCAGTGAAACCCCGATTCTACGTTTTTCAAGGGACCGTATAAAACAAACGACTAATGCGGGAAACGATGAATGCGGGAAAGTTTTATAAATGAACTAAATGCCGGGACTATAGAAACTGAACGCACCATGCGGGAAAACGTATAATGCGAGAACGTAAGATCGGGGTTCCACTGAACAATGGTAATAAAATAAATTGTGTTTTTTTTAATTAAATGCATCCTAAAGCGAAAAATTAAATTAAAGTATTCGAGCGAAAAAAAGTTGACTGATATACATATTTAAGTGTACATTTGTAATATTTAACCTCAAAGATTCTTTCGATTTGCGAAAAGCAACTCTTTTCCGGCCTTTTCGAGGAATGTTTTGTAAAGTTTGTTTACGTATGTCACAAGAGTATTAGAGTTCGGAGAGTTTCTGCTGAAAGTTAAAAGGGACGCTATAATGTCCTTCCACTAAATTATTCTTGAAATGTCTTCGCAATACTTCGCCTCGTGGAAAGGTATCGCTGGGAACTATAAAGTTTGCAAGCTTGTATCAACAAAGTCGTCAACAATAATCATGAAAGTCCATAATTGCACCTAATACAGTTACAAAACTCAAAAATTAAATGTCTTTAATCACCGAGGAAAAAGAACACTCGCTTTGTATCTACGTCGATTAATTATTACGTTAATTCATCAATTATTTATGAACCTTCCCATAAGTTGTTCCAGATTCTTTACTATTCTACATTTTAATGTTCTTTACGATAATTAAAATTAAAGTCATTTGAATCAATGATGACTTCGCACCTTCTTTAACATGATGCAATAAAACACGATACTCATAATTTTTTGAAAACCTGAATTGTATACAACAAATAAATTGTGTATTTGACCCAATATTGTTCCATTTAAAAAATGTCGTTTTTCTCTATTTAAGTAGATCTACTAAACGTCTACTTTATAATATACCTTTATTAATATCATCGCGATATGCGTAAAAATGCACGAGTGCAGGACCGGATAATATGCGACAATTTTGGGACCGGATGTGTAAATGGTAAATATTGCCGAAATCATTTTTAAAACCGTTTATTAATAATTAAGTTTGACCTTACTCAACGTTTTTTAATTTATGAAAATGGCATCATACTCTACTTATATTGTGAAAAATTAAAAACGAATGCATTGTTAACTACGTATATTAAAAAATAATGACAAGCTAAATCAATTTTATTAGTTGAAGAATCCTCAAGACGCTGTTTATAAACAATCAGTTTATTGGAATGCTTAAAAGGATTGCTTGTTTATAATGTTCAATGTACTCTTTTACTCTAAACTAAGTATTATCGATGGTGGCTAACGTATTTTTTCTGTTAAACAGTTTTTTTTTTTAACCTTGTCCGCTCCCAACTTGGAGCATATGGACTCCTCGCGGAGTTTATCTCAACATATGTTTTTCTACGACAACTGCTTGTTGCTGAGTTGCTCAACCTCTATTTTTCGAAGAGAATAGGGATGGAAAGGATACGAAGAGTAGGACAGGACTAGTGATTAGCTAATCGCTGTCACTATGCGTCGCTCTTTGGGATCGAAAAGGTGGGAAGGGATTTTCAACAATACAAACACCCATGCCTTTGAACAGATTTATCGACTGAAGAAATCCGTTCGTACCGGGAATCGAACCTGGGTGGTCCAGCACGCAAGTCAAGGCCGTTGCCACTGCGCCACGGACCGGACAAAAAGTTATACAAAGTTTTATTAATTTTGTTGTTTTTTTAAATATATTTTTTGTCTTGCTTGATTATGTTCGCACCCGATTTAGCAAATAGAACCTCCACATTATGCCTCCAATATTCTTTCTACCTTACCAATCCTTGTGTTTCTCACCTAGTTATGAAAACGTGCCGTATCATCACCGAGAACATATCTGTGCAATGAAAACATTTCTTGAGGAAGCAAATTTTATTCATAAGTATAAAAACTGACATTATACAATATTTCAATATGTATATTCTATTCCTATAAAGTGATAAAAAATTACAAAGAAACTCTAATATTTTTTGAATTTTATACTTTTCCATGAGTTTTTTCGCAAGTACAAAATTCAAACAATTCAAATTTGATATTGAAATTCCATCTAGCACCCTCTGTCAAAATCCTTAATTATGTAATATTGTTATTGATATGTGTTCAAGATGAGTGCGTCTTAATAAATCTGTGAATAGGAAGCCGTGTATAGAGGGAATTTTGCAAGACTCATATTAATTGAATAACTTCTGATTAAATTGAAATGTTTTTACTTATAAAAGTCAACTAAATACTAAAAACTAACAGATGTTGTGAACCAAACTTAATCTTTATAGAAGTAAGAAACTCTGCTAATGTTTTGCTTAAGGAGCAACAAATGACAAATTTTCAAGTGTTTTAGATAGGCACGTCTAGAAGGCTTTATAGTATGTATGTTGTTTCTCTGTTTGTTGATCCTTCAAAGGGTCAAGTGTCTCCTTACGGAGACTTCTTAGGAATGAGAAAACATTTTCAGCTATAGCATAATTTCAAATACCTGCTTGCACCTTTGTAACTTTACACCTCAAGGCTTTGCTCTTTAAATGTTCTAGAGAACCGAGTTAATGCCTGTTTAAAGTTTTCGAAATGTATATAAAATCATCTGGCGATTTCATAATAATTTAATTAATTTCACTACTCACAAAATATCCTTCGAAAAAACATTTTTGTTTATTTCCATAACGATATCAATCTTTTCTTATCAAAATATTAACATTTCGGTAGAATTTTACAAAAACACTTTTTAATTAGACATTAATTACAATTTATTTTGTTGATTAGAAATTTTTTAAATTATTTAACCAATAATGATTTATCTTTTCGTATTCAGCCCGGTTTAACTTCTTAAATAAACTTTTGAAATTAAGTGATGTGTAATAAATTTCATCAATGAGGTTCAAAAAAATCGTGAACCACTCGCCTTAGAGATATGATTGGTTAATACTGTTAAGCATTTGTTTTTCTGCTAAAACACAAGCTTCACAAGAATATAAATTAATCAACAAAACACGCGTTATATTGAAGGTTCGTTAATTTAACGCAGTCAGCATCAATAAGGCTAACAGGGGGATTCGATGCGATTCCCGTTTAGAAATCATCAGACGAAAGGATTGTTACTATGGAATATAAGTGACAATAATTACAAAAAGAAAAAACAACCTGAAGCAAATTGAGAGCGATACCATTGATAAAAAAAATGTCTAGCGTGAAAGGCGTGCGAACTTTTGGGGTATTCAATTTGGATATCACCAAAAATCGCCTCTCAGTCAGCGTAACAGGATGGACTGCTGCTTAATCTTTTCCTACAGGCGACACTATTTGTTGAAGCGAAGCTGACTCTTAATTCCCAGGCTAATTTTCTCACTAATATGGATACAGACCAAGTCTTTATTTCATTTTCCCGCATCTGAACTAGTTAAGCTATATCAGCTAACCAAATTTTCCCTTAATAAGTCCGCGCCGTCCACACATACTCCCACGTGGGATAGTGTGGACAAGCGACAGCAAACATGTTGCCATATTCAATTCGGATATGATGCTTGTGGAAGATTTTTCGAAAATACCTTAGAAAATAGGTTCAGCGTAAATTAAATTCAACACTACTTAACTTTATTCGTAAGTACGCTTGGTTTTGCCAACTCTTTATTCACAAATTGCTATGTTAAAGTCACTTCAGGGGGTATTTGGGGCAGACGCTCAAACGGGACCGTATCGGGTTGCAGAGTCTACGGGCTCGAATCACCCAATATATGTACTTCATAAATTGATTTTTCAGCCGTTACCATGGCTATTCAATCGCACGTTTATAAAGTTCGGTAAAATTTAATTAAAATTCCAGCATAACTTTATTTTTAAAGAGTAATTGAATACTTTTAGTCGGTATTAATTAGTAGTGGTTTACATTGTTAGCAGATACACATTATGTCAGAGGTCGATAGTTTCTTTAACAGTGTGGGCTTTATTTTTTCCTTTGTGGAAGTTTTATTCGGTTTACACAAATGAACTACAATGTTGTCTTCCAATTTCAAAATTTCTTTACGATAAATAACATCTATAAATATTTCTTTATAACACATATTTAATTCAATAGTATCTAATTTTGTGTCAAAATATCTAAGTATCCATTCCAATGCAAACATTCAAGAGTGACATTATAACAAGCTTTATTGATTGAATTGGCATTCACTTGGTAGAACTCTATTGTACTTACGCTCTCGTCAGAACAAGGCCAGGGCGTAAGTCAAAATAGCTATCAACTATATATTTTTTAATTTTGTAGAACTAAAAAACATTGCTATTTTTTCACCGTGAAACATGCCTTATGGCCAAAATTTTGTATATCAAAACCTTGAAAAAACTTAATAGCTTCCAAATATTTGTATTTTTAGATCAATCAGAATAATTCATTTTTAACTAATGCGACAAAAAATAGTTTAACATTTTCCAACTATTTCGCATAGAATCTATTTTTATAGCATAATCCAGTCCCATTCAAACACGGCAAAGAAACAATTATGTTGAAAAATAAATTTCTTCACTTATCGACAACTGTAAGTATTTGAAAAAAAAATCGAACATTACATTTATTGTTTCTTTTAGATTTTTGAGTGTAAAATAAACCTGTCAATGGTGATGCCGCTTGGAAGGGTTTAACAACCATCAACGGTTTTACTTCAAACGATTAAGTATTCCATTTAAATGTAAGTGAGTTCAGATTAGTACTGTTTATCATGTTTTAAGAAAGATATGGGTGGAATTTACTCAGCTGAATTTTCAGCCTATTAAGCAATTTTTTGTAATAATCGTTTTTATATTTATTAATTGAAATATCAAAAACAATAGCAAAGTGATGAGTTGTTTGTATAATTTTCAATTCAATATTGTGGTAATCAAGATAACTTTTAATTTCAGGTACACTCACCAGTTTCTTTTGAACAGATTGTGTGGGAGACTTCCCAAAACATTATCCATTAGTCCGTCTGTGGCCAAAATGAGTTAATTTTATAACTTAAATTGACTCGTATTATCGTAACTCTAATTACCGCTTAAGCAAGCCACTCATAATCAGACATCATAAAATTTTACATTATGAGGTATTTACAACCCATATATTACTGTTTCAAAATTACTTGAAACGAGTCGGTATCGAAAACTCCTCCATCAAAAATTTAGATTAATCAAATACCATTTTAGTTATTATAATAATAATATTTAGTAAAAATAAATACATTTAACTTGAAAAATCAATAATAGAAATTCTACCGTTTGTAGATTAAGCTTTTAATCTCCTACTTTCTTTCAAGTTTTCATATTATACCAACCAAAATCAATTCAGTGCTCAATTAAAAGCTTCCTCACATTTTGCGCCATCCAATCCCACGGCTTACTGCCCAACCATTTTCAACCCAAAAAAAATAATTCAGCAAGCCATATTGACCGTTTAGCGATTGATTCCTACATTTTTCATCCATCTTTTACGAAGCTAACTTAGAAATTGAGCTTCCGCTTGATTGCCATTGAAGTGCTCATAGAACGAATCCTTTGTAGTTTTCCGGATGTTTTGCATCTTACAGCGTGACCTACCATTTGTATACACGTGCCTTTATCGATCAACTCGATGCATAAAAAAATGGGTGCGTGTACTTATGTACGCGCGTCAGAAGTTATACTTCTTTGAAAAAATAATTTTTAATTGGATGCAAATAATTAATCACAATAAAATAATAAAAGAACTGGAGAAGGATAGTTAAATATAAAGGGGTTAAACGGATTATGCCATTTTTCACATGGTTGACGCTTGACAAAAACTCGTGGCCTTTTAATTCCAGCTCGAAGTATATTGTGATAATCATCATCTGAATATATATTGTTACTCTTATAAAAAGAATCAATATCATGATAATCATTATTTTCCAAATTAGTCCGGATATCTTTGTAACGCTTAGCATAATTCTTGAAACCAGGCTCCTCTTTCTGCATAGGTAATAAAATTGTAGTAGATCGGCAAGGCATAAAAGGTGCTTCAAATCTGCAATGCTGAGGTTGATTCGCCACTATTTTCTTATAGCATGTGAATGTATGTTTATGTCTTTGTAATTTAATGTTACCTGATGCGTCTCGAGATGAAACAGATATCAAGTAATCAATCAATGCGATAGAATCCAACCTATTTTTATCAAGTGCATCCATTGGAGCATTAGCTAGCCACAATAGTATATGTGCATGTGGACTACCACGATGCTGGAACTCAATACGTTTAAAATAATGAAAAACATAACATTTCCCAAACGGACTGAATTTTGGTGATTGTAAAAGATTCATTAATACATTGACCAATTTTTTAAATATATAGCACACGTAGCTGCATCCTCATTGATAAGAGTTGTTTTTCAAGATAATGGAGATGCTCGGCGATTTCTTCTGAAATAGTTTCACCGTTGTGTTTGAATTTGTAGAGCTTTTGGAGCAGATCGTTCCATCCAATTTCATTAGCACTGACAGTAAGAAATATAGTCGGTTTTCCAAACTGTCTGATCATAGCAAAAAGATCTTTTTTGCGATCCATCCAATACCATGTTGAATTTGGAATTGCTCTTAGAAATGCAAGATTGGTTTCAATGAAATTATGAACGTACTGATCATCTTCTATTTGTTTCGAGTAATTTTGGTATCCTTACCAACGTGTTTGAACGCAATTGTGAGAGAATCACGAACTCACATCCTCATAATCTTCATTGCCATATATAATAAATGATACGGTGTAACTGCACGACGATCAGATCGTCTTAGCTCGCTAGAAGCCATCATGAAAAGAGTTACTTTAACACCATCCCTAAAATTACGGAACTGACCCAAGTAAATTGCGGGAAAGAAAAGTTCCTCCACATTTTCATCAAATAATAAACTTTCAGGTACATTGTCTTCACCAGGTGCAATACGTAAGTATTGTTCTTCATTCCACAATAATGTCTGCTGTTGAGCTGTAAAACTTTCTTCTATAGGAATATGTTCGCTGAAATCATCTTGCTGAATTTCATCGTGCATTTGATTATCATTAAAGAATGACTCATCAACTTTAATATCGTACATAGTATACAATGGTGATAGAATTAAAAATCGCAGCCAACATTTAATAGTACACTTATTAACAATACTTTGTAAGTAGCTAGATCGATGAATTTTCATACGTTTGATATGTACATTTATACAATAATCATCATCAATATTCCTTGGAAACGATTTAACCATATTATTAACTGAAACAGGAACATTAATTATTTGACCGAAAATACCGTACTGACCATTAACATGCCTCAATCTTCTGATTTGCATGAAAGGAATACGAGGTGAAATTAGTCTTTCAGAAACAAGATCTAAAGGTGGTAGATATTGAGGTATATCTGGATATTTAAAACCATTGAATGTAGACATTAAAGGAATATTCTTCTTGTTTAACGCTTGCACGCATGTGTTGCAAAGCTTCGTATTTTTTCCTGGTATATTAGGTATAATATTTGTTAGCATTTCCTTATGTTCAGGAGACGGCCTTTTCAAATCATCTTGAAACCACAACCTGTCACATACTCAACATGGATATCCAAAAGGATTGTCAAGAAACTTTTTTTTAAATTCCTGATAAGCTCTTTCTAATCGTTGAAAATTACTATACCGCAAAGATGTATCTAAATCTATATAAATTTTTTCATCAATGGGAGTATTAATAAACTGTTCTGGAGAATTGGAAAAAATGGCTAGTCCGTCTGGTGGAGGTAGTTCCTGATCCATAATCGTGTCTTGATTTAATAAATCATGCTCCTGATCGTGTACAATGTCTTGAGTGGTTAAAATATGTACATTCGAGGCATCAGCTAATTGCTGAATAGTTTTTTGGGCTTTAAGCAGTCGGTTTTGCTCCATGTCTGCTAATAAAGTATTTTCTGATGTACGGTGATTATACAGCACAGGAGAATTAGCCATATGCACCTCAGCTTGTACAATTATAAAGTTGCGATTGTCGTGTGTTGAAGTAGATAAAATGAATCGTGTAGAATTATCACCATCATTATCAGCAATACCAGTACTGGGCACCGTTGAGACATCTGGTCGATTTGTACTAGCACTGGTGGTAGCTAACTGAAATGATGGTTCAGAAGTCCTTATTCGTGAATTTGAAGTTGACGGGATAGATAAAATCTCAGTCACGGATGATTCGTTTACTTGTGAAAGCATTTTTTCGCAGCCTATAAGCACGACAATTTTCTGCATTTGTTTTTTTTATTTTTATTGGTTTTTGTACTGACAAGCCTTGCCGAATTTTTTCAGCTTCCTTGGCAGCTTTCTTTCGATTTTAATATTCTTTAAACATTTCTGCATTTGTTTTACCCATCTTGAAAACTGGAATAGAAATTGATTAGTTCTAAAAAAATGTAAATTAATAGTTTAATTTAATTTTTTTGTTGATAATTATAAAATATATTATAATTATCTAAAATAAAATTTAGAGAATAATAAATATTTATATATAACATAATTTGTACTAAATATTATAAGATTCTAAATTTTAAATATTTATTATCGATTATTTAATATTTAATATTTTTAAAGTAAATAAATGGATTTAATAATTAATTCAAGAATTGAATTTAAGTTTATTCATTGTTTAAATATTTATTATTTTCTTGATTTGATATTCACTTTTCATTGTTATCACAAATTTTGAATTAAATTTATTTCCTTATTTTGTAAATATAAAATAACCAATAATAATAAATATATGTTAATGGTGTAGGCTTGTGGTTCTCATGTGCGGCCACCAGAGGATTTTGCTGCGGCCACCAACAGCTTGATAGTTGATATTGATATTTAATAAAAATGTGTTTTTGCAAGTTAATCTGTCAACAATGGCACTAAAAATTTAATATTTTGTATGCATTGTATTGTGCATCAAGAATTGTCAGTTCGAAAAAACTCAAATACATACATGCTTAGGTATTTTTCACAAAAAATAATTTTGGTGCGGCCACCAGACACTTTCGTAGGACCGTTGATGGTCCTAATGCGGCCACAGCCAAATTTCACGTGAGAACTGCTGGTGTAGGCCATGTTCCCCAAGAGACAGCTCAAATACAAATCGAATCCTTCGTTAGTGCTCCCTATTAATGATTTATATTTCCTTGTATTGGACTTAGTATGAATTGGATATTATCTATGAATATTTTTGAAACACAATTTATATTTTCTTTTGATCACCTATGTATGATTATAAAATAAAATTATATTTAAATAGCTTACCTAAACACTATAATTGTTTATAACCACTACCGATTACGGCTACCTGTCATCTTAACTGTCTGACGCGAACTGATAGTTCGAACAAGTCAATAATTAATTTGACGGTTAATTTGGCCGTTATTTTGGCGATTTAAATATACAACAATAATAGGGAACACTGACGATGTATTCCATTTTGTATTTGAGCTGTTACTTGGGTACATGGCTTACACCATTACCAATATACATATAATCATATTATAATTTATATCAATAAATAATACATACGGATAGTTAACCTCAATTATATTGATGCACTTTAAAAATTATATAGGCACAATTTTTTTCACTAGTTGTAAATAATATTAATCACTACGAATAGTTAATATTATTAATCAAAATATTCAATTTCAATCACTACTGAATATAATTTATTGGCACATATATAACTCGTACTTTAATGACGCTCGTTGCTGTAATCATGGGCATTTTGCGCATGCGTAGCGCATACCGTGAATTTTCAGCTGTCGGTGTTGCGCGCGCATCTTAAAATTTCACTCTCATAAATTTTGCATATCGCGCCTAAAGAAGTATAACTTCAAAAACGTTAAGATTTTAGCATCTGTATTATTAGACACTCTTTTTAATTTTTAGTGAGTCAATTATTTTTAGATATTTCCACATGCGTTAGTTACCTGTTGCTGTTTCTTTCCCAGCTTCTAGCCTCATCTCGAACAAAAAGGGCAATCCATTTGTATCCGGAAATTTAATTTATCTCACATAATAAATTTAAATAAATTTGTGAATCAAACAGTTTTTCAATCACAACCCTCAATTTATTGTTCAGACTCTCTGTTGGATATTCCAATTTTGTTGTACAGTCTAAATTACGTTCTTCATAGTTTTATTTTGTTCCGCACGCGATTTCACTGTCAGCGTTTTGCGATTAATCAAATTAAATAAATGATTTCAAATCACAAAGGATACTTGCACGTCTCCGTCGTTTAATTATTTACGAAATCTCTTTAAAACATGGCAACACTTCTTAGTATAAATTCCAGCAACAGATTTATTTATGATAATCGAGCTTAAAATCGTATTTGAAATATCAAGAAAAATCGAAATCAATTAAAAATAAAGCTTGACTTAAAATTTCCGAAATGAAAAGAAGACTGTTTATTCCACTATCGGAAAATAATGGCATTTCTAAGACATTATATAGATAATGAGGGTTACTCCTACGTCACTATCTCTGATTCCATCTTAGATTTATAAAATATGCTCTGTATTGTATAATAAAGTCCAATTACTACGCATTCAAAATATCCAACAAGATAAGATTGAAGTTTAAAATTTAAAAAAGCAAGTTTTAACATGCAATAAATTACACTAGACGAATGGTCATTCACAATTTTTTAATTTTTTCTTTAATCCTTCCTATAAAGTTCTTAATAGGAAGTCAATCTACATAACGTACTATCTCAACACAGATCCACTTATCATAATAATTAACTGTCGAGAATTTCAATAAATTGTCTATCTCATTTCATTTTAGTATTTTAAAACAATACGATTTCTTTGTTTTCAAACTATCAGGATCGATTTTATGATAATAACATATTTATAATCAGCACGAAAAAGTATCAATTATTTTATAGATATGAACCTGTATATTATTTTTTTATACCATACTCATCGTTTCACTCTTTGTTAAGGCCAGTTTCTCTAAAAACACTCTTCACTCATTCCATTTGCGTTGTTGCATACCTTCTCATTATATTTTATTTTCATTTTGTCCGTATATTGAGCCTTTACGGTTTGTTTGGTCGTAAATGCCTCCAGGATACTACACGTGACTTAATATGTCTGACAATTATTTTTTGTCATATCAGCAAACCCTCCATTACTCTGTACTGAATCAAATTCTAGAAACCCCAGTCTCAAGACGGCTAATCTTTCCAATACATACACCTACATTATTTGTTAAAATATAACGTGCCTACGACATACAAATTTAATAAAAAAAATATATTACAAAACCATACACTGTGATCGGCTAACCATTATGATTTTGTTTAAATCATGGAGTCTGGTGATGAATATAAAAGACTTTAAATAATATTTATTATAAAATTCATCAAAGAATACTTGGACCAATTATAGATACCAAAATTCACAACCTCTAAATGACGAGTTCTTCGAGTAATTTTAGCCCGGTATAATAGGTATATTGAGATTAAAAAAAGACCATGATTTGTCATGTTGCGAGAGCGAGGAATTTTGAGCTCTCCACTGAGTTTATGAGGAAAAACTAGTTCATCAATGGAATTGTTGAAAACTGAGTGCTAAAAACTGGAAACGGAAGCAAGAGTTGGCGATATCTCAAAGGTAGTGGTGAAGTCGCATGTGAACCTGAATATTGAACTGTGAAGTTATGAAAAAATGTATGAAGTCAAAAGACCGGATAGCACTTGTGGACGGCCATCAGGATGCGCAAGATGTGGAGATGAATGACCCCGAGCAAGCTGTTAGCTGCGATCCGTCCTCATACGGGCCAAATATGCTGCGCTGACTTGATCTCGGCCGAGACCAGCTTTGAGGCATTCGATATATTTATAAAATCGTGAAATCTCAGAATACAGGATACTTAATATCATATAAACAAAGTGGCTGAACAAGTCCATTTTCTTTTTTTTTCTTTCTAATTTTCTTTTCTTTTACTTTCTTTGAGCACCACAGTGCTTAGTAAAAAGATCAGTCCCGTGCAGCTCTTTTTGGACCGATTTTTCGAGGAATAAATTCGGTTTTTTACCATAGCGTTATTGAAGGCGGCTGTGAGCAATGGCTGCATACACATAGTGGCAGGGGGTTGGACAACCAATTTGTACACCCAAATATACATATTTTAAAATGAACGATCCATGATGAAAGTTACGAAAATAAACAATCATGTATTTAATTTCTTAACCACAAGCTTGTTTCAGTATTAATCGTATAAATGCACAAGAACGCTACAATGAATTACTTATTTGACGTAAACCAATTTGAAAACTTCTGTCATAACAAATACATATGTGATGACGACTTTATATTCGAATTGTTCATATCGCATCAAATAAGTTATGAATCCACAAAATTGAGAGTGTAACAAACAGCTCGCTTATTCCGCCGCAAGCTTTCTATTCACTAAATAATGTTCCAAACTTGATAGACATTACAGAGTTGTTCTATCAATTTATACAGGTAAATGGAGATTCGTCTAAAATGTAGAATTTAGAATTGAAGTCCTGCTGAAATGGACTCCCCAACACATTATTCGTACGAATGAACTCTGTCGCCACAGAAGTAGAGGTCTAACTAGACAAAGTTTGTTGAACTAAGTGGACAGTTCGTTTTGTTCGTAAAACGGAATTCCACTAATGATACTTCACACAACTCACGACCACTGTCCCCTGCCCTATGCATTTGTGAGGTGTAAAATACTACGATTTAAATTCATCACAGTGTTCATTTTAGATTTATTAACGTATTAGGGTGAGTTCACATCTACAGATACATCAAATGCAAAATTCAACTTTCATTTTCATCTCTCACTTACAATCGGATGACTTCAACGATGCGTTTGTTTTTCTTATAACACTTCCGTACAGTGATCGATTTTTTAAAATCTATTTCAGGTTTTCAAATCACGTCAAGTTTCAAAACTATATTCAAAAATAGCAATTGATTTTTTTTGTGTTAACCACACAAGTTTTAATACAAGTTGGTTGCATCAACACCATTTTTTTATATGTGTAAAACCACAGATTTCTTGTCCACTATCCATAACACTATAACCATCAATAAAAGTTAATGAATTTTCTATTCGTATTTTTAAGTCGATGCTCGAGACCGATCTTTTAGCAGTGCTTGTAATAAATATCTGAAATTTTAATTATTTCATTTCAAGAAAACTTTTTCTTTCTGGGTAAACAAGTTTTCAGCAAAACATTTACTTTTTTCATTAATAAATTTTTTCTTATTCATTTTTTCATAAATAAAATATTTTTTCTCAATGTTATTTTATATGAAAAAAAAAAGGTTATTAAATAACAACCTTTCTTAAAAACAATAGTTTGTAATTGTTTGAATTTATCGGACAAAAAAATTTACTAGGTTATAATAAATAACGAAGTCTCTTTAAACAATAGGATAATTGTTTGAATTTCCGACATGCGGACAAAATTAAAAAAATCACAAGCTTAATTTGTCATTCAATTTTTCACGATAATCTTTTAGGATAAAAGGAATTAACAATTATTTAAAAGGGTAAAAGTTCCATTCTCTGAATAAATATAATCGTTCAAAATTGGCAGACCGTTGAGCAGAGCTCGATTAATCTCTAAGATTTCTTGATAAAATAGTTTAAAATAAAATTGTAACAAACCTTCAACCACAGTAATAATGAATTATGCTTTTTGCGATATAGTATTCTCAGTGCATAATTTTAGCGACAAAACTCATGGAAAAGTACAAAATTCTAAAAATTCTAATTTTATTATTGCTAATTTTACAATTTGCTTGATTCTGATCAAAACATAAAATGAGTAGAAAAAAGTAGCATTTAATTTTTATAATTACGATATTTTTTCACCAAGAATTTAATCA
Organism: Himalopsyche kuldschensis; assembly: GCA_028554975.1. Lineage (NCBI taxonomy): Eukaryota > Metazoa > Arthropoda > Insecta > Trichoptera > Rhyacophilidae > Himalopsyche > Himalopsyche kuldschensis. The sequence continues at coordinate 2,824,238 of JAHFWI010000068.1, forward strand.
TTAAAGTGATGAATTTTCGTTTTAATTGATTTCCCACCCACATTAAAAAAAATACAGCGTATAAAAATAACCTAACCACTTTTCATTTTCTTAACATTCTCAACTAATCCTAAAAAAATCTGAAAAGGAGAGTTGTAACGGCCGATCAATAATCAGTTCGTAATTATTGCTTTACGATTAAATTCTTTTTCAAGAGTCCACATTCTTCACATGAGAGCGGAAATGGCTAAAAAAGTTTAAGTAAAGGCATGTAAATAATATTACTTTCTTTGATATTTTGTAAATAAGTATCTAAGTTTATGATATTTCCATGTATCTTTCGACAGTAAAAAACACCCTTCCGTAGGTTTTCTATAAAAATATATTTTTACGAGTTAAACAGGTGCTTAAATCTTTATGGCTCAACGTAAAACTTACTTAAATAATGTATACAATATACTATAGACCCTCCTTGAATACGAGATATCAATGAAAATAAACTGATATCTTAAGATTGGGTTAATATATTTCAATCCCTTCTCACTCCATTACATATGTTTATGTTTATTAGATGTTGTAAAGGACAAAACATTCCGAAAATGTATACATATCCGAATGGTTTTATACGATATACAATACCAACACGCTAAGTATGCTACGACTAGTGTTGTGAATTTGATAACGTTCCATCTAACACCATTATTTTTTATATTGTATAGTTTATCAAACTTTCAATGTCATAAATGTTCTTTTTGTCTCCGTTGACAAAACTTTATTACTATTACATACATCCTTTATTTGTGCAAGATATATGCAGTCAACGTATCATATTAAAACATCAATTAAAATTTTGAGTTATCGATAAGCAGCCAAATCTTCCATGCTTTTGTCAAATCTGGTTGTGCACTCAAAAATTAAATCGCCGAGTACAAATAATCATAACTGCTTTTTGATCGATGTGTATCGATATATGTGTCAGCTCATAATCCATAAAACGTGGTGAAGTAAATAAGAGTGATTGGCTAACGAACTAATGCTGTCATTTTAAAGAAAAGAGTTGATAGGAGGTTTACATACAACGAATTCTTGGTAATAAAAACCTCAAATGATCCATTAAATAAAATGCTTTACATTAAGAATATCTACAATCAATTTAATATATCTTTCCCCCTATTTTTGCGGTTTAATTCCAACCGTAATCGCAAAACAACAGTCATTATTGTTAAACTTTTTCATTTCCATACACCAAATATGATATTACTTGGGTTTAAAACAATGTACAATCCGCTTATGGCTATAAATAGAAATGGACTGGCGTTATTAGTACAATCCTGATGACAAAAACACGAAACGGTAGAGGGATAAGTTATTGATATGATCTCAGAGAAATACCACCAAACTTTAATGGCAGTTGTGTAGGAGATGCTTAGGTATTAAGATAATAAGTTTAAAATAAAGAGGGGTAGTATCCAGTAGCTTGCGACAGCCGGTAATAAAAATAACATCAAATATACGAGATTATTTAAACTCGGTCAACTGTGATTGTGAAAATCCAAATAAATTACTTTCATTAAGTCATTTTTACAATTCAAATATAGCTGTTCAAATATTTCTCTATCAGTTTATCCATTAGCATTCAGCTTTTATCACTTACACAATTTTATTACACTACTTTTTTTACTCTTCCTTGTGAATTTTAAAATTAAGTTATGCTAAAATAATGCTTTTTTATCGTCATTTTGTCTTTGAAGTTGAAACGTGACATAATGTTATAGTACTTACTTAATCATACTATTTCCATCTGGTTACTTTTCAAAATTATATAGTCCATTCAAAATACGTCTCGCTACCTTCAGTAATAAGACCTGCGTTGAAGGTAATGACAGTTCAAAGTAATTATTCTGATTGTTATTTTGCTTGTAAATAAATAAACTTTTGTTCAGTATTTTGCGGACTTTGTAAATTCAGAGACCCTTGTAGGCCTAAACCAATATTTTTAAGTTGTGTTTTTTTATATTTTCAAGATATGCGGGTGCATTATTATTAATTTAACATTTCACTTTTTTAATACTATCAAACATTGAATGGGACAGAATAGATTTTCGTCTCAAATTCACAAAACTTAACTTGGGACTTGGGAACTGAAACTAGCAGAATTTATTATTAAGTACATCAAAAACATTATACATTATTGAGACAAAGTTAAAATTATAGTATTATGTCAAAAAAATTGTGAACCGTAAAACAATGTCATGTAAAAAAGAGGAACTTGTTTGACTCATGTAGTGAATATGGGCAATTCATATAGTTTGTCCATTTTTATCGCCAACATATAAAGTCATATATAAAAAAGTATCAACTGATTTAAAACAGTTTTCCTTATTTCATCATTTGTTAAACAATAACAAATTTTATTGATTTCACTTACAGTTTAATTATCAGAATATATTGAATAGTGTTTATCGTGCCTGTTTTACTAATTCAATAACAGATTTGAATCATACATAAAATAGAAAATTCAATAGTAATGTAAGAATAGGCCGTCAAATATTTCAGGTAAAACGATTTTTTTTTTATTGCATTGGAACATAATATATTTCGAAAAATATTGTTGGACGACATATCATTCAAAATTATAATCCAGGGAAGCAAATGGGTCGGAGAATTGTTCATGAACTCTTTGTTCATCTGTGTACATCTTATTAGTAAAGTATGTATTGCAGGAAGAGCTTAAAATTTCACAGCCACCTTGGGTTTCTTTTCAAAAGAGAGCTGAAATACACGTTTTCCTCAGGAAAATGAATATCCCTCCATTTTTTCACCAGTAATGTTTATTGTTTCAATGTTTTCAACAGAGCTCAACAATACATTGTGTTTTTAAACTTTGGCAAGTGTTTATATTACGATTATACTCTATTCTTAATTGAAAAAACCAATAGGCTTATGCAAAAATGTCGTAGAACGCAATTATAGTTTGATTAACAATAAAAATATGTTTTTACTACAAAAAGCTTACCAAATATCAGTAATGAAAATTTTTCTGACGATATTTTTTGTTCCATGACCCGAAGATAATGCGAATCATTTTAATTGCTTAATTTGCTACCTGGGTCCAGCTAGAGCCAGAATTTTAATCATCGTTATCCGCCCTAACTTCAAACAAAATTATCGAGAAATTCTATCTATTTCTCACTTCTCGAGATATGGATGAAAAGACTGAAAATTAGAAACATTACTAACGGCTTTGCCTTTCGATTCAAATTCCCGAACTAAATACGGATAAATATATCGATTTAAATTTACAGTGTCAAATTTGAGTACACTTTTATCATAACGCTTCTGTCTTAACTATACCACGCTGCTATGATATGACAGTTAGACTATTTTACAATTAAACACCTTCTTTTTAATAGAACCACTTCTCAGTAAGTAAATGAAGTATAAAATCTCAGAGAAAGGCTTTAAAAAGCTAAACTTTGAAGGTGCCTCCTTTCTGTTCACCATACTCCGAACATAAGAGATGTTTGCAATTTATTTTATATAAGGGAACGCTGAAAGTCTGAATAGGAGGAAAAAATGCTGATTTGTTAAAGGCAATAGCCTCTGAAAAGTCACGTTCTTGGGTCTCACATACAAATGTTTTTATAAGATGAAACTATTTACTTTATGCAAATTCGTTCTTTTTTTCATCTCTCGTTTCTCTGGAATGTAACGATAATACGAGGTTACAAATTGTGTACTCGGGCCAGCATAAAAATATCTTTTTTACCCTTGCATTCAACAAAAGAATCTTTTTTCTTATTAATATGCTTAATTTGTTACCTCGGTTGCATAAATCAAAAATATTTCACCGCTGCTTCGTTTAATGCATTCAAAATAGTTCACATAATACTGACGTAGATTGAATATGTTATTCTATCTTCCAAATTGCACTTATTTCTCAACTACATAACTTCAAACATAAAACCTCAAAATCATCTCAAACTTTTGTCAAATAGCTCAACGGGAATTATTATCATTTTTTATTCATAATTAGGCATAAAAACAACATTTAATGTTGTATGAAAGTACAAAACTTTATGTCGTTAACAAAATCTATTTAGCTATAATTTTGACCACACTTCAGTTGATAAATATTTTTTAAGCTGCCATTGATACTAATCGTATATAGTTTGGTGTGGGAATAGCATCCTTAATCAGAAATCTTATACTATCATTTAATAAATTTGTTCAATTAAACTGACCCGTAACATTCATTTATTACAAAATATGTCAAACATTAAAGAAACATCAAAAGTTACCTATTTTATAATGTTATTTGTGTAATATGGCTTATATAATGCCATTATACGTGCAAACGCAGCTTTTAATGGTAACTTGAATACATCATTCAATTTTTTATAAGCTTATAAAAATTAAAGCAATTTAATAGGTTTTTGCATTTAAAAATCAAAATTCTATACATTTCCACCTCAGTAAAGCGGTATTGAATTTTTTTTATATCGTGTTGTATATTTTTTTGCATTGCTTAGAAATACATAAATGAATTTTTGTCGATTTACGTTTTATTAAGTCTCACTATGTGTTCATTTAGTATGCCTCGCAATAAAGATATAAGATTGTCATTTATGTTGGATTATTTTTAAACAGGTCGATTTTATTTTGCAGCATTATTTCCTATTATATCTGTTTTTTTGTATTTGTATGCTGAGTTAGAGTTGGTAATGCTTTGTTTATCATTATAATCGAGCTCACCATTTAATCCACTGTTGTATATTTCGTGGTTTTTCTTTTATCTATAAAATGCAAAACTCCATTCAGTAGATCTTTCTTGGAAACTTTTTAGCTTTGAAAGCTTAAGCCATTAGTTTATACACAAAAACACTTAAACAAAACACCATAAGATATCGCACCTACCAGGCTGTAGGTATGCTACAGAAAGGCGTTATGTTTTCTTTCTTCCACGTGAGGTAGGGAACTCAGCTCTCGAGTTATTTAATGACGTGTAAGTATTCCGGTGAGGCTTTTAAAAAATATCTAACGAGTTTTTCTGCCATTTTTGTTCCGCAGTTTGTTGCCGAGTACTTTCACGGTTTATCGCAGTGATTTCACACCTTTTACAACAAAGCTACTAGAAAATGATTTTCAGCATTATCATATGGTAGGTATAAGAGAAATTAAAGTTTTAATATACAGGCTATAATGTATACCTGCACAATTTTTCATTCACAAAAATCGTGGGGTGAAATACCCTTAATCTAAACGTGTAACAATATGAATTTGTTTGAGTACATTTTTAATTTTTTTCGGCATGTGTCATTTATTGCAAACCTTGGGAATTAAACTTGCAGCGGATTCAAATCGTCGATAAATCGGAATTTACCAACCGTAAATTGGTGTGAAATAAAGTTTAAGGAAAATTAACGGTTTTTTTTACTACGACTGTATTTGGAATAAATTCAGTCTAATGCAAATATTCAAATAAAGTCACTTAACAAAAAAATTGCAAAATTCTATGTCCCAAAGTAATCAACGGTTGGAATTTACCCCTTCCAGAAATTTTACCTGTCATCTGATTCTAACTACAATATTATGTATATACTAACAATCGGCTTAAAAAAACTAATATTTAATAATGTATGACCAGCGATATTCTTTGTAGATTTTATAGACAACATGATTTTTTCATTTAAAAAAAAGCATATTGCAACCACCACTAACTAATATATTTGCAATAGAGAAAATGCGTTGATTGAATGATTTGTTTCTCTACGACCTACGTCATTGAAAGACACGCATGAAGAAATTTTCTTAAGAATTGATCAAACCCTAACAGATATTTATATTTTTATTAAACTAATGCACGGCTTGTAATTTAAAAGCACATCTTAAATTAGTTCAATTATTTTTTTTCAGCACTCGCTTATTTAACACTGAATTTTAAATAAACCTTTTTAAGTAATCCTAGTAAAAAAAATGTACTCGATTACAAATTGGAAGGTTGTTTTAAAATTAAAATAAAATTACCCTTGATGGTAATGAAACAAATAATATAGATTGTGGGTACTTAATTTTTCAGATCACGAAGCCCACTATCTACGCTAGTCGATTTTCTTTTTCGTTTTTATAGTAATTGTACGCTAGTTGTAGTGTTTCTAAAGCGATATTGTCTCTGGGGAAAATTTTATTTAACGTTGATGAAAAAAATTTGTTCCTCGATTAGAACGTGTTGCCACACTTAAATTACGCCCTTATTTTTTAAAACGAAGTTAATATTTTAATCATGTTTTTTTTTCATTATATTGCGGCATAAATTCTGAACAATTTTATAATTGTTTTTGATTACTTTTAATTGCAATAAAAATACTAAATTTTCTAACATTTACTTATTAATGTTTAGAGACTTTTCTTCTACAGAAAAAAAATATGCAATGCATTTAAAGTTTTATGATGCTAGTGAAGTTCTTCTTCACCGTGTTCTGTTGTTAATCGTTGTTTCTATAGAATTAAGTGGTTAACAGTGAGACCAGATTACAAAATAATCATAATTAAAATAAGATAAGTGAGTAATATATACATTTAAAATCTGTACATATTCTTTGGGTACAAAAATTAAATTTGTGGTATTTTTATCGTAAAAAACGCATTTTTCTTCGAATCTGTCAAGAGACAAAACTTTCTTGGTAATTTATTGAATGTACTGATAGGTGTAATAATTTTTGACACTTTCAAATAATTCACACAGGCATCGGAATCGGAATTGAGTTTATATAATGAGGGTATTTTCAAAAAAAGGTTTCTCAATATTCTTCTTTGTCATATTATGAGATAATGTCGTCTCATATGAAGAATATCAACTGACAAAGTAGTCAGGTAACAGGATGTTCTGAATGGATACCTGAAAACACACCGTTTTATCGAAACATACAAAGTCATTTTTATTTAAAAAAATCTTCTTTGTGTACTACTTAAAAAAATATGTTTCAATAATAATAAAACATTTGTATTTGTTTTTATTAAATGACTAGCTGTACCCTGCGCGCGTTGCTACGCCAGCAATTGTAGGGGGGATTGGGGGGGAGGGGTGGATGAGGGGGTGTACGCCAGAAAGTTTCGCGGAATTGTACTCGAGAAATTTGTAAAAATTCGATCATTTTTTGGGGAGGTTGTTTGGCGGGGTGGGGTTTGGGGAGCGTATGGGGGGTATGCCAAAAACCTTCGAAGAAGTGAACTCGAAAAATTCTTAAAGTTTAAAAAAAAATTGGGGGGAGGTTGGGAGGTGGTTGGGGGAGTGGTTGGTAGGCCAGAAACCATCGCGGGGGTGCACTCAATAAATTTTTAAAGTTTCACATCGATCGGTCGAGTGGTTTAGTAGTCCATAGCGGACATACATACAGATATTCATTTATATATATATAACTAGCTGTACCCTGCGCGCGTTGCTACGCCAGCAATTGTAGGGGGGATAGGAGGGGTAGGGGGGAGGGGTGTACGCCAGAAAGTTTCGCGGAAGTGTAGTAAAAAATTGTAAAAATTCGATATCAATTTTTGTGGAGGAGGGGGTTGTTCGGCAGGGTGGGGTTTGGGGGGCCTATGGGGTGGGTATGCCAAAAACCTTGGAAGGTGTGAAGTCGAAAAATTCATGAAGTTTAAAAATAAAATTGGGGGGTGGAGGTTGGGGAGTGGTTGGGGAGAGGGGTTGGTAAACCAGAAAGCATTGCGGGAGTGTACTCAATAAATTTGTAAAGTATCACATCGATCGGTCGAGCGGTTTAGTAGTCCATAGCGGACATACACACAGACATTCATTTTTATATATATAGATAATATATAGATATGAAACGGTTTCGCTAATTCTATGTACTATTTTGCAAAGGTTATTTATTCAATTAAGTATATCATATCTCGGACAAAAATTATATATTGAGTCGTAAAGAATTGTAAATTTGAAGCTTCTTCAATAAATTATCAGCTTTGAAATAGTGAATATACACACATTTGCTGATATTTTATTTCAGTACTTTTTGAATCGCTTCAATAAAATTATGTAGTTATGTATAAACGACTTTTCCATTAACTGTCAGTTTATGTTCACCTTTGCAAATAAAATGGCTGAAGATTCCGAAGGCAAAACTCTGGTTGTTAGTGAATAAACTCATGGAAAAGTAGAAAACTTAAAAGTTTATGATATTGAAATTTTATCATGTACCTTCGGTTGAAATACTTAATTCCAGTATTATAAGATAATTATGGTGTTTAATATAATTTCAAAAACAAAATTAATGGATGGAGACGTTATTGAATACTACACAAGCTATCAATTTATTATTTTCAAATAAAAAACAGTGCGTATTGTGATTTTCATGTTTATAGTCAACAATTTTATTCAAAAATATGCAACTGATTTATGTTTTTCAAACTTTCTGTTTTAAAGTTTGATACCAAAACAAATCGTACTTCAGTAAACATATTTAGTCTGTTAAGCATACAAAATCTTTATGGCGACTGCGTGTAAAACTTTCCGTTCTCCGTGTCTATTTTCTCAAGACTAACGTAAAACTGTATCCATTGCCGTTAACGGAAAATATTCTTTGATACGAGATACCTTCCCTGAGTTTCCACGCAGACAATCCAATATTTTCCGGTCATTTTTCCACAGAGCGGCGGAGCCATCGACGCGAAGAATAAGGCCCAGGATATTTATCATAAGTGCTCAGATACGTCTGAGAAAATTCTTCTTTCCCAAAGTGACTACTATTTTGTTTCACCAAAAGGCCTAATATGCTTTGCGCCGATATAGTTGTATGAGAAATATCTGTAGTCTTCTATCATATTTTTGTCTGGAGCAATGTTTCGGTTGAAGATTCCTCTTTAATTTATGAAGATCCTTTTATATGCCTCTAATATAAACGTAGAATTTCTCGTATTTTAATGACAAGGTACAATTCCCTACTATCATTCATTTGTTTCTCTTCACAGATCATTGTTATTATACAGTTATATCGATTCATTACTGAATGAATGTGGGTCAAACTTGTGAAAAAATTAGTATTCTTTCGTAAGCGTTTCCGCGTAGTGTTTTTGATTAGGCTTTATTACCATTATGACTATTTCTGCGAAGGCAAGATCAGTTATTTTATCCTTCGTATAACCATTTATACTTCTGTAAAAAAGGCTTGAGAATTAAATGTATTTTAGGGTTGTTTATCCTTTTTGGTTGTTCAGCGTATTATATTTCGGGAACATCTTTTCGAAAAATATTTGATAAAAATTTTGCTATTGTGAAATTAGAAATATATCGCTACAACATTTATAAAAATTAGTTGATACAACAATGGAAGTTTATTTTATGAAAATCACAACTTAATAAAAACGTCTACCTACAATATTTTGTATCAAATTACTGCTTATCTTTTTAACACTTATGACAACATTTCTTCTTAGTTTCTACTTCAGTCTGAAAGCAAATGATTTCGAAGGTTTCTTTCTTTACCGTTATGAGTCCACATTAAATTTAAAAATTCACTGGCATCTTTGTGTTGAATCATCTTTGATTTATTCGAAACAAGTTATTTTATTTAACATATTTGCATATGACATGTGATGTATTGAAGATAATAGTTTTATCATGGTTATCGGTAAATTAAATTTTATATTATGATACGCAATTTTGTAATTTAACACTTTATATTTTTAGTTTCGGACATAAATATATTGAAAATTCACTCTTCCGTCATGATAAATATAACATAATGGAAAGAGTTCATAAATTTCATGGGAAAAATAACTTTTGGCAGTGTAATGTCTTTCAATGTATCTTCCTTTACCTTCTATTAATGAATATTACGTTGGCTCGTTTCAACGAATAATTAATTTGATGGCTTATTCAACAGGAAACAAAACATGCCACCACCGTCTTTTGTAACGGACACGAAAAGCAACAATCAAAATTCAAATATTCTAACAATTATGTCACAAAGCAGAAGTTAAATTAAAAAGTATTTTTGATACCTTCGTTTGATATTTTCTTTCAAATCTCAGTTGAGACGAAATATTTAGTTTTTATTTACTAAATTTAAATACAAGTCGACATAAAACTGCAAGGTAAATTATTATTTTATTTGTTGTTATCCTACCATAAATTCGGTGTACAAAAAAGCAAACGATGCTTTTTTGGTTCCGAAATCCAATTAAAGAAGGAATAAGCGCATTTTTTTAAATTTCACGACGTACATTGTAATAAAATTTTCATTTAATTGACTTTATTATAAGTAATGACGTTCACAAAAACAATATTTATGTGGTGGTTAAAAATGCTATATCAATTAATATTTGCTCACGTTCACTTAGTTTTTCTATACAAGTTGTATTGTTCAACTCTTATTTGATCCAAGGCTTTAATATCCAAATAACATATTTTTATTGGTTAGATTGTTCAATAAAGTTTTCGCAATATTTTCAAGGCTTTTTCGGTTATTCAATAGTTGACCAAACTCCATCCATTTCATCTGTGAATGACACGACAGCGGTTCAGTTAATATCTCATCAATACTTTATTTGTGTGCCATATTCTCCGAATGAATTGTAGACAAGGTTCAATAAAAGTCTTAAGTAGGGGATCGCCTTATATTTTGCTTAATCAAATACATAAAAAAGGAAGACTTCGTACCATCCTATGAAAATGACAGCTGTCATAAATACGCCCTGGGACACCCACCTTGCTAACTGGTTGACTTAGAGTAGATTAGATTTTTTATTAGCATATTATTTTTGCACAGGATGGATTCGTGTAGTTTTCCCCGCATTTTTTTACATTGATACAATAGAATAATAAATCGACATTTAATGATGAAGATTCATTTAAATTTCACAGGTGATAAACTTCAAAAAATTATAATATAGAAATCTTTACGTCTGAAATGTTTATAATCAAATTTTGCTTTAAACAACTCCGTTTAGTATCAACAATATTCATTAAAAAAAACTCACGCTGTGTAACTAATCAGAATTGATCATCTGTCTCTTTAAATTAATAACTTTAACTTTAAGATCAATCAACCAAACTTTTAATAGATTTTAGTCCTTTGATATCAGCCAGTTGATATCAATTAGATAACTAATAACAATAATTAATTGGTTTTGACAGCTAAGCAAACCGTTTGCGTGGAATAGGTTTAGTTTCTCAATTTCGTATATTTTCAAATAAATCAAAAAATTGTAAATAATTATTTTGATAATTTTTAAACATTAATTGAAGACATTGACTGAAAGTGCTTGATAGAATGCCAGTATCAAATTTGGATCGTTTGAATTTTGTACTTTTTCATGAGTTTTGACGATGTCAGATAAAACCACCAATTATATTAATAAGTATTCCCATTCTATTAGCCGGGAACTATTTTTTCGATACCACACTCAAAATACCTGATAATTGTTATTTACCCACATAATTACAAATTTATTGAAACTCATTAATATCAAAACTTTCTTTAATTCATCCAGATTACGATAGGGATACTTCAATTCATATATATAAGCGAAACAAACTATGAACTAAGCCCCAGTTCAAGCTCACTCGTGCACTTGAAATATCTGAAGATGCTAAAAGGTTAAACCTGTGTCATTATCAACTATTCATGGAAAAGTACAAAATCATAAAATAAGCATTGAATTTATTTGATGAAATCATGACTGAAAAAAAAATTGTAGCATTTATTCTCGTCGTGTTATAATAGTTGTCATCAGATTTCGAAAGAAAGCTTTGAAAACAATATTCCATTTGAGTTTTTCAATCGATATAATATATATTCTGTAGCATTGTGTGGGAGGATTCACTTGAAAATGGCCCGTCGGCAATTTAAATATGATTATTGAGAGCTTTTACAAAGTTTAAAATGAGGGCTGTCACTGCTAACGTCCAATATCTAACGAGACACAAAATAAAATAAAACATTTGCAGTTTTTATAAATGAGAAAATACGTTTACAAAAACACATCTTTATCACGAATATACTAAAGAAAAGTATTTCTTAGAAATAAATTGCAATTTTTCGCGAAAGTAGTGCAGTTCAGTATCATTTAATAATATTGTTCTCTTACTTTTTGGCTCTTTATTTCGTAGAAAATGGGGATATATAAATATGATCACCACGCAAGATTTTTTGACGTCATGTGAGATATCGATATTATGCAAACACGTTGAAGTCCAGCATATATCATACTATATAAAGAAGTGGCATTTAGCCAGGTTGGAGTCGCAGCGTGATTTTGAGTTATATGTTATGTGGTCAAATTTATACTGTATTTTTCTGCTAATATATCGTCGTATCTTTTTTCATATGACTTTGTACAATTTATTGCGCGAAAAAACATAACTACTATTTATACTGTTTGACTATTTTGTACTTGACTTGTGTTTTTTTCTAATAATTTAAGCTGCTTTTAGTAGTAGATGTTACAAAAGTTTTAAAATAAAAAGAAAATGAATAAACCATTAATTTTTTTTCGTAATGTAATTTTAATTTGGATATCGAAATTTTTAATGTAAATCTCTTTGCAAATTCTTCAGCGTTATTTTCGTCTACTTCTAATGCGATGTACTTGTTTATGTTGTACACGCATCATGTTTTGCTTGATGAAGAATTTCATTCAAAAGCACTTTATTTAGTTTATTAAAAAATGAATGGGTGTATCAATAAGTAATTTATCTGCTAGTTCAAATTGTTATAATCGTGAGCTAATAATTTTAAGTAAATTTAATAAAGAATCGAATTTCTTTAAAAATATGCTGACAAATGTTTTTACACAAAATTTTGGAAGCTAAAATTTTTTGAAACATGTCGATGTATAATATATCATTTATAAAAATAGTAAATAACAGTAAGACAATAAGTGGCAAGTTTTATTGAAATTGTAGTTATTCACCAAACAAATCAGTAATTATAAATTTACCCTTATTATTATTTCGGCTTTTATAAACAGTTCCACGTCAATTATGGAGCGCTTGAGCATTATTTAATTGCTGATCAAATAATAAGTTACTTTAATAGATCATTATGAGTCGAGCACGCAATTCCAATCGCCTATATTGATTAGGCTACCACATAATTTAGGTTAATGAATACATTTGGCGTCAATCCATCGCCATTGAACTAGATGCACATGGCTATTGCCAGTGCTAATTTTGTTCGTTCAATTTAATTATTATTACAGCTTTCCACGGAAAAGTGCCGCTATTACCCTTCCGGTATAATTTTCAGAGCCCAGGCGACCAAGAGATAATTCGAGTCTATGGTGAATTTTTCATGCGGTAATTGGGAGAGTACAAATAAGCACATGTATTTTCATTGAGATATCAGAGTTTGAATTCATTTGGTAATTCGTAAAATTATAAAATAATAATTTTATTAGAAAAATAAGCATTTAATTTTCACTTCATTCATATGAATGAATTATGTTCGATACTTTTAAAGTGTTCAGTTCATCAGTTTGTAAAAAAAATAATCTATTGACAATGCCCTCAATGAGCCAAATCTGTCCGCTGGAACTAGTTACATGAAATTTGCTAACATATAAATATAGATAATGGCTTGTTAAAGATAATTTCAAATACAAGTGCTATGTTTTATTATCACTTTTACTATGATTAAATTGTTTTCTTTGCAATAAATGATCAGTTGGAAGGATTTGACGAAAATAGCCACGATCTTTACAATGTGAGACATAGTTCAAAGATTTTTTTTAATATTTAAGGTGTGACGCAACCAATTTTGTCTTTTAAAGAAATTTTAAGCAGAAACGAATAAAAAACAGTAGGTACATATCCTATCAACTTTTGCGAACATCCTAGAAGAATTTTACCACCTGCATACTTTTTGACTAGTAGATTGGAAATTGGTTAGTCAAACCACTGCGTGTGGCTAATTGCTACTCATATCTAAAGATTTTGAGCAACTCTTTTACTATCTGCACGACATTTTTCTATTTATTTAATTTTTTTATCCATGTAAAATTCCAATTAACTATTTTAGTACTTGCGAATTTTTCGACTAACCACTATTTTCTGACTGATTAATATCACAGATCGTATGTATAATAAAACTTCATCTTCAAAGAGTTGAATAAATTGCTATCTGTCATTAAAATTTCTTCAAGTATTATTGACTTGTATAACTCTCAGACTGCATTTAAGTTCTCGTTTAGTATCAAAATCGAGCATTGGAAGCCTTTTGAAGCACGTTGAATCCAATCATGATACGTTCAAATTGACATTTATTCAATGAAAACTTTTATTTTTCAACTTGTCTGAAATCACTAAGTGAGCCCCTACTGCTTTTTCTTGCATACTAAAAGTATGAGCGCGTGTCTTCGCGTCTTGCGTTTCCATCATCAGTATGTGGCGCAGCCATCCCTCTCCAAGAACGTGTCTCCAAGTTAAATTATATGTCCCACCACATTACTCGATGAGCGCACTGCTGAAAAATGCACTTAAATAATGTTATTTTTTCCTTTTCTGTCTGTCTCACTGCGCTAAAACAACTGAAAAATTCCCTTAACATGTATAAAGCTCTAATGTATTCCACTTGTCTACGGAAAATCATTCATTTTTTTGTTTTGCTCATAACATTAAGGTATGTCGGTTTTTAACATAAACGACCATCAAAAATGATAGTAAATATAATATATGATATGAAACGCTGCCAATAAAACGTGAATAACTCAAGGAATATATAATAAAAAGTTTAATGTGTGTTGATACGGTTACAAAAAGCATCGTTAAAAAATTGGTGAAATGCTTTTTATTTATAATAAAATCTTACACAAAGATATTTTTGTTTAAATATCACGTTACAGTAAAAATTAACGTTTATTAAGCCCACTGCAAAACTCAGACTACACTCAGCGATAAATTTCTCTTCAGCGTCACTCTTTAAGTAACGTATTTGCAGAAAGCCTTCGGCGTCCCATTTTATCAGTGTTTCTTAACGAGAGTTTAAACATCCCTTTGTGGGCATTAAAAAGAATCTGGTGGAGGCCTCTCAATATTCTTAGTATTTGGGGTTGCGACTAAAGTTTGATTGTACGATTGCACATTGCGATGATGCAGTCAGACATAATAATAATGTAAATTCTTGAAGAAAATAAGTTTTGTATCAATTCATCAGAGCTTAACTGCATTGCAAATAAAAAGGCTCACGTTAATTCGATTTTTATTTTAAGAAACGTATTGCAAATAAGTCTTTGGGTCATGTTGAAAGAAGTGGTCCTGATTCTTATCAAATTTATGTAGAAGTAGTACGGCAAAAATGTGTTTTACAATGTTTGTTTTGAATTTGTAATCTATTTGAAGAGTTTAATTTCATTGTACTAAAAAGCGCTCATTGTATACATATATATACGCGATAGAATATTCAGCTATCGATGATTTCAAACAAGAATTCAAGTGATATCAACATCAAACAATAAAAGTAGCGCTTTACTCTAACGCCTATTCATAACAAATCAGCATTTTTACAAATAATTCTTATTATTGAAAGAAACCAATAAATAATGATTTACACATAAACATCTCACTATATGGTACATTATTTTATTAAAATATACAATACAATTAATTATATATCTTACCAAGAAACAAATATGTATTATACTAATTTCTTAAAATCAAGCATAATGGCCTTTATTTCAGCCGGTATCTGTTTTAATTACAACTTTTATCCGTATGGTTATGTTAATGGAAGCACGAAATCTTTCGCTTAATTTCATGCAATTCTAATTATTGCTATGCCGATGAATATAGTATCATACACCTCAATATTGGAATATTCTACATTCTGAATACGCTAAATAGCCGTCGACTTAATTCAACACACTTACTTGGTCAAGTCTTTTCGGTAGTTTCAAAGGATGCTCCCAGTCAAGAACTCACACTGACAACGATGGTGTCATTTTTTCTGCGTAAAATATTTTTCATAAAGAATTTATGTATCTAAGCTTAACCCATACTATCAATAACACTCATGTGTGTGTTTCTAAAATGATGGTTCACATCTGGTTAAGTATTGTAGATAATATGAACACATAACTAACTGCGCCACTAATTTGCTATACTTGTTAATTTTTAGTACAATCATTTGTTTATTATTATTGGGGTATCGCTTAATAGAGTGCATGCTTACATAAAATGAAATACACAACAAAAATATGTCTTGTTTAATTCTTATGTAAGGTGTTAATCATCGAAATACTATTTTGCACATTTATTGATTAATTTATTCAGATGAATTCAAAAAAGTTATTTTTTTTGTATCTACATATATCTGATTCGCATGTTTTTAATAATAAAGGTTCTGTTTAAATCTTATAATATCACTTTTTTACCTAAAATAAAATTTAATATTGATCTATATTCGTGTTTTCATTTTATTCAGGTCTTTGGTAAGATGTAATTTTTATTAAAAAGATAACGAGATGGGCGGTAATGTTAGGATTTTGGATCTCTTTCCCGCGTCGTAATAATATGAGGCGGCCATTTGTCTTTATGAACGTGTTCGCAGGAAACGACACGTGCCAAACCGGAAATGGTACAATCAACCGGAATTTTCTTTCCGTTTCAACAATATTATTCGGCTATACATCTGGATACCAGTGCGTAGACAGTCGCTTAGTAGCTTAGAAACCTTTTGATTGATAGAAATCAGATAAAATGTGCCATCACAAAAAAAAAAATCTTACACCTCTAGGAAAAAAGCATCCCATATGTTATGTTCACATCCAGACAAAGAGTTGGTATGTCATAAAATGTACTCAACAAAAATATTTTACTTGAGGATATTTTTTTGTTTATCAATTAATATTTGTTTTATCAATAAAACTATGGTATTAAATATTTGTATCTTACCTATCGTCGGTAATCGACATCTACAACAAAGTGAAATTTAAACTATTAAAAGCACGGGTTCCCAGCCCATGGGTCGCGGCGGTGTTTCTGTGGGGTCACCAACATATACAGTCAACTAAAAAATACATTCACTTTCATGCATCTTCGTTGTTTTTATTGATTACTTAATGAAACGTGCCATTTTCAATTCCATCGGGGTCGCGGGTCACATAGTTTTTATAAAAAAGGGGTCTCCACTCGAAAAAGGTTGGAAACCTATGATTTAAAGTGTTTGATGTATTTTTAAAAGCTTTTTACTATAATTTGTCTCCAGATTGACATTATTAACATTTAAATAAATACATATAACACATTTTAAAAAATTATTTCCGATAAATGTATGTTAAAATAGTACATTGTAATTAGAGACTCCAATTACTCGACATCTCAACTACTCGAGTATCGAGTAGTAAAATTTCAAAATACTCCAGTACTCGAATAAACTCGAGTAGTTCCAGATGTACCAAAATATGTATTATTAATTCAAATTTGTGTACATACATAGATAAATAAATAAATAAGTTTATTTTATTCAATCAATAAATTTATTTCAATTTATGAAACATATATCAAAAGTAATAGAGAATTTAACGTCTCAAATTTTAATTTGGTTCAAAGTTTTGTTTTTTTATTTCTGCAGTAGAAACTCTCTCTGTTGATGTGGACGTCGGCTTAAAAGTTAGCATTAAATTAAATAGTGCTATATAGTTTTTCTGTCCACGGTTTAAAAAAAAATCGGAAATAAACTTTCGTTTTTATAAGTACGAGTATTACTCGAGTATTTTTAAAATTACTCGAGTATCGAGTACTTGAAAAATAGCCGAGTATACTCGAGTATCGAGTACTCGATACTCGAATTGGAGTCTCTAATTGTAATGTGTGGTATTTATTTGAATAATGCGTTTCCACTAAGAAATGACAGTTAACACCTTAAAAGTAGCCATTAACATTATCTATTATGTCTCATTACTTTTTGAAATTTGAAATGGAATAGACGTTAAGACATCACGTAAATTGGTATTGTGATCTCTTTGTGTTTTCTTTAATATAACAAAGAGACAAATAAGCAAGATAAAGAGAAACGAAAATAAATACGTTCTCATTTTTCACACATAGGCTCTTTGTTGAATTAGAATCAGGGCAGTGTAATGAGCCAGTAAAGTAATATTGTGATGAGTTTTTTTTAACCTCGTTATCAGTTTTATAAGCAGAATCGTCTCGTGACATTACTTTCTTCTAGTTGAGTTCCGAAGATGATTCGTGCGTTGGCAAGCATGCGTCGAACGTGCTCCGAATAATGACGTGGACAATCTGAGACTAGGCTTGAAGCGTGATGCGTGAACGAAGATAATGATAATAGCTTTACACTTATACGCTTTCAAAAGTATTGATATTAGCATGCTTCGATGCACAATTTCATTAAATTTCCTGGTTAAATTATATAGCTTTATTAGCAATACACACAGGTTGTTATAAGGTTGCAATACCAACATTATAATAAAATAATAAAACATTTTTAGTACTTTTTCCACATAAAATATATTGGAACAGGACCGGTTTCGCTCATGGCGAGCATTTTCAACTGATAAGAAATACAAGAAATACAACAAAACAGTGATATGTATACAAAGTATTTCTTATTTTTATTTCTTATCAGTTGACAATGCTCGCCATGAGCGAACCCGGTCCTGATCTAATAAATTTTATGTGGAAAAGGTACTCAAAATGATTTATTATTTTTATATTGGTTGATATTAAATGTCAATCAAAAACCAATACTATTTATTTATTTGTGGTTCAATTACGCTTTTTCTTTTCTTAACAAGCAACAACAATAATTGTGTTACAGCTATTATTTTATTGTTTTAACATTTTGAATTATTATTTGATATGCTATCAGACGCTTATCTATTATTAAACATAATAATAAAATGCACAATGCATTTTATTTACAGTCCTAAACTTTTGGCCATAGCCATCATTAAAAAACTCTCCACATTAGTTATTTACAAACTTTTTTTTAATGTAGAAATTGAAAACAAAAAAAAATATGTTAGGGTATGGTAAATTCAGTCGACAAAAAGCCATATGGGTTTTGAAAACAGCACAAATCTTTGGAATGAGGCCTCCAAAAATAGAAGGTATTTGAGGTTGTCCATTTTGGTTGGGTATTTTTCTTTATTCTAGTCAGTGTTCTCGTTGATGCAATATAGGTCGCAGGATAATCACAAAGTTAGGTTACTTCTCTCAATACATTTCGATGACCTGTGCCTCTGTCCATGAAATGCCCTGCAGCATGCAGTAACGTAATTGGACGCTGTTTAAATTTCCGGCTCTTTTCAAACCAGCTCACAAGTACATAAGCGTTTACCGATTGATCGATCACGGCTTAATTCCGAAATAAAGTTCAAGCACTAATTTGTGTTTTTTGACATGATAAGTTTTCTCCTACATCAAAAATACATTAGATTTTGTATGCATCGATATTGTAAAGATTTACTAGAAATGATAATTTTGAGCTACAGGGAATAATCCTTTGGTGAAATACATGATTGAACGAATAAAACGGTTCAAAAAACGATTTTAACGTCAATAAAGTTTTATAATTATACAAAAATATTATTTTTATTGTAAAGTTGTGCATATTATCTACAGCTTAGGTTCAAATACTACAGTGGAAATTTTTGTATTTTCAATGGCTGCAAAAACACTAATAATATACCGCCGAAACCATCGAAAGTACTAATAATATATTACGTTATCTAAGTATCTATGCGTTTTCTAGTACCGAATAAAAGATAACACCATTCAACATATTATTTCATCGCCATGAATTCACATAGCTAGTAGATAGAATAATTGTTCAACGAATTTTTTAATCAATACAATTATTTCTGTATTTGAAATTCCCGGATTTAATTATAAATGCAATCAATTTGCATTGATTGCTTTGTATGATATTTAATTAAACATTTTTCAGAATATATGTAATTCTACTAAACACTTTCAAATTCATAATATATAGTTTCATAATTACCCAACCACAACACATTATCACTGTTTTAAATCTACCAAGGATAAACGAGAACAATTTTAAATATTGATGTAATTTGTTTCGAAATCGTGTGTAAATGCTTCAGTATTTAATTATTTCCACTTTACTCTTTTACTCTTGCGATGATTGTATTTAGTCTTTTCAACTTCAACCATTGAAATTACAAGTATACAAGTTAAACAGCTGACTAACAATCAGTTTTTATGAAAAGTCGTCATGCCGTTAATTAGGAATTGTCCATATGGGGGCCCGTGGTCGAGTGTCAACGACGTCGGTATCGCTTGCGATGTGAATTGGGTGCGAATCACAGTCCGAGCAGTTTCATTTTTTTTATTGATTTTGAACTATTGATATCTTTTCAACGGTAAAGATTGTCTGCATCGCTTAAAATTCCGCCCCATACCTATCTGATCCTAAAAATGAGATGTAGTGAGAGTGATTAGCTAACCACTACTCCTTTCATATAATTTTAGATGACGAGCAACTGAAAGACAAGCAGTTATCGTAATAAATATATTAAGACAACTCCATAAGTTATTCATATGCTCTACATGTAGAGCAGACATGGTTAAAAAATAACAGTAAAAAAGTAAATTTATACAAATTATAAAATTTTCAAAAAATGCTGTTGAATGTTACCAAATTTTAAAATATCATAAATATATTATGATATTTAATCATAATATATTATATTTTAAAAATTTGTCACACACATATATATATACCGTGTTTTAATATTAACATTAAAACAAATATATAAATACGATTTTCCCATTAAACGTATTATTAATATATTGATATAATATTATATATTTTCATTGTGCACAAATATAATTATAAATAAATTTGAATACAACATTTTTCGGGGTGCTTTACAGTGGCCGATTTATAACACATTAAAAGATGGTAATATTTTGAAAGTTCAATAAATCGTTGTTTGGTAATATGTTCATCCGGCTTAAAAGCTTTGAAAAAATATCATAACCCATGGAAATATATCTTAATGGTCGCATAAAATACCATATTGTATTGTTACTCGGAGTGTAATTAAAAAGCTATCATCTACCTTATAATAATAATTATAAAGTAATTACGAGTTTCATTTCAACGTTTATCGAAGCAAAATGTATCATTCCATACGATAAAAAATTAATGCGGCTATTCATTCTTTTAACACTTCAGAGATAATCAAACTACTGCATCATTTTGAATTTTGAAGAACAAGAATTTAATTAAGCTCCATCAATCTTGTCGTCTGAGGTTTCTTTACCATATTTGCTGCATGTGTGGAGCATATGAACTCTAAATCAAATTTATCTGCAAATAATTTGATATACGAGAACTACTTGTTACTTAGACACTTAATCAGTATGTTTGGAAAAAAGGAAAGGGTCAAAACACGACAAGTAATAAGCTAATCGTTTTCAATTGCTTTTTAAGTCAACGTTGTTAACCGACCGACTCCAGGCGGTGTACATCAGTTATACGCGTAGTCTTATATTCACTGTTAATCTTAAGTGGACAACGATTATAAGAAATAGTGAATGACCGTATTTCGTACACATTTTACATATTTTTATTTTTTAATTACATAATGTTTTCTATATTTATTCGGGTTATTTTTAAATTGCTCTTTTTGCTATATATTGTAAAAAATACTCACAATGAATGATCTTAACAAAACTGGGAGTGAGTTAGCCGCTCAGAATTTATCTTTAAATAGAATGTATTGACTATTAGCTAAGTGGACATTGAACGCATCAAGAATTTCTTTCTTTTAGTGGTATCAAAGATTCAAATCTTCGAGTAGAAACTTTAATACGTTGATTGAGGTAGGTGAAAATAATTATGTTCTCCAGTAAAATTATGCGGCTAAAAAGATATTGAAGTAAACTGTTATACTTTTTCCAAAATAAAAAAATGTTTATTCGATTACTCGATCGGGACCAAGCTTACCTTTTTCGGTTTTATTTAAATTATTTTTTTACGTTACTTTTTTATATATTTCATATTTTTTTTGGATACTGCTAAATATCGTTTCAAGATTTATTGTTGCTACACAAACTAACTTTTGCAGTTAAAATATGTAAATCCATAAAAATAGCCTACCGAGTAAAGAATATTTTTTCGTATAAAATTACAACAGAAAACAGTTTGGAATACTGTTTATTCTCTTAATGGCCGAAGGGTGAAAAAGCAAAAGCATGAAATCTCAATAAAAACAATACATTATCTACGCCATTAATCGCAAAAAATGAGTACGTTGGTTTGCTTTCCCCTATTTCTTGCTTACCTTATTTTATATAAAAGCAAACAATTTATTATCGGGGTGTAATAAACCATTTAAATCATAAACTTTGAAAATAATATTTTTTATTATCGCAGCGTATTGACAGTTTCCTTTGACAGGGTGTTCCAAATATTTTTGTTATATTTTCTCATAAATACGCTCCACTTGTTTTTGTGGAGCTAATTATATCCTCTTTGGGCCCCTTGTATCACCTATGATACTCGTAGTTTTTATAAAATATCAGCCTTATTGTAGAATTGAACCTACCAAAACCAAAAGTATCATATAAGAAAGGAAACGGTCTTATCAACTGAATATATCCGAAAAATTTCATGTCAGTATATAAGTCGATATTGATGAAGGAATTGTTGGTCTTTTTTAGCATTTAAGATGTCTTTTGATCAGAAATAATTATTTATTTTTATAAGAAAATATAAAAAGCTATTTAAAAATCCATGTTTCTCAACCGTAACCGCAAAACGGTTGACATTTCAGCCATGTTAATTTACCATACAGCCACGGCAACTGGCCACATTTAAACAACCTTTAAATATATTTTCTGAGTAAAAATTTATTTGTATTAAATCGTGCCAACATTTTAATTTAATGAAATTTTATTTCCTCTACAAAAAGTAAATTAAAAACTTATCTATTTTGCTTTTAATGTACAAAAAAAATATAACAGGCAGAGCTTCCCTTGCAAAACTTGATTTAAATTTAAACGTTGGCCAGATTGGAACCCTCATCACGTGATTGGGGGAGAAAAACGTCACTACTTCATTGTCAGTTGAAAAGGTCTCATTCGCAAAAAAACGACACTTTCCGTGGGCAGCTATAACAGAATTTACCGTACGTTTTAGCATTTTCGGAAAGTTAAATTTCCAATTATTTATTCCTTTGCTTTGTGACAGGCTGTTGTGTAGCACACCATTCTCGTAAAACTTTCTACTGGTATATTCCAGATACAATTTACTCAATTCATACTTGAGCAATTACTAACAAAAAATAAAATTGTTCAATTTTTACTATATTTTACAATTTTCTTCAAGGCTCATCGGCCACAAACAACGCCTTTCGACTGCTGCGACATTAAACATATTGGATCAATAATATATTGCGTGTGCGTGATTTCTTAACCATTGCATTATTAGCAATGAAAATTATCATTCTTCACAGCTTACTTAAAAAACATTAACCCTTTCATCTATTTTATTCGTCGTCTATGTTTTTGCTTTAATTTTAACGATTCTTATTAATCGAAAAATTGCGTCACCTATTGGAATAAAATAAATTAAAAAGCATTTTACTCATTGACTGTTTAGCAGAGTGTGAATTACTTTTAAAGTTATACAAATTATCTGTCAATTATATGTGGAAAGGAATTATGTATATTCAAATAAAAAAAACACGTCTTTGTTCTTTTTCGATATATTGACTGTCGAACAAAAAAAAACAGATTTCACACATACCTATAGAAATTTTTACATTTAATGTAGATATTTTTAATATAAAGATTTAATTTCCATTATTTGTACGCGTAAAAATTTTCTACTTCATTTTCAATCATTTTAAAAACTACACAACATTTTTAAGAAGATAGTTTTGACCTCATTTGATAAATTGAACAAAATCTTCATTTGTAACAGTTTTTTTAGTAGTAATATTTAAGAACTATGTTCACTCTCAATGTGGAGCATATACTCATAATAGTCATAATATAGTTTATCTCATCATGTGTTGTGCTCAACCTCTCTTTTTAGGAGAGAGTAGGGATAGAAACGATAGAACTTATCTAATCTACTAGCTTCTTATCAACTAATAATGCTAATCGCTCTCACTACGTACTATTTTTTAGGGTCGGATGGGCGTAGGATGTAAATTTTGACAACAAAGATTCCGAACAGAAATCAATAATTCAATTAAAGTATGAAACTTTCTGGACTGGGAAACGAATTCGTTCACAGCCGAAGCTAACGATGTTGACTCGACCACGATCCTGACAAAATATGTATGATTTTGTTCACACTCTTCGCAAATGCCTCGACGCTTATTTGTTTTTATTAATAAACACAGTAAACGTGTTCATGTTATACTGCCATTCTTTCACAAAATATCAGTTTTATTCAATGATATCTCCATGCCACGCACTTCGCACATTCAATTCAAGTATAAATTAATTTAGAATGAGGGTATTCATTTTGATAAAGGTCACACACAAAGGTTTTAAAGACAAAACTTTAAAGGAAAGTTTGTTAAATTGTGTGTAATCAAAATTTGGATATCAAATATTTGGGGTACGAGTAAGTAAACTAGGATCAGGATTACCTAGTCCCCTGCGAGGGTGTTCTTTACAGATTCTATCAAACTCTATCCAGAAATTCAGAGTTTTTGCACGTAAACACGAAAAGGATAACCGTACGCTTATATTACTTAGATAACCTCCAACAATTGCAAACGTTCATTTGAAATCAAAATAATACGGATATACTCCCATAAGCTTATATTTTCTTTAAGTATTAAATATGATTTTTATCTTTGTACGAGGTAGCGTTTCTAACTGAAGCATTCCACGTCTCATGTAGTAATGTTACATATATTATGTGGTAATGAAAAACTATTAACTGTATAATGTTTGAAGTGCTTTTGTCAAATATATCAATTGTTCAGTATAAGCAATTGTTTGTTATTAAAAACATTTTGGCGATGTGTTTCTGAAATTTTATTGAAATTTTTGGTATCTATGTAGTCTAGTCCTCGAATTTTAGCTAACAAGTTTTTTAACTTCTAAGTACTCTAAGTAAACATATACACTTTTCACACGAAAAAATCTCAACTTCTGATCATCTATATATTCTATATGAACATAGACATTTCTTGGTGCAAAGTATGCTGCAACATTATGTTGACCTACAAATTAGCTGTCCTTAAATTTCATTCAATTTAAATCAAATGACAAAGAAATTTCTAGCATTAAAAGAAAGAGGATTTCAGTATTTTTTTATTCTTATATCCAATTGTCAAAAATGCTACAAAGGCATTTATGGCATTTAATCTTACATATATAATATTATATAAACATACACTTCACATCAAATAATATTTATTTCATGCAACTTATTTGACATATTTTCCCATTGTTGATGACATAAAGTAGATGAATTACTTTTGGTAATCAATTAAGATCATACTTTTTTGTATTTTCTTTACGACATCGCTCTCCTTCTTGTTTTCAATATCTAGAATTTAAAAAATATACTAAGCATTAAATTGAACTGTTTTCCTACAGAAGTATTGTAACTTCGCCGAAATTTGAATACAGATCAAATTGTTTAATAACATTCATTTCTTTAGAAGGTTGACTATATTCAAATATGGCAAAAGGGAATATCATCGCAGTGCTCTAAATCCTTCATGGAATAGAATGAAATTAACCGCAGTTGAAATTAACATGGGGCTCGGCTGAAATTAGATACCCGCTTATTTAATCCGTCGGTCAACAAAACTTTTACTCTTAAACTTTTTTAATTAGATAAACAGAGCCATTCGATTTTTATAGAAGAAATTTTCTTACTTCTGAAGTTTTCCTTATTTCTTTGAAAAAAAAAGACGTCGTCGTGATACAATAATATTCATAAACATCAAAGAATATTGCTGCCGTTTGGACCAAAATAACGTTGGGACGAAACTACTAGAGTTAGAAGAACGAACGTTGGATAAAAACTGCAACGTATTTTAGTTCTACAAAAAATATAGTATTCAGAACTATAGTTCTGTCTGGATTGTAAGCTGAAATAACTATCAACTATATATTACATATATAGTTTTTGTAGACCTTTAATACATTGCTATTTTTTCACCTTGTTTTAATGGAGTTCTACCAAATTAATTCCAAGTCAATCAATATATTATAAATGTGTTTAAGTAACGTCGTGAATATTTTTGTGTGAAATTTTGACTTATTAAGAAGAAAATGAAAGATAATTTAAGATGTATAAAAAATGAACGATTTAATTATAGTTAAATATTTTCAGTACGGTATTTAAAATAACTTTGATTATTCCAAGTGATGTGACACGATTTTCACCTTAGTAGTTTTAAGATTATTTTTTTTTTTAATTCACGGCGATCCCAATTTTTACAGTATGAAAAGATTGATAAATAAAAAAACATCACGATGTTCTTTATTTGTATCTAATATTTCTTCTTGAGCTCAGTAGCTGACTTTCATTTAACTTATCTTTAAGATATTTAACCTTACACTAATGGAAAAATGTGGGGTTAAAAATCAAGCCTCGATAAAAAAAACAGCAGCAAAATTTTGTGGACTGTGATGAGTTATTGTGAGACTTTTAAAGTTTTATAAAAAAAAACGTTATGTGTTTTGCAAAAAGCTTTTATGCGGCTCATAGTATTCAACAAGGAGCCGTTTTGAATTTGAAGCAGCTTAATTTGCTAAGCCTGAAAAGCTGATGAGAATAGCGGCAAAAAGCAATTCAAAGGAGGTAGAACCGAAAATATACATAATTATCTCCGCAAAAATGGCTTCTTCAAATAGGAGTAATTTTACTCGTTGCCCGCGAATACATTATTTAGTATTCGCTACAACACCACGGTCATTTCAGTTTATTTGACGTTTTAATATGGCGATTATTTTCCTTTCAACAATGGCGTAAATAATTACTTATTATTCTACCCGCTCCGGAAGCTTTTGGTTTTAGTCATTTTGGTTCAATGAATTTAGCCATCGGTGTTGTTGCCGCGTATAATAAAATGATTTTTTAAGGTTTCGGTATTAATTTTAATCTCTGAACTCGTTTGTGATTTTTAACGTTGCATCTCTGTCTTCACGATAAACAATATGATTGAACGTTATAGATTGTAATTTAACTTGTGGGATATATTTTTTTTTTTGATTAGCAGTTATAAAATTAAACTCAAAATTCCATATAGGATTAAAAATATCTGTCATTCAGAAGCATCGTATTCTTCAATCTAACATATCAGATCATTAGTATGAGTATTTTTGTTGTCGTTTGTCCTCGAAGAAACTTGTTGGAGAATTTATAAGACCTATATTTGTTTTGTCAAATAAATACTTAATGGAATTTCTGACCTATTTTTCTCGCATTCATCGCTTTTCCGCATTTATCACTATTTTGTATAGTCCCGGAAACTTGTTTGTTAGTGTAAGATAATCCTCAATTCAATTTTTTGAGAGGCCTTCAGCGAAAGATAATTTTGGTCTTTTGTCTCGATAGTTGGATTAGTATTAATTATAAGTTTTTTTACAAAGCTTTATACAGCTAGACTTAATTTTACCTAAGTACATGAAAGAATAATATAATATTGCAAAAATGAATCGTTGTGTTTTATTTATTCATCACTTTTGAGTAAAAGTAATATATGAAACATTCTATTTTTCAATTTTGCTAATAAATCTTCGAGTAAGAATTCTTTTGACTTTAACCAAATACACTAGCATTTCCTGGAAGCCAAAAAATGAGCGAAAACATTCTATTGGTACTATAATAATATCAAAAACAGTATGTTAGTTTATTTAACCAACCCAATTTTATTCATACACGCAAGAATTTCTCTTCCACAGAAATTTTCATTTCATATATGTATTGTAAAAAAAAACATTCGTTTGAAATAGGATTTACAAATTATACATTGCCAACTTATAAGGTGTTCACTGTCAATACTCTTTATAGTATTTGTTAAAAAGGTGTATTATAACCATAAAGGCATAATTTATGATAAATTAACAATTAACAATGAAATTAAACTATCTTTCATTAAATAATCTTTCCCTTACGTATCGTTAAAAAACGAATTAAATATTAGCTTTCATATTTTCTTTTTTTCCCCCCTTTTTCAACTAATTTACTACCCTGCTAAATTTTTCGTGATTTGATTAAAAAAGATGTGGATTTTATTAAAAAAAAAATAGTTTTTTAATAGTTTGATAAACCAGATGATAACTTTAATTTACTTCATACAAAATGGTTGGATAAATCTTTTCCTTCCTCACAAATTGTGTGCATGCAATTGGTGTCCTAAGTAAACGTATACAGGCTGATTACAAAGGTGTCGCCCTCTGTGTTCTCGTTTGTCGCCCTCTGTGTTCTTGATTGTTTGCTTTCGTTTTGTACTTCCTGCTACTCATCACAATCAGACTTGGGTTGGTTGCTTTGGGACACACTGGAAGGACACAACAAACCACTGTAGCATTCGTTCAGACATATTTCACCAGTTTAAATAAAACAATTTAAAAATTATTATGAACATGGTTTTTTGATAGCTATACAATTAGAAATACAAAAATTGTAAAGCTTTTACCACATAAAATGTATGTAGTAAAAGTTTACAACAAAGTCATCATACTTAAACCAATAACACCATGAATCGCATGGAAAAACAAACGCTGTCGCCAATCGATTGTCAGAATATTAATGATTCAATAATATTGCAATCGATTAAATATTCAAATTTATATATCTTTATATTCATCAAGTATTAATTTACAGCTTAATCATTTATCACTGGATACTAGCGAAAATATTTCGAAAATCAAACAAACAATTTTGTTACAAATGTTTCAAATTTGAATTGTTTGAATTTTGTACTTTTCCGTGAGTTTTGTCGCAAACAACCTGGGTTTAGCTTTTCGTCATCTTCATGCATTTCAAGTGCACGAATGTACTTGAACTGGTATCAACATCATCCGTGCACCCGTACACTTGAAATGCCTGAAGATGTCGAAAGGCTAAACCCGGGTTGTTAGCAACAAAACTCATGGAAAAGTACAAAATTCAAACAATGCAAATTTGATATTGAAATTCCATCAAGCACCCTCAGTCGAAATCTTTAATGAAATGTTTCAAACATTAAAATAAAATTTAAAATGAGTTTCATTTTTTTTTTTGATTTAGTACGATTAAGTTGTATAAATCTGAACTTTTCAACTCTTTCATCAGATTAAATACGATTAGAAAATTATATTCATAGAGATAATCGACCTTTATTAATTATGCATTCTTTTTTTTTCATCATTAAAACTTTAACTTGATTTATTTTCTCATTATCCTTATAAATATATATACGAAGAAAAGTCGGCTCTAGCAAAGTTTCAACAATGATGTGTTTGATGTTTTTTCGACAGCCTTTGTGTTAATAAATTTTGGTTTTTTTTATTCAATTTATGTTTAATTAACTTTCAATTAACAGGTGGTCGAACGACCTTTCAAAATTCTGATGGATGAAGCTTACTTTCTACATTTATAAACATCATTTATTGACATCATTTTACATTACATAAATTTGGTTTTACAATATATTATACTATAGTTAGATTAAGATATTTATTTATCTTTGGTTTTTTTTAATTTTTTTTTCTTATGCTATATATATATATATGTATATTTAATTAGGGCTTGTTTTACTAGTTGCGTTTAATACTTAAAATAAAACAATGATTCAACATTAATATTATCTAAGCTGAAAAAAAATAAGTTTACTACTGCCAATGTTTGACTGAGCAGCAAAATGTAAAGATAGTATGAATTACGATCAAGAACCGTTGACTTTCCACCACTAACCGTCGGTCGATTCTAAAAGCTACCTACCCGTATAATTTAGCTCAACCGGAAAGAAAAATACTGTACATAAAAAAAAACAAGACGGAAACAGTACTTTACCTGTTCATTCTGCATGCAAGCAATTGCGAAGAGAAAAGATAATGTTACAATCCACTGAGCAAATAATAACGTTTTTTCACCTTAATTTATAAGACTTATCAAAAAGACTTCTGTGATTTAGTGGTTAGAGTTTGTTCCTAAAGATCGAGTTGGTCGGGGCTCAAACTTCGATAACGTTAATATCAAATTCAGATTTTTCAATCCAAATTTGAGATCTTGACGTTAGTATATGTGATGTCATTTTTCTTCTAGTTGATTTATAGTAGCATTATTCCTCGGATGATTTGCTAATTAAAAATATGTTTTGCATTGGCACTAGCTGTCACTCGATATTCGAAAAAAGGTCTTTCAATACATTAATTCTGTCAGTATGTTACAATAAACTATTTATTTATATTTACATCACATATCAAAGTTTCATTTCTTTTGCAATGTGGAAAAAGATTAAAACATTATAAGAAAAAAATATGGTTTACAGAAAGAAGAGAATTTGAGAAAAAAGTATTTGAATGTGTGATATATCCCACAAAATAGCAAAATAAATACCATTATGATTTTTTAATGTTATTAATTTACTTTACGCGGATATTTTACATATTTCATAATTAGTAAAATATAGCAATAGTTATTACGAATATTAATATATATTTAACTGATTCAAAAAATTTGTGCTTTTCATTTAACATCTCAAAATAACTCTTTTAGGCAAACTGTTTGTAAATCAATCGCAAAAGGTTTCTATTCGGAGAAGGTAAAAAAAAAAGTGCTTGTTAAGGACTAACAGTCAACTAATTTCTCCCTGAGGAGTGGATGAGGAACTATAAAAACATCCATTTGTTTGGATACATATTGATCGAAAAGATTAACGTTTGAAACTGTCCATTTAGGATGTTAATCTTTGCCCCGTAGTCGTGTATCGACAGAATTCAAATTGCAATTTTGTTTAATGGATATAATATGATTTTCTTCTGCTACAATTTTTGGGTTAAATATTTTTTCCATGTAACTGAGAAGTGATTTTGAATTTTTTTAAGGTCTTTTGTGTAAAATTCACTAGATATTCTAAACCACAAATAAAATTCACTAGTTAAAATATCGCTGATTATTTAATTCTAACAATTCGTCATCAGTTAGCTGTTTTCAGACGACAAAGGTTAATTGAGTTAAGTATTCGAAACTATTCAGTGTAACATCAGCGCAATAATTACGATTAATAAATCAAACTTTATCAATGGTCCCATTACAATTTGGAGCACAATTATTTCCAGTTTTATTATTTATGATTTGAAAGTCATTGAATATAATAAATTATTTTGATACAATAATTGTGTCTACTTCACAATAATATTCAGTTTTATTAGTTCAGCGTGAAGCGTAATGATAAAGTTTCCGTGACATTGGATTTCGTCAGTGGTGAAAATTTCGTACATCTTCGGCAAAATATTTATTAGTTTCGGTCGGTTTTTAAATTTTAACGCTTATATTTAATTAAATTAAAGTAAGATTAAAATTAATTGGCTAAAAAAATAATAATCGTCAGTGCGCCAAGTACTTGATTTTTTTAATCACTCTGAATCAATTCGAAGAGGCGAAATATCACGATCACCTAAGTTCAAAATTTCAAGCGTTACATTGAAGAATTTATATTACATTTCGAACTTGCCGGTACCAAAACTTGTAACCGCTATGATTAAGCTCTTAACGCTAAGACTCAAAATCGGGCCATTATAAATATCAAAAGTAAATATTTTAAGCTTATGTGGTATGTCAAGTCAATAAATGTCAT
Organism: Himalopsyche kuldschensis; assembly: GCA_028554975.1. Taxonomy (NCBI): domain Eukaryota; kingdom Metazoa; phylum Arthropoda; class Insecta; order Trichoptera; family Rhyacophilidae; genus Himalopsyche; species Himalopsyche kuldschensis. The sequence continues at coordinate 2,855,987 of JAHFWI010000068.1, forward strand.
ACAATTTTATGTAGCAATGTTTCATCAAGAAATTTAATATAACCTCAAAATTAAAAAAACACATCTCCCTTCGCTCATTAGATATAATAAATTATGTAAGAATTGCAAACAAGATCAATTGCTAGACTTTTGTATTATGTATATTATATGGAATTTTCGATAAAATTCTTCAGCTCCATAATTTGTTCACGCGCTGCCGGACAGAATGATTAATGATTAATGATTCAATAAATAATGTTTTTTTTATTAATTTTGTGATCTTTGAAATATTTTGCTGTCATAAGTGTAGCGTAAATATTCTCAAATTTTAGATAAAATCGAATCCGTAGATTTTCAGAGCATAAATAATGTTAGTTAGTGAATAAAACAATACTTCTATAATTCAGTTATACTTATATCTAACCATGAAAATTAATATGAAATAAATTAAATGTGAAAAAAAAACTTCTTCAATCCTATATTTCTATCAAAAAGGTTTAATTGAAGCATTAAACCAACACGTGTTATGTCACATTGCATAATTCAATACACGTGTATTCATATTATTCTTTAGGATTATTGACATGGATAAAAATATATAACAATCATTTATTTAAATCACATTCCTACGGGGTTGATTTCTCGTTTTCCTGTGGTGACATTTTCTATTTGCGAACGGACCTTTATTTGGGTCGAATCGTTTTCAGGAGAGACCTTTTCAGCTTGTATCGTTGCCTTAGCCTTAAATTAGGGCTGTCAGTAATAATACCTTAACTCTTTGAATTCTATTAGGCACGTTATTCAATCTCGTGAAAAGTAATGTTATTTTCTACATTACTTTAAAAAAACATTCATGTTTTGCTGTTCAATTACTGTATTGCGAGATATATAATATAAATCAAGTAATATGTCGGCGCGCACAACCCTCTTTGAAATAATGTCTATTTAAATTAAATCTTTTTTACACTTAAATATGTATTTGTGTAGATTAAAATAAAGGAAAGAGTACTTTTTAAAAATTATAAGCATTGTATCACCAATCGATCGATCTGTTGAATACAATAAACTTACGTACAATTTTAAAATTGAAAAATTAATATCGAACTATTGAGTAATAGAGGCATATTTTTTCTGCAGTGACATTATGCAGCTCTGTATTAAAATACTCTTAAATTTCCACGCCAACAATTACCGCGCAATACTTTATTTTCAAAAATAAAAACACTACAGCACGAAAATTACATTGAAGAAACATATATTATTTATATATTAATTATTATTTTATTAGTTCAATATTATCTGCTTTAAATACCCAAACTTCTACTGTCAACTGAAGTTGACAATGCTCGCTATGAGCTAAACCGGTCCTGATCCAATAAATTTTATGTGGAGAAAGTACTAAAAATGTTTTATTATTTTTATCATTCAATGTATGTCAAACATAACATATTTATCCAATCTATTCATTGTATCAATTAATTTGAAATAAGATGCAGTTTTAGTAGAAAAAATAAATTTCTTTAAATGAGCAGTCAACAATACAAAAAAGTCTTATATTACGCGCAAGTGTCGGCGCTTTGGGTAGTGTCGGGCTCTATACTGAGCGGTAGCGTTACGCGCGCAAATGTCGGCGCGGAAATGTCGGGGTGTCTACTCTCACACCCCTAACATCTCAATGATCGGTCATTCGATAGCATTACTCTTCAAAGGCGATCGCATCGATTGTTGCCTTGCCTTTATTATCACAGAAAGCATTTAAAATAACACCCTCATAAAAACAATCACGGATTTCTAGCATACGTCCGCAACAATACTCATCCGTTTACACATTAAGCCGAGTGTGATGTTTAGCTTTATGATATCAACTTGCGTCATTTAATTTTTCATAAATATGGCAGACGATTTCATCAAAAATCTAAAGTACTCTCTTGGTTTTACAGTCAAGCCACTTTATGGATAGGCCAAAATTCAAATGTTACAATATAAATCAATATCCCATATTCACATATTGCATGGGAAAGGGAAAGAGCTGCGCAAGTCGAATCAACCATTAGATCGATCGGCCACACCAATTTGGTGGCTAATGAGCCCAATAATCAAGCCTTTAATATGCGGAATCCTACAGAGAGCGAGTAGACATCTACATCATGGCAAATAAGTGGATATTACGCACACTTTTGTATTATCAGTCAGTATACACGCAGAAACGTCTGTATTTTTGTTGTGGTTGGTATCGGGCAGAACTTTCTCTATAAAGATTGAGAGTCAATGGTGAATATTATGAATTCATTTGATAAAGATTCATAAAGATCAGGGCCGGTTTCGCTCATTGCGAGAAATTTTAGACTTATCAGTTGATATATTTTATTATATGGTTATATGTATAACAGTTACACTAATAGTGAGGCACACCAATTATCTCCTTTCTCTATCGCAATTTGATTGATACAGGATGTACATACTTAGTAAAAGCCACATTTATATTCGAACTCTGATCGGTTAATCCTAGCTGCTAGCACGTATTGAACAATAAAACACAACTCGACATTCAGCACAACCTGTGTCTTTAGTGAGTACCGCAACATGTATCGATAAATTATTACCCTAATGCCAATTGCGCAGCTCTATCGCATTCAGCAACGCTGTATAACTTATGTGTATTGCACATCACCATCGTTATATCGACATTACCAATGTATCGAGTACCCGTATTACCGACCATCGATTCAGTTCAGCAAATGTATGAAATGTTTACCATCAAAGATTCCTTCATTCTATTAATAGTATTTTATTTTTAATATGAATGAGACTGAAGTTTTTTCACAATTACTTTTATTTATTTTTATAAAAATAGCAAGCTGATCAAGCTGTAAAACTATTAAAAAAAACGTTCAAAGAATAGTTAACAATTCAATAACTAAACTATGTTTGGCTACCAAGCCATAAATGAATCTTTTAATCGAGTATATTTACAATATATGACGTCACAGGCTATTTTTAGGGTGGCACAAAATTCATTTAATATAATCAAAACAACATATTTCGATTAAAGACACATCGGATTCATGTAGATAATCTATGGGAAAGGTCGAGTATTTACGGATGTCATGTAAATGAAATTCAGTAAGGTACCACCTACCTACACTGTCTTCTATTTATTATGATCTCTACAAAATAGAAATTAAAAACTTTTACTTACGCTTAAATCAAAAATGATTTCATATAGCAAAAATACCAATTGAATACATCAAAATTTCAGTCTATGTGTAACAAATAACAAATAACAAAAATTTGTTTTTTTTTTTAAAAACGGCTATTTATCTTTTATCAATGAACTAACATGAAAAATAACACTACCGTATAAAAGTGAATCAAAATCAAGAATTAAGATTTAGATTCAAAACGAAATGTAGAGAATAAGGAAATATGTGAACGAAACGTATACAATACGGTAAAAAAATAACAATGTATTTTAGTTCTACATAAATTATTTTATATATTTGTCTATAGCTATTTCGGCTTACGCCTTCGTCAGAACTATTTCTGACGTAGTAGACAGTAGTTCTGACGAAGACTTAAGCCGAAATAGCTATCAACAAATATATAAAATAATTTATGTAGAAATAAAATAGATTGTTATTTTTCTTACCGTATTATAATGGAGTTCTACCAAGTAAATGCCTACTCAATCAATGAAACCTATACAGTATTAAACTAAATAAACGCAACCTAAAAATTATCGGAATATGTTTCAAATTAAGCTATCGCAAAAATTCATCAATTGTAAAATTAATATACCTTCTCCACCTTAAAGTGAAACCTAAAATTGTATTTGGCTCAATTGAAAACAACATTTCATGCAAGTCTATAATTTATTGCTTAAACGCGTGGAAACCATAGTTAAAAAACCCTTGTTCGTTGTTTAACTTTGTCTGTTTAATATTAAATAATGATTTTAATTTTGTTTGTTTTTATTTTTAAAATTATATTAACCACGTGTAAACAAACGAATGCCACACATCAACGGAAGCCAAACAAATCGTTATTTTAATGAAATGGAGCTACCGATAGATAATAAAATAATAGCATTTTACTTATTGTTGGCCTCAAACTGTCTTTTTACAACCAATGGAAAGAATTACAATATATTAGTTTTACTCTTCACACTAGGGATGAAACTGTTCAGTCTACGTAATCGTTGTATTTTTTCATCCTTAGTCGATAAAATCATAAATATATTCTTCCTTTTACATTCTGAACTTTGTTCGCGTATATACTAAACTGAGAAGAACTGAAATTTTTATTCATCTCACTCACTATATTCACGAATTGATGTGGAAAATTTGAAAATAAAATTCTACACTTCACGAAAAAATTGTAATCAAAGAAGAAAATTGTTTTTGAAGAAGGAAACCAACTCGCGTTCACTTTTTTTGAACGATATTACACTTTTGCACACTCTATCTTTGTGAATAGTTTTATATTAAAACATGTAAAATGTTAACAAGTTACCGAAATATCTTTCATGTTTTCTAGTTGATAATGTGTTAAGAAATATAACCTTTTCTTTTAATTCCTATACAGTAAATTAATTTTCTTACTCACAGTTTTTATTGATTGACATTTTATCACCTTCCATTGTTTCAGAAGTCTCTCGTTTGAAAAAAAAAGTGTTCTAATTTTAAAATTTTAAATATTATTAATGAGAAAGATAATAATTATGTTACTTAACCTAAGAAGGCTAATATATTTTTAGTTATCAGCCCAAAATCATAATTAAGAATCAGTAGTATCGATTGAGACTTCAATTTCGTATTTCATTTATTTTAAATAATGCGGATAATCAAGTATTTGATCCAGTATGTTTCAAATACAAACAGGATAATATTAACGGACGCAATAGACAATTGATTAGCTTTCGGATTCAACTATTTTTTGGTTAATGAAAACATGATCAAATGATGTAATTAATTAATTATTTAATTTGTTAATTAATGGAGGCTATAAAAGGCTTTTTTTAATATTCAGCACGTATAAAAATTCTAAATTTAAAACAGATTTTTTAATTTTAATTTATTCTGGCTCTCTTTATTTGTAACGCCAAATACTTCAACTGTTTACATATTATAGACAATGAGTATATCATCATAAAGTAAAACAGTTAATCGTATGACAATTTGATGTCAACGGTCAAATAAAAGATTGTGTTTTCAAAATTTTCAGCAATATATGGCTTAAGTCCATTAATCAAAAACAAATTTAAAGCAAAGATCATTTTCAACAAAACATAAAGCCAGACAATGCTAAAAACTAAAGTATTTCCCAATAAAATGTGATATTATTTTTATTTTAGTGTTGGAAGGTACAAAGCATTTGAATCCATAAAATTTGATTTTATGAAATTGTTTGTATCGAATAAATAATTTATTGGCGTTATCAATTCCATTACTTTGGCCAGAGCTTGATAAAATGAAATGATAATAATAAAAACAATGTTCTGTAGCCGAATTGTGGCTATCCAGTATTCAGTTTCATTATTAAATTAAAATTAATCATTTTAGCTTTACTATGCATTCCACGTGTAAAGGTTTTTGGCATATTTCATCGGAATTAAATATGCCTTGAATTTCTATTTAGTCGTGTTAATAGCTGAGGGTTTTTAGCAAAAACTATTCTAGTTACTATTCAGTGGTTCACCATTTCTTTTGAGAAAAAAAATGAAATAACAGATGTGTCAGTGATGTGTTCATCTTTCTTTGTCTACCCTTTACCCAATTCGGTGAGATATAGATAAAGAGAGCGATTTGCTTACTAGTTTGCTCTTGTCCTATAATGAATGATTGAAAAACTGATTTTACTGTAAAAAAATCTATTATTGATGTGAAATAATGATTCCATATTCAGTTCATAGGTAATAGTTTTCTAAATATATGTAATCAGACTTAATTAATTTTTAAAATGAATTTCCAACAATTTACCAACCAATCCATCGAAAGTATTAAGAGAAAGTTTTTACAATATGCTCATTATTACATAAACACCAAATTAAAAGCGTCTTATTTGCACATTAACCGTGGAGCTTTTTATTTGATTTCTAATCTGTATTCTCATATCAATAAAAGCGTTCTTCTTTCCGTACAATCGTTTGCCTCTTGCATTTTCGCAACATTCTTAAGGCGCCAGCACCCTATAAATCTCACCAAGCTATATGAATTAAATAAATTTCAGAATCTGTTAGCCGTAATAAATTTGCTAGAAATTTTAAAACAAAACAAAACAGTTACACATTCGCTTAGTCTTCCCATAAATCAAGCTCATAATTACGTATCTTTGCGAAAGAGCAACGTCTTGTTTTGTTTGAGAATTTCTTCACACCTAAGGTTCTTAAATGCATTAATTTAGTCGTTATTTTTAATGTAAAAATATTTGTATGCTGCAAAATAATTTTATCATTAAATTTAGCATCGATGATTATGTATTTATTTAATGACTAATACAGTAATTATACAAAATTATGAAAGACATGCGACGATGTATGTTAAGTATACTCTCGTTCCAATCAAGAATTCAGTAACTCACCTAACAAAGTTTTGAGAAAAATGACATATTGTGTTTTTTAAGTTTTAGTATTTTGAAGCCGTTGATGCGAAAATTAACTAATTTCGGATATACTTTTCAACTTCGTCGGCTTCTAATAAGCCATCACAATATTTTCAGTTACTAAGCATGATGTGTCAATCAATCACTCAAACTCTATTTTTATTTTCCTCCAGATGTAATTAGCTTAGAATAATTAGCATAATGATAGTTAATAGTTCTCTATTTTTTACAGAATTTATGGTCAAGTTTTTATGTTTGCAGTACTAAAGTAATTGTGGAAAAAATGAAAACATCGGTGTCATTATTTATTTTCATTTAAAATCTTTTGAAAAACAATATATTAGTGTGTCCGTGTGGACATTCGATCTTTGACTGCTCATTCAATCAAGACTAAAGCCCTTGTTGAAACTCAATATATCACAAAAACATATCAGCCAACTGTTTTCTTTTATATTAAATTAATCTTCTTTTTACAAATTAACATGATATTCTAGTATGCCCTACGCTTCTGACGTTATTGCGTATTCGAAAAACGATCGTTAGAAATGGCAGCAAATTTACCATATTTATATTGAATCATTATATAATTTGCTTATTTGTACTATTCTGTTGTGCTAAATTGTTGTACTTTTAATAAAAATAAACAATTAAAAGCAGATTTTAACTGCATAAAATTTGTTTCCACGCAATGGAAAAAACATTGAATATGAATATGTTTTTCTTGGCTTAATCATATCGCTTTTTCTATTTGACTCACAGTTTGACTATTTTTAATTTATCCACTACTTTGCCACAATGCGATGCGATGAAAAGGAAGCATGGACAGAGTGAAATAAAATATTTGTGTATCCCAAAATACGAGGATCATCTTCAAGGGGTATAAATCTTCGTTTGTTTGCCTATCCCTACACGCCTTACACTCTCATTTTTCATTATTCTTAATGCCTCTCAAGCTACGAGAATGCAAACTATAACTAAATATGCCATTGTTACCAGTATCTGTATAGTATTTCTAATAAAAAAGCTTACACTGAATGATCGCTTTTATATTATCAATATTGATGTAACTCCACACAAAGAAATAATTCTTTTATTATTTTTTCTGATTCAAGGTTTTTTTTTCTTCTGTGGTATTTTTAACTATAATATATTGATTTCAAATTGCGAATCATATTTGAGAGCTGAAAATAATTTCTGCAAATCGTTTTTCTTTGCAAGTACTTATAATAATATACATCTAGTTGATTTTCGTAATTACTTTTAAAAGTAAGCTTTTTATATTAGTGTCTATAAAAATCGTTCTTTTGTTTATGAAATATTATTTACAAATACCATTAAAGAAAATTACCTTTCTTGTAAATGCATATTAACGATAGACCGATATTTAATTTTTCTATTATGAAATCGTAAGAATTTATAACTTAACAAAATACAACAAAAAAATGTTTATATTCGTTTCATAAAATTAAAATCGGCAAATCAAAATAGAAGTCTTTATTATTTGTAATATAAATAAATGAATTTGGATTCATTAGTGAAATTTCACAAAGCACTATTACTTATTTACTTTTTGGAGTATGAATAATTTTATTTGTAAAAATCTCTCAATATTTTGTCCTGACGATGGCACTAATTAAATTTTATCAGCAATTTTATTTGATGATTTATTGATATAAACTTATCAAAGTATATAAAATTAAACTTAAAGTGAAGGTCATTAATTTATTTTCTAAAATTATGTTTTATGTTTTTTTGTACGACATTTAAAAGCCTCAAAGATCCTTCAGAATGGTTATTTTAATATTTGATAAACTAGAAAAAATATGAAATCTATTAAAAATATATGTATAGTTCATTTGTGTCATTCGCCGCAAAAGAAAAAAACTGCAATCTTTATATTAAAAATATGCAAAACTGTAGCTTAAAAATAACATCGTATAGTAAGTAGTATAGCATAGTATTTTTTACTGAACTGTGACAGATGTTCACCAAACTGTGCCGGAAAAGCTCACAAAATGTTGGCGATATAGAATATTCTTTTTCATTTTTTGCATTGCCATTCACACACAAATAAACATTAATCAATTATTGCTAATAATTAAATGATTACATTTTTAGAAACCCCCTTTTTATTTTAAGTACCTTACATAAATTACAATGATCTTTCTTATTTACGTATTGTGTTATAAGAAGTGACACGTGTTTTGCTTCTTTGACAAGCATCTCCAGATTTCATATAATAAAAAGATTCCATCGAAAGTACCATAAATCAATTCTATGGTGTGAACCGTCTCAATAAAAAGTATTTTTTTAACTGGCTTAGTTTAATGTGAGCATTTTCAACTACATACTACCAAATAATAGCTGATACCATAATTTTTTCATTCTCAAAAATACTTTTTAATAACTGAACTGAAAGCGTTTCCTGAATCTAAAATTGAATTTGATTGCTTGGTTAATTTATTTCGTATCATTGTCATTGATTATTCCAGGCGTAAAGCTAAGTGACCAACTTCGTTGAATTCGGTGGCAATGTTTACTAGTTTGAATCTCAGAACGGGGACAATCATATGAGAGTCTGATTAACTCACCGCTATCCCTGCCTTCGGATTGCCCTTCTATCTTTACTGTCTCTTGATTTATCATGGTGAAAATTCTGTTGAAATAAGTACTTTGAGAATTCACATGCACAAAATTTTAAGCTTACGTGGCTAATGGCTAAATAAAATTACATCAAAATGGTTGTTTATCATTCCAGTATGTTCCAGCAAAGTTTTCATCCAATAAAGATTCCATAGCAAAAAATCAAATCAGGCGCTTCAAATATCGCCAAAAATATACTTTGATTGGCCTGTTCGTATTCGATTTGAAAATAAACACTCAATATAAATGAAAACAATCAATACAATATTTTACTCAGAATGACCATACAAATTATAGATGCGTATGCATAGCAAAAAAATTACACTGGTTTTAAATATCAATTCTAAATAAGCCAATGTAGCACAGGTAGTTCTCACAGCAAAATATGTTGATGAAATTGTTCGTAAACTTCCGCTCAGTTAATACGAGTACATTGGGTTGCTCAAAAGGGATTTTCGAACGTGTTCCATTTTGCATATTTTCCGTTTTTGATAGTTTTTTTGTTTTCCCGCCACGCGTCGCTAGTGATCGCAACGCTCAAGTGCGTCAAGTGTCAAAGTGCTGCCGCCAGATGGTACTGCGTAAATTTTATCATTCGGAATTCGAAAAAATCTCGAACGCTTTTCAATATTGGCTGGAATTTTTTTGTCAAAAATACCGTCAATGGCAAGTGGTGTGAATTTTAGAATGGGAACATTTCAATCCAATCATTCTTACAGCGTGAAAATCTTCTATCTAAGTTCTATATATGGGTTTGAATGATATTTTCTATTTAAAGGAATCGCATTTAAATAATTTCGTATTTTTGTACTTTTAATATGTAAATGTACCAGTAGCTGACCGTTTAAGAGAAAATTTCAATAAAAATAACGATTAAGGTTTAGCATTGTACCGAATGATGGCAAAGCAAGTATACTCATATTGGATCATATGTCTTAATTAATATTATGTAACAAAAAATATGAAAGGGCCTGCTTAAAAAAAGTTGTGTTAAATTATTTAAAGCCATGTTTCTGTTTCAGTAGTTGACCATCTCACATATTGAAAAATCCAGTAGTTGACCATGTCTAATCAGGGGAAAAGAAATGAGAAATAATACACTTTCCTCACTAGGTATTGTTTTCAAATGGCCAACCTGACACTCCATTGGCTATATGGTGATGTGTTAGTGGCTCATTCTAACCACAGATGCCTTCCTTAACTTGTCTGAACTTTACAATTTAGAGCAATCCCGCATCTGCATTTCTTATTTTGGGCCATTTTATTCTCAAAGGGTCAACTACTGGTACATGGTCAACTACTAGTACATTTCCCTTATACTGATGATTCAATTATTTTTTTTAAGGACGTGGATGTCTTTTATAATTCAAACGTATTTAGCTTCATCTATTGCATTCGGGATAAATTGTTTTGTCGGTTGTCAGTAGTATAATAATGCCACATTTATATTACAGTGTTAAATGTGTTAATAAAAGAGGTTATGTCACGTTTGGTTACAAAAAAACAAAACTCAACATATATTGTCAGTGGCGTTATCTTTAGTTAGCTACCAAAAAGCCTAATTTAGAGCAGAGGCTTAAAGCGGAGCTTAGCACAAGAATTTGAAGTAGTTTAGCAATGTTATTTGACCCAGAGTAGGAGCAAACTTTTTTTGTATGGTTTCACTTTTCCAACTATTTTTTTAAATAGTTTAAAACATATCCTAAATTCATATGAATGTTTAGTCCTAATTAAAACTGTTTATCCGGAGCACAGCGCTGAGCTAGGGTAACTTATCATGAATTATCATATATAATTATAACAAGTTAAACAATCTATCGACTGCATAATCCAAAAATCAGCTAACTTTACTTGGGAAAATTTTCAATTCAGAAACGCTTCACTGCTTTTTTTACCTATAAATTAAAGCCAAGATGTTTATGTATCTTGAAATAATCAATGTCCACTTCATGTAAGACATATTGAGTTTTTCTATATCCTGATAAACTTGGTCCAATTGGAGTTTGCCGGTTTGCAAACTTAGCAGCCGATATGTAAATTTTTCTGAAAATATTTACATTTGGTAAAATTAACAGAGTTGGTTTGATTTAAAATGAAGTGAACGAAGCAAACTATAATGAACGTGCATAACTCAAAACTTTCATTTTATTTAAATTCCAAGACAAAACCACTGAAATGTTGAATCAAGTAAACACTAAACTTCTAATCCATTTTAGTATTTTTGTGTAATTAAGTGCTGATTTATTTTATTTATAAGTGCTCGATATAATGGCGGATATAAATCATTTGTAATCTCCATTATTTTCAATATTGTTCATAAATTTTATGAACGTGTTGAAATAGCAACACAATGGGATTTCTGCTTTCGTATAATATGTACTGAAATCGGACGTGAAATAGATGCCTCTCTAGATATTATTAATTGCTTCATTTACTTTGTTGGAACTATTTCCCAACACTATTTATTTAAATACGAAAATGTTTTTCAATCTCCTTTAACACTACTGCGGTCATATTTTCAAACAATACTTTCGCAAAATTGCTTACATATGTTCTACAAGTTGTTATTCATTTTACTGGTACTATATAAATGATCATTTTCAAAAAAAATCGTCGTTTCTAGATCACAAGATCGGATAAAAAACGAGTGAACTGAATTTATCGCAACAAACAATTTTTTTGAAGGTGTTCACTGTCAATACTTGTTGGAATGGCATTATAATAAAAATTATAAAACATTTTTAGTACTTTTCCACATAAAATTTATTGGATCAGGACCGGTTTCGTTCATGGCGAGCATTGTCAACTGATTCATCAGTTTTCATCATGACAATACTCGCCATGAGCGAAACCGGTCCTTATCCAATATTTTTTTTGTCGAAAAAGTACTAAAAATGTTTTATTATTTTTTTACATACAAATTTATTGAATTAAAATCAGATTAATTTCGCTTAAGTTACCTATCTGATATATTTACATTCTAACTGAACAAAATAATGCCAAAATAGCCCTCAATTATATTGCATTAATCTTGTGGCACATTTTTGCTATTTTTAAAGGATTTCTTTCAAATAAATTTCAATTCATGAACAGTTCATAGTTTTTTTTATGCATAAAGTATCGCTCAAAGAACAGCCATCGAGAAATCTATCCTGAGCTTAAGAATCGAAGTCATCAACAGTCAATTCTGCTTATGCAACATTTTTTTTTTTTCTGAAAACAAACACATCGATTTATTTATAAAAAAGCATTAGTTTTTTATGTTAATGACTACAAGTAAGTCTGAGTTTTAAGAGAGGTCCTCACACGGGCCTCTTTAACTACTTTGATCATTTAAATTGATCATTCGTCCTCAAATCCACTCAGTACTCAGTTGTCAGTGTGTCGTTTTTTCTTGCAGTCCCGAATTAATTTCATACAAAACACGCAAAAATAGACAGCATCGAACGTTTCTCTATGCATCATTTTACCGTTTATTAATCGTTTTAATTTCGCAGCCAAAAAACAAATGACGATGAAAAATAATATACAATACATGTTAAATTTATTTTTTGTCTCAATACAGCTTCCTTTTTTATTTTGTTACGATATTTTTCATTTAAGCGAATTGATTTATACCTGAAATATGTATCATTTTTAGAATATGTATGTGCATACATATTAAACGTTTAAATATTATTTAATTTATTCTATAAGCCCGCATTCATAGTCTATTTCTACAGGTCCGTTCAAAAACTATAGATCGAGGTTTCACTGTATTTGGATAGATTAACGTACTACGGAGTACGGTAATCTTGCATTAATTTAAACCATACATGGGCGTTTACCGGCCCGCCTGGCTATTTTGTCCGGCCCTTATACATCTGGGAAAAATAATTGGAAAAAAATTTAATAGTTCTAGGGAAGATTTTTTTTTTTAAAACCATTTTCCTAGTCTATCAGCTCAAACAAACAACATATATACAGTCGTGGCAATAGAAATCCGCGCACCCTTCACAATTCTATTCATTTGCGAAAATTTCCTCGAAATCTTTACCGATTTCCATTTTTTTCCTTTCCGATTGTAAAGTAAACTAGTAGCCATATTTTGAAAAGCATGTGAGATTTGAAGGCTTCCACAGCTGTTTCGGATTTCTTTTGGCGCGACTGTAATTCTTATGGAGATGAACTGAAGGCACTAATAGAGCAATATGATACAGGGCTTGCTGACTTCCAAAACAAAGACTCCACATTCGCTATATTTGCTCGTCCGATAGATTCAGATGTAAAAAATGTGCCAGCAAATTTGCAGATAGAACTTATTGAGCTTTAGGGGGATTTATTGCTATAACCACAATTTAACAACATTGCTTTGACGGATTTTATAAATTATATTTGGTGGATGAAAAATATACAAATGTACGCGCATTTGCAAGAAAAATCATTTGTATTTTCGGCAGCACATATACCTGCGATCCGTTTTTTTCGAGGATGAAACACACTAAATCAAAAATTCTAACGAGGATAACAAATGAAAATCTCGAAAATTCTATGCGATTATCCTTAAGCAATATCATCGCCAATATGGAGAGTCCTTGTAATTCAAGTACAAGGCCAATCTTACTTCCACACTCAGCCACACTAAATTTTGTAATCAGTAATATTAATATTATGTCGTTCATTATATAAATAAAAAATATATAAGATGTATCAACGTGTTTTATCGAATTAAATATAACTTATGGGTAGTAATTTGGTCCGGCCCTTGACTCGAAGACGGAATGACAATCCGGCCCCAGACCTAGGAAAGGTTGCCCATGCCTGATTTAAACCATTCAATAATAACTAAGAGCATGATATATATGAATGATATGATAATATATTACACTGTCTGAATTAAAGAATGAAGAAAGTTGTGTTTGTGAACTATGTGTCCCGTGTAGGTTTGTATCAGTCCAGGTATTGGGCGACGTGATTTCATTTGAATATTAATTATTAAATACATTATGGAAATCATCTACGCATAAATGATGAATGATTTACTGACAAACACGAAACGTGAAATCTCAACTATTTTTTTTTTTAATAAATGGATTGCAATAACATTTTTAAGAAATTATTATTTAAATTATAAACCATTTATACCCGCGTTTTGTTCCTAAATATTTTCTGAAACTGAACTGGAATCACACGACACTTTTCAATATTCCAACAAATTGTCTTTTATTGGAAATATTTTATTTTAGTTTATCATTTTTCAGTAAATTTCTAAAATATATCACGTTATTGCTCCTTAAAATACTTTTCATTCCTAATTTGTTTATCTTTTGAATACAAGTGTGCGTTTATAAATATATTGCAAATATCAGGTATCTTAAAACTATTCTCACCCATTGATTTTTTCACAAGAGAGCTGCATTATATTGTATACGTGACTTTTAATTCAACTTCTCTTCTCACGCCATCTCCGTTTTGAATACCGGGAAAATTTCAACCGTTCGGCGACCAAAATATGTATTCTTAGCTTCATTCATCAATTTGATTAAAATCATTAATAGCCTCTGTCAAAAACGCAAAACCTATTTCACTTATAAAACAAGTTTCCCTTCTGGAATTCATTTACTATTTAAAATAACATGCTTTTAATATAGCATTAATATTAAGAATCAATACACTATTCAGTCTGACTCATAGTCTGACTCCAGCATTTACCAAAAACACGACACCAACTCTGACTCCGACTCCAGCATTGACTAAAAAACGACTCCGACTCCTAGTGAAAAAAAGTTTATTTTCGTCATTTTTTTTCTTTATTTATCTGTATTCAATTAAACTTCAACAAACAATCTGGCCAAAAGCCAAATTTGACATATTATATGCAAAAATAAAAAGTTCAAACTCTTCAAAATTTTCGACTACCGAGTACGACTCGTGCCAAAATGGCGCGACGACTCCGACTCCTCAGCCCTGATTTTTACAAATAATAAACTTCTACATAGTAACTGCCGAATTCATCCAAAGTATGCTATATATTATATTTATAAATATGAAATATATTACTTGGAATAAATTTTATAATTTACATACAAATTAGAACCGTCCACCAGTTGTTACCATTTGCAATATACTAAACCGGTTATGGATACAATATATAAAGTTGTGAAATAATTTCAATAAGTGTGTTTATAAAAAAAAAAAAAAAGATGTTAGTCTGTTCATGAACCTGAACATACTAGATATAATTTTTTGAACAATTCAGATAGGGTTTATATGTACATGACACGCAACGGAAGTAGCCTATTTACTTGTTTTCTTTGGCTTCTAATGTGTACGTGTATATGCCCGGAAAGCCAACAGCATTACACACAATAGCAAAGGTAAAAATAAATTACGTACCCTTTAGTTGAATGTAAATTGTGCATTATAAATTTGAATCCAGCGCAATAATATAGAGCCTTCTCTTTCAGTGTTAAAATTTATGGGACATCACAATAATCGGGGTCGAACTCGGAAGACTTCTAAAATAGAATATCTCAAATTTATTACATAACTTGAATTGAATTGACAGTTACTGTTTGTTAAAAAAAGGAAGCTTGTCATTATAAAAAAAGGATCGCCAGATATTACCGAAGCTCTTTTAATGATTCCCTATAAAAAAAACTTATACGTTACTCCCGTATACTACATAAGTTGCAGAAAATGAAAAGCATTTGCTATCTTCAGTACTACGTTGGGTAGAAAAATGTACTGCAGCTTCGATAGAAGAATGCACAGAAAGAAGAAAAGTTACACATTCAATACACAAGCATTTAATATGTAATTAATATCACCTCTTAACAAATGACATTGAAGTTATCATTCAAAATAAAATACATTAATTTTACATTTCATAATTCATTTTTATTTAATTGTAAAATATTATAGAACACAATTCTTAAAATATTATATACGCTAGTTAACATCCGTTTTACCGATGGCGTGGTGTCACAACAATTATATCATTGTACAACCATTTTATAGCGAAATTCTTTACATAAATGTATTCTATTCTTTTATCATCGTTTCAAAAACAACAAAGAACACTTTTTTCTGTAAAATATAAAATTTACAATACTCTTTTATCCTATTTTCTGTGTCTACCTTTTTTATATACATAGGTAAGATTTTCTGTTCGCAAAAGTTATAAGCCCAAAATGTTTTTAAATATTTTTTGTGTATACTAACATACAAGTAATGTTTAGGTCGCAATTTCATGCATATAAGTTATTAATGTATGATGAAATAATAATTAATTTCACATAATATTTTTTTATGTTAAATTATGCATATTTAATTCTACATACATATATTTTATATACTATTAATATTATGGAAAAATGAAAGCACCGAAGCACTCGTATTAAAATCATTTCAATTTGATGTACACATTTGGATTGGATGCGTTTTGTGGAAATTCATTGTTAATATGAAAATAAATTATTTGACTTTGCTTTTCATGAGTTACAATAAATGACAATTGTATCGCTTCTTTGATAAATTTATCTTTGAATCAAATTCCGAACTACTTGTAAGGTAACACAATCAGTGGAATAACAAAGTTATTAAATTAAATTGTTTATTACATATATTATTATTATTTCAGTTAGAGATAAAAGTAAAAATAGTTTTCGTTTGTCGCCTTTGCATTAACATCATTACGTAATTAAAACAACTTTGACCTGACTAGGACCGTAGTAATATTCAACGAATATTTCATAAAACTTTATTTAACCGATAGGAATATAAGCTAGCAAACATGTTATGTAGTTTCAGGAACAAAGTAATATTAACAACTTTACAATAAAGTGAGACCTACACAATTTTGGTACGTATTTGAGGCTACTTCCAGCATTAGAAGTTTCCATCCAATATATCCGTTTTATACACGTTGTTGCAATGGGCTATGTTGGTAACTTGTGCCTGTTTCACATATGATCGAAAATATGGCCATGTTTTGTTTGACAAATAATTGACATCAATATATTACAATTTCGTCATCATATTTGAAGTAGATAATTTTATTAATACATACAGCGGTATTATTGTTGACAGTTGTTATATGTAAATTATTGAACCCAACAAAAAATATGTACATTTCAAACATTTTTAATTTCAGAGAGGTTATTATATAGATAGTAAATATCTTGACAACAATGATGTAACGAAAAAGCATTTCAGAAATTAATACAAAATCTGAGTTGAATTGCAATTTGGAACATATGAACCACAGTATGAGCGTTGAAGATTACTTAAATAAAACACATTTTATATCACTACTCTTACACATATTCTAATAAAGATCAGAACAGGTTTCGCTCATCCCGAACATTGTCAATTGGTGACTCTCGTTCTCTCGCACAATGCGTGCGATGAGCGAAACCGATCCTGATCAGAATAAATGTGGAAGTACATACATAGTTCTTTATAATGTGTTGTATTTATTAAAATTTTAAATAATGCTTCTCCACCAATTTGTGTCTGTTAATACCTTAAAAGTAGTAAAAGATTACATTGTCAAATTTATAATATTTCATACATAATAGACACGTAATGTTATATTGGTAACTAGCATGGGATATACTCAAACACCCATGACAGCAGATTCTCAAAAAATAACATTTAATTTTACCATTCCGGGTTCAGCTCTGCATATTTTTTACCTTTCCACTCTTAGCACTAGAATATCTCGTAGACTTCTCCAGTTCCCATGCATTTGCGTATTAAATGCACCAAGAGTCTCCCAAGGGTACGATTTCTCTTATTTTATAGGAAATTCTGTCGGTAAATACATTCCACAAGACCTGAATTTACATATTAATACTATAAGACCTCGCTTTACGCTCTGGACGCGATTCTCAATACAGAGAGACCTCAGCCAGAGATCAAATGACTCCTTTGTTATGAATAGTGATTATAAAAAAGCTTATTCAAAATGTCTTCAACTTTCTAGGTGAGCTCTTCAAAATGCAAAGTATAAAATATTGAATTAAGTCGCAAGTTTCTGCAGAATATTTCTTTGCGTTTACATTAATTTACTCTTGTTAATTATTAAATCGTTACCTCACTTTGAAATTTTTTCCTAAAATGACTTTTTGGACGGAAAACTTGTATTTACCACATTCTATCATATATATGAATTTCAGAAATATCTATGGTTGAATAACGTAGTTAGCAGAATTCCAGAGCTGCACTGCATCTGCACACTTGTTTTACTAAATTTATTTGACAAAGTTCTATGAAAGTGAAGAGTTGTGAAAAATATGCTTAAAATAAGTAATTTAAAACATTTGTATTTGCTCATTGTTACGAGTGAATTTTTAATCAATCAAAACTTCAAACGCTCATATCTCAAAACAGTGTCAAGAGCAGTTAGAACCTTTTCAAAGTAAGGTGTCGAAATAGTGATCAAATAAGTGAAACACGTGCCATTAATTGATTTATCAATGTTATATTGAAAGTGGAAATCCATAAAGTAACTGCAGGATAGACTGGAAAACGAAATTACTTTATCCTGAAAACAAAAGTGTGCATAAGACTTTTATATTTTATAGCGATATTAATTTAATAAATTTCTGGTTGAACTCTAGTAGAATACAAACTAGTTTATGGCAACGTTTTCAATTTAATACTATCCTAACTTATATCACGTAGAGTTTCAGAGTGTGTTACTCGGTACTAAATCAAAAAGTTAAGCTAGGGTATTAACTCTCACTTAAATGATAACGTTTATATTTGTTTTCTCATTAAATAAGTGCAGTTCTCTGTTGACCTACTACGTTAAAGTCATATTTATAAATTATCATTTACAGTTATTGGTTTAGTTTTTTTCATACAATTGTAAAACGAATAAAATATGTAATAATCTTTAAATGTTAATGGTAACAATGATCAGTCTCTCTCTATTCGGAGCATAAAGCCACCACAAAATGTCTACGCGGCTCTTAGTCCCCTGGTCCGTTGTTATATGTAAATTATTGAACCCAACAAAAAATATGTACATTTCAAACATTTTTAATTTCAGAGAGGTTATTATATAGATAGTAAATATCTTGACAACAATGATGTAACGAAAAAGCATTTCAGAAATTAATACAAAATCTGAGTTGAATTGCAATTTGGAACATATGAACCACAGTATGAGCGTTGAAGATTACTTAAATAAAACACATTTTATATCACTACTCTTACACATATTCTAATAAAGATCAGAACAGGTTTCGCTCATCCCGAACATTGTCAATTGGTGACTCTCGTTCTCTCGCACAATGCGTGCGATGAGCGAAACCGATCCTGATCAGAATAAATGTGGAAGTACATACATAGTTCTTTATAATGTGTTGTATTTATTAAAATTTTAAATAATGCTTCTCCACCAATTTGTGTCTGTTAATACCTTAAAAGTAGTAAAAGATTACATTGTCAAATTTATAATATTTCATACATAATAGACACGTAATGTTATATTGGTAACTAGCATGGGATATACTCAAACACCCATGACAGCAGATTCTCAAAAAAATAACATTTAATTTTACCATTCCGGGTTCAGCTCTGCATATTTTTTACCTTTCCACTCTTAGCACTAGAATATCTCGTAGACTTCTCCAGTTCCCATGCATTTGCGTATTAAATGCACCAAGAGTCTAAACAAGGGTACGATTTCTCTTATTTTATAGGAAATTCTGTCGGTAAATACATTCCACAAGACCTGAATTTACATATTAATACTATAAGACCTCGCTTTACGCTCTGGACGCGATTCTCAATACAGAGAGACCTCAGCCAGAGATCAAATGACTCCTTTGTTATGAATAGTGATTATAAAAAAGCTTATTCAAAATGTCTTCAACTTTCTAGGTGAGCTCTTCAAAATGCAAAGTATAAAATATTGAATTAAGTCGCAAGTTTCTGCAGAATATTTCTTTGCGTTTACATTAATTTACTCTTGTTAATTATTAAATCGTTACCTCACTTTGAAATTTTTTGCCTAAAATGACTTTTTGGACGGAAAACTTGTATTTACCACATTCTATCATATATATGAATTTCAGAAATATCTATGGTTGAATAACGTAGTTAGCAGAATTCCAGAGCTGCACTGCATCTGCACACTTGTTTTACTAAATTTATTTGACAAAGTTCTATGAAAGTGAAGAGTTGTGAAAAAATATGCTTAAAATAAGTAATTTAAAACATTTGTATTTGCTCATTGTTACGAGTGAATTTTAATCAATCAAAACTTCAAACGCTCATATCTCAAAACAGTGTCAAGAGCAGTTAGAACCTTTTCAAAGTAAGGTGTCGAAATAGTGATCAAATAAGTGAAACACGTGCCATTAATTGATTTATCAATGTTATATTGAAAGTGGAAATCCATAAAGTAACTGCAGGATAGACTGGAAAAACGAAATTACTTTATCCTGAAAACAAAAGTGTGCATAAGACTTTTATATTTTATAGCGATATTAATTTAATAAATTTCTGGTTGAACTCTAGTAGAATACAAACTAGTTTATGGCAACGTTTTCAATTTAATACTATCCTAACTTATATCACGTAGAGTTTCAGAGTGTGTTACTCGGTACTAAATCAAAAAGTTAAGCTAGGGTATTAACTCTCACTTAAATGATAACGTTTATATTTGTTTTCTCATTAAATAAGTGCAGTTCTCTGTTGACCTACTACGTTAAAGTCATATTTATAAATTATCATTTACAGTTATTGGTTTAGTTTTTTTCATACAATTGTAAAACGAATAAAATATGTAATAATCTTTAAATGTTAATGGTAACAATGATCAGTCTCTCTCTATTCGGAGCATAAAGCCACCACAAAATGTCTACGCGGCTCTTAGTCCCCTGGTCCGAAACTTTAAACATCTTTTTATCGAAAAAAAAAATGATCGGATGATAAATGGATGGTTAAAAATTTACTCATTTAGGACAAAGCTCTTGCCACTAGACCAAAGATGAATTATTGCTTCTATGCTGCTGCTATGATGCTACGACATAGTGCATAACATTAGCAGAGTAGATGGAGGCTTTCTTCCAATACAACCAATAATGATAATTTTGATTAAACTTATTTATCAACTCAACCAAGCAAAATACAAAATATCCAATCTTTTTTAATATTTAGGAAATGCGTTGCGAGCTTTCACATATTAATGTTATCAAGATCGAGCATCGCATTACGGAATAAAGCTTCGTTGTAAAAGTTCACTTAAACAAAATCTACCATCAGAGCTTGGAAACTTTTCTCTTTCGCTTAATGTCCTAACTTTTACAATATTTCCAAAGAAGTCATTTAGGGAGCTACAGGCCTATATGATATTTTACCACTTTTCTTACACTTTTCTTACATTTTCCGTAATGTGGCAAAATTTTGTCACTTCTTTAAACAATGCTATCGGAAAATTGTGTTAAAATATAGTTTGCTAATTTTTTTAAATAAATATTTTCTACTATTTATTAATACTTTACTTTTTATTTTAAGGCTTCATAAAAAAATATCACTGTCGAAAAAAAGGACTATTTTAAGCTCTTCAAAAATTATATAATACGTACTAAATTTCAAGAGGAATTTTCTACACCATTCCTTGTTGGACTGTACTCGGAGTAATAAAGTAGTAGAGGTTATACATATGTGGGTGTGCGCTGTTTAACATCAGATCTGATCTATTCATAGAAATAGCGTTTACACTCTGGTTAAAACAAAATATTCTACCATCGGACAAAAAATGTTTTTAGGAAAATAACATAGTAAACACGTGGTAAATTTTTATTTTAATTCATTTTCTCGTCCACGGTACGGTACTATATAGGGTACAAGAATATCGCACATACATTGAGACGACCTGGATTCGGGTTCCCTCGTTAAATGAGAGAGAATCTACATACTTCCGTCACTCAGGGAACTTAGGGATAGGAGAGGAATAATTAGGATGCTCTCTCATTTAACGAAATTTCAATTGGCGCCCCACGTTGGTCGCCAATTGAGATGACCTGGATTCGGGCTCCCTCGTTAAATGAGAGAGAACCTACTTCCGTCACTCGGGGATAGGAACTTAGGGATAGAAGAGGGATAATTAGGATGCTCTTAGTAAAACGAACTCAGACTGTCAAACACAGTGCGAGAAGCACGCACATTTATTTTACACAGAATTTACACACGATTATTGGATACAATAATGTTTATAAAAAAAAGCAAGCACTAGAAGGTAGTTTTTGATACAAAATAATATTTGTAGAGTAAGTACGAGAAGTTAGTTTTTAAACGATACAACACAATTAAAAAAAATAAACAATAGAAGTCAGGTCTAGACGAGACCATAGCAACATTTGAAACAGCAAGCACTGGAAGTTAAGTTTACACGATACACAATAATATTTGTATAACAAGCCCGAGACGTTAGGTTTACGACGAGACCATAACAATTTACGATTTGCGATTCGCGGTACCGATATCAGGATTGGGAATATGCGGATTCCAGGGGGAGAAGAAGATTTTGAGTCTGATGGCAACTTGCTCAAGACTTGATTTTCACCAAGATTTATATGTCACAAGTGCTTCTCATTGCTCTAGTCTCTGACTGGGATAGGTTTGGGAGCAGAGGGCAACTAATCCAATTCTTTAATTATGGGAGGCGAAGCCGTCGACCAAGTTAAAAGCTTTATATGGCTGTATAGTGCACACTCCAAGCTCCGCAAAACCTGCAGACCGATTGACTGAAAAACCCGCTCTTATGTGCCCCATATCGGTCGGTTGTAGCGAGCGACGCCTCCGTAGGCCATGGTCCGAATGGAGCAGAAGTTGCGTCCACGGTACCATTTTAGAGGAGGCTGCGTGAAATACCACGTATCTTACGCAGCCCGGGCGAAAGAGATAGAGCGATAGTTAGAGTGAGAAAGCTGTGCGTATACATCCCAGGTGTCGTTGCGCCTGGATGTCGCTTTTACAAATATTAAACAAATTACTCTATATTGGATCGCTATAGATTTCAATATAGAGTATTATTAGACTGAATTTAATTTCCTGATATCGATTTAAACTCATAGACTGAGGTGACAAATAGATCGTTCGAGAGAGTTCTGATGACCTTACATATATGGCGGTGTCAACATAGATTGTGTTGCCGTATACTTTATGCGATGTTTGCAACTACAACATTGACTTGCCGCCATTCTGTGGTCAAAGTCTTGAATCTTTAGCTATTATTCCATTATATCTTCGTCTAAAATGGTCACAAGCAATCTAGTTTTCATACATATATAAGCCGCAATAAAAATATCTTGACACTTCTTCGGTTCTTTCTTTGCATACACTTTCAATCTACATAACTATTTTCGACTGAATAATAGAATCGATACCCACACTTTTTTCACACAACACAAAAATTTATTTGGATAGTTTTTTACAGAGCTATGCTTGTCCTTTCTATCGTCTACGTCAGGGATACCCAACTTAAGTCACTTGGTGAGCCAAATTAAAAAAGCGTGTCTCGGATGGGCCATATATAAATATTTTTAAAATACCATAAATTCGTCACTTATTTAGTAATACAATCTATGTATATGTATTTTACCAATAAAAAAATGTGAAATGTATTGAACGTTGAACACCTATAAAGGACACAGAACTTTTAATCAAGGCCAAAGTTTGGCCATGGCTGGTATGGATGCGCTATAATGGTTTAGTTTTGTCTGTCGTTTGCAAATATATTGTTTATTTAAAAGCAGCTGTGCAGTATATCACGTCGTTCATAATCAAAAAACTGCAATATATGTACTTAAATGGCATTGTCATATTCCATGGACACACTTGCACACAACTATCGTGCTATTTTTAGAAACGATCCAGTTTTAGGATTCTGGTCGAGATTATGTATTTTGTAGGGTATTATTTGGACATGAATCCAGTGGACCGACGAGAAGCAAGGAACATTGTTGACGCTGCTTAATTTGTATATGTAGTCTGTAATTTGGAATTAAAATTCGGAAAATAAAATGATGATAGTGTGATATAAAGCTTGCTTACTAGGGATTCTTTTAATATCACACTTTATAAATAGATAGGTATAAATATTGAGTTTATGCTTACTGCAAACTGTATAAGATAATCTGTCGTAAGCGAAGAAAATTGTACCGCACCATGTTTTGGCATAAAATTAATTGACTTTATTCGTTAAATATGACAATGAAAAGATTTACTGTTTTCGAACATTGTCTTCCTTTTTGTATTATTTGTTTGAGTAACTGTTGTTAATGTTTAATTAGTAATCAAATCTTATTTCATTACTTTTATCTTGTTTTAAATAAATGACAAATTCATTATGGTAAATTTTATCACATCAAACGTACCCAAGCCCATGTTGTCATATATTTTTTAATTCAAAGAGTGATCAGTTGAATCAGTTGAAAATGCTCGAGATGTGCGAAAACATTCTTTTGTATTTTTTTTTTCTTTTTTTTTTTTTTAAACATATTTGGCATTACAGCTTACGCCAATGCGCCAAATATTCTGAGTTGTGAAAGTCATACGAGATTAACTCGATGGTAAATAATGTATCAGTTGTGCACAAAATCAACGATAAATAACATACACCCAGCCCAAGATCTCTTTTTTTTCAATTGAAAAAATCTGACCTTGCCGGGGATTGAGCCCGGGCCCACCGATCGCTTGGACAAAGCTCTTGCCACTAGACCACAGGGACCAACAATCTTGATCTTTTATGTATAAAATACACGTGAAAGTAGTGCAAAACATGTGTTTTTTATTCCAAAAT
The DNA here is from genome assembly GCA_028554975.1 of Himalopsyche kuldschensis. Taxonomy (NCBI): domain Eukaryota; kingdom Metazoa; phylum Arthropoda; class Insecta; order Trichoptera; family Rhyacophilidae; genus Himalopsyche; species Himalopsyche kuldschensis. The sequence goes on from JAHFWI010000068.1 coordinate 2,881,011, forward strand.
TAAAGAGTCTATAAAATCAAATGAGTTCAGCACAAAAATGTTTGACAAAAACATCACAGTATTTATTCACCAATAAAACTGCTCTGCAGATTATTTAATATTCTTTTTATGAGAACTCCAGAAAAGAGTTAAATAAATTTAATTTGTTCCTCTTGCGGTAAAGGCATGCGGGTCCAGCTCCTTTATTAGTTTGGCCAGCTATGCGAGTGATGAAAACAAGGTTTAAAAAAACTCGTATATTATTTTTATTTTAAAGGGGATATTCCAACGATGCGCAAAGTTGAAATGGGAAAAAAATAAAAAAAAAGTTTTTATTACTTATATGAGTTTTTCAAAAGGACCCCAAGGGGTGCTAAAAATAACACTTTAAACCCATCGCAATCGCAAGCCAAATTTTAAGCACGCTCTGTTCTTTATTCGTTGCCGGGCATAACTACATATATATCTGGAGCACAGTCGTGTTTCTTTTAATTTCCTTATTACCCATGCTACGAGACCCCATGAAATGGCAAATTTAATTTACATATGTACTTGTTTATAACGTAACACAGTCTAAATAGCGTCTGAGGTATATTTATCATTTAACAACGCATTTTTACTTGTACATTTTTTGTTTCAAATAAATTGCGTTATATTCATGCATCGTTTCTCAACGTTTGCTTTCCAGCTTTGATCTTCATAGAAATATATAAATTAAAAATAATTCAATTGAACAAATTCTTCCAGCTATTTTTTTTCGTATCCAACGTTACAACTTGACAGATAACTTGTAACTATCGTTATCATATTATGAGCCTCTAAGAAGAGAACCGAATGAGATTTTTGGAACAAAAATAGTAAGATGAAGTATCGCATTCTAAGAGCATCCTGCAAGTAAAGTGAGATTATTAAAAACACACTGACATATTGTTTTTTTTATAAAATAAAAGTATCCTCTGAGCTAATACAAAAGTTTCATAATTTTGCTACTTAGGTCTCTTCAGTTCTCGAGGGCTCAAACGATTTGCTTACGTTGATCTTATCTCACTCTTTTTATAACACTATTTCAATCAGTATTAAACTTAAATATTTTTTTCTGTCCATTGTTGTAGTAAGTTAAAATGTTAAGATATTTCCAGAAAACAACGAAGTAAAAACATGATTGAACTTAAAGCCCAATAGGAAAGTTTTACCATTTTTAGACTTGGCTGACTTCCCCTCTTAATGGCTCATATCAACCATGAAAGCGATCCATCAAAAATCAAACAAACATTGGTAATTTTTCTGAAATTTCAATATTTCAGACAGTCTAAATTAAGTGAAGCTTAAATATTAACGAAACCAACGTACAACTTCTATGAAAAGTATTTTACCTTCGTAGAAAATAAACTCCATCACAATATGATTTTTGTCTGTTTCTCGCTTTTATTGTTTTTTTTTCACCAGCAGCTCCCATATTAATATGTATTGTTATTGAGTTTGTATTGATTTACTATATGTGAATCGTATTTACAATTGTTTTAGAACGAATTATGCGATTATTGTGTATTCAACTATAATTACTAGCTACTACTTCATGTGATTATAATGAAATTTAATCTTCTTTCGTTTGATATCTTGTGCTTTTTGAATTCACTGGTTCATTGTTGATAGCATCAATTTAAATTATTCCTTTATACTTTGAATAACAGCAAAATATGAATACGCAGTTTTAACAATCTGAAAATTTTATCAATCGATTATTTACTAAATTAAAAAATCTTAACTTCGATGAAAAAAACTAAAGCTTTTTTGTGTATATATAAACAAAAATATCCAGATTTTCACCGTGATATTAGCTATTTATGTATTCTTAATTATACTCGAGTTGTGTAGAAACAAAAACGTCTGGCTTAATTCGTGTTAAAATTTGTGGTTATCCTTAAAACCCTTAAATAAATGTCTAGTTGAAAGGAATTTTTATTATGTTGCCATTAAATATTATATAAAAATACATTTCTGAAGCTTTCCCTTTAGTCTTTCACAATAAACTATGGTAGACACTGCAGGCTTTATTTTTAAGTGCCTCGTGTAATTAAAAGTGGTTTGCATACTATTATTTAGAAGAAAAGGGAATAAAATTCACGGACTGGACATGTTTAATATACTAAGTAAAATTTTCGCGCCACAATCGGACACAAAAATTTTAAATAAATATAACATTATTTTAATAAGATATTCTTACCAATAAAAACGTCTCATTTGACATTGTCACTATTCTTGATGCACTGAGTTCGAGCGGATTATTAGCGTAAATCAAGAATATTTTCATATTATTGCGAAAATCCACATCAGCTGTTTCCCATGGGCATGCATACGCATTATCTGCCACCAACAATCCCTAAAGTTAAAAAATAATAAGCAAATATTACACAATATAAAATGAATAGTAAATATCATTAAGAATTTGAGCCGTCAGTGGACAATGGTAATTTTTTAAATATTTGTTGATAATCTTATATTGTTTACCTGATTCCTTATTTCTTCTGGAGGACAGCATTGTGCACCAAGTTGAATAACAAGTGCTAAACTTAAGAGTATTATTGTAAAAGTTTTCTCTCCTGTTGATTCAGTCTATAAAGTCAACAATATAAGCTGTGTCCTTTTTAATAAATAATTTTGACATATATAATGCATTCATACCATTTTAATATCAACCCATATTATATTTAATAGTTTTGTTGATGAGAAACAGCACTCAATATGGAGACTGCCAACACTCATTGAATATTTATCAATTCATGTGTCTGATCGCATTAAAGCTTCATTAATACAATTATAATATATTATTTTAAGTTTAGATTTATATATTAAGTTTGAATTCTTTTTTCAAAGAGAAATACAGATATTTTACCATTGAGCTTAGACAAAGCGTCAGGCAAAGCGAATGTAGGCTGCAAATTATGTGAAATAAAAACCCAATTCCGTAAGCACTTTCCAACTTCCTTACGCATCTGTAATATGTAAAACAAACCTATGTTAGAAAATCTAAAAAATGTAAGAACATAGTATCATGTAAAATTTTACAGAATATTGGGAATGAGTGATTATAATATTGGTTTTGAAAATTATCATTATGAGAGAGGAAGATTTGGCTACAAGTTGAATGAGAAAACATTATTTTTTATTGAAAGTTTGCGGAAATAAACACAATTATTTATTACACAATTATTTCTTGCATAATCTTTTTTTAGCAAAATGAAAATGGATCAGTCGATCAAAATAACCAGAAAACAAGCAATTAACAAAGTGATGGAATGCCTTGATCTTTAGAGAAAACAATATATTATTTTAAATATTATCTTTTTTTATATTTAACCTGATGACTGCTAGCATCTCATACGCTAAGATGACAGACTGCAGTCTGTTGTAAATTGATATTCAAAAATAAATAGAGTAAGCAGTGTTAAAACTATCATAAGCAATTTTCGATTTTTTTTAAATTGGGATGAATAATTTGGTCTGATAATCTCTGTCAGTGTATTAAACACAATCACTGATCAATTAATTTTTGAAATGCACAACTAATTTTGGAATAATCGTAAGACGGTTCAGCAGCAAAGAGGTTATCATCGTTATCTTTTTTCTAGCATGTTGAGAAGTAATATGTATCGCGTTCCGACAACAGCACTGGTCTGCGAACCGATGGCTGAAGACCGCTGTTTTAAATTGATGGAACCTTCATTCAATTAGTCTCTTCAAAAAAATTTTGCACGGTGGTTCCTAAAACTTTACTGCTGTAAAAAAGGGATAGGCCTAAATTCTCACCTAATTATCATAGTATGATGTCGGATGGACTCCTTCAAGCAAATATTCATAAAGAAATTTACGTTCCTTCTCATAATACAATCTTTATTTCTATCGGCAATAAAGCGTTCGTATCTTGATTTATACACTACCAATAATTCATCTATATCTCTAGTGGCCATTTCACAGATATTATTATTACTGCGTTCTTCCGTGAAGCGAGCAAGCGCCAACAATTCGATATTGCTCATAACTTTTTGTAATACAACCAACTGCGCTCTTATTTCAATCATCACTGAGGCTATAGTCATATCTATAAAGAGAGTTGTGAATCCACACCAATACATTGCCCCAATTACGTAAATAAATACAATCGAATACAATAAATTGTTCGACGCCATATCAAATGGTGTGTATATTGATAATGGGAGACTTCTTTCGGTGAGTTGTGCTTTAGAAGTGATATTATTTATTTCTTCGGTATTCGTCGATTTCTGATCAGCTATGATTCCACTGATTAAATACCCACACACAGTTAAAGTCGAAAAGAGTACAAAGGTGTTGGTTAGATAACGACATAGTTTTTTGCACGTTTTCATAGTTTCGCGACTTGTATAAAACAGTGCTGTTTTCACCTCTAGAGTGTGTATTATATCCTGTAAGTCCTGATTATTCCACATAAAAGTAGCAATTTTCGCTATGGATATGGTGTACGTTGTAAATATATTCATGTTGGAAAGTAGGTGCTTGAAATCGTGTATATGATTCACAATGTCTATCCAGCCGCATACTAAGAACATGGCATACCAAAATCCCAGCACAAAACAAGAGTAAATCACATATGGCAAAGGATAACATCTGAAGTTTTCTTTTTGCGGCAAGCGAAAATAACCCACTCCGAGTATTCTCAAAAACGTAAAATGGGTTTTTTGTATGCTTTGTTCTTCATCGAAGGTCGGCTTGAAAAATATGTCACGTATTTTCTTACGGTATGATTTTACGTGACCATTGTTAGACGCACCAGATATAAAGTTGTTCTTTTGCCTCGAAGCTACAATAATTGACCTTGAATTTATCATGATATTAAATAGTTTTGTCGGTAAATGGTGTTATTTGAACAACTTCTTTCGGGCATCTGTGTCTTAAATTATGGCTTTTATCTTTATATTCTACTTGATTTCCTTCATATAAACATAAAATATACTGAATAACCGTTTATTCAATGTGGATTTATGTGTAGGGCGGCCAAACGTTTTCGGATACAACTTTAAGTCAAGAAATGAAAATATGCATAGAAGCACTGCTAGTAACAATCAAATTTACAGCGAAAAATTGTTACTTTCAATCAACAGAATCACGAAAAACTATATTTACAAAAAAAATAATGATTTTTAATTTATTCACATAGTGAGTTTTTAAGATAAATCATTTCTAGTAGATGGGTAAAATTTTTACGCCCTATTCAATAACGATTAAAATCCGATATATAATTTAAAAATGTTTACTATTCGTATTAATCTTTTTAACTATTGAAGAAGATGCTATTTTTTAAATTTACAGTTTATGTGAAGAGCTTGTGTCATTTGATAAGAAGAGAATGATCAAAAACAAGATATCTCTTACCTTTGCCGCTTATTTACTATTTCTATGAAATGATTATACTGAACATATTTAAGTCGAGTGGAATATTTATTCGCTTTTAAAAAAAAACCATTCACGGAAAACTGCTTAAAAAGAGTCGATTTTTAATGTTTGAGCTAATGAAATTCAATTGGAAAATATTTCCAAACTGGAGAAAAATAGACAGCAATAAGAGCTGATAATTGAATCGAAAATTATTCCGCAAACCTTATCAATATCTGATTGCAGAGGGTTAAAGAATAAATAAAAACAGTTTATCGAGATAATTATAATCCTCGATTTTTATAAAAATAAAATCTACAGATTTTGAACGAAGCAAGAAAATTTACACATTCAATTGATTAGTACGCATGTTCATACAAATAGTAAAAACGGTTGTTACACCTGAAATTAAATAATTACTGATGTTCTTAATAACTTTAGTTGGACCATCTCAGCTGCCTACCTGTGAAATGTAATACAGTCAGCGGAAGGGGTGTTTGGCGTGCAAATGAAGATACTATAATAAGATTAAGTGCGTAATATTATTTATATTTTTATTTGTGATGAAGATGACAATATTAAAGGAATTAAATATATCAAAAATTGCATTTTTACTGTCCAGCCCTCATATTATAACAGTATAATAAAGACCTGCTGAAATCAAAACGTCAATCATTCTGGCAGACGTACGATATCAGAAGTGTCACCCATCACACTTACGCACTTATTAAAAATGGTTTCCCGAGGTGGAAGGCCAAAGACACATCTTAATTTTCCTGGGAATATTACTGTTGTTGGCTTCTAATATTTAATAGTACCTATATAGAATATTAAAGCATAGATTATCGCAATTATTACTATTTCCACGTAAAAATATCCACTTTAAAACTGTTTATGTTCAAATATCGTATTCAATTTCTACATATTTTTCTATAATTCTGCGAATTCAATTTAAAAAATACATTCTACCTTTCAATCATCTGATAAAAACAATTGCAAGAGCTATGCGACAGGGCATTGCTTACAGAGCTGGTCATATTTTTATAGTTCAAGATGTGCTTTTTATGTTTGAATTAGTTTTCCATTTGAATTTTGTTTAAAAACAAAATGTATCATTCTATGTTTTCGTTACATTGTGTCCAATTAATATAAGCCTTAAAGTAATATGGAATCTTTTAGCTTAGAAATTATATTAAAAAACAAAATATTGTTTTATAGTTTTTAGACACATAAGTAACATATGTAGAATAATTCAATATGTATACACAGGGCTAAGGGGCGGTAGGAAAGGGTTGAGAAGGATCATTTTTCTCCATTGCTGTACCTACACAAAAAATCTTTTTATGTATGTACAATGAAAAAAACCGTCAAGTTTTATTCAAATATCTAAAACTCAATAAAAAAAATACTGTTATAAAGAAGTTAAAAGACTTAAATTTCATTTGAATCTCACGATATTTTTTTTTCTGAAATACAATATTTAAATATTTTTCATTATGTAATAGTTGTGTGCTTGAATTAAATCCAGGGCTGTGGAGTCGGAGTCATGGAGTCGGAGTCGTCGCGGAGATTTGGCCGGAGTCGTAGGTACTAGGAGTCGAAAATTTAGAAAAGTTTGAACTTTTTATTTTTGCATTTTATGTCAAATTTGGCTTTTGGTCGCATTGATAGGGTTGATATTTAATTGAATACACATAAATAGGAAAATTAGGGGAAAAAGGTGGCGATATTGAACTTTTTTTGGTCAATGTTGGAGTCGGAGTCGTGGTTTTGGTAAATACTGGAGTCGGAGTCGGACTTTTTTTCACCGACTCCACAGCCCTGATTAAATCACATTCCCAGTTTATATTAAATGACACCTGTGAGCGAATAGTATCACCTATTTTACATCACATCTTACCTATACTATTATCTATTATAATACTTTAAGCTAGTATTAAAAATAATTCATAGATGCCAATACAAATATCGGGATATACATATTTTATTTACCTTTCAGTCTTTGGATTTTGCCTATTCTCGTCGTTGAAATGTATAAGTATCACACGAATACGATCATATTTACCACTAATAATATTTATATTTATCTAGTATGTAGTAGAACTCCAATTATCTTTAGCACTACAATGATCTCCTAATCAGTGTAGTGCTAAATAAAAAAAGTCTGGGATGGATGATTAATTATAATATTTTAACCCTACCTGCAAAGATCCAATTTTCACACCAACAAGTTTCCAACAAAACGTTCTTGCAACATAGTAACAAAAATCTTTTTATTTTATGCAGGTATTGACGTCAATTATCAAATTATCCAAATTGCCTAGAAAGAGGTATGGGTGCGCTGACCGCGCTTTCGACCCACTATACCACTGCTCCAAATAAAGCTTACATCAAAAATATTTAAAAACTGCCCCCAGATGAATATCGAACGAGTAGAACTGTTTGCTGTTGTCCATTCTTACACAGGCCCAATTAGCCACGCTGCCTTAATTGCAACCATGGCTAACTTCATTGCATTTGAAAAGTTTGCTATATTATTTGGGGATCAACATAACCTTAATTCTTCAAGAGTCAATAAAATCATCTGTCACGGCGGGCTCAGTATACAGATTATACACAGGACACTTTGTATCAAACTGATTTCAGTAACTTAGCTAGTCACTCTGATTTAAATTATTATTTTATCTTCTATTTTTTCAAGCACACTAGTGCATGATTCAAAATCAGTCCAGTGCAGATCTGCTCGGACCATGAATGTGAGGGGTAGATGCCTTTTTTCTTTCAATAGCCTTATGAAAGACGGCCATAATACATTGGCTGCATATAAATAACAGGTGGTGGTGGGAAGTCCAACTTGTAAATCAAAAGGGTTGAGGTTCTCAACTCTACTTATCAACTATTAAAATAGATCCTGAAATAATATATCTATCATAATTATATCCGCTGACTTATAAAATGGCGACTACATCTGTCAAAGATATGTAAATTAAACAATCAAATAATTTAGGTTTTGTTAATAAAATATTATATTTTCATTTGAATAACATTGTAAAACTTCTTATGGAATTAACAAAACAACTACTTCTTGCAGGGACAATATCTTTATGTATCATTTAATGACTTGAGTTTTAGCTTTTTTTTACCAATACGTAAAAGTCCGTTAATTCGAAATTCAAGTGACCAGATTTCCCAAAAAAATTCGAATTACGAATTACGGGATCAGTATGAAAAATTGAATTTTCGCGGCAATTATCGACGGCTTGGAACATCGCGGCCATTTTTTCGATTTTTATGGAACAAATAAATTCAAATTACGCAATCAATAAAAAAAAGAAATTTTCGCGGGAATTGTCGACGGCTTTAAACATCGCGGCCATTTTTTCGATTTTTTTATGGATCAAAAAAATCGAATTACGATTTACGCGATCACTAAAAAAAAAAATTTTCGAGGCAATTGTAGACAGCCTGGAACATCGCGGCAATTTTTTCGATTTTTAGACCAAAAAAATCGAGATACGAATTACGCGAACACTAAAAAAAATGAATTTTCGCGGCCATTTTTTCGATTTTTTATGGACAGGCATTTCATTTGAATAAAAAACACTTAACATATTTGATTTTTAGTCACTTATATTTAAGGTATTCGCGCGTAAAATAGAATGACGTTTAGGTAGGTACTTATAAAAATGTACCATTGTAGTGAAGTTAGGCACATACTAATATTTGAAGTCTCGCTTGCACCATGTTATAAATGCTCGAATTCGATTTTGACATACGATACTTCACTTAATATAGATGTCTCACTTACACTAATGGTTTACATAAGCTTTACTCTTCAAAACAATGTGTTGACTAACTTTTAACCTAACAACTCACGAAATTATCAAAATTTCGAAATTGTTGAACTGTCAAAATTTCGAATTACAAGAAATCGTATGTACATTTTGGCGAAAAACATTACGAATTACGAATTAAGCGATATTTCGAATTAACGGTACATTTTACTATGAAAAGTCAATATTGGGACGAGCAAATTATGAAAATTTCGAATTACGAATTATCGTTGTTCGAATTAACGGACTTTTACTGTATAGCTAAACAATCTAACAAATGGTCTCAAAAAATGTATCCACTCTGGTATATGTAGAAATCAATTTATCACGGTTTTTATGTATGATGGCACATATCCAAATGTATTGTAAAAAATATATAAAATATGTTTATAAAGGTAAAAAGAATTAACTATAACTCATATATGCAGGCGTAGAGATTTATCCATATCCAAAGTGAAGCATTTGAACTCCTAATGGAACATCTGAATATAAGCCTTTTTCGAGAACTGATTGTAATTCCATCTCATATCAGAGAAGTTAAAGAATAGAGAATGGTTGACTACTGGAAAAGACTACTATGTTCACTGATCGCTCTCTCTGCACCGTTTTTAAGATCGGAAAAGGACTGAGTGGGAAGAAATGTAAACATGATCAACATCCATCATTTCGGACACAATACTCAATCAATGTTTATAGTGTCAGTACATTGATTTGAATCTGTCGCACCCCCACAATAAATAGAACGACTGGCCACTCAACAAGAGGGTCTTGGTCACTTCTGCAAACCATTTGTTTCGTTTATCAATACTTGATTAATTTTTTGACGTACTTTTAATTTTTGTCTCGAGGAAAAGTTTTTCATTTGTGAGTGAAGACTCATCAAGAAATGATAATCTTCATCTTCAAAACAAAGTTCATTTTTAACATGGTCTTCTAATAGTTTCATTTTTGCCTTTTCTAGTATGATATAATCTTCTCTTATAGAATTTTTAGTCTTGTAATATCTTGGTTTTTTCGACAACGATCTTGAAACAAGTGGAGTTTCTGAAAAATAAAAAACAGACAGTAAATTCATACTTTATTTGAAAAGAGATGGCTATTAGTTTCATCACACATTGAATATACCAGGAACTGATGACGTAGAAGACTAGCAGAAATATGAAATAAAGAGAAGTCACTACAAGAGATTGTTTTAAAGAATATCAAGTAAGGAAGGAGCTGTGCCTTGTCAAAACAACAAAGTATTTTGCAAATATTTCTTTCCACTCAGCCGTTTTTTTACTTCAATCAAATCAAATGACAGAACATTCTTGAACATCAGCAAAATGTATTTTTTTTATCGAAATTATAGTCCATAGCATCGAGTTAAGGTGGTTAATCCTTTCAATCCCAAGGGGCCAATTTATAGGCTCCACAAATATTTGGAAGAATCACAGAGGCCAACAAATTTAAATGAATTTAACTAAACAAATCGGTTTTTATTTTTGTAATTGTTTATACTTCATATAAAATTCTTTGCTATAATTTTTTTTGGCGCCTCGCGATTGATGAATAAACCATAAAAGGGTAAATATAAATTATAAAACTTTTTCTGGAATATGATTTATTTAACGATACATATTAATATAAAATAAAAATTATAGTAAAAAAAGCTGTGATCGTAGAAACCAAAAAAAAATGGCAAACACCTTAAAATGTGTAATATAACTTCTGACATTGTCATCCAATATCATGTTCGATCAAGACTTTTTTAATACCAGTTGCTCAATTTCTTTACTTTGATTATTCTTCACTGGACTATTTTCTGCCTGCATTTCTTCTCGAATTTTATAATATGGAGCTTGACATATTCCTAATTGTTTTTTTAATTCAGCTGATCGCTCTATTGAATGATCACTATGAAAAAAATATTTTTCTAACTCTTTAAACAATTTTAATCCTTTATTTAGTCTTTTTAAAGTTAAACTTTTATTGGGTTCATTAAAATTGATTTCCAAGCATTCTTCACTGATATTACTACCTTTTTCCTCGCTCAGAGTTACCAAATCTTCTTCATTTAGTTCCACGACTTTATTTATCAATTCAATGATATCGTTTTCATTCATGTCATTGAATCCTTCCCCGCCCAAAGATCGAGCCATATTAATTATGCGGTTGTTTTCATTGAATAATAAAATTGATTTGGTTTCTTTCAATACCACATCAGGCCAAATACATCTCCAACATGCATTTAGAGTAGAGGAGTTCACTTCTTTAATACAGGAATCAACAACGTCAACACAATTTAAAATTGAAAAATCTTTCCATACTTGTAATAATGTGGTGACGGGCTTGGCATCCAATTTATCTACAATTAATTGAAACATATGGCGTATATAATATGATTTGAAAACTTTGATTATACCTTGATCCGATGGCTGAATTAATTTTGTGGTATTTGGCGGTGCAAATATTACTTTAACGTTCGGATGATATAGATCGCTTGGATGGCCAGGTGCATTATCGATAATTAATAAAATTTTAAAAGCAATATTTTTTCTGTACGTGTAATTTTGAACGTCAGGGATGAAGCAATTATAAAACCAATCTTTAAATATATCTTGTGTAACCCATACTTTTCTATTGGCCCTCCAGTACACAGGAAGATTTTCCATATTTTGTCCTCTCATCGCAGGTGGTTTTAAGCATTTATTAATAACCAATGGTTTATTCAAAAAATCTCCTGAAGCATTACTGCGAAGGAGTAACGTAATTCGATCATTTGAAACATTGAAGCCGGGAGCAGATTTCTCTGTTTTAGATATGTAAGATCGTTCTGGCATATTTTTCCAATACAGGTCCGTCTCATCAGCATTAAACACTTGGTCTGCTATATAACCTTCCATTTGTATAATTTTCTTAAATAAATCTAAAAAAAAAATTGCAGCTTCTACGTCGGCTGAAGAACGTTCAACTTGTGTTTTGATTTTATTTAAAGAAAAACGTCTTTTAAATCCTTCATACCATCCATTACTTGCGATAAATGTTTCCTCAGAATCCCATTCTTTTTCTTTTAAATGCTCAAATAATTTGATTGCTTTTCTTTTAATCATATGGGTATCCAGGGGTACATTTTTTTGATGACAATCTTCAATCCATATCATTAAACAATTTTCCGTTCTAGCTAATGAATTATTTGTTACACGAGCTGTTTGATTTATACTGGCTGATGATCCAATAGAAATCCTTTTTCGTATTTTATCTTCCCTTTTTAGAATCCCACTAATTGTAGATCTACTCATATTCAATTCATCAGATATTTTATGGATTTTTTCTCCACATTTTAAACGTTTCAAAACTTGTGCTTTTTGTTGCAGCGAAATAAGTTTTCTTTTTAGTCTTTCCTTGGGTCCACTAGACAACATGGCTAAGAAATAAAAACAAATACATAAATGATTTAATCATTTTCTGTCACAGTTCAATTCAATAAAATTTAAAAACCATAAAGAATTGAATTTCAAATCAAAGAAATCAACGCTTATTTAAGAGGCCTTATTATGTTATTAGATAATATTATTATTAATATTAATAGATTTGCAAGTATTACATAGTAATAATTTAAGTATAAAAAGTTGAAACCCCTAAAAGTGAAACTTGGAAACCTGGAAAATATAGCATTTGGTAAAATGTACGTTTAAAGGTACCGTTATATGAAAAGACAGCCGCAAACGCTATAGAAGTGGATGCCATAGAGGGTTGACTGTAATGTCTTTCGCGCCATAAGTGACAGTTAACACCTGAACCATATATGATCCACGCATTTTCGCAAAGTACCTACACTGAAATCGGGTATATTTTTATGAAAATCAACAAATTTCGATCGCAAAATTATAAATGATAGAAATTTTAAACCAAAATATTTATTTCAATAAAAAATTTTAGACAATATTTAAAAAAAATCAAAGAATCAAATTGTGTTCATCATTTCTCAACCCCTGGATTGTGTTCCATAAAGGTGAAGTATATAATTTGTACATTTTCGTAAATTATTTATTACTTGTAATTATATTTGTTTGATGTTTAACTTAACAGTTTATTGCTATAAAGCAATCTCATCTTATAATAAGTGAATTGAAAAATATTATAAAGTTTTCAAATACGAGGGTTTTACACAGCTCTAGAATATGTACAAATCCGTTTTTAGCACATTGGCTCTGTGGACTCAATCACATAGAGGAAAGACGTGTATTCCGCATTCCCCTAGCATTGTAATGTGTTAAAACTAGCTTAAGCTTACTCACATATCTGATATGCCGAAAAATAAAGACTTAAAATAACAGCATATTCATATCCAAACACTCATTACTAATTTATTGGTTCCTTGTCTACTCTTAGCCAATAACTGTACAGTGGCGTGTGTATTTTCAATTAAATTCGATTAAATAAAATGCAAATGATGCAGTAGCGTGTCTTTAAAAAAATTACAAAATCTATGAGCAACTAATTTTCTACAAAAATTTACACTCATCTTTGTGTACTTTTAGATAATAATATAATGTACTAATGGAGGAAGACTTAAAACATATAAACACTCTAAAACTAAGATTATTTAAAATGACTGTACGTGAAATTTTATAATGAATTAATACACTTTTTTTAAATGATATGAAGAAAAACAATCAATAATATGTAGAGGAACTTTACATTCTTTGCACATGTACGTTGTTTCTTTCCTAATATTATGGGAGGTACACACTTTACATTTTCTTCTTATGCGTTTATTAGTTGTAGAAATCCTAATTATTTGATGTTGTTTTATACTGCCAGAGAGTCTTTGTAATGAAGTAGATGAACCAGTTCTATAAGCTGAATGTGCATTAGAAGATATAGAGCATGCGTCCGTTTCCGCAACATCACTTGATTCAGATTGTTGGATATCTTCGATCCAAACTTTTGCAATGTTTAACAAAAAATCGTAAAATTTCATTTTGCCACTCGAGTTGGCCACTTTATACACTTTGAAAGCATTAAAAAGTCCACAATTAAATAAATAAATTACAACTCTTGTAGCCCATTTTTTTGTTTTATGGTAGAGAGGATAGTAGGACAAATATTGGTGAGCTCGATCTACTCCTTTCATGTATTTGTCATAATCTACTATACATTTTGGTTTTCTCAAAAGCAATCCGGTTTTCCGATCCCTCTTAATAGTATCTACTATCTCAGAACTGTGAATGGTAGATATCATTCGAATATCTTTTTTTTTTACTGTTTTCCACAGTTGCAACATCACAGCTCCACTTCGCTGAAATTTTGACTCAAATACTTGCAACTTAGCATTTTCGAGACATTCCGGTAGGCCCCGGTTTACACGCATTGTACCGCAGACTCCAACTTTTCTCAAATATAATTCTTTCGCCAGCTTGACACTACTATAAAAGTTGTTGACGTATAGATGGTGCCATTTATTAAAATTATTTGCCATAATGGTTGATATTGTAGTTTTCAGCGGAGGTGTAGAACCATCATATAGTTTAAAACTCGAAATGTATCCAGACACCGATTCGCAAACCATTTTTACATGTAGTCCATATTTTGTGATCTTATCCGAGCTATGTACTCGTTGATTAAGTAATCTTCCGCGCCAAGGAATGATCCCTTCAACTAATGATAAATTTTGTTCAGGTTCATACAAATTTTTAAAACGCTGAGAAAAATAATTAAAAATTTTTTGCACTTTAAATAGCCGCTCTGTGTTGTTAGGCACATTTTCATTATTAGTGAAATGTAAATACTGTAATATTTGGAAAAACCTATTGCGTGACATAGTTTTCGAAAATATGGGAGTCTCTATGAGTGGATTTGTTGACCAATAAGAATGTAGAGTATCTTTTCTGACAATTCCCATTATTACAACTAATCCAAACCATTTTTTTAGCTCTGGGACAGTTATGTCCACCCATTTCTTAGTTTTGTTATCTATTTTGAAGCGATGTGAATTTTGGGCATAGTACCTATTTGATTCTACTGTTATCATCTCAAATAGGTTGTCTCCAACAAATTTTTCTACAAACCCTTCAGGACTTAAATTATTAGTGTCGAATGTCACTCCTGACGATCCTTGAAATTGCGCATTGTCTCTCGGTGGATCATCATCGTTCCAGTCAGGTGTCATGTCGTCCTCAGTGTCTGAATCCTCAAAATCACTGGTGAAATATGTAGTAGGCAGGCGTGTTTTTAAAGGAGAAAATGAGTCTGTTTCACTATCACTAAAATGTCCAACATCTTCATAGTCACTGGGAATATCTGACATACAATCTGCATAGTTTTCTTCTAAAAATATGTATCCTAGAATATATTATACACGTATTAATTATATTTTCAGTTAAATTTTTTACAATAAATATAAATTATACTTGCGTTTAATGCAGTTACACAAGCAATAATCTAGTCTCCTGAAAATAACGAACGAAAATAGCACGACGTGGTACGAAAAGTTCACATTGACAAGTATTTTTATTTTCAAGATTCAATTTCTATCAGGGAGATGAGGCATGGTGTAATTTTTATAAGTAGTAAACCAGTAGTTGCCTGTTCCGTGGTGCAGTGGTCAACGTCGTTGGCTTCCATGATGGACCATCAGGTTCAAATCCCTGTACGCACAGATTTTTTCACTCGATTTATAGATTTTGTTCGAAGGCAATGGGTGTTTGTGTTGTTAAAAATCCCTTCCCACCCTTCCGATCCCAAAAAAGGGACGCATAGCGAGAGCGATTAGCTTTTTACCACTAGTCCTGTCCTATTTCTCGTATCCGTATTCCCTACTCTCATCGAAAAAAAGTGGTTGAGCAACTAAGTTACAAGTAGTTCTCGTATAAAAAATGTTCAGAGAAACTCAGTAAGGAGTCCATGTACACGTAACATTGAGTGATAATTACTGTTTTGTTTATGTCACGTGATTCCGCACAACTAATTGAAAAATGAAATAAACCATTAAGCAATGTTACCAGATGTCCTGTTTTCAGGCAGGGTGAGCCCTAAAGCAACTTCGGGACGCCAAAATGTTCTGTTTTCAAAGAGATAAATGATTCGACTGCAAAAATTGTAGTTTTGTGGCTATATCACGAATTGGAATTTTTGGAGCGTCAACAATGTGTTCAGCAAACTTAATTAAGCTGTTGGTAGAACTTAAGAAGAAATTGAATGTGGAGCACACATGTCCACAACGAAACGTAAGCTGCTACAGATTGTCTGCTGATGGATTTTGAATTCACATTATTTTATGTAAAGGGTTTGGTGGAATCTTTAAAAGAATTTTGTGATCAAGTCAATATAGAATATCACAAATTATTAGGTTACAGGTTAATTATTAGGTTGAAAAATTACTTTCCAAGAAAAGATAAACGTCCAAATATACTAAAAACTTAACATTCAATATAAATAAATAAATAAAATGGGTAAGTTTATATGATATGAAAAATAACATTACAATCTTATCAATTGTATTGTATGAAAAGTACCCTTTTTTAGGTGATTATGACATTGCAATATAAAAAAATATATATTATGGAACATTTAAAGGTAATATTGTTTTGAATATTATCACTGATTTTAATTGCCGGCATAACGTTTAAATTTTTAATCCTGTGATTCTACTCTCTTAACCACAAAGTATGCAAATAGGGGCGAAAACTTTAATACATTTTCGGGAAACGATTATAAAAATTGATTATTCGGATTGATCAGAATAATGAATAAATTACCGTCACTACTAGATGCATCTGATTCTTTTGTTTTCATCGCAGGAGAATCATCGCCATTCGTCGAGTCAATTGCATTCCTTATCTTGACTGCTTTTAGAATCCGTCTTTTATTAACAGGTATATCTTTCTTAATTGATACTTCTTGTATCGGAAAATTGCTGGCGGGTTCCAATTTTATTTCGGGTTCAAAGCCGACAGATTTCTCATCGAACTCAATGATTAATTCTGTGTTCAGACATACCATAGGCTTCGTTTCCATACAGTCATCACGTTGTTCTACCTTGATGTCCATTAGGAAGATTTGTGAAGACTTGGAAATTTAATACTCAAATAAACCACTTTTCAAAGGATTATTTATTAAATTTAATGAATAATAATTGCAATTCTCGTACCAACTAGTTGAGGCTTTTACTTGTTATGAATGTTATGAATGTCATAGATGATCAATGTGTATAAGTCTATGTCATAGCTACATGTCTATGCTTATCTATGGTCTATGTTTGGCATATAGTTTGGCTTGGCATGATAATAATTGTCGTTGATAAAATAATATTACTCTTAGTGCTGCCAGCTAAAATCCCTATTTACCCTAATTAAATCCCTATCATAAATCACATTGTTAAAAAATCGTATCGAGAAAGTTGCAGACATATGCACATTTTACTGTTAATAATAAATAATTATTGTACTGTTACCTTCTTCGGTAACAATATTTTTTCAGAAAAGTTGACTTTGTCAAATGGAATAAGTTTGTTTTTCCATGGATGTCTTTTCTTCGTCCATTTTTTTTTATAAATTTGCTCACTTTGTAATTATTTCAATGGAAGGTATTAATATTGTATAAAATGTAGTTTTTCTAAAGAGTCTGTGCTGGGAATGTATTTTTACTTTAGTTTTGAGTCGATTAAGTTAATTTCAAAATTTTCTAACATGTGAGTTTCGCTTTTAGTATTCTACTAAGCTTCATATTGATATCTTAAACATTTTTAAAACGCTGAGTTAGTTCAATTTGGTTAATTTTTATAAGACATATTTTATATACATAAGTCCCAAAAAATATGAAATAAAAAAAATATTTGGTGGTCCGTGATTTTTTTTCCTGTTTTTAGCGGTCCGCAGGTGTAAAAAGGTTGGGGAACACTGGTATAAAGCATATTACAACCAGTGTATGTACAAGCCAATTCGGCACTAACTAAAGAAAATTCATTGAAGAGAATGTGAATTATTTCTTTGTTTTCTTTTTATATAAGTTTCAACCTGTTGGTTACTAAATTCAAAAAGGGGTTTATTTATATTTTCTTTTTCAAAAAAGCCTGCAATAACGTATAGCACGACATGTTATGCACCCTTTTGTTAATATGGTATTCCACGATTATGAGTAAACTAGTAATGTCAGAGAATCGTTTGTAAAATGCAATATTTTAAAAAAATGGGTGTAGATAATTTGAATTATATGATAATCATGGTTTTAATTAAGCAGATAATAGCTGGAAACGATATTTGGATATTTTAAAGACGCTGCGGGCATTTTATTATCCCTTTATATGAGAAAGTAAGTGAACTAAAATTTTAAGTGAAAAATCATATTTTATCAAAGGGAGATGGTACCGCAAGACGATTGTTGATTTTTTGACAATAATTTCTTCAATTGATATAACTTGGCTTACTAAAATTGTGAAAACTCAATTGTATTTTTTTATGTTATCATTGTAAGCACCCTAATGTGTATTCTAAATGATTAGAAACATTAAAGACATATATGATGTGTGGCAGGCAATTTCAATGAATATAACCGAAGCATTGAAGTTTTTGGAATTATTGTTGGTCTACATGAGTAGGTTAATTATTATCAAACTAATCACATAAATTTGAAAATTTCTCTATCGAACGATAGATGTCGCATTGATCTCATATGAATGTACGAAGAACATCGCCACAGGTCTACGACAAGCTGCCAAAATTATTGTTTTGGAAAGGGGCGCTTATTCTCTACGCAGTCTACGCCACTCAAATAGTCTACGCCAAAACACACCAATGCGGCAGAGGGAGACAGCTGCTAAATTTCGTTTATACCACGGCTTCTAAAACATAATGAGGTGATGAAATATAATTTACACATTGTGTACGCAATGTGTTATTTGAAGCATGTATATTAAGGATTATCAATACACTTATATTATACAAATTATTTTCAACTTTTAGATAGCAATGATGATGAGTAGATTGTTCTTCCAAGGAGTAGAACCAGCCTGCCAATGGGGATGGCAGTAGGAAGAGCTTTAGTGATTTTAAACGAAATTGCTTCGGATGTCGACATATTTCACATGGGCGTGAGTGAGTTCAGACGAGTACTATTTTTTATGTATAATAGTTGATTTTGTCGGAATTCACTCGCTGACTTCTTTGCCAATTTCCAGTGTATTTTTTTTTCTTTCACTCTTATATCTGTAAATTAAGTATTTTGTCTTTCAATGTTTTCATTTTTTTTCAAATTGCAAAAGCAATAAACTTATTATTTGTAATTTATGCAATGTATATTTATAAATAAATAAATCATAAATTAACAAAAAGTACATTTTTTTACATTCTTTTATTTTGTGAATTCAAAGAATATTAATTCGGAAAAATATTTTTTTGCTTGCATTTACATTTATCTTATAAATTTACCCCACTCCCTGAAAAGGGAGATTTTTTAAAATTATTTATAATATAATTTTAACAAATTGTCTTAAAAAGTTTCAGTAAAGATTCAACTATGTACAATTTAATTTCATTTATTTTCAATTTGTATGATTATCTGAAAACTCATATTCAATATAATACCAGCGATGAGCGAATCGGTTTTGATATTTATAAAAAAAATGAGTATAAATTGATGTTTCATCTTTTTCAAAATTATTATAATCACACGTGTCACTTTTTGTGACACAATACCTACGTAGAATTAAATATAATTTTACAATCAAAATAACTTGAGACCTTTCTACCCTTGAGAATTAAATCTTGGATGTTTTCGTAACATTCCGTGATGAACCCAATTTCATATCTCTTAAATAAGAACACAATTTTCCTGCCATTTAAGTATATTGTTTTCACTCTTGATTCTTGGCAGAAGTGCATTAAAAAAAACAATTAATATATTAATTTAAAGCGATTCATATTTAAATATCCTTTATTTATTGTGAAATATTTATTGTGTTACAATTTATTTTTGCTCAACTTATATATCTTATAATTTAAGGATATTTTGCGCATTGAAAATATACAGAGATCAATTCATATTTTGAATTTTCTTCCAGATAGTGTTCGTCGAAAAGTTTGAAAAGCGCTCTACCGACCGAAACAACACCATTTCACTCGCATTGAAAAAACCACAAGTGCGAAGAGTAAAGACGATTACAGCCTCCCACAATAATTTTTGCAATATAGAAACTGCACAAGGATCTGTTGTACCTCTGCTAGGGAAAACGGAATATGGATTCAGTTCGGTTTGCATTGCCTTCGCGTGAAGGTCGGGTGTTGGAAAACACTTCTCTTTCAACCCCTACATCACGGCTGTCGGCGTGCGTTGTAAGTACGACGAAATTGCCGCAAAATATTTCATCATTCCTAAAAATCGTTAGCGGGGATTACTAGTCGAGTTTTTAAAGAGTGAAAACGGAAGAAAGTTAGTGATTTATAAGCGATCTTAGCGGCTGTTTTTGGTAAGTCAATAATATTGTTTAGTTAATATATTTTAGGTTAAGCGTGTGTTTAGTAAAACGTGCGTGATTTAATGTATATTGTTTTCAATATTACAAATGAAGCAGGTTTATTATTCAGGATGAAAATAATCGCTACCGTATTTATTCAAAAGTGAATCAAGAAAAACTGTTTTTTTTTTATTTATGTTCGTCTATGTTTCCATGCGTCAACCAATTGTATTATATTATTATATTTTTTATTTAACTATCACCGTCAAATATTATGGCAAATAGTGTGCATTTATTTGTGTTTCGAGACACGGTTAAATATATATAATTGATAGATTTGTTCGTACAATATCTAGGCTATTTTTTACTAATACTCTTCTTGTTAATGCAATTAATCAACTTTGTACAGATACTTAGTATCTTTTTTACGTCTTTATCATAAGAACTATTTCCTAAAAGCACATTAAATGTATATTATACATTTAGAATTAAAGTAGTACTTTTGTGCTTAACCTTTAAACTACGGAGATATAAATGTGCCCAATTCATGATCGGTTTTTATGAACCGGGATCTAAGAAGGGTTTCAAAGTGCTCAATATATATTTATGAAAATATATATTAAATTTAATCTTGGTTTGCAATCAAATTCTCATACACTAAATACGCAACATAATGTTTTATCTCCTAGATATATCCTTTTTTTATGTGAATAATAATAATTTAAATTGGATAATATTACATCAACAATTATGGGTACGCCTAGATTTAAATTTTCCAGTATTTTAGTCGTAAATATTTCTACGACGTGAAAAATGTTTTAGAAAATACGAACCAACTAAGAACTTACTGAGAATCTTTCAGACTCCTCCCCTTTTACCATCTTTATTATATTAACTATCTAGTTACTCAATTGAATAGAACAAATCTTTCCTTAACACGATTTTACGGATTTAACCAAAATTTTGAATTGCTTATTTTTATTTTGTATATACAAATATGTCAATCGATACAATTCGCTTATTATAAGTAAAGGGTTTTCTAAATAACTTCTTTGTAGATAATACTAAAGAATGTAAGTATGTTTTTAAAATTTATGTATTATTATATAATATTTTTATCAGCAACATAATGCAAAATAAGTTGTGGTTATAGATAGATCTACATATCCCAGTGGAATTATTATTGTTCGAAATATGATTCAGTCAACCATATTATGATAAGCATTTATTATCTCTCTTATATTACATATAGTTAAAATAAACTTTTAAAATAATGTTTTCCACAAATTACATGCTATTTCCTACTGACATGGATTGATCAATTTCCAAAATAACAGGTAAATATTGATGTATAATAATGAATATAAATCAGCTTTGAATCTGTTCTGGTATGATAGTTTTTTTTCTATCTATTGATTAAAATTTTATAAAATCGCCTACGACACAAATAATCACGTCCCTGCGCAATGACACCCTTTAAAGGTCACTTTGAAATTTTTATCAAAGGCATGGTATAATAGTACATAGATTTTGTAAGAATATAATATCTATCTGAACTTAAAAAGCAGGATGTTTGAAATCACATATATTTAGAAAAAGAGATAAAATATATTTTATTACTTTTCAATGAAACCGGTAGACTTTTAATACAAAAGGTATGTCAAACTCGGTTTGCGCCGCGGGCTATATCAGCCTACATAATTTTTTACATCAAGGTTTTGACACAAGTTACACTCAAGAATTATTTTTGTAGGGCACTCGGCAAAATTTTCTTCCTATCTTATCATTATAATTTGCTTGCATATTTTGAGCAATTCAAAAAGAAAATAAATGCTGTGGCCACCTGTTAATTGCTAATGGGCCGCATGTTTGAAATACCTGGTATACAACAGCGAAAATTTCACTCTTATAACGGTTCGCGTAGCATTTATCGGACTAAAAAATATTTTTGCGATGGTTGCATTATAGTAAAGATGTTTACTTATTCATCAATCGATGCCCAACAAGATTAAATATATAGCTTATTGCTTATTGTATTCATGCGAAAATAAATAGTTGGCTTATGTCAGAAAATGACGGGCAGAATAAAACCAACAAAGAATTACTTTGTCGAAATGCTAATTTTGATAATCTGTTCTAAAGGTCGAACATGTCTGTATAAAATCAAAGCTATTAATTTAATCATTCCACGTTTGTGATTGTTTGCTTGATTCTGAATTCTTAGTATTTCAGATTTGAATTGCTCAAATTTTATATTGATAATAAGCACCCTTAGCCAATATCTGTCATCCTAATAACAAAGTTATCATGGGTATGTATTTAATGTCATACAAAAATGAGTCCACAAAGAAACCGAAATTACTCATCGAAAATATTTTACGACAAATGGCAATATTTTGAGCAGTTACATATTCTATTGGGATATAAATTCATTCATAAACTTGGTCAAATTTTACCTCCGTATATTCATGTGATTGTGTTTTTGTTTTTTACAGTAAAGACTTGTATTTGTATGCTGTATGTATAAAGGCGCTCATAACTACTACATACATTATTGACGATTGGATAAGCGTGTTTAGTAACTAGCTTTATGGCTGCCCAAAGTTGACAGACCAAAATTTGCAGGTAGACGACGATACCCTACCTTGACTTATATATATGTAAAATTGTATTTGGATATTAGTATATTTTACAGCTCTACATTTTTCTAACAAAATAACAATAGAGGTAACAATGAGTGAGGTTTAAATACATATACGATAAGATAACCAATTCTTTTTTAAAATTATTTTACTTATTATACGTAAGCACGCAAACAAGACAACCACCAAGTATTATGCAGAACTTCTTTTCATAATATTTTTAAACGTTTCAATGTGTTAAACTTGTGTTAAAAAATGAGCGAAAATTTTCTTCATCTCCATTCTTAATACTATTTCACGCGATCGGTTTTAAATATATCAATTACTCTTAACGCAAGCACGTTAATAAATTAGCCTTAACTAAAACACACGCAATCAAACACGAAGACAAGAGTGTTTATCTGAATTGTACGAAGAAAATGATCGTGGCATGAATAGGGCGGAAGAAGTTCACACGCACAACTTATTCAAATGATTGTAACCCATTTTAACGTTTTGAGTGCACTTAAAAAGGGTTTCCATACTAATATCACACTGTATAACAAATTATTATACTGTTCTTGTTATTTGTAACACAATCTGTCGGCTAGTTAGAATATCAAATTACCAGTGGTGAAAATACTTACAGACATACTAAAATACATGATAGCAAATGATGCCTCGTCTAGCAGTTAAATGATGACTAAGATTATAAAATCTTTAAGTTGCCTTGTTATTTCATTCGTCTGGATTCTTTCAATAAGTCTCGATTTTTTTAAAAATGGCCTTCTTTCTTGTTACGGGAATCTTTAGAAAAGGCCTCCCCAGTTTACTTTTCATGTTTACCCCTTATCTGAAGTTCATCACAGATTCTCAAATCGTTGTGCTACACGAAATCAGTGTATTAATAGTTAAGTTGTTTGTTTCCATTATTTTACTCGAAGAACATAATCAATATAAATCGTAGCTTGAATTTAAATACTCACTCATGTTATTAACATATATTACGGAATATTTGTAAGACAAATATATAAAAGAATATAAGTAATTATATATTAATTCTACTTACTATATATAACATTATTATATTCTTTAATGATTATGAAATTTCATGTTTAATTAGCATCATCAAATATATTATTATGCTAATTAATATTTTTATATTGTGTATGTTTTCGTTTTACATAATGTTGACGTGTGTTTTTTTTGTTTCTAACACCTAATCAAATATCTATATATTTTCATAAAATTGAAACTCAACGTTTATTTTTATCAATAACATTTGATATTGATAGCAAATATTTTAACAGTTTTATGTGCAACTTGAGGGGAATCGTTACTTTTCCAATTCGTATACTTGGAAAAACACAAGGGAAGGTTTTGAAGGGACAAGAGAAGATTTGATAAAATATATACCTACTGAATGAACTCTTGAATTATGTACATTATTTTCTAATATTTTCAGTAAATCAGTTTTAGAACCAGTGATTACATTCCAAATAATAATACAAATGCAACGGTCAGTATTTTATATTTGTGTTTTCTTTGGGGTGACAACCCCATATAAACACTAAGCAGCGTTACTAATCTTAACCGAAATTTCGTGAAGTTGAGCTTTAGTAAACTCCTCAGATTTAATTTTGTGTACCTATTATAATATTTCCTTTCCTATTCCGAACTGATCTGATACAAGCAGTTCTCCTTAAACAACTTCTGTAGAAATAAGCTTATAAGGAGTATGCATGTTCAACATTGGGAGCGACCATGATTACGAAAAAAATCTCTGCCTCGTTTTCATTCAATTTATTATGTTCAATTACATGTATTATTAGTAAAATATTTTGTAATCGGCATACATGAATTTATTAAAACACATATTCTTTCACAAACATTTTGTTTTCATCTATGCGATTGCATCGTGTTAGTAAAACATATAATTATTAACTGGTTTTATATTTAATTCATAGAAATCATTAAAACGTGTCTAAAAACAAGATTTTAAACATATTAATAAATTAAAATATATGCAATTGCCGACTTACTAGCGAATGTGTTTTCTGAGGTAAGATATTTTAGAATTACTAATATATATATTTCTTTTGAACAATCGCCAACATTTTCTGACAGTAGTGAAACTGAGATAGCGGCACAGGACACCTATATGAATTCCGGCCCTGTAGCTTAACGGTCTTAAGAGTTTTTGGACACATTTCAATCGATTGATAAATATCAATTGGCAAGGTGTATGTGATATTAACGTTTCTCAAAATAACAGGGCTAAACATATCTAAAAACAAGAGGTTGACTCACTCAATCACTATTCGTTATCATAAAACAACTTCTTTTGCGATCCTCCGTTAAAAATTCACAGGCTCGTAATCGGAAGCCGACATAGCCTAATTTGAATACTTTATCCTAAAATTAAATTAACCTAATTAGTCCACAATTAATTTATTAAGATCAAGACCGCTTTCGATCATCAGAAGCGTTTTCAACTGATATGAAATTACATTTAATTAACATTCATTTAACGTAAGACACCAGTGAGTGTGGCACATTCCGCGGTCGGATTGCATTAATCTATAATAATACCATTCAAAATATGAATATTAGACAACAACATTAATAATGACTTTAAGGCCCGTATCATAATTGAAACTTTTTTATGAAAACTTTTCTCGTAGATACACTTTAGTCTGATACCGCTGATGATCGGTACTTGCTTCATAGGTTATTATACGGTGTACTCAATAATGTACTTCCACGCTGTAATATTCTCAGCCTTCCAACTAGAATGTGAATTATATTCGCAAGATTGATTCTGAAATATTCAGCGCAAAGCATTATTCGCCGAGTCAATACGAATAGGAATGCACATTTTTTACAACTTTTTTGCTCAGAGCATTATACGAGCTAATAGTTGTATACCTATTTTTACAAGCAGTGGAGTTGGATCACGTTTATAATCAAACTTTTTATGTAAGCCTACTTATTAGCATCGTTTGGTTTGAAGCTAAAAAGTCTTTTATAACAAAGTAAGAATAAAAATACAGACAATATTACACATTTCATATTTTTTTACTAAAAAAATGCTAGATCTTGGCAGAGCTACAGAAAATATATAAAAATTTTCACATTAAATAATGAAATATATCGGGATTTTTATTATAATGCCTTTCCACCAAGTATTGACAGTGAACACCTTAAAAGTGAAATATATCATTATCTCAATATTACTCGATTTATTCCGTATTTTGATGTTGTTGATTCACATGGTGTACGTAAAAAATAATCTTTAAATGGTTGGATTAAGTAAAAATTGTGTGTAATAATTAGTGTAGTTAGCAGGACTGTGGAATCGTTAAAAAAAACACGACTCCGATTCCAGCATTTCCCAAAAACACGACTCCAACTCCAACATTGACCAAAAACACGACTCCGACTAAAAAATGTTTAATTTCGTCACGTTTTTTTCCTACCTTTCCTATTTACGTATATTTCAATTAAATATCAACCTGCCAATCCAGCCAATAGCTAATTTTTACTTATTATATTCAAAATAAAAAGTTCAAAGTTTTCAAAATTTCCGACTTCGGCCAAACGCCGGCCAAATTTTTTTCCACGGCGGGCATTGCTTGTTTCGCTTGTTATAATAATTGCGTTTACCAAAACAACCAGTAAAATTTTGTTAACTCTAAAAACTGAGGTTTAAATCACAAAACTTTTTGCCCTGCATATTCTGTTTTCCGTTAGCTGTATTTTTACTTACGACAACAATTTGACGATTCTTTGAAACCAAAACCTCAGCAAACCGCACCCCGTCAGCTGTTTGCGTTGAGGTAAAAAAAGTTGGTCAATTACAATAATCGTTCCAAGAATTCTAAATACCTTCAAAATACTTGGTAACTTTATCTTTAAATCACGACTGATTTTATGCGAAACATTAACGATGAAAACGGTTCTAGAAGGTACCAATTATCGACTTAATTGTTTCCAAAAAATAGTTAACGATAGCAAACCCGATTCGAGATTGTGAATATAATTATCAAAATTGTAGATATTTTTTATACAATAATACTATACCAACAATACGTATGTATGGCTACTCACGGTTATTATTTATTTCTATGAAAGTAATATAAGTTAATTACAATGTGAGCGTCGTATTGAGGTTTTAATAGCACACAAATCATTAAACAATAAATTACTTGAATGTCACATTTTATCAGAATATATTTTAGCTTCCTGAAGAAATAGCACTTTTGATTTGCTTCAAAGCTTGTAATGTGAACAAAGTACACAATGGATAGATTTCTTAATACCTATAAGCTACTTACTTCATCATGATTTTATGAATCTATTTAATTTTGAAATACTCACTAAATGTGAGAGTCCGACTTTTTTGAATCAGAATTGAAGAACACCAAAAATTTAAATCAAGTAAGTATTATAATACAATTGAATTCTAATCATCATTTTATCAAGCCAAGCTTAACTATCATTTCACGTTCCAATGGTTAGTATAAAAACAATGAAAAAATTAGATTTTTTGACACGAAGCAATTCTAATAATATAAATATCATGTAAAAATCCTACAGTTTATTCTCCACTCGGTGAATGAGAATTCATATCGTATTTACGGAATAAATTTTCTGAAAACGTTTTCCTGTTAATAAGATGTCACTTCCAGATACAGGCATCAAACTTAATGATGCCAGCCACGGGAGCTCACACCTATTTATATAACGATGAAGTTAAAAAAATGGATTTAATTGAACAATAAAGCGTTTATATATAACTAGTATTGCTACCCGGCGTCGCTCGGACTAAGCGACCAATAATTATTTAATGTTATATCATTCGACATAATTATATCACAAAATCTAACATCCAAAATATAGTTAAAATAAAATGACAAACTTTATTTAATTTGATGACAGCCCCATTCTCGCCCATTAAAATGTCAAAATTCAAGGAAAAAATCTAATTTGCTGTCAAAGAAATGTCAAATAATACCTTCACGTAAATAATAAACACTATTATATTAATAAAAGCCGGGAAAAAGTTGGTAGAAGACTAATTTATTACATTTTGACTAAATGTCTTCGCCGATAAAAATTCAAACATTTTTTCTTTCATATTCGTTTTTATGGCAACTTGCAACAACAATGCAAAAGGGAATAACATACATACATACATACGCCGTTTCGGTTTTATATATAAGAAATATAAAAATGGCACATGGCACGATGCAAAATAACAATTAAAAAACGTAATTGACTGACAAAACGAAATTCTTTTTCCTATCGTTTTAATAATTATTATTGAGGAATACTTTGAGCTACTAAATATAGCACAGTTTTTATTGTAATTTGATACTCTATTTCTAATAAATAGTTCTAAGAAGTGTAATGTCAACATTTTTGTAAAACGAAGAGCTCATGCAACTGAAGCATGATTTTATTAAATATTTGAAAAAACATAGCTTGGTTTCTGGTGACAGAATGTATAAAAAATGGCTGGTAAGTCTGGTGATGATACCGTATAAATCAGTAACGGATAATGAATGATTACAGAATCTTTGTAACTACTATTTTAATGTCTGCACTTATTTTAGAGACCTGACAGAAATAAAATTGTATACAAAATACAAATGCAGTTTGAATTTATTATTTTATAAGGTACTAATTAGGGCTGAGTTTTTGTACACAATTGAACACGCCATTAAAAATGATAGAAAAGCTTACTAAATAAACGCTAATTTGATTAAAATAAAAAAATTTGATAGTACTGTATCCAGTAAATAATTTGAAAACTATATCAATTATTTATGGCGCCGATGGTTTTAAGTAATCGAGAAAGCACGTGGTTGTGTTGTTTAAATAACTATTATTATTGCAATGAAAATTATTCAATTATTTTGCATCTATAAATACAAACAATATTGATTCTTATCGATATCATAATACTATGTTATACTGGTTTTATTGATGACTTCGATATTAAATACATCATGTATCTGATTAACATTAATTCACATTGACCAACGTTGCAAACTTAAGCTGAGAAATGTGTGATTTACGAATACAATTATAGCCTTACAATATTACGAACAATAAAACTTACTTACGTAAATTATCCATAAAATTCATTTCTACTTTTCGAACCGAATTTATTTATTGAATACACCTCAAATAAAACAAATATTTATTTATACAAAATATATACTCACGCTTGTGATCATTCGAAATAAGTATTACTATGTAAATTCTGAATTTTTTTGTAACCAATTACATGTTTATATTTTCAAATTAATAGAAGCAATTAATTTTGTAAACTACTCCGGCTCTGTGTAAATCTATACATATTTTAACGATGATAGAGCATTTTACCAAAATATTACACTGAAGTAAAAACGTGTCCAAAGTTGGAAATCGTATTGTAAACTGAGCTGCTAGTCGGATTTCTATTGTAGTATTTACGCGGTAATGGAAATTGATCAAATTACTTAAATCATCCAACGAGTCATCGGACCACCAAGCTATAGCGATACGCTGATTGGTATTCTATATATGCAATGCGACCCGAGATGAGATTTCGTGAATTTAAGAAAAAATATTATAACACGGGTGGTTCCACCCGGCTTCACTCGGTATTTTTAATATATAATAATATATTCACAATTCTACGAAAACAAATTCAAAAATAATTAAGGAAGAATTCCAAATTTAACTGTCGTGATGTACATAAATTACATTCGCTTATTTTTAGAAAATTATTTGAATCTTACGGGAAAAAAATAATCACAGCCTATCAAAGACAAATCTGACGACAGTCAATCAGAAATCTTTTACACACATCGGTCATTGTTTTATAAATAATATTTTACATTATAATATTAAAAGGCAGTCCAATTTGAAAGGAAGAATATTTGTCACTGGGATGATAGTTCTTATAAAATTCAGTAAAAAACTTATTAAACATAAATATCTGATGAATCTCATTTGTGAATTTGGAGGCAACGTAGTTATGTTGACTGTGCATGCTGTCGAAAACATAAGAAAATATATGTGCGTTTTCTGGAAATCTTGAAACCTACACTCGAATTCCTATATTCAAAGTGATAATCGAGGCTGCATATTTTTTTTCTCTTTTCTGAATTGTATATTTACTCAACTTTTTGAAATATTTGAAATAATTTTCCATACATTACGCTTACCATACTTGGAGTTTTCTGTTGAAATCCGCAGATATGCAACATTGCAGGAATAAGTTGGTATGGCCCTGAAGAAGCATGTTTGACTCTTTTAAATGAGTGAATAAAAATGTAAAATATATGAACGAAATTTTTCATTCCATCTCTAATTGTATTTCTTCCAATTCGTATTTTTTGGTTTTTGTTTTTATATCCATATTACTGTACTTTATGCAATATATTAATTTGGCCTGCTGCGTCAAACTCAAAAACTTTTCAGTATTTCTTTATTTCACATATTCTATGAGTTGTTCTGGAGCATCGTGCGATTAAGTTATGAAAAAGACAAAAATGTTTTTTGGGCCGCATTACTATTTTTAGGCTATGTCTTGGACAACCCTGTTTTACAGACTTAAAAAATAAAAGTATGTACACCAAAAACAGATTATTGATTTGATTTCACGCCCTGATTATCTTTGCATGCCAAGTTTTATAATTATTTTTACGCCTTTATTTATAATTAATTCAATTGAGAGTTTTATAGCAGACATTAAAAATTACTGTTTTTTTTTGTATTATAAAGGTATTTACTATATTATCTGTTACTTTTTGCCAACTCATTCTATCATAATAAAAAATGATTTTTTTTTATTTCCATCATATAAAGGTGTAGCCACCAAAGCACGAAGTGGAATTGTATGTTTTTTTTTTATAAAAATCATGTAATGCAAAAGAGTTATAGTAATAACCACTTTTTCAGACTTAAATTCGGTTGCAATGAACAACGGACGCGTCGGGACCACTACCGCAAGTTCATAATAAGAGTGCCTACACCTTGTTTTGCCTATAAATATGGAAAAACATGTTTTTTTACTATTTTATGATATTTATTAACACAACAAAATAATTTACCTCTTTTATTTGAACTATAATAATTTCTATTGAATACTCTAGAATCTCCATACTTACTTTATTCATTATTGGAAAACACGTGCATTATAATACAAACCATTTGTCTCGTATTAATATTTTATTCAATTCAACAATGGATTTTACTAAAAAAAATCCTGTTTTAAACAGCTTGCATGCTGTAAATCATAATGTGTGACTCATGTTTTCATAGTGGTCTTTTAACCTTAAGCAATCAAGTTTTTATTCATACACTTAAAAATTATGTAATTTTATTAACTAAGGCGTTTTGGCAAACTGATATTAATCTTGATGGCTTGATTGTTGGTCATATTGTCTCTATAATATATCTTTAATATATATTATATCCAAAAATTATTGCATGAGTAACTCTTTTTAGACTCACTTACATTGTAGTCTAGTTAAATTTAATATTGAAATTGTTGGAACTTTCTTGAAAATATTTCATGCAAAATTATTAATCAGATAACACATCATATAAAAATCCTTTGATTGATAATAGAAACTGTAAGAATATTTTTATAATAACCGTTCCTTACGGAAAAAATAAAGATTTATCATTGTATATGTCAATTAAGTCAAGGGGTTAAGCTTTATGACAATTATTTATTTTCTACCTCTTAAAGTTTGGATTATGATATAATATAAGGTTGCCGTTCAAGAAATCTTTTTCGTAACCGTGTGTTGCTACATATATAGAAGTTATGAACTTCTCACAGAATCGACTATTCCAGAAACTATTTGGAGAAACTAAGTGACAACCTCACCATGTAATGAAGCAAAAGATATAAGATCGGTGTTCAGAACAAAATAGTGCTTAGAGCTTTTCGTTCTTTATTTACTTTCGGATCCGGAAGAAAGAAATAATAATTAGACACCCGTTCTTTTCGATAAAAACATAAAACATGGGGCTTTAAATCCCTAATCACACCACTAAGGACGAAACTTCGATGGCGTAACCACTCGGCTACGCGAACGGCTATATTTACTCAAGAAAATTGCTAATATTGATTACACTTCATAAGCATCATTAATAGATATGATTTAATAGGTCTCTAAGCGTAATATTTTTATACATTTTCGACCTATCTCAACAGTGAAATTTATCAGAAGTCATCTCAGTCTGATTCAGGTCAATCGATAAAAAAATGATGACACCATTCTTAATAGGTGATTGATTGACGACGGAAGATAATATGTATCGACTACAATGTGATATGAAACTAAGTAATGAGAATGTATGCAAGGTTTTGTATAATAGTATTGGTGGAGAAGGTTTATATGACATGGATATTCTTGACATCCAAGAGATATTGGAAGATCGTACGTTGAACGAAGAAGAATTAGTCGAAATGTTGAATGAACCTTCCACAATTAATGACTCGAAAAGTATTTGCAGCGAAGAAGCTACATGTTTCATATTAAAAACAATAAATGATGGTATGGAATTGGTTAATAAATTAGATTTTTTATATTGAAAATGATCCTATAATGATTTGAATTGTTTGAATTTGATATTGAAATTCCATCAAGCACCCTCAGTCGAAATACTTAATGATCCTATAATGGAAAGGAGTTCGAAATTCAGAAGGGAATTACAAAATATTTTGTAGCCTTATATGGAAATACGTAATTCGATTTTTTTTTTTCGAACGCAAACCCTAATTTTGTTTGAACTTCAATCCTTGTATTACACGGATTTCTATTACACGACGTTTTTGTGGAACCATTTATCCGTGTTATACGAGGCCCAAGTGTATATGAAAGTATCTATTTATTATCTAGGCATATATGTAGAAGGTGTGGTGTTTTCGTTTTATCAAATGAAAATACTAATTTACTTATGTATCACCATTTGCTTATTAAATGAAATCGTGTAAGACTATAAAAAATCATTGTTCGTTGAATTCATTCTTAAATAGTGATTGGATTCATTAAATACAGTAAAAAAATACCTTAAATCATTGTTATATGATTGTTGAATAAAAATGCCATGGCACGAGGATCCGATTTGCTTTTCTCCTTAAGATCGTTGAACTTTTTCGCTGAGCGAATTTTTTGACGGTCTTCACAGCATAATATGATGTACTTATAAATAATTGAATTCGTACAGCATATCAACTAGCTGTGGTCGCCCAATGCTGTAACCATACTTTTGAGAAGTAAAATAGGCATTATTTTTGTATTATATGCGAACACAATACACGCGTTAGCAAATGTACACATGCCAATTGCACATAATACACTCGCAGAATTGTTTTATAAAAATTATTTTCTTAATTACTTAAATTATTAATTTAATATTGATTCTGTTCCATTATAATTTGCTGCTCAACTGTCTACGAGTAAAATGTGCATTTGTGCGAGTGTACAATCACCCATGTGTGCATATGTCTTTTGCGTCTTTCTTTTGGGCACATAAACCCTAGAATCATTATTATTGTCTGCTCAAAGTGCCAATATTTTCATTTCACAACTATCTTAACATATTATGCCACGATCCTACGTTTTGACCGTTAAAACTTGGTGGAAATGCATTATATTAAAAAATGGTAAAAAAAAATGTTCTTATTCCACAATAAATTTATTTAGATCAGAACCGAAGTCGGAGTCATATGCTCCACATTGGGAGCGGTTCTACATGGTTTTAAAAAGCACAATCTAGTGTAAAAAATACAATAAATATACAATCTGTGGAATTTATTTAAGTGCTATCATTTGGTTCCGTGCACAAACTAGTGGGTCTTCAAATTTCGAAGGAATGGTTGCCCTATCTTACACACCCTTGCTACTATAATAATATCATACATAGTACACGCGGACGTGACCGGCCAAATAAGGCGATCGATCTGACATACTTCTTCAGATCTCGTGCAGAAGTTACCAACATTCGGCAAAAGCCGATATAGCTCAAACGTATTTTAACGCATGGTTTTCATAGCCGATATCATCAGATTTGTTGTATTCAATCCAGATAAAATGAATAATCATCGATACTTATACCTATAAATATATATTTTTAAATCCATGTCTTAAAACTAGTTGCAGGCTCTGAATTCATTAATGAAGTAACATTAAATACTTATTTACCTAATAATGAATAGTATAACGATTGACATACATTTTAGTATACAATTAAATGTAATAAAATTCTTGTTACACTGGCTGTTTAGCCAGACGTGGCTCGCATCTTTGGACTGACTTTTTAGTAAAATGTTCTAACAAATAAATAAAGCATAGATTTTTTTCTAATCGACATATAAAAAAAAATTGGAAAGCTTCATTTTTTCAAGCAAGCATAACTGCGAAAATTTGTATCTGATCATTGCAAGTTCTTACGAATCCGATGATAACGAAAATCTGAATAATTTAATGTAAATGTAAGTTCGCCAAAAGCTAAATCATCAACCCTTCTACGTAGCATATAACAAAGAGTCTGGTTTCGTAATTGGAGAGACTATTTAAGAGTTTATTAAACGCTCCAAAAACTTTGCGTGAAGTCTTCAAAAACACTATAATTCACAAATTGCGAAAAAAGTATGCAATTTTTGATCTAAATAAAAATGTGTTTCGACATACTTTTGGAGCCGCTTTAAATTCAAAAACACATTTACATTTTCCTACTTTGTGTTGAAATTTTGCTGCGATAGCTTTTTATGAAAAAAATCCAATAGTAAATTAAATACCTGCTTTTAAAGAACTGGCGAGGTATCCAAATGTACACGATAGTCGTTAGTAAAAAATGTATGACCCCCTTCAGTCATGTATGTAACTCCTCAGTGAGCCAAATATATTATAGTGTGACTCATAGTCTTACACTTAACATTATTAAATAGGACAACTATACAAGTATTTTAATTGTGTGTTAAAAAAACTATTAATTTTTAATGCCTTCTGTGTCTACTGCATTAGCCATACGGAGACTTAAATCAATGGCATAAATCTTTTGAATAAATAAATACCTGTCTAAGCAGGAATAATATTAATTTGTGAAAGGGTTTGGTAACGACTTCATGTGGTTAGATGAAAATTGTTTTATGGCTTAAAGTGAACTCAACATAAACGGAAAAAATGACCCACTTTTTAAGATTCAGTTTTTGCGGAAATTTTTCTCTATTTCCCAATGAAATTCCCATATAACGGAATTTCATATTGAACGTGACAATATGTTTGAAAATAACCACTAGGTTCTCGAGATCGTTTGAATATCGCCACGAATTCAGAGGCTATGTGGGAGTAGACTTTTCATGAAAATAAATGGGTGAAACTTTTATAAAGCGTTATCAATCACCCTTCTAATTAATTCTCCAGCACAAATACACCCCGCGAGACCAGATTTATATACTACAAAAGAAAAGAGCTTTCATATTTTTTATTCATAAAGAAATTCTGTTTTTCAAAAACGGTCATTAGAAAACGGTAATTAATACACGGTCTCGAATGAGTTTGAATAATTTATGAACATTTTATCGATTTTATGGTATTTTCCACTAATAGACAATGTATAAATTTAACTTTTAGTGGTAGATTTAGAGATGTATGAAGACTTCCGTAAGCAGTGAATGAGAATGACATACAGCTTTCAGAAAATTAATTGGTTTCTAAAAGTTGATATATCCACTTAACACGTAACACTGAAATATATGAATATTATGTTATGAAACCCTCGATTTTTTAAATGAAATTCTTACTTGCTTTTCAATACTAACACTAGTTCTTTTTATGAAGTCTGAAGAAGAAGTTAGTACTCAAGAAAAGGAAGTGTTTTACCCATCTCTACCTTTAGTTTGATGCACATCTTTAAAGCTGATATTTAAATACATGCGGTAAAAGCAAAAATCTATTTTGAACTGCTCAGCCGTTAAGATTGAGGTGATATTAATTACCACGTTAATCGGCGAGAATCTGCAATGGTGGGTGAGTTTTTGCTACTTGGCGTTGAACTTTAAGAGGCATCAATAATATATTCCGCTCCCCATTTGACGTTGCAAAATTATTACCCGTATGGGGACGGACCGCAGCTCTGCTCGTTGAGCAATCCCACAGTACGTGATTAGTGTCCAACAAGCGCAACGCGGCCTTTCAAACAAGTTGCCCAGCCCGAATAGTGTACCTACCATTAAACTTGCTTTTTATAAAAAGATTTTTTTTACCTATAAAAAACCGATTCCAACATTTTATAAAATTGCAGGTGGGATAAAAAAGATTTTACGACAGTGGTTGAAAAAATTATCTTAAATTTAAATAAAATAATATGGAAATTTTATCTTTTCTTTACGGTCCCAAAAAACACATCCGATCCGCTGATTTGTAGTCCACTGCACTTCATGCAAATATTGTGTTTTTATGGTGATTTATTGCACATGTCATATAACCAATAAATCATCATAAAAACCCCCATCTTTGCATGAAGTGTAGCGACTATACATCACCGGTTCGGATATGTTTTTTTGTGGCCGTGACGGAAAGGTTAAATCTGTACAACCTGACACACATTATATCTGTTATGAATCGCAAAACTTGACTAAAATATCAATACCAGTATTTCAGTATGTCAAATGAAATATCAATCAATACCAGTAAAATAAATAAAGATAAAAATGAGAAAAAATCCTGTTTATTGGGATTACGGTGTCGAATTATTCCGATATAATTCCAATATTTAATATAAAATAGCAGTACTAAAAAATATATTTACCATTAGAATTAAGAGATGAGATTATTTATTTTATTATCAATTAAAGCATTCGAAAATCGCAAAACGGCTTATTATTTATGTTAGAATCTGACAATTTTCATCGTACTTTCACGTATTTAATTCCGAATGTTGAAAAAACTCTCTCAGTAAAGTTTTAATACTCAAATACTCGAGTATATTCGAGTAGCTTCAGATGGACCAAAATATGTATTATTTATTCAAATTTGTGTACATAAATAGAAGATAAATAAATAAATAAGGTATTCAGTTTCATTAATACATTTATTTCAAAAAATATCGTATGTGATATTTTTTCTCTTGCCATCATAGACTCTCGTCATCATTAACTTTAGTAAGAAATTTTCACCTAGGATAGTCAACGGCAAAACCATTTTTAAAAAAATATTACCTGATCCACGTGTAAGACTAAGTTAAACGCAACGGTTAAACATTATATATACATATATTAAAGCAGTAAATACATCTCCATATATAAATAACGAGTATTTCAATCAATCTTGAGTATCGAGTAGGGACTCCAATTACTTGACATCTCAACTACTCGTATCGAGTAGTAAAAATTTGAAATACTCGAGTACTCGAGTATACTCGAGTAGTTTCAGATGCACCAAACTATATATTATTTGTTAAAATTTGTGTCTATCAATAGATGATAAACAAATAAATAAGCTTATATTAGTTCATTCTTATATTTATTTAAATTTATGAAACATATAATTCAAAAATAATAGAGAATTAATATCAAATTTTAATTTGGTTCGAAGTTTTGTTTTTTTATTCCAGCAGTAGATAAAACTCTCTCTGTTGCTGTGGACTTCGGCTTAAAACTTAACAATCAATTAAATTGTGCTATCTAGTTTTTCTGTCCGCGCTTAAAAAACAAAATAAAATATGTAATTAAATCTTCATTTATAAATATAACGAGTATTACTCGAGTATTTATCAAATTACTCGAGTATCGAGTACTTGAAAAATGGACGAGTATACTCGAGTATCGAGTACTCGATACTCGAATTGGAGTCTCTAGTATCGAGTAATCGATACTGGAATTGGAGTCTCTACAAATACTATTACATTCGTGCTTCACGTATTCGTGTGACGATGAAGTGAAATTAAATAACTGGTTGGTTGTTAACACTATTTTGTTTTATTACAGTGATCCAACTTGGCAAGCATGGGTGAAGAAAAAACATCCATCAATGGAGACGAGACGGAAGCCCTGGAAAAGGCGGGGAAAAACGGAAGTAGTCCACGTAAGTATTTTATATCATATTTTGCCATTTTTTAGATTTATAAAATCATTTATATATGTACATATAAAATTTAAGTAGTTTTCATCCAATTCAAGGACAGGCATAGGTAAGTGACTATATACATTTATGAATAGTAAATTTAGCTGAAGAAAAAACATTGAATTTAGTATTCTTTGAGTATTGGCGGGCGTTCAAAAATATGTTATTTCTTGTATGAGACAACTGATTGGCGGTTTTTGTAATAAAATGATTTATCATTCAAAATGTATAGTTTCTTTGTTAAGACTCTTCAGTACGTTTTAGTAGCCGGGTAAACAGTAAAATACTATGAGATAAGATAATAGTGTAATAATGTTCCATTATTGTTTTGTGGTTGCACTTTCTGAATTCAATGTTTCGCTCGAGACTAATGGACCAGTGCTTCCCCATCGATTTTTTTAACGGTATCAAAAATATAAACATTTTGACTGTTATATTTTTTACCGTTCTACATTATTAAATAGATTGAGAAACACTCCACTAGAAAATTCACTAGTCCGAAAATGAGGGGTTCAATAAGCGAGATTTTTAACGGAATCATTTAATTAAGTATTGTTGATTCACAACTTGACTTGATAGTCGCCGGTACATAAAGCACTCCATATACTGATGAACAAAACGATAGATTTTTAGTAAGAAAGCAAATGCTGATTTAGCATTTGTAAACATTTTCTATTTTCGAAAACGGCCTAAGGGAACAAGTGCTAGATTTTTTTGCAACTTTTGTTCTCCAAAAATTTCAAACATATGTGATATCTGTGTTCATATCAAACTACTTTCTAAAGATAATGAAAAAAATATTGTAATTAGTATTGGTGCTTTTTTTTATGTTCAAACGCAGCTGCTGAAAATGGTGAGATTACGCTCAAAGCAAAGATGAGTCTTCTGAACGGAGTGACTGTAATTGTTGGCAGCATCATCGGAAGCGGAATCTTCGTTTCACCAACAGGAGTTCTCTTACATACCGGAAGTGTCAATGCATCGCTTTGCGTGTGGACAATCTCGGGAGTATTTTCAATGGTACGTAATATATACTTTTTTATTTATTTAAATACATACTTTAATTTGTTTCATTTCAAAACGTACAATATTTTTGATCAAATAAGTTAAGTTAATAGCTAGAAGTTTAACAATACTGAATTACTATCGATAACAGTATCGGCATCGTGCCCTCGTGGGGAATAGTTGGCACTAAGTAATGTATTAGAGTGGGCTAGATATCTTTTATTGTGAGATACATCCTGCCGATTACCGCGGCGGGTACCCAAAAGCTTTCGAAGGTTTCCGTTCTGATAAAAGGTTCGAATATCCAAATAAATATGTCCTTTCATTACGCTCAAACAGTTATTCGCAGATAATCCTAACAGTGCTAAATATCTTCCTATTTTTATCTTGCTACCCGTATACAAAGTGCCAAGATCCTATCATTAATATGTTAATAAATTATATTACTGCAATCGCACCCTCAATTTTTTCTGAATTCCTGTATATTCCCTTAATACAAATTATCGACCTAAATGGCTTCTGTTTAAAATTCTTATGCACTAACACGACGCGAAACATTTTTTGTTTTTATTTTGTCTGTGAATTCACCAACACGCGGTCAGTATAAGGACAAGATTTATTTGGTTTATTTTCACAACCAGTTAGTGGTAGAGAAAGGAATTCGCCTCTGAAACATCAGCGTGCTTTTTTTTATTTTTCAACTTTGTCACTCATAATGTTATTTACTACCCTTAGTGAGTAAATAAAGCAGTGAAACTTCGATCTATCGTTCTCGTATTCATCGTTTTCCGACTTTATTCTTTTTATACTACTGACAAATAAGAAAGGTGTTAAAGTTATCCCACATTAATTGATCATTATGATCCATCAATTAACAATAAATCTGGTTTTCACAGTATAAATTCATCATATAAATCAGCTTTAAAACCTGTGTGTTATTTTGATAAACAAACCAGGGCTGTGAAGTCGGAGTCGGAGTCGTGGTTTTGGTAAATGCTGGAGTCGGAGTCGGACTTTTTTTTACCGACTCCACAGCCCTGAAACAAACACTTGATATCAGATAATATAAAATTTACTTTTAATGTATGATATCTCGATAATATTTCTACAATGACTGACTAGAATAACTAAAAAATTAAAACGGTATACTTTAAAATCAATAGAAAAATAAAATTCTTTATAGATATCTTAAAATTATCAATATGAATAAACCTTTTAGGTGATGTAGAATATAGACATTACAGACTAATTCAAACGAATCTTCCCTATATTCTGGTAGGTATAGTGCTGGTATTTGCCAGTGATTTTTCTCAGAACCAGTTTATTTGCTGTCGTAAGATGCTTACAAATAAGCCATTAATAATTAAGTCACAAGGGAGCCAACTAAATCACTTGCAATGTATTTCAAAAACATTTTATTATAAGTGATCCTCTGGGGAGGTACTTTTCCAGAGAGACAAATCACTGGACAAAGCAAAGCTAATTAATTTTAATTGGGGGAAAACGATGCGACCACGATAAGTAATATACCAACCAGTTGAACAGATACTTGTAAATATACTGCTGATATATTGTACATTATTGCATTACTGTTTATTTCAATTTTTTTTTATTAGGCAGTATATCAATATTATAAATATTGCAAATATACATTTTATTTGAAAATTTCCAATAATTTTGAGCAACTGTGTGATAGAAAAATTACCATCTCGAGTTAAAATGCATAATAATTTTCCCATGCGTTGAATTTCATACCAACTGTCATCAAACATTTTCAATTCATATTTTCAAACCATAACTAATCAACATTTATTATTTATATACAAAGTATTCTTTATGACTGAAGATCACCGAGAAGAATTCTGGCTATTTATTATTGATTATTATCAATTTTCGTAAGGAATCTCAGCAATAGATAGAGATACATGTATAAATCAACAAGTAAGATAAATAATGTGTCCTTGTTTGGCCTGTCGGGACACTTTTGACCAGGGCTGTGGAGTCGTTAAAAAAATTATGACTCCGACTCCAGGATTTACCAAAAGCACCACCCCGACTCCAACATTGACCAAAAACACGACTCAGACTATAAAAAGTTTAATATCGTCACGTTTTTTCCCTACTTTTCCTATTTATGTGTATTCAATTATACTTCAACCAAGCAATCCGGCCAATAGTCAAATTTTACATATTATATGCAAAAATAAAATGTTCAAACTTCTCAAAATTTCCGACTCCGAGTATGAGTCCGGCCAAAAAACCCCGACACCACAGCCCTGCTTTTGACACAAAATACTTCCTATATTTGCAAGCCCAATCTTGCAAAAAAGACTTGGCTTCGTTTTATCCAAAGAAAAATTCTGTTCTCGATCCATGATACCCATATATTATGGGTATAATATTCGTTTCCGACGAAAACGGATTCAAATTAAAAATAATTAATGGTGTTTCGTTCCTTTATAAGTGACGGTACAAAACCATTTGAAAGATGGTAACACTCGACCCTCGTTCAATCTTGTCTTCATATTTCACGAAACAAGGAAATAGGATATATTTAG
This sequence comes from Himalopsyche kuldschensis, assembly GCA_028554975.1. Taxonomy (NCBI): domain Eukaryota; kingdom Metazoa; phylum Arthropoda; class Insecta; order Trichoptera; family Rhyacophilidae; genus Himalopsyche; species Himalopsyche kuldschensis. The sequence goes on from JAHFWI010000068.1 coordinate 2,922,987, forward strand.
TTCGTTCAGTTTTTTGAATGATTGAATGAACGATACATTCAAAATTCTATACCCATCGTAAGGCAATTTGATTGCTCTCTTTGACATGCCTGTTAGTAATTCCCGAGCATCGTGTCTAGAATTGTTTACGAAAAATTTGCATCATAAAGTAATATATTAAGTGCTATAGCCTCTTCTCTCTGAGCGCGAAAGACTTCCAATATAGCAGAGATGGCCAAAGCGTCTATCACGTAGCGATTCCTAGTCGATCGCCTATCTGATCTGTACAAATTTCTAGTGCCCATCCCAAGAAGCGTGCGAGACAAGTCGTATGACAGGGACAACACGCTAAAATCTCTATGTTAGCCGATTATCGACGAAAATCTCTTTCTAAAACCCGGGTCAAAAAAGGGTTGGCAATGAGATTAATAAAGGCTTTAAATTACTACTTTAAATGTTGGTCGATCTTAGCCAATAATTTCAAACAAAAGTCAATCGCGGGCAAAAATGTCTGGCCACCCCTGCAATATAGCAATAAGAGGAGATTGATGTCTACATTAATAAGAAACTATTATTTTAGATTCTTTCCATCATTTGATCGGTCACTATCCTTAATATCGATCATTTAGTGATTTTTAATCAACAATATTCAGAGCATGTGGAGTTGTGATGAATTCGATAAGCAGTATTTAAACAGTTAATTCAAAAAACAGTAAATAGCCAACTGTTCTTTATTCAACTGAAGGAAGGTATAAAAATTACACACACCCATGTCGGTGGAATTTAATTCAAATATCATGCGTCTCATAATGTCTAATAGTAAAAAAGAAAGATCAATTACCAATATTTTTAGTATGCTTTTGTTGTGAATAGTGTACCTGTAATGTCATAACTGTTAGCCATAGACTATGTCTAGTTAAGAGCCTTCGTAAAAATATTAAATGAATAACATTTATCACTTTTAACATGACAACTATCACTAAAGTTCTAATTTATTAATAGCATTTTCCAGGGCTTTTTTTTGAAATAAAGGTGCCGGAACTCACTTCATGTCAAGCTTTTTAATAAATAAAATTATATTCAAATATCATTTAAATAAAATTTTGTCTAATTGATTTTGGAATCTGTGAATAAAGGTTCCGGAACTCCGTTCCACCGCGTTAAATGGGAAAAAAAGCCTTGGCATTATCTACTAATCAGTTAATAGTGCTCCAGATGAGCGAAACTGGTCTTGATAATCATCAAATTACACATGGAAGTGGTAATAATGTGTTTAATTTATTTAGAATACGATTTATTTTTTAAAAAGTTACTTATTTTAGCAATTACTTGCTCATCTTGCACTAGTTTTTTTGCTCAGAATAATTTTGTATCTCGCAGGTAGAAAATCATTAGCAACGTATTTTATAACTCGGCAGCTTTCTACCTGCAAAACAATTTTTCATATCAAACTAGCATTGTTTCTCTTCTGAGTATTATAAACTAAACCGGTTTTAGTTTTTTTGCAGACATGTCAAAAAGGGGTACAAAACATTTATTGAATTTGGTATTGAAATCTCTGCAACACTTTACAGGCAACACTTTTACACCTTCTACTAAACAATTATTGAATGATCACTTTTAAGGTGTTCACTGTCAATACTTGGTGGAAATGCATTATAATAAAAATAATAATACATTTTAGGTACTTTTTCCACATAAAATTTATCAGATCAGGACCGGTTTGTCGACTGTCGGTAGGACTGATGAATAATGATAAAAAATAATTTAATGATAAATTACCACAACATGTTTTGAAAAATATCTAAACAGTTACTTGCGAATCATGGGTTGGCTGTAAAGAACATTTTTAACCTTTTTAACATACATACTAACATTTTTAACCTTACCCAACCAAATTTTTAAATTCCCCAAATTTTGTATCCATCAATTTAAAAGTGTGATTCAAATCGATCACTCATATAAAAATATTAAATTAATTAATAGAATATTGAATTCATTTTCCACTGAGAATATCTTTAATTTATTCTACTATTTGTATTATTTTATTCAAACATTCAGTTCCAATTTCATTGGCTGCATAAATAAGAGTTATCATTTATTTTTCTGAGAGATTTTAATATACCGAATTGCAAAACATCGCGATGCTGATGATACGCAACCTTAAAAAATGATTTTGGATGTTACTTTGTGGTAATCCAATCACAAAATTTCTTAACGATTGTCACGAAACTCTTTCTCAATGTCATCCTTACGTTACGTTATTTAACTTTAAGCCGCCCAAATTACACTACCTCATTAATAATTTCGTCACATCATTATTTCCCTCGTATTTCCATTATTGCGTTATGGCTTAAATATTTTTATGAGCAAAAATTATCAATACTTTGATGGTGTCCATCTACTTCTCATTGGCGAGAAGTTGTACATTATGGCCCATTTAAAAACCAAAGTTAATATTTTCTGCAATCTATGCCTGTGTTTTATTTAACAATTTACAGTAAAATAACGAATTGATCATGTCCAAACACCAATTGTTTCTTATCAACGTCGTGCTATCTTTTGATCAGTAGTGATGCACTGAGGTCTTCACGTTTTGGGACTAATTACAGCATCCGATATATCTTTTTATATTAAATAATAATTAGCCTGTTCATCTCATATGTCTACATTCTACACGCGAAGTATAATTTAATGTCAGATAGATTCACGGCATCCATAAGATATTCATAAATTCAACCAACGAAAATTATTTATATAGTTCTCACTTTTTTATTATAAGTAATAAAACATTTTAATTACAGATAAACAAAGAAACTATGTACATATGTATATAATAAAACAAACTTTTACCAAATCATTTGCGATTTCATTGTCCTCAGAATTTTATTTAACGCTTCTTGATATGTACTTGGAAAACAATTTACAACTCTCGTCACAATTTATTGGATTCAAATATTGTTGGATGATGTAATATACGCCATCATTATCGCATTTAACAATACATGGCATCGCCGTATTTTTACAAACTGCCACTTTGCGAATCATAAAATATAATAATTTATGGTTATGTTTAAAATAATGACAAGAACAATTTGAAGCATAATTAAACAACTGATGATTCTCAATATGTTAACTTTCAATTCTTAGTGGACACGCATTACATTTAAACAGATTTAAAAAAATCCATACTACTTTAAAATATTATGTGTTACTCAAGCTCGAAATTTTATACATATACAGAAAGGCTTCAGATACCCACCAATAGTATCCGTGCTGAACTATAAAACCGGATCACTGACCTATAGAACAGTATTCTTAATGATCTTTCATACAAAAGATATTATTAGTAAAAAAAATGTTTTGCAAATGTATTTGTAAATATAGAACATTAAAATAACAGAAATCTCATTCTACATAATTTCCTTGGCGGTCCTGTAGCTAGTGCAGCTTAAGGGTTAATGATATTAAGGTTTCGTTCATCCGGTTACGTGTGGGGTTACAGGTTTGAGTCTCCACATTTATATATGTATTCTTTATCCAAAAGCATAATGGGTGTGATGTTTTTATTCTGCGCATCCTGATCCTGAAAAATGGTTCGTAAAGAGAACGGAAAATTTTATCACAAGTCCTTTCTTCACACCACACTTCATAGTTAACAGTCTCCGGAAATAGAGGTTGTGAGACTTACCTTTAACTAGATTTCGTTAAACAACTGTTTAAATCCAAATTCAATATATTCTACATTGATAGTAAAAGTTATTACAATTTATTTTTTTGTCTCCACAGATTGGCGCCTATTGCTACGCAGAACTCGGAACCATGATCACCAAGAGTGGTGCTGATTATGCCTACATCATGGAAACCTTTGGACCATTCATGGCTTTTGTCAGACTCTGGATCGAATGCATGATAGTCAGACCATGCTCACAAGTAGGTGTTTCTTTAAAGATTATTTTTTAAAATTTATAAATGCATGAACTGTCCAGAGTGAGACGTAACTAAACTAAACTACTCCCAGGCCTTACATTCGGTATCAGCGATCGTGTCCCGTGGCGTAAACAACGTTAAGCGTATCTGTTCTGTTTGCGAGTATGGAGTTGTCTCGGGAGCATTTGCCCAGGACTTGGAAGCCAAGGCACTCAAGTGTGCATTACTGACTCTAAACAATTAGCAAACCCTATACGTTACTGATTCTAGAAATGCTATTTAATGCAATCAACAAAAGCCGGTTACGGACCTATACGAATAGGTCCGTCCTTGCACCGTATGACGCCGCAAATTTGCTGTAGGCCAAATAATTATTTTTATTGGCTACCAAGTCGGCGTAAAAGACGTAACTATTTTTCAAGTGAGACGTAACTATTTTTCTTGTATATGTTACAGTGAAACTGTATTCTCAGTGAAAATGTATTCTTCTCCAAGCTGTCATTGAAATTAAATTTGACCGCCCTATCTTCAGCCCTATGTTTGTCTGTGTTTTTCTTTGGTTATCTTTTTATGAAAGGGACTACTTGCTGATTTTGTTTCATTGAAGCAAACCAAAATTTTAGGCCGGCAGATCATCGACTTGGGCCAATAATTTCAACGATCGTGACCAGTGAAATTATGTTGTCATACAAATCTATTACTTGATACATTTTCACTGAGAATACAGATTCACTGTAACATATACAAACTCGAGCATCGAACACGAAACCTTTTTCACAGAAAACTATTTATGACTAAAAATGTATATTTTTATCCTAAATTCTGGCATTTTATCTTTCAGTTTTTTTATGATAATATTAAATTATTCTTTTAAGAACGCCACTGCCGCCATTTGCCATATATACAACCAACGTCTAATGCATTACTTATTATGAGTTCATGCTAAATTAACTAAATAAGTCAACAGATACGTTTTGTGACTCTTACCAAGCTGGACTTTATCAGCTACTAGAATATTTGAGTCAATTCGATTACGAATCTTAAATTTTCTCCAAAATAGATTTCACTGACACAAGACATTAGTATTGCTTTTCTTCTAAATCTGTATATCTCACCTTCTCGAAGTCAAGGATAGCTTCAGCGCCAAAATCTGTAGGGCATAGACGTAACATTAAAAATTACAAAACTCTGCCTTTAAGTATAACTATTTAAGACAGTATTGTAGAAAACGTTATGTTAAAATAGTAGTTAGCGACTAGTTTTGACCATTCTTATAGAACTAATCATACAATCTTTGCTAAAATAGTTTTGTATCTTTGAAATATTCATCTTTGAGTATTAGGACCATTGCTTAACATATTTTAATAAAATATTTTTATATTTTAACCTGAATAAGTGTCTGAAAACATCATTCAATTCATTTGGTCACTGCTGTCAATTCTTGGCGGAAAGAAATTATACTGAAATGAATACAACATCTCGTATGAAAAGTATGTAGGTATGATGGTAGAAATATAATATATTTATGCATATTCGTATAAATTCATAAGACCGATACTCATAATCATCGTATTACAACATCAAAATGTGGTCATGCACAGTGTAGCCAATTGATAAAAAGCGTTTAATTTGTTGATATTGACATTCATTTCTTGCATCACAGGTGCCCCCAAGGTTAGTAGGTGGATAAAACAATTTGCAATTCACAACTACGGAGATTATTTGATGAGATGTTAATTACATGCATATATTTGAGAATCATAATACTCGATGAACATTTTATAACGGTTGGCATTATCAACCCGAGTATTACGACTCAATAATATTATCTCAAATATTTTTGTCTCCATGAATATTTAAATAAGATGTTCGGTATTTAAAATTGTATAATTTTGGGCGCTAATTTTATTAGTAATTATTATTATGTTTCACTTCTTCGCATTAATACGATGGTCATCATTTATTTGGCCAATTCACCAAATCTATAGTAAACCTTTCCAGAATACTAACAAAAATTACAATGTATTAACTGTTTATATTTGTTTACTGAACATTTTTCTATACAATTACTGACTATTTAAATAATAATTTATGGTATTATTTATTTAGTTACAAGCCAAATAATAATTTACATTAAACTCTTGTTATGTTTACACAAAATAAATATCTTACGATACATACTAAAGGCTACGTCTGAAAAGGGATTAATAGAAAAAAAATAGTATAAACTGGATTTCTAAATAGTGAAAAAATTGTGTTTGTATTGTAAATTTTAAAATTAAGAATATACCGACATAGATTTTAATTAGCGACTTTTCATTGAATAAGATGTGGCATACTTTTTTTAACCTAACCGATTATGGTATGAATGTTTCTAATTTTTCAAAAATACAATTAGCATTTTGCTAGACAATATAAAACAGATTATTTTTAGACTTACGTAGGTATAAATTCACATATGATCCACGTGTAAATTTACTTACTTTTGATGTATTCAAAATTATTTTTTGTGTTCATGTTTCGGAAATCCACACGATAACATTTTTTCATTTGAAGACCATGTATACGATTTAAGCACATCATTGTATGAATAAATTTATTTGAACCAGTTTACATCCGAAGATATGTTTTTATTCCATCATTGTTGCTAATTTTATGCGCATTTTTGTTGTTTTGAATCAAATGATGTGAGCGAGGAAGCGAAAGGCGGAAAACGTAAATCTACCAGACGTGCCAGATGATAATAATTATCTGCAATGGTGTGATTGTGAATATTGAAAATAAAAACAAATGTACAAACAGTGATTTTGATAAATCATAAATAGTGTTTTTATAAGCTATACTTCTAAATGTTATAGATTATTTCACGGAAGTTGTATTTCGCATTAAATAAGCGATTTATAAATCATTGTTTGCTTTCGAAATCGATAAATATGCTTACAAGAGTAAAAAAGTATTTATTAAATACTTTTATTTGAAATAAATAAATATTATGACTTTAAAATATAATTTAAATCGCCCTAAATTTATAAATGTGACAAATACACATTGACTTATTTAACTTATGATACAAATTACAGGTCCATATATGTTAAACAACACCTGTTGATTTGGTTTAACAGTTAGCAATATGTACACTTTTAATTAAGTCTTCACTGTCAATACTTGGTGGAACGGCATTATAATATAACATTTCTTTTAGTAATTATTCCACGTTAGATGTATTACAATCAGGACCAGTTTCGCTTATCGCAAGCATTATCAACTGATTTAGCAATACTCTGTACTCTTGAATCAAAGGATGTCAAATTACAGTTCAATAATTGATTTGTATAATATATTGGAGGTACGTAACTGATTATATCAAAATTTTGGCTGATATGGAAGTGTCAATAAAAAAATCTGGTTTTGTCAAGAATATGTGATGTGTATCATATATTATAAATATATGTTAAGACAGAAAAATTGACAAATTTTGAGGGATTCTTCTACATAAACTGATTTTCTATAAATTTGGAATTACCCACTATGTTCCTATGTGACACATCTAAAACGAACCGAATATATTCCAGTATCAAATAGTCAATTGAAATCCTTAGCTGCTTACCTATATGGCTCTTGGGGGACCCCAATTGATACATTATTAGATCAATCGAGTAGTAAGTCCGACCTTGTGAAGTTAGTGAGTACGCATACATTTATAGCGCGAAGAGTTTGTGAATTGAAAATTAAAATCAATGTATTTGACATTGATCTTCTACGATTTCAAATTTCATCAGACAGTCTGATGAAACGATGCCACTACAAGATATCATTGTACGTTTAAAGTTAGCCGAGATTCGCACGATCAATTGACCGATGAATCGGCACAGGGCATTAGCGCGGTAATTCTTTTTCCGATATGAATTTACTACCGTATTAATAAGGTGCTGCTTCACTTCTGGACTTAAGTTGAAGGGCCAGCTAAATACTAATATTTTTAAGATCCTGAATCTGCAGATTAATATCTATATTCTAGTCCCATGGGACTAGTCAGTTTCTAACCGGCCATGGCAAGTTCAATGCAAAACTCTTCACTCTGTGCATGTTGGTTTTAAGGCCGGACTGAACTTGTGGGCACGCCCACCAGGACACTAATCACATCCTATGGGACTGCCCCTAAATGAATTCCGAACAAGCAGAACTGTTTGCTGTGGTCCGTCCTCACACGGGCCCAATAGGCCACGCTGACTTGATTGCAACTAAGGCTTACTTCATTGCATTTGAAAAATTTGCAAATTTATTCGAGAATCGACATAATCTCGATTCTTCACTAGAGTCAATATACTCGTATAACACGACGGTCTCTCGGTATACGGATTATACACAGGATACTTTGTATCAAACTGATTTCAGTGGCTGAGCTAGTCTTTCCAATTTATTTTATTTTATTTTCTATTTTCAAGCACACTAGTGCATCGTTCAAAATCATTCCCGTGCAGATCTGCATGGGTCATGAATGTGAAGGGTAAATTCTTTTTACTATGTCGATAGCGTTGTGAAAGGCGGCCATAAAACATTGGCTGTATATACACAACGGGTGGTGGTGGGAAAACCCAACTTGTATCTATATTCAATTTCCAGTAAAAGATATAGTTTTCTGAGATTCACAATTCTTCAATCTTCGCTACATTATTAATCCTGCTACTCACTCTCAATTTCCGACAATTGGAACGAGAAAGTTTGCGTATCGAGGATGATATTGCAACACTTCTCGAGAACATTGTCAGATAATAATATATTTGTTTATGTATTATTTATTATAGGCTATAGTGGCGCTGACTTTCAGTGTGTATGTCCTAAAACCATTCTTCCCAGAGTGTGCACCTCCAGATGAAGCTGTCAGACTACTTGCTGTCTGCTGCATATGTAAGTAGCTATATGCCTATTTTTTATGTGTCCACTATTATATTTACATAGCATAACCAATGTGTAGTATTTTCTGCCTGTAATACCTGCGATATCCCAAAATAATGATAGTTGAAGGCTTAATAAGTCGGCTTATTAATATTCTGGATTACGATTGGAGTTTAAATTAATTAAGGAATCAAAAGAATTTTTAATGAATTTTATTCGTAAAGACACGACGTAATTTAAGCTGATTCATATAACGGAAATACTGATCATCCACGGCTCGCTGATAATTCAATACTTCAATATTTAAAGTCAATTCGGTAAATTTACCATTAAAAAACTGCCAAATATATTTAAAGTAACTCATTATTCAAATTCTACAGTGGTGCTTACCTTCGTGAACTGCTGGGACGTGAAGTGGGCTACACGAGTTCAAGACTCTTTTACATACGCCAAACTCTTTGCGCTCTTCATCATCATCGCTGCAGGAATATACCAACTGTGCAATGGTAAGTTAATTATTCCGTTTTTAGGAGGTATTTATATAATTAGAGGTATTGTAATTTTGTTCGATTAATCTATCAATAATATCTTCGAGTCGAGGTCAAGTGTCAACTTCGCTGGCTTCGGTTGTGTGTGGCACGGGATCGAATCAGTTTCCGGGCAGTTTAATTTTTCAATCATATTATTGGTTTGGCCACCCCTGGTCTATATACTCTACATTGAGAGGAAATATTTAAAAAAAAAACCCATCATAGTCAGAATCAAGCATAACAAAAACAATGATAACTAGGTAATTGAAACTCATTTCCCGTTATGGTTGTTTTATTTTTTATTGATATTCTATGGACCGAAAAATTCGTAGATCTATATTCAGGTGATAATATAACACTCAATGCTATCGAGGGTCGTAGCATAAGCCAATGTCGTAACTATCCGTCATAAAACTACGCCGCTCTCACTGTGAGCAGAAATATTTATATTAATATCACGCGCATAAAATTTATATCCACGTTTACACAATATATATTTCTGCAAGCGTTTATTTTACAGTACATATATGTTTGTATTTTACGAGACAAAAATTTCGCTGGCATAAAGAAACAAAATAAAGTTATATGTATTTATATTATAAAACATAATTCATTAGCAGTTGGGTCCTTGTCGATGAATTACAATTACCAAGATGTCGTCAAAAAGGACTGGATCTTAAAGTATTGTGACTAACTTTTTCGAGGAACTAATACATACATAAACAAATATGATATGAAGAAAAATATTTTTACTTTATTGAATGGGAGATATCTTCTTGTGGCGGTTCAAGCAAACAATTATACTTAATTGGTGGTTTCCGATTTCTGCCCACGTGTGCAGTTTAATATTAAGCAACTTAAATGCTAATTATACACCATATGATTTAGATAATTTCGGTAGATTGGCAGTGAATGGAAATAAGTGCCAAAGCCAGTCTGACCAATGATTGACCAGTTCATCTCACTGACTTTATAACAACGAATGTGAACTACAGTAAAACCATGTTTTTTTTAGAGCCACTCGAAGCAATAATTGACAATCGCGAGAAAGTCGTTAAGTAGTCTAAGCTAATGACACAAATTACAATAAATTCGTTGCACTTTATTTTGCAAATAGTATCTGCTAAATCATATTTGCGTCCCTTGGGCGGCTTTGGTCTCCAGTGTCTTCACTCAAACTGTCACTATGTTTAGCACACTTATATGGATAGCAACCATAACTTAAGAAAGTGCTCAGGACTCTTGTCAATTATAAAAAAAAATAAACCTTTGCTACGTCATCTACTCTGTGTGACTGCTGAAATGTAGCGATTACGAGTATCTAGTGAGCATTATGTGTTCTGAGAAAATATAGATTCTGCTTGAAGATATTATTAAGCATCCAAAACTTCGGTGGTATTTGGGCATCGCAAATACTGGTAAAGTAGGAACATCTAGTGAAAACTGACACAGGATATATGAAGACGGAGAGCAGTCTCGACGAAGACAAAAACATGGACTGTTAAGCCACAAATGAACAATGACAAAATAGCCATATGCTTTTTTAGTTTTTATGGGCTTTAGGGAGTATTTTAATGACCTGTTTCAAATTTATGCGGATTTTAAAATTCATGGAACGCATCCTCACTTTTTTATAGAAATCGAGTCTTTGTTTATCGCGTGGAATGCACCTACTGCATATAAAGGATTCACTGCCCTACAAGATCATTTACAATACTTCATTATATGCATAGCGCCGATAATTTGCATTTATTCATACCTTTCTTTCATTATTAGAGAGGAAGCATTGCTATATGTGGACTAGTCTTATTGCAAATTGAAAGATTTTTTGATTGCCTACACTTACTGGCTAGACGTCCGAATGAGGTCAATATCAAACATAATAAAATGGAAGCTGTTTTATGATATAGTCACCACATTTCATAAAAAAAGAAATGCACTTTATTTAATTTGGAACTTTAGGATTCCGACTGAAGGTGCTTGATATACATAAGTTCAATTTTGAATAAATATTAAAAACCAGCTTTCGTTTGGAAAAATCATTATCTAAATTATTAATCAATAGTAAAAATAGAATCCATTTTACGAATAAATCGTAGTGATTGCTAGCACTTTTACGTGAGGAAAAATACCTGTTCGTGTAATATGAAAATGTATGAATATCTCACCGCTTTTAGCAATAAAAAAGTCGGAGAAACTTTTGCCAGCTCTGGATAGAATATCAACTTCAAGATACGCGTTACGATTACATGACATACAAAGATTAATAAAAACAAATGCAGGCAGTGCATGGATGTGTTTTCAACTTAGGTCAATGCCGATGAAATAGGGTAACGGTCGCGATCATAGTGCGTATGGGGACCAGACCAATCGGCAAAAGTCAAGACGGCACATGGCACGTCGAAACATGTCAAGTCGGCACATGACAAGTTGGCACATAGACAATTCAGCACATAGACAACTTGACAAGCCGCTCCTATTTTTATTCGATATCCGTCAAAATACTGCACGAAGGGGGTGTTTTATGTAAGAAAACACCTTCTGGCACACTAGGGGAAATGAATGCCTACGTAATTACGTAAAATTTGCATGCTAGATTATGAAAAGACGAAGTGAGTTGACATCCACTCGGTCTCCATAGAACACCACGAACTACTTGGAATCATGTACTTTTTCCTTAGATACTAATATGTATACCTGTTCCCTGTCAGAACCCCAGGAATCTCATTTAAGTAAGACTACATTGTGTGGATTGCCTACTTCTGTAAAGAAATTTGTCAGTCAGCTGAATCCAGCGGATTTATAAGAATTTCCACCCCTTGTTCGATAGAGGGTAGTCTGAGTTTACGCGGTGGTATGTTGCACAATACGCTGGTTTTTCAGCCAACTCGATACTAACAAACTGACTTCTCTCGAATGCCACGGACAGATTTGGAAAATGTGTCAACTACATGGCAAGTGACGTAACGTTGTGATACAACGATATTTCCCGGATTGGTCGGAAGAAGTTTTCTTTTTTTCCAACCCTACCACGTAATATATTACGTAAAATTTATTTAATTCATAATCAGGACAGGATATGTAGTTAACTCATCGCGAGCGTTTTCAACTGATGATACATACATCGATATGCCAATCTTTATCGGATATTCGTGTGATTAATTCCGGATTTCTCCGATTTAACGTTTTTTGGATAAACAGTAATTAAATAATAGCCGATATTATTCGTTTTCAAAACGTGTATTTTGATATTTAAAAAGCCTTGATCCTGGTTTCGGTAGTACTGATATTGCAATTCTTATGTCTAGCTCCTACGAAAAGGAAGTACTTACTAACCGGCGCAATATTCACCCTAATACGGCAAGAATTTTATAGTTTTATTATCTAACTAAAAGAAAATACTCTATGCCAGTGAAGCACAACCTTTTTGACAGAAGAGCCATGAGCCAGAGCTTGTGAATTTTCAGATTGTTCTCGGGCCGCATGGGAAAAAGTGATTAGTAATAATGAGATAAGTATATACTCAATTTAATTATTTTTAATTGAATACTTGTACATTAGATGATTAGATGTATATAATATTCTCCAACCATTCTTCATATTTGCACGACTTTTGTTGCCGGGTTCAATGTTTGTGTATGCTATCCTCAGTACAGCACTAAGGTTATCATCGTTCAAGTGGTTTCTGTGTTGATTGATATCTGTTTATTTTTCATAAGAAAAATGCTTTTTCGTTAATGTAAATGATTCCAAAAGTTCAGATTGCATAATTTATTCACATAAAAAAATGGTGATGAAGTACTTGTCATACTGTGCCGCAGGTTGTGCACTACTGCTCTATACTTACGATAAACTCCAGTATAGTATACATAAATATTGTATCCGACGAGATAATACACTACTCAGGTGATTGCTCACGTTTCATTTTGTATTTATTCTTACTGTTCGAGATCAACGACATTTGAAATCTCGATATGCGAAAACAAAAGTGAGCCGACAATAATTATGTTTTTAAATATATCTATTTCAAGGCACCTATGTATTTCGAAATTACTTTATTGACCGTTCAAAACCGCAGTTAACTGATTTGGTTTTCGAAAAACTAAATCTATGTGGCCAGTTTAAAAAAACAGTTTTGCGGGCTGTATCAATTACCTAAACCTGTTCCCAGGCCAATTTTGAGCGATGTAGGCTGTGTGATATACATACAAGTTCACAAAGATGTACTATTTACGCATGCTTACTATAGTGCGCTGTGATGAAATGGAATTGCAAAGACAGATCCAATTCAAAGGATCTGAATAATTTAATTTCCGCCTCGCCTCTACTACTTTTCTTCCCACATATTATTCCTTTCCGTTCGTTCTCTTTATTGGTGTACTAAAAACAATGGTGTGCGGAATACTAATATATATATACATCATAATATATTTGTCAAATTCGTAAAAAAAGACATTGCCTTGAACGAATAATACTACGAATTTACATACGTCGAGATGTTATATGTATTTTAAAATTTACAAGGGCCGTCCATAAATTTCTTCACACGATTTTAGCCTAATTTAGATCCACTCCTTGCATGTATTCGCCAAATCTTTACACACCACGTCTAAGTGACGTACAATTTTCAAAACCCTCTTAGAAATAACAAAAATGAGCTTCACATTTACTGCTCATCATTTTGTTGAATCTATGGTTGAATATTACCGTGACGATTTTATAGTGGTACGTCAGTTTTACCCATTATTACTTATAAGTATATTACATTATTAATAATGAGTACTGCACTAGATGCAATAGAATATAACATTTTTTTTTTTAAAAGTTGCCGATCCTGGTTCGGCCATCTTTCGCTCGTGATTAACGAACTTGTTTCACAAATGCTGCATTTTTTTTAAACGAAGCCAGAAAAAATAATTATAAATTTAAAAATATATTATAATATGAAGCAATATCGTGTGTACAATATGAAGATCAAACAGCACATCGACTGACCATAATTTATTTGTGTTTAACTATATTTCACAGATGACCCGAAGATACGATTTTAAGTTCCAGATTATTTATTTATTTATTATTTATTTATTCATAAAAAATACAAATCATGGCATTACAGCTTACGCCAATACGCCATGCATTTGAAAAATGTATTTACATATACATACATACTCGTATACACATAATAAAAATTACAAATTGTAATTATAAGAACAGAGAGAAAAAAATTATCAAATCACATTAGAAATTTTAAAGATGTCAACCGAGTTCCGACAAAATCAAATTTTATTCTTAAAATATAGTATTCGTCTGAACTCACTCACGTCAATATGAAATATGTCGACATCCGAAGCAATGCCGTTTAAAATTGTTAAATTATTTAATTTATTACATTATCATGAATTATATTGAATATTCTCTACGCCTGCTAGTGGACGATATTCGCCTACTCGTAAATCGTAAATGTAATAAAGCATTCCTTTTGATATGCATGATGCCTTTATAATCTGTCAATTGTATGTGAGTTGAAAGAAACGTTCAATAATAATTCTTAACGGTATCGCACAATGAACGTACAAAGAATTGAATTGATGTGATAACCATTTGGGGTCGTATCGTATGATAGACGTGTATTTATTTCTATCACTAAATTAATTTATGGACTATCATTTATGAGAGCGGAACACCATGAAAAATACCAATAAATTATTTATAATATAATAAATAAAATACCATGGACACTCCCGTAACCATTCCAAGTCTTAATTGTATCAGAGTACTCAAAGAAGTACCCGCCGCCAACTTCTATAGATTTATAGTTTGTAATATTGTGCGTGACTCAAAGCAAAGCAGCGATATGCTCTTTCATTGCACTGTGAAGGCATTCGATTCCAAGTCTTTTATTTTGGTTGAGCGACAGTATAACAATCAGTTCTCGTAGAACAATGTCTGTTGATCTCTTCCATAAGAGTCACAAATGCCTTTATTATGTATTCATATGATGCACATCGGGAGCGGGAAAAAAACTAATATTTGACAATTATTTTTTATAATGTTAAAATTATCATAAATGATTCACCGTTAATAAATATCACAATACGGAGAGATTTTTTTATTCTGGACACCAAAACGTTTTTCGTGTTTTAGGCCTTTTTGGGTCAAATTTTATCGCTAGATGTATCAGGGATTCCTAATTTTTTCTGGATGTTTTTACGGATCAACATATTTAAGTGATATTTTATTTATTTTTCTTTCAGGACACTATGAGCACTTCACATTTGAAAATACGAAGACTGAAGTGACTTCTTTGTCATTATCCTTTTACTCAGGATTGTTCGCCTACAATGGATGGTGAGTATCTCAAAATGTTTCATTTTCAATTATACATTCACCCTTCATCTTTTATTTATTTTAGCTGAGATGGAATGTGCTGAAACACCAAAAACTCATATATTGCCATATGCAAAAAAAAAACAATCTAATATGATTTAATAATGTCATTTATAATGTTCACTAAGTTGTTTTAGTGTTGTCCAAACATTTAACATCTTTGGGTTGAAAAAAAAGTAGCAGTCGTATCGCAAATGTTTTTGAATGCTGACAAAAAATTTTGCTGGAACGGCATCGGTCCACGGACCATCCGTTGGTAATCACTAGTTTCACATACGATAAGTCTTTAAAAGCTTTTGCGCAGGCTTTCTAGAAATAAATTCACTGTCCTCCGAGTACACGGAGGAAGAAGTTTCTACTTGAAATGCAATTTACTGTGAGCTTTTAACGAGGCATACAGGTCAACTTAAAGCTTTGTGCTTAAGTTCTCCTGTGAATTACAAGGCAGTAGAGGAGCAAAATAAGTAGGTGACGGATGCACACGTTAGTTTCGAAGCTATAAGTCGATACATACAACATTGTATGTGTTTTATGATGTTTTTCTTGAAAAAAAAATCCGCTCAGCATTTTCGTATCTTTCATAATAATTTCACCTAGGTACTCAAAAATATATTGCACCCTTCTCAATATTAAAAAACCTATAAAAGTGAGTTTTATATACGCCAATGTATCAAAATATTACAATATGATGATAACGTATAACCAGGGCTGTGGAGTCGTTAAAAATAAAAATTCGACTCCGACTTCAGCATTTAGCAAAACCACGACTCCGACTCCGACATAGACCAAAAACACGACTCCGACTAAAAAAGTTGAATATCTTTTTTGCCTAATTTTCCTATTGATGTGTGTTCAATTAAATATCAAGCCTACCAATGCGGCCAATAGCCAAATTTTACATATTAGATGCAAAAATAAAAAGTTCAAACTTTTCAAAATTTCCGACTCCTAGTACGACTCCGGCCAAATCGCCGCGACGACTCCGACTCCACAGCCCTGATATTAACTATTATATTTAAAAAATATTTTTATTTTTTACGTAAAAACATTATAGTCACTTTTGATTTCTTTAATATCTTTATTGTTGTGTTATTTTCACCCTCGTAAATAATGATCTTTCTAAACGACTTCCACTTAATGATACTTTCAATGAATTTAGAAACATAGCATACAAAAAAAAGCGTATTTATCATAAATAATTCAATACGCGATATTATTATAAGTTTTACTCATCACCCGAAGCTTCAAAATATTTAATACCGTGCTTCAAATAACATTTTAAAAAATCGTTTTCTATCAACAAGTATTAATTGTATCGTTTTTTACAGGAACTATTTGAACTTTATTATTGAAGAACTGAAAGACCCCATCAAGAACCTTCCAAGGGCTATCGGCATCTCATGTGCTCTTGTAACTGTTGTTTACGTGCTTGCCAATGTCGCCTTCTACACCACATTGTCACCTGACGAAGTTCTCGGATCCGAAGCAGTCGCAGTCACATTTGCCGATCGACTCTTTGGATACATGGCGTGGACGATTCCTGTCTTCGTAGCTATGTCGACTTTCGGAGCTGTCAATGGGATTTTGCTAACATCTTCAAGGTAACACCGCGTACGATTAAACTTAGTAACTATTGTTTGTGAGAGGTCGAAATTTAAATTCATAGTAAGTTAATATTTACTAAAAATTATGTCTCAGTGGCTTCATAGAAGAAAAATCGAATGTTATTTATTCATAATGTGAGCCAAAGAGAATTTTTTACTACTAACAGCACCCACACAAAAACTTTCGACAGAAAAAATAATTATAGTTATGCCACTGTCATATGTCCAGTGGCATAGTTCACGATATTTATCCCCTCCATTCCCTTCCCTCCAATTTTGTATTGTTATTATTTTTATAATAATTCTTGCATACAGAATATAATTTTCGTTTTCGGCAAAATATTTAATTTACTTTCTTAAATTGATAAGTATTATACTGAGTTTACTGTCGCTGTATGTATTTTTTTTAATAAAATTTTTATGTATGTATATAAAACCAATTTTAAGCGGATTCGCTCTCGTCAAATGCCCCGATTCCTAACATACATATTTCCGATTTAATTTTAGCGCCCCTTTCACTGTTGTACATTTGTTCGATATTGCAAGCATAGATAGCCATAAACTTGTATTAACATGTCTTCTTGTTTTCCAATAAAAACGGAATTGCGGATATAGCAAGATACGCCAAATAGCCTTTTATTCGATTGATTGATTTATTGATTCGATGTGATTCCGGTAGATGTCAATATTATCAATGTATATTGGTCTAAATATACGATCACTTTCTGTATCTAAAATTTATACACCATGTAATAAATGATTTATTGAAATGCAAATAATAATTTTAAAATTTAGAAATAAAACAACTTGGTTAATCATTAAAATCGTATGAAGATTGATCACTTTTAATGTATTAACTCAATTCTTGAAGGAGAGGCATTATAATGTACTTCAACTTTAAAAAAAACATCTTTTTTCTACTGTTTCCACATAATATACTTCATAATGCTCTTTAAGAACGAAACCAGTCTATAAGTCCGAAAATATATGTGGAAGTAGTACAAAAAAAATGCTTTGCTTATTTGAAATATAATAAAAAGAATAATTATAATTTCAGCCAATATCAATTAAATCCTCAAATATAAAATTATGGATACAAGTGAATCATAACTACCATTTGATCTATAATATAACACCATTACTTAATATGAATACAGAAAGCGGTTGGTTGACAAAATTGCTCAATTTAAAAAACAGGTGAAACAGAAGATTATATCGTCATTTCAGATTGTTCTATGCTGGAGCTTGTGAGGGTCAGATGCCAGAAATCTTGACCATGATCCAAATGCAGCGGTTGACTCCAACTCCTGCTGTGTTGATAATGGCCCTTCTTTCCATGCTTTACCTCACAGTCTCTGATATATTTGCTCTCATCAACTATGTTGGATTCGCGACATGGGTAAAATTTCTTTTAATATTTTACAATTTTATATAATTAAAAATATTTAGTAACTTTGACACTACTGACACATGACTGAGGTCTGAAACAATATCCACTTTGGAAGTGGGCAAACGTTAAACTACAGAGTCTTTAGTGAACCCCTGCATGGATGCCTTTACCGGATGTATTTATATCCTCCGTGGATTGAGACTCTGCTGATATTGGTGTGGTCTAAGTCTGTTATCACTATCGCTTTATGAATATATCAAAACCAGGGAAGGCCAATTATTTTACGTACAAAATTGGTCTAAGAACATGAACCTAACTGATCCCATTTATTTTTGTTTCATGAATATTGAAGTCAAAATTTCAATACTGTTCTCATTTTTAGCTCTTTTGCAAAGATAATTTACTTAAAGATGTAAATAAGTTTTAGTATAATTACACAATAAATTGCTATAACACCAGCTGTTGTCAACCATCCTCAACTCTTTTCTATTTTAGTCATATTGTGTATTAAACTCACTATGCAGATGAAGAAAGAGCAATCGGCTAGCTCAAAATCATAATTCATTTATTAATCGTTGGAATACTTGGAGCACTCTTCATAGAGATAAGATGGGTAAAATATTTGCTATGAATTTGGTGGCTACTTTGTGAAAAAATATTTTCAAGTAATGATGCGAAATTCATACTTTTTTTACCTTTAAAATACTCTCCATGTCAGGATCACCATTATTATCATGGTCCATGATAAAATTCGATTCTGCAAGTAATTTGATTTTATGAAAAATTCCAGTTGAGTATCGGTGTGGCTGTCGTCTGTCTACCGTGGCTGCGTTGGACTCAGCCAAACTTACCCAGACCGATAAGAGTGAACCTTGCTTTCCCAGTCGTGTACATTCTTGCCAGCATATTTGTGACCATCGTACCCATGATTGCTAGTCCAGTCGAGACAGGATATGGATGTCTGATGATTCTCTCTTCTGTTCCTGTTTATTTCCTTTTCATTGCTTGGAGAAGTAAACCAAAGTGGTTCCAGCAAGGTGTCGGTAAGAATGACTTAATTTCATATATATTACAAAAAACAACGTTGTCTTTTAGTGGACGGATTGAAAAATTATCAATCCGGACATCAATAACCCTTTTCGAATGTCAAAATAATTTTTGCTACAATAAAATAACCAATATTTTTTTTTATCATGGAAACATTTATGTAAGTGATGTCTGAGTCAATACGATTTTCTTGGTTACTTTTTTTTCTATACTAGAATTTGTTGATTACATAAGTTTACTTTTTTTCATATAATTATAATTTTAGAGTTTAATTTTTTGAATTCCTATGCCTACCTCTTTTGATTAGCATTACATTATAATTATAATTTGTATTTTAAATTTTTTTTTTTTATAATTGTTGACTTATGTTTATTCAATGCTTTTTTTCTCGAAAAGTTTTCTTCTGCTTAATTAAGTTATCAACTCAACTTTTTCACAAAGCTTCCTACACTGTGCAACGACTTGATATGAAAATTATTGAATCTCTCTAAGAAACAAAAATACTATCATGAAACATGATTTTGTAAATTAAATTGAACACGTTTTCGGTCTCAGAAACATCCTATAAGATAGGTTCCAAGATCTAAAATAACTATATGAAATTACCGTAATAAATATGACTGAATTGTTCATATTTTACTTACAAATTGAGATAATATAAGATGATCAAATATTAAACTGAGAAAAAAAGTAGGCATTGTATTTTTTATTTTAAAATTATTTTTAAAAATGCTTTCCTTCAACAGGGGGAGCCACACATGTTCTTCAAAAACTAATGATGGTTGTTCGACCAAAAACAAAGGTTTTTTTTCCACCATTTTTATTTTTCTTTTTCTTCTTACACCTACCACCTATTTTACACGAATGCATGATATTTTAATTTAGAATTACCTTTTATTAGCACTGCATGCAAACAATATTTTAGTTTTTATTTCACAAAGAAAAGATCAAACTTTATATCTCAGTCAGAATTAGTTGTGTTTTTAGACTTGGACATCCTAGGTTTTGTGCCTAGTTATAGTGAATTAAAAAGAAAAACCATGTGAGTAGTTGGAAATGCAATCATTTTTTATGAAACATATTTATGCATTTTCACATTGTCAATATAATTGTTTTGTCACTTGGTTATGTCACATTTCTTTGGAAGAAAAAAATTATTGCAGTCACATTTCATCAGAAATATTTTTAAAAATGAATTAAGGCAGGGGTTACCAACCTTTTTGCACCTTAGAGCACATTTTAAAATATCGGTAGGGCGGCGGGCACCACATATTTTTTCAAATCAAAATTTGCTTTGAAAAAATATGTGAAAAATTGGTAATAAATAATACACAAAAAAATATTTTTTAAATTATTTTTTATATTCTATTATATAAAATAAATATAAGTCAGTGTGATCTTTGGCATTGCATTTTATTGGCCAGTGCCTCATAATTAGGGGAGTATGATGACGTTCCTGTTAACAAGCAATCATAAAGATGTCGACATCTATATTTTGATTTTATTAAATTCATTGTTGAAAATAATGATTCACAAAAGTATGTGGAACCAAAAAATGATTTAATCTTATATGCCGCTTTTTTTAAAAATGGAAACTTTTTTCCCTCCACTGTATTCCAGAAGTCCTCATCTGATATTAAGGATTTTTACATAATATCACTATGAAGATCCAAAATCCAGTTCTTCTGCCTTTACTTGAACAAGCTCTGCAATATATGCAGCTATTTCCATTATATTCATTTGGCAAGTAAAAGGATTGATAAAAAAGGAGACCATTGGCTCACACAAATAGGTCCTCGGGCGCCATGGCGCCTGTGGGCACGGGGTTGGTAACCCCCAAATTAAGGTAACAATTATAAAAAAAAATATTCACGCAAATCAGTGACCCCATGCTGGGGGTTGCAGGTTTTTCCGAGGGTTGCACAAAACATGTCATGGGGGCCGTGCATTATAATGTTTAGATTAAAGGGGCAAATGAATGAAAAAGTTTAGGAAAGACTGACCTAACCAACAATTTCAATTATAATCAAAAATATGTAACTTAGCGCCATTCATTTGTAGATGGTTAAGAAATATTTAATGCGACATCATGCGATATACTACCAATAAACCTCAAGTTTACAAATCATCGTGATCAGCTACCCATCCACAGCATGAAATCATGTATAGATGATCTCTTAGAAACCACGATATTAAGCAATCATTTCATAAGCACCAAGCAAAAATATCATCTAAAATTAAAAATGTATTATTATTTTTAAATAAAACAATTAAAATCTCTAATCTGTATTCGTTTTTGCACTGGTAAAAGCTGCTTGGTTATTTTGGCTAATCCCTTCAAAGTCTGGTCATAAAGGGGTTAAGGTGAAATGAACTATAAACTAGAGAGAAATGATGTTCAACAACATATGCTTGAATGAAGTTTTTGAAAGCTTTTTTCTCTTTTTTCCATCATGAAATAATTATTTACATTAAACATGATATTTCTAAGCACAAGAAAAATTTTTAATGGTTGTGTTATCAAAAACCGATTTTTAAAAGTTTTGAAATAAGCAACACTTCATTAAATTTGTTAATGATTCACGAATTCGACCAAGTATTTAAAAGCATTTATTCTGTGATATTTTTCCATGAATACCGTAATGGAATTACCTATAATACATAAAATACCTATAATACATAACATATAAATACATGGAATATAGCTGAACGCATTGAAATCAATCTATCTACATTCATAGCTCAAAACCAACAATTTTCAACTTAATGCCTCCTAACTCTATACAAGTGGTTCTCATGTGCGGCCACCAGCAGCTTCATAGTAAATATTGATAATTAAAAAAAAGTGGTTTTACAAGATAATTTGTCAACAAATACTCTATGCAATTAATACCAATAGTAAATCGTCAAACATGTTTAGGCCCATTTGACAAAACTCAAGCACAACAGACTCGGACAAAAATTTGGTGCGGCCACCAGACTTTTTCACGTGAGAACCACTGCTCTATACCGACAAAACTCATAATCCAGTTGCGATACTTACTTATAACTAACATTATGTATTGAATATGTATATTTACGCCTCATAATATAAAATAAATGATCATCATTATATTACATTAATGCCAGCATTAAATGAGATGTTTCCTATAAACATCTTTAAATACCACTCTCGTAGGAGCACTACCACTCCTTTTGGGAAACTCTGTTCTATTACACTCACACCATTGATATCAGTAATATAGCCTGAAATATAAGAAAACATGTAGAGTATTACTGTCAGCTATGACTTTTTTTTAATAAATAGAGATTTTATAATAAATTGCTTTTCTACATGTAAAAAAAATATATATATTTGCTTCAAAGAAGGTAAGGAATCAGTCTTTCAACACTATGAGCTAATGCAATATTCTTTGCTAAGTGCAGTAATATAATAGGAAATGTTTGTTAGATCTTATTTTTAAGTACAGTCAAACCATGAATTACGAGTCACATAGATGATAAAAACTCTAGTTAGACAAACGAAAAAGATCAAATTGTCATGACTTAGCTGATTGATCCTCCATCTCTTGCTGCAGGGTTGTTCTTTGTCGGCGTGCTTCTCTCATGTAGTCAACATTGCTTAGCTATTTTTTATCTGTAATAATTAAATATCCAAATGTAGTGACTGCTCTTACGTAACTGTACGGTAAAAAGTGGGAGATGATTATGGTGAAATTGAAGCTTACAAAAGATCTATATTTGTTTACACTAAGTCTTACAGGAAATTTGCTTTAATATGAGTGATTTGGATTACAAGCATGTTTCTGGAACAATTATTATGCTTGAAATCCAAAGTTTGACTTTACTTGATTTATTTATAGAGTTACAATTATAAAAAATAAATATTGTTAATTTAATATTGTTCTTATTTTACAGTGAGTGCTACGAGAGTTCTTCAAAAGCTACTCATGGTCGTGGGAAAAACAAAGGCTGCTCAAGTATAAGCTATACAAACATAATTTTGTAATATATGTTAGGAAACTGTAAGAAGGAATATTTGGGATTTTTTATTAATATTGAAAGACAATTTAGTATATACCATGGTTGTATAATGTATTTTTAATTGGAGAAGTAAAGGTAGCTTCTTATAAAAGATAACATATTTATGAATGATGATGTTTAAGTAATTAAAAAAACTTTAATGCACAAAGCTTAAAAGACACAAATAAAAGACAACAACAACAATGCCAATTAATACTGCTATTAAATATGCCCATTTAATAGGTGTAAAGATCTCAGTGGCATTTATGAAGGTATACTATGGTTAATAAATAAACATACTTAATATATATTTTATAATATGGGTCCATAAACATAATTATGAATACCGTACCAATTTGTAAATAAAAAAAATGTGTTTTCATTTTTAACATGGACTAATTTTCATTTTTTTTATAAACAACTAAAAATTCTTACTTACAGTCATTCCTACACTATAAAAGAAATAAGTCCCACCTTTTAAAACTGAAAATTACTATTGTGTATTTAAATATTAACAAAATAAAATATATCTATATACAATGGAGCTTGAAATATTCTCCGGAGTTAATGCATTTATTGTGAAATAGAAATATTATATTAAATTATCAATTAGTTATTAAGATGTATTCAGGAAGTATGTTATCGTTGCAGTGGTCCATTCTACGCAAATGAGATTAAAATTCATTCCTTTGCATGCACTGAAAAATGATTTATCTACTATATGTAAAGATATTTTGTTTGTTTTATTAAGCCGTTAGTCATGATTGGCGTATGAAGTGATAAAAGGTTTTACATACATATCTCACTATCATTCCATAGTTTTAGTTCAAAATATACCCAATCACCAGAAACTGAGCTGGTTTGTACTTGAATTTGAAGAACTAAGTAAAAACAATTGACACATTTGAATTATTTCACATAATTATATATAATAAGAAAAACAACACATTTTTAGTACTTATTCCACCTAGAATGTATTGGATCAGGACCGATTAGCGAAACCGGTCCTGATCTAATAAATTTAATGTGGAATAAATACTAAAAATGTGTTAATACTATTATTATAATGCCATTCCACCAAGTATTGACAGTGAACACCTTAAAAGTGATAATTATTTATATTGAAAATTAAAAATAACCCAACATCAAATCAAGACGTTTCTCTGATGCTTGACTTCTCAAATCGGTTGAAACATGTAAAATATTATTTCCAATTGTGGTTTTAAGTATAGGTTTTGAAGAATTGCGATACATTTCTTAACAGGGGTGTAAATGACATCAAATATGTCTCACATTTTACTTGTGTTTGAATGTGTATACTTTTTGTCAACTCATTTTTCATATGAATAAATGCATACAAATAAATGTAAATGTCAATGGTTTCCTAAATCATTACTATTAATGTAACTTTATAAGTTATTTGATTGCACACACTGGCGTAAATTTGGAAAATATTATTTTCTATATGTGTTGGTATTTGACACAAATATTAAAGAAACATAATACTTGTGTACTTTCAATTTTTATAGAAATAAGAAATTAAAAGCACATGTTTTACCAATCACAAGAATGTTTTACTTTATTCTGATTAGATTCAACAAAATTTCATCAAAATTAAATAAGCTTCCAGCTAATCTTCAAACCATAAATTACATTTTTTAAAAATTTCTATATTTGGCATTTCAACTTATAATTGTTAATTCACCAAATATTTAAAAATTTATCAGAAGTCACTTGAGGTCAACTCAAGGAGAAATTAGCACACACCCATGTCTAAGATCTCAAATTATGATTGAAAAAATCTTTGTTTAATATAAGTCCAGCCAGAACAAAAAGCCACCCGATCGCTAGGGCGAAGTTCTTCACAACATTCTTCCCAATGACCATAAAGGCCAATTACTAATTACAAGTATTACAGTAAACAAATGTATAAAGGTTGTTGAAATGGCAGTCATATTTAAAAATAAAACAAGCTACGTATCTTAGATTAACAATTGTTTTGATGGTTATTGTCCATTTATTTGATTTATTTTAAGAGTTTATTTTAATAAAAAAATAATTTTTATTGAAAAACACGTGGATTATTTACTCTTGCCAATACAAATAAACATTATACATTGCATGTACTTGAGTACCTAAATATTTTTACTTTTTTGGTTGAACACTTCGTAAGTGTTTATAAAATAATTATATAACATGTCAAGAAGAGCACTTTTTAGCTACACTATAAAAACATTTAACTATCAATAAAAAATGACTGATAAAATTATGTTAATTTTTTTAAATTCCATTTTTGATTTTTATTCTACGTTAGTAATTCAGATAATTTTAATTTAGATATGACAATAATGAAACAGGTATGAATACGAAATATTTATAAGTTTAGAAATTAGCTTTGGTAATTATCATCAGCCAATCAAAATGTTTTATATTGATGACAAACCATTCTTTGGAAACATTAAATAGTATAAAGAAATGTACATGTTTAGAAGATATTCATATTTTAAAGTTCATTGTGTTTTAATGAATTTTCAAATTGACTTTTTTACAACATAAATCCGATATTAAGATCAGGAAATGATATTGAGTAAAACATTTTTACAATTGTATGTACTAAAACGGGCTGAGCTTTTTTTGCTGCCCAACCATAAAATAGAAATTTCACCAGCTTGCATGGGATTTCAAGGAAAATGTTATATCAACCTTCTAAAATTTATCATTCTACACTAGACAATTTCTTATTTATCACCAATAAAACGTTTCATCAAAATTTGAGAATGAAAAAAATATCAAATTATTTATTGTTTTTGACACGGCTTGTGCATTCTTTTAATAAATTATTTATTTGTAATATAATGATAATGTGCCAAACTTGTTTTTCTATACAGTATTTATTTTGCAGTTGATAAAAACTTCTACCCATAATGAATTTCATATAATGACTGTTACTGATTAATCTGATAAATAAATATTATTCAAAGCATATATTTTTTTTTTTGATTATTTATAAGTACTCTACAAGGTAAGTACCCATATGACGTTATCCACAATATTTACATCAATAATTATTACTGAACCGTTAAAGCTTAACTTTGCAGCAATTTTCAGTCTCAGCGGAATGTTAAATTGGTATTCTAGAGCTAATTAGCGAAAGATATCGGCACGAATGTTCCCTCTAAGACTATAGATTAGCTGCGCGGAAAGGTCAAAGGCTGAGCAGGCCAATCTAACAAATGCGGGGCATAATTTCAATCTCTTTTAATGTCATATTTGCTTTAAAAAAATGTACTAATGTGCTTATTTAAATTATTATCATTAATAATATTCACCAATATGTGTTTTAAAATAAAGCATTAAAAATTTCAGAATCAATTTTATTTTTTAAATCAAATGAAATCAAGGAAAATAAGCAGACAGGACTAAAATGTGAGTTAACTGTGAGTTACTAATAAAGATATTAAGATGTTTTATAAATTTATTTCAAATGTATAATTTTTCACACACTTCCATACAATTAATCTATATCTTATACACTTTATCTAAATCAATGTCTTGTCCTGATAATAAGTTTAATTTAATTCTAATAATCTTATCTAGATTAAAAGATAAAAAAACATTTTTGGTACTTACTTCACTATTAATTAATTAAGATCAGGACCTGTTTCACTCATCACAAGCATTTTTATATTATATGGTTCTGATTTACTATTTTCGTTTTCAATAATATGCAATCAAAAGTTGTCTTAGAGGAGAACATCACAATTAAAATTGGCGAGAGATATACCATGAAAAATATATCGGAAAAAATATGATTATATAGACTTGGGGCTTGTGAATAAACAGTAAACAAATTATTTTACTATTTACTTCGTATATTAATGACAGTTTATGACAATGTTTTAATAAAAAACACTCTGGTTAAGATATTGTGAACGCCTCTTTGAATGAATTCGTTAATTATAGTTCAACAAGATATTTATATTTTTTCCATTAATTGTTCCATGAGTGGCTTAAATCCCATTTAATGCAGTGAACGGGGTTCTGGCACCTTTTTTCACAGATTTCAAAATCACTTAGACAAAATTATACTGAAATGATATTTGAATATAATTTTATTTAGTAAAAAGCTTGACATGAAGTGAGTTCCGGCACCTATTTTTTTCAAAAAAAAGCCCTGTTTAAACCAATAGTTAATAGCATAATGGTAAGATGATAAATGGCCTTGTTTATTTTTGGTATTGAACAGATATCAAACCAATTATAATCGAAATGCATATTTTTTTAAATTTGTTTGGCGAGAATAATAACTATACATCAGTGGTTCTCACGTAAAACTTCTCATGAAAATGTCTGGTGGCCGCACCAAATTTCTTTTTTGTCAAAAATACCTAAACATGTATGTATTTAAGTTTTTGCGAACTGACAACTCTTGATGCACATTACAATGCATCTAAAATATTAAATATTCAGTGTCATTGTTGACAAATTAACTTGTAAAAACACATTTTTATTAAATATTAATATTGACTATCAAGTTGTCGGTGGCCGCAGCAAAACCCTCTGGTGGCCGCACATGATAAACACTGCTCTACATCCATGTTTCTAATTGGGTAAATGAAGTCAAGTATTTTTTGGCAACAATATTTTTGTTTAATTATATTTTGACTAGTTTTGAACTAGGGTAAGAATTATTTTTGGTACATTTGAAACGTCATAAATGCATAACAAAAATTAATTTAATTACATTAATTGAAGTTGAGGGGCAGCATTTAAGTCTCGTGATTTTTTAGCAGGTTTATTCAGTTTTATTTTATTTACAAACTGCTTTGAGCTATTATAATTAAATATTTTATTTCAATCGTATTACAAAAAAACATGTTCTTATTTTACTGAAGATCTTGAAAATAGTTTAATGCAATTATTTGTAAAAAATATAATTAAAATTATGAACAATAATAATATTATTTGTATGCTATTGCCGGCTATAAAAAGTATTTTTTTACTGTTTACCTTATTATTCTTATTCTAAATTATTATTTTTCCAAAATTTTACATTAAGCTGCAAGTAAAATAAAGACCTTTATTTATTATTAAGCTAAAATTAATTTTAAGTTATTTCAAATAATTTACAACCATAGCCAAAGTTATTGTCTATGACTAAGGAAATATTATTATCTTCATCTGGCAGCCTTGTGTCACTTACGACTTCTCACTTCAGTTCAGTGATTCCGTAGTAAATCGGCCGATAGTAGTAAAAAAATTGTTTTGTTAGAGTTAAGTAGCAATTCTTCCTTTTAATAATACTATTACTACGGATTTCTCATAACTTAAAAAACGTCAGAAATTGCACGTCAGTTACCGGAAATAAGTAAACTTCCGATTCTGTGTTGCTTATGATACTTCAATCGGTTTGGACATCAGTCGAGAGATTTCGACAGAGCGCCATTGTACTGAGCAGAGGATTACTTTAAAATCTCGATCCAACCACACCCCTTGTTCAAAAAGCATTTGGTATTCATTCCTTCATCATATATTGCCTGTATCCAAAAGTTAATTTTAAAAGACGGCAATACAGAATATCCGTTAACGGTGTTATACATTTCGATTTGACAGTCAATAATATTTGATTTATGTCATACGTACTATAAGTTCGTTTTATTCAAATAGCAGCCAGCCAGTTCTGTAAAAAATCAGTATTTTTTTATATACCCATCAACGCGGCGAGTGATATATTATCTATTGTTAATTTGCATGATTGTTGAGCGCTTTACACCACCTGTTATAAATTTATTCGCGAAGGTGTAACCACTAACCTTACCATACCGGGTTCCGACCTCGTCGTGTCATACGTCGAGATTGTTTTGCTTGTCTAAAATAGTTGTGTCTCCAGTGCTTCTGAATTATTCCTGCATGTGCGTGAATGAGTTAAGTGTTGTGTCTCACTGTTAAGTGTCATCATAATATATGGGCGAGATCTTCGCAAGGAAGGTCGAAGGTTGCTGCTGTAACCTCCGCCGGGCGCTCAAGCGAAGTCCTACGGGATCGTCTCCGGGCAGGAAGTTCACTCCACACCGTCACACTGGAACTAATGGAATTGGAGAATATTGTAGCCAATACGGTCTATTTAAAAGCGAGAGAAGGTTTGTGCACATTGCTAAAATATGTTTTGTTTTCATTGACAATAGTTTGATTGTAAGTTATGGTTTATGAAACAATCTAGTGATCGGCGAATCCTTTTCTCTTCGGACCATATAAGGCCACATTAAGTTTACATTCAAAAGTATGAAGACTGTCTATATGTTATATACATATGTGCACAACCTCCGGGCCGCATGTGGCCCGGGAAGACATTTCGTGCGGCCCAACATGGCAAATATCAACCACCTTTTTTCTTCAGAAATTTTCATGGATGATGGAAAAATAATATAAAATAACAATTGTTTTTAATCAATTTTTCCCATGTGGCCTTCGAACAATCGGAAAATTGATAAGCTGGCCCTTCTGCCGAAAAGGTTGTCCATTACTGCTTTAAAATGAGCTTTACATGTGAAATTTGGGATAAGGCCAAATAAGCTTTATTTCCAAGCGTATTGGACTTTTTAATTTCAAATGTACGTTTAAAATATCTAGATTTTTTTGTACAATAAGTATTCAATCAAATACACTGTTGATTTCATATTGTTTTAAATAAAACTATTAAAAAAATATCTGGTATGGCAGTTAAGAGTCGAGGAGCCGGATATTTTGATTATTTTATTTATCACATCAACTCGAGGAGTAGAGACAACACCCACTCCCAATGTGCTTATATTGAAAAGATGTAAATTTTATATTTCCATGACGTAGACTCGGACCTAGACCCACTTGGTCGCTAATGTAAAGTTTTTAACACTTGACTACATAGGCCGACACTTTTACCAAATTACCTAAAAACGTAAAATAAGTAAGGCCCTAGAAAGCGTTATTATATGAAAATACAAGCGATATTGTTATTTACTTAAGTCGTATGTAACATCCTCATTTCAAACTTACCGAATAGATAAAGAATAGTGAAAATGGAATCTGGAAAGTTGTTTTTAAGATAAGTATAGATTTATTAAAATTATAGGAATTTTTGAATTTACACTATATGCAAATACTTTTCAGCTTGTTCAAAGACGAAGTTATGATATATTTATCCGTAGGGACAAAAGATTTTATTGCTTAATCCTGCCAATGACACGATGCCGATATGTATGTATATGCATTCAAAAATTTCACGTTTGCATTACCTGAACCCTATTTTTCTTAATTTCCACCTAATAAATGAAATTCAATCAATATTTATTCAATCTATATCAAGGATACTTGAACAATCAAATGAAACATGGAATGTGAAAACAGAATTCCGGAGACAACCCCCTTCCCCCCCCCGAGAGTATGAAAGTTATCGACATTTGTAAGTGTCTTGATACACACAAAAAACACTACACTCTTCAGTTACATTCACAAAATTGAGTTCACATGACTTCAGAAATGACAACTGATAAGAAGAAAGATGCGACACATGCCCAGTGCTTACTTTAACTTCACAATATGCTTTGCTCATAGGCGGATCCACGGGGGGGCATGGGGGCCATGGCCCCCCCTGAGGAGAATTTATTCCATTCAAAATTTTATAAAATTAATTTTCAAATGATTTTTATTTAAATAAATATGTTGTAGTTCTCATTTTCTCCCGACCCTTTAGCTTAACCACTACAGTTGCGGCAAAAGAAATCCGCGCACCCTTCACAATTCCATTAATTTGCAAATATTTCTTCGAATTCTTTACCAATTTCCATTTTTTTTCTTTCTATTGAAAAAAACTAAGAGCCATATTTTGAAGAACAATCGGTTGACACCATTCACCAACGTTAAGATGGCCTGGCTGCTTACCGCGTCTTGTCCTCATCAGTTAACCTTGAAATCATCAGAGCATATGACTCATCTCCAATCATCCAAAGTCCAATTTTTGTGCACCGTCGTCCATTCTTACCTCCATTTTTACATTTTTAATTTGGAAACTGTTTTTTTAGGCGCCGAGCAGGAAATCCATGTGCCACGGCTTCATTCTATTACGGCTATTACGGACATTTTGCATCGATCATGTGAAATTACTAGTCGACTAAAGCTCAGCATGGAAAACTGTAGCAGTTTTGAAGCGTTTTTGAAAAACCATACTCCTTATACGAAGGTCCCGGTCGGTTGCTAAGCGCTCTCTGCCGGTTCAAACATAGCCCTCCAGAACGCCATTTTCACGAAATATTTAAAAAAAAAAACGCACGCTATAGTTTCTACACATTCTACTCTGAGCGAAACTTTTCTACCTTGTAATTTTTCCCCAGAAAACTGATTTAATTTGGGCTTTTATAGCGATTACTTTTTCTTGCGGCTATACATAATTAGGTCTGGCTCAGTACTGTTGAAGCTTTCAAATCTTTATTGTTTTTCAAAATATTGTTATTGGTTTTTTTACAATCAAATAAAAAAAAAATGGAAATCAGTAAAGAATTCGAGGTAATATTCGCAAAGGAATGGAATTATGAAGAGTGCGCGGATCTTTTGCCGCAACTGTATATATACGACATGACTGTGATTAGTTAATAATTATGTCGTAATTGTGTGGTTTCGTTACGAATTTTACTAAATTTGACAATCAGCGTTGCCTCCGCTGAAAGGGGGTTTTCCATATTACGACGCATGAAAACCTGGCTGAGGAATCGTATGAGTTCGAAAAGACTATTTGTTTGGTCTGGTTTTGTAACATATCCTCTAGAAAATGGATATTTGACCTGAATATTTTTGGGCCTATTTGCAACGTCAAAAAAACGAAAATTCGACTTAATTTTATGTTTGCAATTTTTCTCTAGTATTAAACAATATTTTTTTTATTTTATGTTTTTTAATGTTTGCATTTTTGAATTGAAATAAAAGAATCGATGATAATAGTCAGAGTCATCAATTATATCACAAGATTTTGTTTGGCGTCATCAATTCCGAAAAAAAAATCGTGTAAAAAAAGTAGCGGTTTCGTTAAAAAAATCGCGTATAAAGGGGACTGGGTGTATAAATATATTTTTTAATGTATCATGTTTATTTTCAAAATGGCCACCCCCTGGGATAATTCCTGGATCCGCCAGTGGCTTTGCTTGTGCTGTGTTGTAAATTTATTTATTCATTATTATCTAAGATATTTATGTAAGTATGTATATATACATATGTATTCACCGAAGAAACTGACAGCTTCATTATTCAAACACATGTGCGTGTGTGTCTTGTCCCCCATGCACAGAATATAGGTGATAGAACACCCCCTTCCTTGTTTCCTTTAGAAGGAAAAAAACCCGTAATCCATTTTGTAATTTCATAATTTAAAATGTTAAAATGTTAGAATTTATCTTGCTTCATTACTTAAGGAAACTTTGCGATAGTAAGTCTGAAGATGCCTCTGAAAGAGGCGAAACACGTGTCACAGTTAGTTACACAATACGTGGAATAATCAAAGTTATATTAAAATGAACTTCCACAAAGTTACCGCCGAAACCATCGAAAATATGTTATGTTATCACTATTTTATCAGAGGGAGATAAACATATGGTATCCATTCATTTCCTTCTGTTTATCAAAAATGCAATTAAAAACTCTGGTGAAACTTTTTATCAAATTCATGGTAAAAATATTTCAAATAATAAAATAAAAACATTTTCCAGTGACGTGCCACCGTGACGTGCCGTATGTCAAGCATATTAACTAACGCAAGTAAATAAATTCGTATGTTATATTTATCTACATAACTGTTAATCGTTTTGCTATACAAATCCCTGCAAATTATTATACTATAACTAATCTCTGCCCTCTCGGCTAAAAACATTTTATACTAATAATATTCCTTTACATAATGAATGATACTTATTTTCATTATACAAATTAATATTTTCGATTGAGTCGGCGGCTACTTCAAAGACACTATTTTGTAGTCAATAATTTATTGGATTGCTATTTTCCCTAGTCGTAATCATCGTGACACCTGTTTTACTTCTTAAATGTTGATACTGAACGTATGAAATGAGGCAGGTATTGGTTATAATCAATAATAATTATTGAACTTGAACTATCAGAAGCTATAAAATTATGCCAGGAAATTACTGATTGCAATATTATTGGTTTACATGCTGTTCGTTTGCTAATTTTTAATATTTTTCACTGCATTTATTTTTAGCAATAGTTTCAATGTTTTATCTTTTTTAGTGACTTTAATTTATCCAATTATTCTACTTTGAAACATAAAAGAAATCACCTTTTAAATTAATTTGTAAAACAGTTTATTTAAAAGTAATTATTATTCAAACTATTACATTCTTTCCTTACGATGACAAAAAGACATTCAATTACCAGTGCCCGTGATCACAATACAATCGGTTAAATTATAAGATGCTAGAGAAAACATAAACTATATTCATAAAAAGTAGGTTGTATTCCAATAAGCTTTCTTATTGCACGCCTTTGTCAAATGTTTTTATTCATAATTATATGCCCGCTTAAATTATTTAAATAACAATAAAAATATACTTCCGGCGCCAGTTATTGTGATACGTGTGTGGCACGCGCTACTATGGAAGTCAAAAGGTCTTTCGTTATTATCTTACACAACAAATTCAAAATTTCATTTCGTTAATTAGCAACATCCATAGACTCAGTTATTTCTCGAGTTCAAAACATATCTACGCGATAACTCGCTTCGATTACAAACTTGTTTGTGTCGAAGCTGGTTTTAATTTTGATGGCATTAATCTTGAAATACCAAGCTATGGGTTGGCCGCATCAATTAATGTATTTAATAATATGCTAAATTAAAGACCCTTACACAAATGTGTATAAGTAGCATGGATAAATTTACCTATCATCGACTTCATTTCGCATTATATTCAGCCATCAGTAGATCCACATCGAATATGATGTTCTGATGTCGACTTCTTTCAAAGATTTTCCTCATTAAGTTGTCCCAAGAACCTCTAAGGGTGGCGTTGTGGTATTTTCGTAGATCTATGATATTGATTGGTAATTACATCCAAGGTGCATCGCTCGGCTATGTTTTTATTTTTTTCGTTTATATCTATGCATTGATTAAACTTTGCTCTCTCATTGATACATTTACATACCACTGTGTCTTCATCTCTACATTCCACCTAATATTGAATGAGTCGCATCTCAATCGTAGCATTATTTTCTACATTGACAAAATACTGCTGAAATATTCTTCCTGTGTATCCCAATATATACATGCGTTTAAATACAATCTGATGCGTCATATTTTAGTATCGTTTTTTTAAATCATTTATTAGTTTTATACATATAGTTAATGGCCATTCTTGTGAAGGTTGAAATTACAGAAATAGAAACGATAGTGTTTATAAGGTAATATATCATCGCGTCTTACTGATTCTGATTTATTATATGACTAAATATTATGAAGTTGATGAAATGCTTATTATAAACATATATATGTTTTTTCTTCATTCTGATCCGTTTTGGGAAAATCTAATTCAACGCCTTCGTCGCTAACCATGTTTGGCGTAAAAAAAATCAACAGCATTGGCATAAAATCAATCCGGCAGACGTACCTACTCATACGGTAATCGGATGAATGCCATCCAAATTGGAATGTTTTGACGTGACATCTGGTTCAAAGTGTCATGACACGATACTCATAGCGAGAGTACCATGTGAAGATTGTTAGGATGACATGTAATCTGACTTCGGAGATATTTATGTCGAAAACTTTTTCCAATCCCTATACCGGTAATACAAAAAACATCAAGATTACTGTTCAAAGTTCGCTTGGTAATAATATTTACACTAACTTAATTCGATGGACTCTAAACTAAATGACAATCAAAATTAATACGCATTCATTTCAAACGTCATCTGTATTCAGATTCACAAAAAAAGATAACAATTCTCATCTGCATTCAGGTAAACTTGGTTGTTTTAATAACCTGTTATCTATGAATAGGTATATAAGCCATGGATGCCCAACCCGTCTATCATGATAGAGACTGGTCATTGTATGTGTATTTAGTCACTATTTATCGCTCAACT
Source organism: Himalopsyche kuldschensis (assembly GCA_028554975.1). Classification (NCBI taxonomy): domain Eukaryota; kingdom Metazoa; phylum Arthropoda; class Insecta; order Trichoptera; family Rhyacophilidae; genus Himalopsyche; species Himalopsyche kuldschensis. The sequence continues at coordinate 2,958,893 of JAHFWI010000068.1, forward strand.
TGTGTACTTGCTGGAAATTATTCGATGGAAAGAACTTTTTAAAGGTTAAACAACAGAAATATAAATCAAAAACATGGTATTCTCATCTAATTGTATCTAAACGTTACACAAATTCGTCGACTTAGTAAAAATGTAAGTCAACTTATTCACTCTTCTAGGTTAGATTATATCAATAATTAGGCTAGTAAAAAGGGTTCAATCATTCTCCTATCAATGGCGAGTTGTAATTACAATCGATGTTTTTGACAATCTTCAAGGAACCTCATACATATGATTTATTGAAAGAAATAACGTTTATAATTATTATTTCATTTTGTTTCAATGGCACGTCCATCAATGTGCTTGCCATTAACAGCCTTTGTATTGATAACAGTCGTTTGTTAATTTCATGAGAGAACACGGGCGGCCGTCTCACCGCTATTCGGGCGGAAGGTATTTTGTCATGCTGACAGATTGGGCCGGCCTGGTGTAGAGAAGTAGATTTTCGATGGCATTGAAGATACGTAACATATATTCACCTCTTATAAGAAAAAATCCCGGGTAGCTGTTCTAATGCTTGTCACCTTCATTCCATTATCAACTTTCAAAATGATTAGCCTACCTAATATTTAAACATTTAATTAATTTATAAAAAAACTTGTTTTCAATTTAAGAACACTAAAATGCCACGAGAGAAAAAAATTCAACATTATTTTTCTTTAAGTTTACTTTTTAGTCATACATTGTTTGGACCCCATACAACCGTTTGTTGATACTGATTATCTTATAATATTATATCTTGTAGTGATTTATTATGTTTATATTGTCTTCATTTGAAATATTCATTATTTTTCAAATGTATAAAACTGTCATAATATTGAGTCGGCATATACATGTATGGCTTTTTCTATTAATTATAATAATTTCAAATTTAATTCTTGATTTGTGGGAATAGTCGACATCTGTTTTTGATATTTAAATTCGTCTCGTATGTATGAAGTGAGATTATTTAATACGTGATATTAAAAAATAAACACTTATTTTACAACGCTTTCACATGAACCAGGAGATAGTGTTGAAGGAAGATAAAAGATCGGAAAAAATCTCATATCGACAAGAAGTATGTAAATTGAAGGGCCGTCAAATTCTTGGTACATACGGGCCAAATATACTGACAGTAAGTAAAGAACTCATCAGTTATATCGGTAAAGTCAAAGTTTTGTGTGTGATGATATTATTACATATATATTCGCTTGTCCTATCACGACATATAGACGTCAATGCGAGGCGGGAGTGAGTATGTTGATGAGCAAGCTTGCTTTGGACAAACAATACAAAACGCTTTTATATTAGTTTTATATGAAAAGTGACACAACTAGGCAGGCGCACACAGTTTTTGTACAATAATAATTTAATAATATTTACTAACAATCATCATATAACTATTTAAATCGCTGGAATGGTTGATTAAAAAGTTTTATTCACCCTTGTTAGGAGGAGAATGTATACAAAATTAACGATTGGTACAAATATTGTTTTCTTGGTAATCATTCATCATTCCTCTCCATTCCATCCTGTCTTCAAAAAGTGTGGATGAGCAACTGAGTAACCAGAAGTTCTTGTAGGAAAAATATGTTGAGATAAACTCCGCGAGGAGTCAATATGCTCCAAGCTGGGAGCGGACATGGTAAAAAAATAACATCAGCTAGTAAATAATTTATTTATTACGATGCATTAGATTCGGCACGCCATTTTTTTTTCCAAAAACAACTTATTTATTACAGAAAAAGTAACGTTATTTGCTTTTTACTATGTAATTTTTGTAAAAAAATATTTGAAAACCCATCCCGTTGCCAGGGTTAGAAACCGTTAACCCCGTTTTAAGTTAGAAACTTTCCATTCTTGGGTTACACATTACGTAAATGACATAGCCGGTAGATGGGTCGGTATACATACCTACGTATTTATTATATTATGATGAGAAACATTAACCGGCGTTAAGACGACGCCATATTAAATATTCTCCGTTGGAAATTCTTGCAGATAAAATTCCTACACGCGCCTGCTAAATATTTTTAATATGCACATGAAATGATAGGTGAAGGGTAGATTATTAATTTATGAGTTGCTCGCCCGCTTCCAGATTAACAAATTTCCCTGTCTTATCTATCATTTACGATGGAATGCCTCTCGCATCACCGCTCATCCTTATCGGTGCCCTGTCATACACTCCCACGCAAACCAACTGAACTGGACTGTGAACCTTTTGACGTGCCTACATTTTTTTCAAGATTATATAAATATGTATGTTTATTATTTTCGTTTCATGATTTATGTGCATTCGTTGCTTTATATGCCCGCTTAACATATTTAAGAACACAGGATATCACTTAGTCTATTCAGTACTTGTCATATGTTAGAGTTAATATTGATACCAACAAAACAGATGCTTAATTATTTTATTTATCTTGAAATTTATAGCAAAACAGTTCTTTTTTTGTTAACTTTTTACTTAAAATATCTGTATTATAATTAAATTTGAACTATTTGCTAGAAAATGTAGAAAGATTTCTGTCTTAGGTTGTTGTAAAAGATCTCAACATTCTCTTCACATAAATTCCGCCGAAATTGCTACAATAAATGCAACCTCTTATCTGATATTGTAAATATTCTTGTCTGCTTCCTCGCATTCTAGTTATCCAGCCTTCCGTTCCCAATCTTCTGTATAAATCCGAACGATTTGCCCATTTTCGGGCGAGATTCTGTTCTATAAAGCGGAGCGATAAATTTATACAGTTCGGAACTAAAACAAAATGCAAAAATAAATGAAATCGATTTTTCAAAGGCAGCATTAGACATCAAACACAATCCTTACTCCCATGTATCAATTATGCATTTTTTCTGATATCCGTAGCAAAGATCTCGTGAATGATAGTATTGATAATTAGCAAGCGTTACTCTTATTGAACTTTTAAAAATTATGCAGAATAACTTATAAATATTTTCTTTTACAAAACGTGTAAATTATCACAACTATTATTATTTTTTTATTGAATCGCATGGTCTAGCACACTTCATAACTTGTGTCCATTTATATATGTTTTGCAGGGAGCTTTCTATAAACTTGGATCGACCCTGAACCAAAAGGCTGCATTTTTTATAAAAAAAACACAAACCATTTCAAAGCTAAATGTTGGAATTAATTTAAAAAGTAACACTGATCTAAAGTAAGCGTATATAATTATCTGTATATACACATATGTATATTAATAAAAAAAAACACGTTCTCACTTATAGTTAAAGCGTTTTATCTCAATACATCTTTATGAAATCTTAGACCTGCCTTTTTTTTGCTTGAAGGCCGTTTCTTTACTCAATGGAAATACTACATGTAAATGCCTTTTTGAATTAGCTGTGTCGTTAGTGTACTAAAAGTCGACGCCATTGAATCAAAACGATACGATCGTTTTGACTGTCCTTAGATATTTATTTATTATGTGTATTCTATGCATTAATGTTCAAACCACTATTTTCGGTAACTTTTTGTAAAAAAAAACATGTCGAAATTACAAAAAAATATCATAGACCAGCGTTTCTCAAGCTTTCCTCCCCCCAATGTCCTCCAAATTTGTGATTAAACTACAGTAAAACTGGCATCGCCTTTACTGATGTTTATGTGCGGAACACCAGCATATCCATACATTTTCAGGTATTGTATGAATAGTGTAATGCTACTTTAAAAACTTCTGGTTTAAGAAAAGAAGAAAATTAATCTTGGTCATATTCGAATTTCAATCCGAGTGTGTTTTTGATTTTTGAAATGATAATCAATATTAAAAATTCGTACTTTACAATTGTTAGTCGTGACTTATGACGTAAAGCGGTAAGAATCGTATTGCCCTTCTAAAACTGGCTACTACTGGCCCCAAGCAGCCGAAAAATATCAGTGGTATTCTATCGATGAAATTATTTTTTCAGTGTCGTGTCACGACAATAATACTGTAATAAAATCAGAGTTTCTAAGGCGGTCCGGTATCTTGCTATGGCGGTCCGGAGCCGAGTTACGACCCACCATCTGAGAAGCGCTCTAGACTGCTAAGGATAAAAAAACATACACAAATATCTTTATATAAAAATATTATTTCTTATAAAATTAAAAGAGAATCGTTTTTTATTGATTTTCACATTTTTATCAATGAATATTAGGTGTCGCTACAGTCGCCTATTCAAATAAAGAAAACGAAACACTACTGACTATCCAAGCCATCTCGTCATAAATAATCTTCTTTGCTTCACGAAAGGAATATAATCCGCGGTTTCCGTTGCAGGTATATACTTGGGTTTGATATTATGATATAGGAAGGTCGAGCTCGGATGTATATGGGTTAATTGCGGGGACCCCAACAGGAATAAATTATTGTTAAAGTGTCATATTGTGTACACACACTGCTCGGTGGGCCAAACTTGCTGTCGTGTCGACAATAATAATTGTATACACGCTGTAACGTCAGCGTTTCCCGAATAGGGCTCCGCGAAGAATATTAAATGCTCATTTAAAGCTATAAATATATTGGTTACTTACTTTCGATGGAGTCGACGGTTCATTTTTGTGGAAAATCATTTTAGTATACAATTAAAAATCATTCAATATAAAATTTAAAATAACTTTGATTATTCCACGTATTGTGTAACTAACTGTGACACGTGTTTCGCCTCTTTCAGAGGCATCTTCAGACTTACTATCGCAAAGTTTACTTAAGCAAACTTTGCGATAGTAAGTCTGAAGATGCCTCTGAAAGAGGCGAAACACGTGTCACAGTTAGTTACACAATACGTGGAATAATCAAAGTTATTTTAAATTTTATATTAAAATGAACTTCCACAAAGTTACTGCCGAAACCATCGAAAATATTAAAAATCATTCAGTTTATTCCACGCATTCTGTGACTAATGGTGACACGTGTTTCGCCTCTTTCAAAAGCATCATCCGACCTACTGTCGCATAGTTGCTTATTACTTACAGTTGTTTAAATATATGCTGATTATGTAGTTTAAGGTAATATGATTTTTACATAGAGATTGAAAAATATTTGCTTGCATGCGACTGCTTAAAAATATAAAATTTGCGAAGACAAATTTATTTTGTCAAGTGTTGCTCACAAATTTGTTATAATGTGCAGCGATGGCACCAAAGAAAAGGTTCGAATCTTGTCAGTTGTTTTGACACCGATTGTGCTGTTTTACGGATGCGATTCATGGGTCCTCACACATGTAAAGGGTAATCATATACTGTGTTTCGTAAACAGTCGCATGCGGCAAATACTAGGGTAGGGTTGTTTGACTTTGTCAAGAAAAACCAGCGCCTTGCGACGTCAAAAATGAAAAGATAACGATGGATATCTCTTAGACGAATGCCCCAGGGGATAGCGAATACTGCCTATCTCTTCTACCAATCGGGTGTATTCTGCCGCCCTGGAAGGCCGCTGCTGACCATCCGTAGGTTGATCTCTGCAAAGTTACCGGACGCTAGGACGCCCTGGGAAGAAGTAAGAAGACTGGTGGAAGACAAATAATCTTGGAACCGTGTGGCGGCTATATGCTCCGAATAGAATCCGATATGGAAAAGGAATTATCAAAAGTGACATTCAACTGTGTAAATATCGTTAAACTCTGAAACGAAAACAGGATTTTATGTATACAGATAAGATAACTGAAATGACTTCCGTAAAGTTGCAACAGATATATCATTATTATGTTAGTACGTGTTATTTGATACTCAGGCATCATATTTTTTAAATCAGGTTCATTAGTTGTATAATAGATCTTTACTTATAATAGACTTGAATTTTATTTTTACCAAAAACTACATTCTATCCGTATAACTGACCTTTTTAATTAATTTAAATCACCTATTTATTAGGAATTTATTCATTGGAAAATATTTCAATTCTTTCAAAATAAACTTTATCACAAATCAATTCAAAAACGATTTGGATGAATTTGTCCCAAATTGTAATCGTTTACTTTAGATGTGTGAGATACGTTTTACTAACGTAACTTCGCCAGCATAAAATATTTCCAACGAATACTAACTCAAGGGTGTTATATCGTGGAATGTGTTTCCAGACAAAGCGGAAAAGACGTTTGTGGGTAAGATCTTTTGTAATCCTGCGTTTTTACTGTTTGCCCTTCTCGTTTACTACGCTGAAAAGTTGGTCTTTTTCACAATACAAAAGTTACGTTACCTGCCCCCTATTTGAATTTTCGCTTGCCTCTTGAATTTACGAGATTTTAATTTAATGGCATCTAAAGCGTTTTTACAATCTTGACATGGATATTTTACGCTTAGCGCTACTGTTACATCACTTGTTCGTAATTCAGAGCATTTTTAAACATAGTAATAATCTTGAAAATATAAATCATAGTATCTATCTACCCATATACCCATTCTCTTTGCAAAATAGAAATTTTGTAACAAGCAATTCTCGTTGAAAACCCTCTGTTGAGATAAGCCTCATTAGGAGTCAATATGCTTCAGATTGGTAGCGAATATAGTAAATAAATTAGAGTTAGTTGTCGTCTTTAATATGGACCTAGAAAAATGTGTACTTATGTGAATGTAATATTTTAAACTCAAACAATAATAATCAATTTCTTAATGTATCATTTCGCAACATAATTATAAAGCGTGTGCACTTTTATAATATTTACATATATTCTGTCGGGTAAATTAAACTTAAAATTGAAAACGATTCGCATAATATAAGAATTGCATTCTATATTATTACGCATCGGTTTCTATACTCTATTCACGCAGATTGTAATTTAATTGATAAGCAAACTATGTGACGTCAATGTGATATATTTATAATATATTTATGCATTTTTTATTTCCTTCCGCGATAACCCCGTCTACTTGCATGCAATTGTGCTATAAGTAAGATAGCATTGTTTTTATTAACAAGCCGATGTGGGCATTAAACGGCTTTACAAAATTCTATATTTGTTTTACCCTATTGAAAACAAATTATCAACGCAGAAATTCACTTATTTATTTCACTCGCTCATTATTTTAATGCCGTTCGTTATTTCACTAGCGCTTTGATATTCAAGATGATTTCAGATAAAATGTTGAACATCAAAATAGTGCATAGATCTTTAATCGAATGTTTAATTTTTTTGTACATCGTGACGTGTTGTAAATCTTTAGATTCGAAGATAAACATCACATTACAAGTTTATTTTATATTTTAATGTCTTACATCTTACGCATTTAATTTTCTTAGACAAATCATTCCATAGCTGTTGATGGACTTTTACTTAAATTCTATTTGGAAACAAAAATCATGGTTAAACTAATTTTATCTTGATGCGACTGCGCGGAAAGTGAATAATTAAAAAAAATGAATTTTCAATTCTTTCCCCCAGAGTGCTAACGCCTTAAAAAATTCTCCACCCATAACCCTTAGCATACGCCACTCTTTCTTATTATGAATTTGGATTGTATGCATCTATATTATTTGAATTATCTTAACCTTTCTCATCCCTTTAATAACTCGATAATTGATTTACATTATCACAATAAAAATAATAATACATTTTTAGTACTTTCCCCACATAAAATTTATTTGATCAGGACGGTTTCGCTCATGGCGAGCATTGTCAACTGAAGTCAGTTGACAATGCTCGCCATGAGCGAAACTGGTCCTGATCAAATAAATTTTATGTTGAAAAAATGTATTATTATTTTTATTATAAGGCCTTTCCACCAAGTATTGACAGTGAACACCTTAAAAGTGTTACAATATCATGTAAAAAATAATGCCTCATACGATTACATTACATTCACTTTGTTAAGTAATGTGATTTGAATAATCCAAATAAAAATACTATTGAATGTGGCCATTGCAAACGTCTATACTAAAGAGCGGGCCTAAAAGTAGAATATGGGATCCGTGCTCGTGTGTCACATTACCGAGTGATTTGCGTCCCGCGAGTCCTTAAGTAGTTACTCAATACGAAGGATATACGGCGGAATTTGCATAATGAGTTGAATTTGTCCAGCATTAAAATTGTTTTGTTTATGACAATAATATAGTATACGGATGTGATAATACTTTACGATCGATTATCTGTCACATTCCAGATTCTTTTTTGTTCTACTATTTCCACATATGTATCGTTTACAAAGCCCACGACAGGTTTCAAATATCAATTGAAAATGTACAAATATGTGTTTTAAATATTAAAATATACAGTATACAAAGAATTGGCAGGTAACAAATTGAAGTGTTTACTTATGTAGTTTAAAGTACCTTACCCGGAACCATAATGAACCAATATTACACATCAGACCTTCCAGACACAATGTCTCAATATAGGATAGTGCCAAGATATGGGTAGACATCTGTGGTTTTTACGACCCTAAAAATAGTAATAATGAAAACGCCCCTACGTGCTTCTATTTCAGAAATTATAATTCTGTTAATACTTAGCGTTCTATTAGTCTGTAGAACCCACTGGCGATTACGTCGTGCAGACTGCATTTTCACGGAGCAATTTTCCGACTAGTAAGCGGCTAAAACTCGAATCACCACGGTCAAATGGAATTCTGTGTCCGGAATGCCACGATAATATACATTGTACTTACGACTAGTGGAGTGGTATACTTACTCGCTATGTAATTGCGCTGTACCTATAATATTGTAGGGTCACAGTGCCGTGCCAAAATAACGTGATTGCGGAAAATGTCGACTTAGCATAGCACAGATTTCAACATTATGTCGAGTTGAAAACATCATTTCACTCTTCACTTCGTGCCTTAGGTACCATTGGATAATTGAAGTCCATCGATTGTCTATTCTTTGCTTCCCATTGCTCATTAAGCATATTTTGTTTTCTCCTAATAATGTTAACAATAGCAATGTAGTCCAACAGGAATTATGTAATATAGTTGATAGATATTTCGCATAACGCCATCGTCAACTATATGAATTACATACGTATTTCGGAATACAATATATTTTCAGTTGATAACAAAGGCAGATATAATATTTAACGAGTTATAATCGAGTGTAATCAAGTGAGATATGATGCATTCATTGATTGATATTGGTATGGCCAATAAGTCTATTATTTCCAGGAATAGCATTCATCAACACTTAATCGCGGTGCTTTATTGCAATGAACTATAATGTGAACACTCGGGTGTTGAATTGGGCTTGGTGTATTTTATCATTTATTCTGGCCCATTGATTTATTTTTCGGTCTCTATGCATTATGCTTAATTGCACACGTAAATCAATCATGATTGGTAAAAATATAGTTATGCTATTCATAATGACAGTGTCTCAAATTTACTCTTAACAAGCCACGTTTGTTGTATCTATTGTTTATGTTATTACGTGCAGTGAATACTTGTGGTTTAAAATCAAGAATAAATTGTATTTAAACAAAACATTTATTCCTATAAGCTTTAATTTATCGAACTGGTTATGTAATGACAACCGTAACATTTCGTCGGATTCAAATTCGAAATTTTTTTCTCGCAAATTCAATCCTTTTGGCAAACGAATTTCGCAGATAAGAGTATTGGAACGAATATAAAATACAAATGATTATTTTATGCACTTTTCGTCCCGCTGAACTCGGGCTATTCAGATTTTTCAGTCGTTCTCAATTTTCGTTGAATATGTCAAACCATCCCTAACAGATTTTGATAGGTTATGCGTACATATAAAATATCGCTAAAATTATGATTTTATTGAAAGCATTTTCAGCTATGTGCTGTTTTTATTTCTCGGTATTAATCGTATATCCATGGGATGCTTAGAATTTGTTTTTCTTTCGATAAATTCGGCTATTATTGAACATGATTAAATCTATCACATCAATCACTTTTGCTAATAATTCCGACACTGCTTTGCGTGTTTAACAAGCGTTTTTACGTTGTAGGTACTGTAAAAATGACTAGAAACTCCAACCTTTTAATTATTGAATGTGAGGGATTTCGGGGAAAATCAGGGACGTTATTTCTGTATTTTTTTACGGTGGGGTCTTTAGATTTTCTATATATGTATATTTCTTCAAACTCATGAGAAAATTTCTCCCTAATTTTAAATTATTTTGTGAGTGAAATGGCGACCGTGTGTAGAGAATAAATTAAGTCAAATTTGAGTTTTGCCCTTTTCCCCTTTAGCAAATATATAATGAATTTTATTAATCAAACAATAATTATTGATACACAATATTACAATTGTAATTGACTGTCGCAGTTTGTGGTTTTCTATAACTTGATTATGTTTTTTTCTGGAAAAGCCATGTTCCTTACAATACCGTGCTCGGTGGGATTTTCTTAATACAATTGTAGTTTTCGCTGGACGCACGAAGCCGACCGCAAAACGCGAGTCGGTTTACTTCCGACAAAATTGACTCACTCATCTGCGACTCTCCTTATACTAGAAGGCGATGTTCGCTCGGTCAATATTGCTTGAGGTCGATAGCTTTTTCTGATATATTGGCAGATTCCCCCCTCATTTTTGCGTTTGTCCTTACACAAAATATCTATGTTCACTTAGTTCATTTTTTATTGCAACTGGAGAGTTAAAAAAATATAAATGAATGTTTGAGAATATTAACGTAAAACATACGTCTCGGCGAGCTTCCAACACAGCCTTTATACAGTAACGACGCAAAGTTTCCAGTGTCGAAGCTTTCTCTTTTGCCTACGTGTCGACCGCAGAAAGTTGAACCCGAAAGTTTTTCAGCTCATTTCCCTCCATCTCGGTGGAAATCGTTTCCAGATGAAGTCTGAATAGACACTCAAAAACTATGAGCTTTTTTTATGTAGGTACGTTGTCCTTCAAAATTGAAAATACACTGACATAAATGAAACGACTGCAATTGGCATATGATCTTGTAAGATATATTATGGCAAAACGTATAACCTTTCTTTAAATAAACAAAAACTTTTTTTCACAGAAGTAAGTATGTATTGATCTATCTACCTCAGACTATTCTCTCATTCCAAAATTTCTAAATATATTACAGCATAACTACAATCCGTCGGATTCTCGGTACTGGTTTCTTTCTTCGGAAACATTTTCAACTGATGATTTGATTTTGATTCAAATATCCGTAGTTATTCGTGTGCAATCGATATTTAATCGTAGAGTATTATTAAATTTATTTTAAATGATCTCGTTGTATCCCTTCTTCAGCCCGTTGCAGGTCATTTTAAGGATCCATATATATATTGTTGCTACAAACCTGTCCTAAATATAAAGGTCCTATGATTTATTGTTTTTCATTATAAATTTTCCGATGAATTAAATATATCCTGTTCATAATATCGATGCGTGTTGTGAAAAACAGCGATATACAAACCAACGCGGGAATCGACAGCTTAAAATATTCACTGATTGTCATTTCAGTTTGCTGTTTTACCTTATAATTAGGGTTAAAAAAAGTACTTTTCTGTAAGATTTTTCAAAACGTCAAATCTGACATATATTTTGCTATATATTAGTTTATACGTTATAATATACCTACCTATATATGTATATCACTTGGTTTTCTTAGACGGTTTGAGCTTTTTTTAAATTAAAATATATTTAAAAGTCGTCGTCATCTTTTGCGTCGCAGCACCTAGTAAATTGATGCAATCATAGAAAAGAAAATTAGTTAAAATTTAAAACAAATAAACATAATTATTATTATTATTATTATTATTGCAAAATTTTCTATTCGATCGGTGCGCCATCAATTGAAAACTGTATAGCTCATCTATCATATCTATTCCACTTTGAAGCTAAACCGGACAGCAAGTCTATTATCAATTTCTGTGGGTATTAGATTTATCTCGCAAGAAGATTTGTTCATAAATCCACATATCTTTGCGATTATGTCATGCATTTCTTATTTTCGGTTGACAACCGTGTTTTTTTAATATTTCCTTAGTATACATACAAATAATTTTAACCACTGATATAAAGCAGCTGTTCACTTACGTATAACTATTTGGCGTGATATGCGGTCTACGGTTAGATACTATTATAATCCCCGTTTCTTAAATTTCAGGACTTAGCCCAGACGTCACATTTCTTGCAATTCTCAGTGATTAAGGACAGCTGAAACTAATCTAATAATCTCGAATGTTGTAATATTATTTTATATTATCTGCAATTTTTCATGCTGATTTGAAACTGTAAGTAGCTGACATATAACAAATGAGTTTCCGTAGACCAACTTCATTATAACAACTGGTGATGAAATAGCCCATTGACAAATAACTATAAAAAAAAATAAGGGGCGTGTCGAGCTAGCTGAAAATGTTTCAGTCGACTTTTCGCCCTAACCTAAAATTTATATAAGAATGTGTTTGCCACAGCGGCGTATTATGTCGATGTCAACTGGGCTTGGTCCATTCATGTGACTAAGAAAAAAGATATCCCAAATCGTTTCTTTATTTCAGATTGTAATCTTTCACAGCGAACAAGAAATCTTTAATTTGAAAATATTATGTCATAAATAATTTAGATGGCACATGTTTACTGCATGAAAAAGACATGATAAAAAATGTATTATTAATTTATTTTCCACTAAGCTTTGAAGTGTGCAATTAACGAATTTTAATTAGGCTTTATATAAAAGAATATGTCTATGTGTAAACATTTATATTAATTTAGTTTTTTTCCTTGTCAATATGTATCACCATTTAATACAAATGACTATACTATGTCGTTTGTCATCGAAAAATGTGCACAAACTGATCTCGTTTAGTAAAAAGAAAAATCTTGAATATCAACAATATAACTATATTTTATCCATTGTGTATTAATTGAACGCTTTTAAAAAATATTGATAAAATTTTAACCCGCTCAAACGCTATGTATGTATTTCGATAAAAAAAAAATGGTTTTTAGGTCTGAGACAAAAATGTTCATTTTGTTAGTGAAACGCTACGCGGAAAATTCGAACATTTTTTTTCCATTGGTGGATTGTATTTTTAATAAAGTCCGCAGTACGCAGAGCGTACCTCATTTTTATTTCGTTTAATAACAATATAAATCCAATCTTGCCGTAGCTTTTAATAACAGGGTAAAATAAAAACCTCGTCGGGAGTAAACCTGAAAAGCTTAATTAGAAAAGACGACGCACTTAGATGCTTTAACGTACGCATATTCCATCAACAATAACTCGCTTTATACGTTCTGGAACAAAGGATATTTTCTGCATAATTTACTAATTTTATTTCTTCACATATTAAAAAAGACCTGCTTTTAGTTGGTTGATAAATCTAAATGATTTTTTCATCGGTAAGTAAAATAACTTTCGAAAATATATTAAAATTAAGCTATGGGTAGAAGTTAAGTTAATAAGTAAATGATTCAAATGAATCTGCATTTTTACTTCGTTAATATATTTTCAATTATCTTGCCCTAAAATATATATTTAGTTGCGATATATTTCAACAAGCTAGTATGATTACATTAGATACCTACTAGTTTCCCTGTACCGCTCCAATTATTTCTGTGCATTATTAATTGTTCTTGCTTATCAAAGTCAAACTATGAATTTTACTTGACGATATCTGTCAGATAACTGAAGGCTAGTGGTTAATACAAACTGACCACACGAAGGGCATCATCTGTATTATCTCCATCCGTATTTGAGTGTGCATGCCCTTCTAGTCATCTCCATTTTCCTAAGCCGCATGATCACCGGACAGATAGCCATTATCCCTTTGGTTTCTTTTGGAAGATGAACTTGACCGGTTCTGACATCTGCTTAGTGTCGTGCGATATTTCTGTCTATCCTTTCATAGTAATATTTATTTTCCTGAACACGTTTTTCACACCATAACGGACTGTGACGAATTTGTCATAGATTCATTAGGAGTCAATAATGTGAGGTGGCACAACAAGCAATTTGCTTCGAACTAACGAATCCAGAATTCTTCTCTCAACTGTATCGGTTGATCCGGTTGTTTTAACTAATAATCTCATCGGGTTACCACAAAAAAACAATCTTTGTTATAACCATGGTAACCCAAATATATTTTTTGAATGTCGCAAATAGTCAAATATGTCTTAATTTTTTTTTTAACTTAAAAGCACAATTGTGTCGATTTAAAATGTGCCTCGAATCACGGAAAAATTCAAGAAAATAAATACGAAATCTGTCAAAGCATCAAAGAGATACAGTTAGAAAACTTTGTCAAATATATATACTAAAATAAAAATAATAACACATTTTTAGTACTTTTTCCACATGAGATTTATTTCATCAGGACCGGTTTCGCTCATGGCGAGCATTATCAACTGAATATCAGTTGATAATGCTCGCCATGAGCGAAACCGGTCCTAATGAAATAAATCTCATGTGGAAAAAGTACTAAAAATGTGTTATTATTTTTATTATAATGCCTTTCCACCAAGTATTGACAAATATATGTACATAAATTCCACGAAATATCCCTTATGATTTTAATATAAACGATGTGTTGTTGATACCGCTAACAGGTTACGAATTCCCGACCATTCGGAATAAAAAAAACGTTGTATATTGTTCGTACGTGATATGCACGCGTGATTTTATATATCTCTGAAATAACAAAAAATCTCAAACAAAACAGCAATAACGAATCCCCTAGTCTTGATGTTTGTTCTTGCACTAATAAATTAAACCGGCCGTTTTTAGCTATACATATTACAATACGCACTGCTGGGAAATTAATATCATCTCGCCTCAGTCATATTTCCTCGGCTTTATCAGAGGCTAATATAATTCTGCGAAAAATCTACTAATACTAATACCATACAAAATATTATTATCAGCAGAGATTTTACAGCTCATAACTCGATAAACTACAACTTTCGAATACGGTAAGAAACATAACAATGTATTTTAATTCTACATAAATTTATTTTATATACATCTTTGTTGATTCAAAATTAAATCATTTCTAGAGTACCTTGTCTCAACCAAATATGTATTGCTTTATTTTTGAAAGACTTCTTACCCGATTATATTATTATGGTAAATGTTTTTATCATTAAAAATAAGGGTGTAACATTTGACCTTATCATATCTAGCTTTGTTTTCACTGGGGATCATAATCCTGATTGGTAAAGTAACAAAAATATGCACACATGGAAATGTGCTTTTAAAATATAAACTCGACTTGTATCGAATTTCCGATCCCACAATCGTCGGAAAATATCGAACGATTGCGCGGGCTGCAGGGATTCGAATAATAGTTTTCATTTAGGATTACAATCGAATATACCATATTGTATTTGTATTTTGATGAACTATTTTGAATGACTTTAAAAACAGACTTCAATTTTCAAATATTTTAAGATTCGAATTATAATTTATTTAACGATTATGTGAAATCGATAGCATTGTTTCGCGATGCACACTATATGCGATTATCCATTTTGTTTACTAATTCAACTCTTTATATAATTTGTGAATAATGCTCGCCCTCCTTATGCAATCAAATACATCTGTACGGTTATTTGTCTCCTAATTCCGTGCTTAACTTGTGACTTTGAGTTGTTGCTTATGTACAGTATATGAGGTCAAGTGCTTGGTATCTTGCTAATTACACAGTTCAATCAAGTGCCGACTATCATCCAGATTGTTTGCGCACCTACTAAGAAATACTCGACGGCACGAAATTCCGTATTCTATAAATTTCTATGGCCTCCTTCGCCATTCACTGGGGGGAACATTTGTTTTCAATCATATAATGTGTACATATGAATATCATTCCAAAACAAACGGAAAAAATCTCGCGAATACAAGCGATCCTCCTTTTAACATTAATATTCTAAGCTTCCATTTCAATTATAAAGATTCATGGTGATAACTTAAATTATTAATGAGACGTTTACTTATATCAGAACGCCTCCAGAGAGTCCACCACCATTTATTTAAATTTGTGATCTCCCCGCGTAACAGACTTTTAACAAAAATATTCGCATTAGAGTTTGATTCTCTCCAATTATCGCCTATTCGGCAAAATACAGTTTTATGTAGACGATAGATTCGGCGGTAACTTTGTGGAAGTTCGTTATGTTTCTAAATTTAAAATAACTACTCGTATTGGTAGTGGCGGCTGGCGACAGAGCACTAGGGAGTACAAAAAAAAATTCAACTATTTTTTCGTACTACGGACAGCCTAAAATTCATAAGACTGGCACTCCGTTGGTATTGCGAACATCTGAATTGAAAGTCCATGTTATAGAAGTGTTTTAAAATCCAATGAATAGGAAAGAACTCTTGCAAAAATAGTTGAATCCCCTTTTGCACCCCCGAACACTCCGTCACCACCGCCACTGCGTATTGGTATACACAGTTTTAGTTTAGTTTTATTTTTAAAAAACATAATATCTGATTTTGAGATTGAGCGACTGAATAACAACCGGCCCTCGTAAAAGTCCAAATGCTTGTTCGCTCCTCAGCCGAAAAACATACTATATTATTATTATTTAAAAATCCTTAATTGACTTAAGGATTAATGTTTTCAATGAATAACACACTAGTGTTTCATAATACTTCAATATCTCGCCTGAATAAACCCATCGAATACGAAATTATAAATCAAAGCACCATTGTGAACCGTATAAATAATTGATTTCAAACCACTTTCGTATAATGCACTGTTATTTCAAGTTCTATGTATAGGATATCCTTTATTTTACATTGTACCGGCAACCGAAGCCGGTCCCTTGTGGAATTGAATTGTTTGATTAGATTTCAATTTCTTCTAAGTTGATATCGGTATTTTTAAGCGTAGAAAAGAAAAATACGTTAGTTTACTACACATAATCATTCGCTGTCAGATATTATTTGTCCCGCAGTTGATCTGCATTAAGAAGACACACGTTATTGTTGGTGTACCTTTTTTATTTAGCACGATTAACACTCTTAGACCTATGTCTGGAAAATGGCGGTATTTTAAATGTTAGTTGAATTTTGCCATCAAAATGAAAGAATGCCTTGCGTGTGTTAGTGATATCTTTGTAACTAATAATAATAAATACAAGCTCACGCCAAGGAGTTTATTGACATTATAAAGTAGTAATAAACACGCTTTTTGATAGAAGCGTTGTGTAAGATTGTTTTGAATTCTTGATACATAAAACCTGTAGTATATACATGAAAAACACGCGTATACGTAAAACAAGGATAGGAAAACTACGGCCCGCGGGATAAAAAAATATTGAATCCTTTTAAATTTCAATGTAAGAAGCGTTCTGATAAAACTACGCGTGTATAATCATTTTTTATGAAAGAGAGATTAATTATTTTGGTCAAATATTCGATGTTAAACCAATTAATATTTCAAAAAGTTAAATGTATTATAAATTAGTATAATCTTGCTTTTTATCGTTGTATAAATATGCCAACTCCATAATAATCCTCAAGTTTGCCACTTGGACGGCGGAGCTTAAAACGTTCACTTTTTTGGCTCATGACAAAAAATGTTGGACAACCCTTACCCTAAAAGAGAATATACGGTTAAGCGCTTCAGGAATGGACACCATCATGGGCATAGTGAACAGATTGCGCGGTCCGTTAACCCACATACCGGCTTTGGGCCCGGGTTAGTTTAACAGTTATTAAAGACCCTCTTGTCTCCTTCATTTGTTAAGTCTACCTCTTCGAAAAACAATTTTACCTGAGTAGATTCTCCCGATTGTGTACTCTTTCCAATGAACCTGTGTAAATTTGTTTCTCAATTTCAATGGAAAACATATGTTACAATATAATAAAATTTAATAATCCATAGGGTCAGGTCGCTCGAAAATTACTTATTAATGTATTTTTTGGGCGTATAGCTAGCCGAAAATATCGGAATAGATCTGTTATGCTAAGTCGAGCAATTTTCAATGACTGTCGGAGCGTGTAATGAGGTGTCCCTTTAGAAAATTTCATCGTATATAACGGGTCGTCTTAGGTGGGCGAAGCGATCCGGTCAGGACGGCATATGCCGTAAGTCGCCTCAAGTGCCTGACTCATGGCGCGCGCGAATCGCTTGAAAATATCAAACGGTCCAAGCTCACCAGAGCGTTAATTGCGTCTGGCCGAGCGATGACACATACGACCTATAGTCCGCTACGTTTAAAATTAATTGGTTTTTACACGTCGCCGCAGCGCTTCGTCTCGCCTACCTAAGACGTGGGTTTAGTGTAACCGCTCCGAATCGTTAGGGCATTAAACACAGGGCTGCTTGGATCATACACGATATCATCAATTCATCCATCCCTTATATTAGTACGTACAGTAAAACTTCGACATAAAGAAAACAATTTTTGGTAATTTTAAATATTGATAAAATCAACCTGTTAAAAGTAAATCATTTGCTAAGCAAACCTGAGAGTAGCCGCTCGTGAAAAAATCTGCTGAGTGCCGGCAGATGATTTGATGTATGATAAAACACATACAGACCATCCGAACCTCATCCTTAACACCCCTTAAATAAATTTTAAATAACATACTATGTGCTATTTGCATTAGCGTTGTATAATTGTGCGCCAGTTATTTTCTCATCAAAACACATTCTGAAAACCTATTTTATTATAAAACAGACTTTCAGCTTTATCGGACACCCTCTACCTCGTAAGTCCGCCATATTGAGGTTGAGGTCATGTGTTTATATACTTTGCTATGCATGAAAGTGTTGAGATATTTATATTATATTCTCAAATCACAGATTTATTACAAAACGTGCTTTTGTTGTGTACCAATTGATTGATTTACGTGTACGTCAAATATTGTGAAGCAAAAATGTTTTATGTCTTAACTAAATTTCAAATTCGTTAAATTATACATGAATTACTAATTTCATGGTCGTTTTTCTTAATCTCGCCGTCTATAATATTAACAGATATGATCTTGTTATTTTTTGAAAATTTTTGAGACTTTGTTGAGAGAAATTTTTCTCATTGCCATTAATTTGCGATACGTTAATCAGATTAACAATATTCGAGGGTTACCGGGACGGCTCCGCCACTTCTATTAAATCATTAATTATCCGTATTAAATTTCGCAATTTTGGACTAATTGAAAATATCTTTCAAACCATATTAAATATTTATCACACCCATCAAAACAAGGTTTTGTTTGTAAATAATTGATGTATAATATTCTTTCTTTGCGTTAGTAAATATCAATTTATTCTAAAAAAAGTCAACATACAATCTATCGTGTGGCCATGGCCACTGTCTACTGGTGACTATAGAAATGAATATAATTTTATCTCAGTAAGAAAACACGAACATGGAATAATACGTTTCACATCATTTATGTGCGCACACACTTTAACAGATGGCAATTAATCTAAATACCAAATTTCATTTAATATTTTTATGGATGGGCGGCAAAGATAAAGATTATGGCGTGTTACTAATCCAGGGCCCGCCCTGATGGTTAAGAGCTCGAATCGTATAATCCGGGCCATGCGAGGATTATACGGGTCGACTTTTGCTAATTAATTCTGCAAAATTCAACAACTTTTCGCGTAAATCGACGGCTATATCCCAAACGATTTGCAAAGTCGCCCGATGGAATAATGTCAATAACTTTAGTTGGGAAGTGAGAAATATACTTATTTATCAAAATTTCTCATTCGGAAAGTTTACGATTCGCAAATACAATCGAGTAAGTTTCTCTTTTTTATCAAAAGCTATAAATCTCCCAGCCAAGTAGGTACTTAATGTTTATTTATCGTGCTATTCAATTTGAATGTTTTTTTTTTATTATTCTCAGAATACAGAAGTTATAAATGCGTAAACCATATATACCTCATAAAATAATTGTAAACTTATCGAGTAAATTTTTTGACATTTTAATGTTAATGATGTACATACATGTTAATGATAACATAGAATTTTCATATAATTTATTGAATATATCAATTTAACAATTATTTGACAAATTATAAGCGACCATGAAATGAATGAATTTCATCGCAGACTCCATCGATTTTTTTTAAATATTTCACCTTGCAAGTTTACTTATGGCGAACCAAACTTTTCTGCAATTGGATAATTTTATTTCATTGTAGTTGAGCAAAGTCACTATCTTGTGGGAGAAAACACCAAACGTTCAAATAAACTTGCAGAAACGTGACACTCGTAGATCGTAGATCTTGAGCTTGTTTAAAGCGGTTACCGATACTTTTTATACATGCTTAATAACTAAACTTAACACGTTTAATTGGAAAACGGCTGGTTTTACATGATAGATAAATAATTATTCAGCGTATGCACAATTAAACCCACGTTCTACCAAAAGCTCGCATAAATTTGAATAATTACTTCCAAATAGTTGTCGAAAACATTGAATGCAACTTCCTCTCGAATATAACACTTTAGCCCCTTTTACAAAAAACATTATGATCGAATAGTCGTTTCCATAAACAATATTGATTTTAAATAGTCAATGATTTATTTTTGGCCGTAAAATTTTCTATTGCATACTCCAGCTCATAAAATAAACCAATATTCATAATATTTATTGTTCTACCTCGATGAGAGATCCAATTATCTTTTTGAAAGACTTTCAGTCTCATCAAATGTTATATAGCTGATGATAAAATATATGATATATTACAATCCCGAAGTTTAATTTATGAAATACTCGGATCAAAAAAATATACCTGGGCTTCAATCTTAAATCCTGAAAGTCTGACTTAGTATTTCATTTTTGAACATCAATAAATAATTGAATGGTTTGGGTCACAAGTTATGTCGAATTCGCGAGAAAACTTTTTCGGGAAATCGTATACCGTATCTTATCATCGGCAGTGGAAACTAAAATTGTGTAAAGTTAGTTTTGTTAAAAAGTTCGTTCCAATTTATAGTTTTCAATATGATACAGAGTTTTAGATAATTTAACATTGTGAAGTTCGTATGAAACCTTGAGAAAAAATATGATTCAGCATAATAGATAAAATTATATTACTATAAGTAAGATAGATTTTTTTAAGAAAAAAGTATTGTCGAAATTGTAAGTATCTCATGAAATTTTTTAAATATCACGTTTTCATTTTCCACCCGGCGAACGCGATGCGGCGACGGTGATACCAATTGGATATCCGATTTTAATATCATTTTGTCTGTAATACGACTCGATTTTGTCTTCGCATCATTGATGGCATCTCAGATATATTATACCAAAAGCTTCCTCGTCGATAAAGCACGACAGCGAACGGTAACCTGTATAGCTGCTGTATAGAGACTCCAATTCGAGTATCGAGTACTCGATACTCGAGTATACTCGTCCATTTTTCAAGCACTCGATACTCGAGTATACTATATATACTCGATATCATGTAAAACTCATTTCTGCATCATTCAATAACATTTCAGAAAAAAGAAGATTTGAAAAATCATCGATTATCAGAGAAAGAAGAATTAGAAAACACCGTCGGCAATCTCATTCCTAACAACTTTTTCTTCCACTCTTGCGAACGTCTTTTTTACTACTAAATGAAAACAAAAAGATTCGAAAGCACATATTTCTCTGCAATCAACAATATATCAGTTAAACATTAAAACTCAAAACAAATATGAAACGAAAAGTAAATGAGTATATTTATTTGCCCTTTCGAAATCGAGAATTCGGTATTATTAGTTTTCATATTTATATTTTGAACTTATTTATATGGAATAAATATTATTAAAACTTCTCTCAGTTATTTTTAATTGTATTTATATTTTGTAATGTAATGTAATTAAAAGTTGGCAAGAGAAAGGGTCAAAATGAATTTTACCATATTTGAAACGCGTAGACCAAATCATATGTTTCATCCCTACTCTATAATATGACAATGATGAAATAGTAACGAGACCAAGCGAAACGTGCTCCATGTATTCTTTCGTAAACCCAAATTTATGTGACGTCCCGGTTCAGCTTATTTCAAGTGCTTATAGAGCTTATAAAACTCCTCACTTTTCAAGACCTCACTCCCATGCTAAACGCTTTTTTACTACATTCCATCTGAGCTATATATCAACTTTCGTTTATGATGTATTATAATGATTTACTACATTTCATCCTCAGACTTTGTAAACCAAAAGTATTAAACAACATTCAGTAATATCATATAAATCTTCCGATCTGCCTCACATACTAAAAAAATGTATGAACTAGAACGAAACCTTTAAAAAAACGACCGGGATAGGAACTCTTTCGTCAGCATAATATGAAGATGCATTTTCTTTTCTACTTCATCGACCTGGGAGGATAGACTACTTGAAATATCTTATTTCCAGCCACGGAAGTGGTCGCGTCTTCACTTCCGAGGGCCTCTTATTCATTAATCAGAGATCACAGGTCGCGAGTTGATATACCCTAGTTTATTCTTCGTAAATAATTTTGATGGATTCGTTGATAACATTATGAAATCTATTTTTTAAATATATAAATTGAATTATGTTATTTCACTGCTTGTCACACCCAGTTTACACAGCACAGTTGAATTGACTAAGATTTTTTTTTAGTTTTATGTTCTTTCCTAATCTGCGTAAAAAGTGGCATAAATACAATTTAGAGATCCAACTGCAAACGTTATATGAGACTCGTCCACATTCTAATGAAAAAATGTATCGATATCGTGCATCAGCACACCGCGACAGATTTTTTTCAATACATATAATGATACATTTATTTCTTAAAAATACGTTGTAAGTTATTTAAACTCACACAGCAGCTAAATTGCGTCTTTATGACGTATGACGAACCCTCAAGGAAGGATATCGTTTGCGTGAAAACCGCATGTTTAAGATAAAATTACGGGTACACACAGGAAAATTTGCATTTTGCGAGAAATATTATTAGTTTATTTAACATAAAGTGGAGCAAGGTTTCATCTAGACGAGAAGTCTGCTGTCGCAAAGACGATGCGATATAATGCTTTATTATGCATTCGAATTACTCTTGCGGACGTGTAGCTCATATCAAGAACTTCCACCGCCATATTTATTTAATACATTTAATAATAATTTCTAATTCAGTTTGGTATAACAATTATACTAATGTTTAGAAAATGATAAATCGTATTAAAATATTTTACTGGTGCCTTTGTCTATCTTAGTATGAATATATATGATTGTAATTTTAACGAAAATTACATACCTACTAGCAAGAGAAGAAAGTTAATATAAATCACCGTGTCTCTGATTCTTTTGAACCTATGATCTCTGACTTAGTATTTTTCATTGTTTTCTCACATGAAAGCGAACGTGCTAACATTATGCAACGTAGATGAATATTTATCAATGTGAATAATTCATAAACTTGCATAGAAGCTTTCAAAACGCTTCAATTATCAAAAGAATATGAAGTGAGTAAACCACCCACTGAATGTCAAAATTGCTTTGAAACTAGTGCACGCAGATGGTATCATTGACATTTATAGTCATGCATTTCTTGTGCTTAAAGTACATGTTGACCAACTTAAGACATTGACATAATTGTATATTTGAGCCGCCTGATTAAAAATAATTACACGAAGTCCCTTCAAATTGGTTTATATGTACGATTGCGAATATTGGTATGTATTAAACGCGGCAGGTCACCTGCGCCACCACGCTTACGTATCCGTAAATAATTTGTGCATTATGCAGTTATCGATTGTTTTGCCTAGAAAATGCGTTATTCCTCCATTGTTTAAGCAGGTTATAGTCAGTGTGTCGTAACCGTAATATAACAATTACGATGAACGTTTTAAATTAAATTTTATCCTGACTCGTTTTATTTATATATGTATTTGTAGATTCATTTTTTATTTACTGTGAAAAATTTCTCACTGACTTGACTTTTATGTACAGCTTTTTCCCATCCCCGAGAAGCTTATTTTTATTAATGTTTTATTTGAATACTTCTCGGAGAAAACTTTTCTATTGATTGACACTCCGTCATATTGTGCAACGCCTCTTGCTCTATGTTGGCAAGTCTTTTGACGTTTTTCATTCAGCATTTTTTCATATTCCATTTGACTTCACCAATCTCACTAATAATTAATACTTCCTGTCATTCATGAATTGAGATCGAGTCTTTTTTTGCGAATATATTATAATACATACTGTTTTGTTAAATACAACTATAAAAATATCTCATACCTGATAATGATTCGCGAAAGCATTCTTGGGCGTGATCAAGGTTTTATTTCTTTGAATGAATGCGTTCAATTTATGACAAGTTTAGCGTGAATAGGTCATTTTCAATACGTATATCTTATATATAAAACCGAAACGGGGGATGTATGTCTGTAATTCCCTTTTGCATTGTTGTTGCAAGTTCAAACAAACGAATTGATTTCGCTCGCGAAAGTTTCGACGGTAAATTTGTTTCGTTATCAATGTGTGTGTAGAGACTCCAATTACTCGAGTATCGAGTAGTACATATATAAAACCGAAACGGCGTATGTATGTCTGTGGGTCTGTAATTCCCTTTTGCATTGTTGGTCATTAAGTTGCCATAAAAACGAATATGAAAGAAAATATGTTTGATTTTTTTATCGGCGAAGACATTTAGTCAAAATGTAATAAATTAGTCTTCTACTGAACTTTTCCCGGCTTTTATTAATATAATAATGTTTTTATTTACGTGAAGGTATTATTTGACATTTCTTTGACAGCAAATTAGATTTTTTCCTTGAATTTGGACATTTTAATGGGCGAGAATGGGGCTGTCAATATATCAAAGGGGCTTTGAAATTGCAATGCCAGTCTGAAATGTTCATTTTAATTCCATTTTAATTGACCTAGACTTTTGAATTTTGAAAAAAGTTGTTTCAACTTGGCCCGTCTAAATTTACGCGCCGAGGTGAACATAACCCCAAACTGGTCCGAGCGAAGCCGGGTTCGAACACTAGTAGATTTATAAAATAATGTCATAAAAATTCGCGCTTCACTTAATTCAAATGGGAAATATAGATCATACATATATAATATTAATATAAATCAAATGCATGTAAAAGTACTGCTACGAGCTACTTAACAGTTATTAAATTCTGAAAATATCTAACGATGTATAATTCACCGTATAAATAATTTCCAACTTCGTACATTCAGTTTCTACGGCCGATACCATTCACCGTAAAATACGGAATTTCTAAACGTAATCAAAAGCAGTTTTGGCGAATTCAAAAGAAGTACCTTTTGACCTTTGGCCATCGCCCGCTTTTGCAACCAATAGAACGAAAAAAATTACGTCACATCCTCATATACACAAATTGAGGTATATGACAGCATCAAATCTTTGTCCAAGAAAACGAAATTGGATTGGTACCATAAAGGTAACTGATATATATGTCAATTTGTGATCCACCATTATACCTCTTTTATCTACTCGATGACAGTTATAGGATTATTAGTAGACATCAAAGTGATGCCCCATTTCTCTTGTATTTTTCAGCTTATGACTTTAACAGTATATATTGTGAGGTTCAACTCGTGAAGGAAATTATTAAGAAAAGGTTTTAAACTTTAAAAAATACTACTCAAATATTATGTATAACTGTGTATAACTCAATCAATCTACGGTGAGTTTATGTATACCTCAATCAATCTACTGACATTATTTATTTTACATTCAGAGTGAATTTGGTAACTGCTAGAAAAAATAATGATTCAGTGGCTACTTTTAGCATGGTTGATTAATTAAAGCTGTCAAAATTTAATACAAGATCAATATTTGATACTTTTAAAATCTCGGTTTTTTTTTCAATTTCATTTTGCATCTTTGCACAAAGCGGCTGTTACAACGACCGAGGAATAGATGCCACTGGTTTCCGATTCATGACCCATTCGTCTATCAATCCACCTGGCAGTATTTCACCTCTGCCCTAACCTTAAAAATATCTCTTAGAGAAAATGTCTCGACCGATGCTCTCATGGCGAGTGTTTAAGAGTATTTTAAAGAAAATTGCGTATTCTTCAATATGAAAATGGCTGTCCATATTGGGAGCGGACGTGGTAAACAAATTATCTCCATCCCTCGCTATAATCGGTTGGGTGTGTTGAGAGAAATATAAACGTTACAAATAGATTGAAAAGACGATCCAAAAGTTTCAGAGATTCGAGAACACTTGACGCCTCAACTGAGCACGATGAGAGCCCAAAAGTGTTATCACTCGACTGCGGGACTGAATTCATACTTTTGAATGGGTTTTTCGAGGCTATGAATGTTTAAGTCTCCCATCGTTATTATGTTGAATTATTTAGACACGTGTTTGGAATATTTTTAATACACGCTGTGAATTAATCGAGCGTTAATCTTTTTTACACACATTGTTTTAATCACCACACCCTATAATAATTATCCTGCTATTTACGTTAGTCACTCGATATCTGACATGCATGGAGTAAAATATGTTTGCAACCCATAATTTCCCCTAAGAATAGTAATTAAGGACATACTTCAAATGTTATGTAACATATCTTTCATATTTTTTGCAGGGCGTATTATCGTCCCTTTTTTGCAGTGTATTCATTTGCCTTTTTCTGTTCTGTTCTCAGGAGGATCCGATAGTAACAAGGGGAAGAGCAAAAAATGGCGGAAGATATTACAGTTCCCTCACATATCACAGTGCATAGATCTAAAAAACAAAATAGGTAAGTTGAATTGTGACTATTTTAATAAAACTATAATTTTTGTTAGAAAAATCTGTTGACATTCCGAGATCGAAATCATGAGTTTTTGTGATATTTTCACAAAAAATGGAACTTTATTACACAGCGAACAATTTGTCGACTTAAATGTATTCAGTTATACAAATTGATATTGATGCATATACACATGACGGGGCAGAAGCCAACTTCATTTAAATTATTATAAACGACATTCCTTTTTTATTTCAATAATAGAATGAATTAATCGTTTAACTGTTTGTTTTAATCATCTGTTGCAGTCAAATACATAACCTAGTAATAAATGCATAAAAAAATATTTTTATTGAAAGAATTCATTCGTGTTTGAGAATGTACTATTTCTATGAAATGTCACTTTTGATAACTTTGAACATGTATTGGCGCGAACAATCAGTTACATGCATCCAAATGATGATTGTATCACAAATTGCAATCGAATGAAAATTTTAAAAAAAAAACATTAAAGCGTAGTACTAAGGCATTTAAAAAACAAACTCAACGCGATAACAGTGTGAATTACCAATTACCGCCACTAGTCAATTCGCAGCCCCGTTCAAATAAAACACAACTCGAGATGGATGGATGGAAAGTATCGCTTTCCATAAGCTGGGAAGCTGCGAGTAATGCAAGTTTAGTGTGTACGTGATGCGAGAATGGGATTTACGAGCTCGTAAAAAACCGTTTTATTACAAAATCAATGCGAATTTGCTTTCATCACTGGACTAGCCTGGAATATTATTCCCACTGGGAGTGCGTATCCTCGCTCGAGTTTTGTTTGTATTCAATGTTTTTCATTGTTTTATTGATTGCCAACTTCTGGCGGCGGCTCCGTTTACTCACTCGAATAGCCGTAGCTTGCTTACGTAAGATCTTTTTGCGAGAAATCATTGTCAATTATTTCAATCGTTAGTGCCACTTGTTGATTGACCGTTCCTTTTTTTTACCTACTGTAGTGTTGCCCGATAGACACATTATAAAATATTTCAAATTGTGAATACCAACATCATAGAATTAAAGATTATTTTCAATTGGTTTATTTAAAACAATAACTATAAGAGCATTGTTATAAGTTGAAACATACCTACCGTAATCCTTCGCAGATCGTTGTTTCTTATAATTTGTTTCATATAGCGAGTTCCGTACCACTGTGAACCCAATAATCTAAAAAAATAGTCACTTTATTTGGTCGCTTACCGACTTTTCTCACAGTGTGTCGACGTTCGGAAACAGATGCTAGCGGCGCATACCAGGGCTACAGTAGTTAGAGATAAATGACTTAGCGGCCAAAATAAAAAAGTCACTATCGTGTCCTGGCTTGTAGAAGTTATACGGATTACAAAAGGGGAGCCTGAATCAAGCCTGTCTCTTATAAGCGGATAGATTCCCCCGTCCTGAAGGATCACTCGTTAACACATATGGTGTACTCGGTGGAGTTAAGGATCTTTGCATTGGGGATACAAAAAATTCGTGCTTATAAACCGCCAGGAGCATCTTCATGTTCTAGGTTTCCTTGGTGGCACGAGTCCATTAAGTACTATTGATGCATGTTTATTGAGAATTAACACAAATCATTTTTTGAACTGATTTTTAATTATATTTATTTATTGACATTTTTTGGTCCCTGTGTTGACAAATCACACGTTGGTCATTGCAAAAGCTTATTTTCTGAAATTTTCAAAAATGACTGAAATGATGCAGATATTGCCAAGAGAACCATATACATCATTTATAAAGTCCTGTTCACGAACGAGGACTTATAATTTTTTGTAAATAACATTTGTTTCTTCCTTCTCATTCCAAAGTATCCAAATATCGATAGTAAAATTGAATTCAATCAATAGTAAAATATTAATTAGCATTAGATATATAATGTTATCTATTTGTCCCGGGTCAAAGAGTATAATTACATTTATTATCGCAAGTAAGTAAATATAGTAATATCTAAAAACTAAGCAAACTTAAGGAACGGAATATTTTTCAATGTGATAAAATAAATATTTATAAATGTCACTCACTGTAGGTAGCTATGTTTCTGGTTAGCTTTATTTTTTTCATTTCGTTCATATTGTGACATGGAAATAATATCACTCTTTGGTAAAATATAAGGGCCTTTTAGAGTAATATTTTTCTTGGCAGCACTTCTTATTTTTTTTTCATCCGCAATAAATGTTTGTCGTTGCGAGAGATTTCAGATGTATACGAATGACTAAATACATTCAGCCGCTACAAGCCCTTTTTTAAAGTATCATTCACAAAAAGTAGAGTGGGAAATCGTTATTTTCGGTTTACGTATCGACAGATTTACTATCCTTCCTCGCCCGGAAGTTAGATTCTTAGTTTTCTTTGACTCGTAGCTCGGGAAGGGAAAGGCGTAGCGAGCTGATAATAATGAGAAATTGCCCATTTCAACTGGATTTGTCAGCCACAATAATCTGAGGCTCTCGTGGCCCTGGGTTTTATTAACCGTTATAATTTTTTTAGGCGACTGATCAACGTAAAAACAATTTTAAAAACAAATACGTGCCTTGAAAATACGTCGAGTGGATCGAAAATATTTCTTGACTTTATACCAGGGCTGTGGAGTCGGAGTCGTCGCGGGGTTTTGGCCGGAGTCATACTCGGAGTCGGAAATTTTTAAAAGTTTGAACTTTTTATTTTTGCATATAATATGGCAAATTTGGCTTTTGGCTGGATTGGCAGGGATGATATTTAATTGATTACGCATAATTAGAAAAAAAACGATATTAAACTTTTTTTATTCGGAGTCGTGTTTTTGGTCAATGTTGGAGTCGGGAGTCGGAGTCGTTGTTTTGGTAAATGCTGGAGTCGGAGTAGAACTTTCTTTTACCGACTCCACAGCCCTGCTTTATACAATTTCATTTCGTCGTTCAACCCGTATGAGAGGCTCACTATATTTATTGGCATTTATTAGTTCAAATTGTATTTTTGTTGCATTCATCGTAATACAATTATCGTATACTTTTGGCGTCACAATGCTATTGTGACGTCAAATTATAATAAATAATAAAATATACGTGACATGACTAACACCCCTCACGTTATCGTCGTAAATTAATATGTTTTCATTCATTTTTTTTTTTTTTACTGGGTTTCAATTATCAATACCACAGTATCGCCCACGCCATGAAGAATTTTATATCGAGCTTTGATTTAAGCTGTATTGGCAGAATATGCGATGGGGGAAACGAATCAATAAGTCAGCCGAGTGACTGGTTTGTCATAAAGAACGAGGCGAAAATTAAACGTATAGGCATTTCATGAAAGCCTGAACTGCTTGCGGAGTCTGACAACGCTGCTCAAAACGATTAGCGACCAAATATTTCCGAAATTACATTTTTTTTTATATATCAATTGTTTTCGACCATCGAAAATATACTATTTTTTAAAAATCCATGTATGCTCACAATGTGAATCATGTGGCCTTATGGATATATCTCTACATATTGCCCTGCTTCAAGGATAGGATGGGTGAAAAATATCTTTAAACAACAAAATCACCCATGTCTGCGAACAGAATCGCAATACTTAAATATTGTTTCTTATAAACATATATTATATAAAATATTACCTTTCAGGTATACCGATTATTAAATGTAGGCTGTAATGATGAAGCGAAGTACGAATTTCGTTTGTTTTCTATTCTTTAAAATCATTGTAACGTATCGAATCAATATCCCCCCTAGCTAACAAAGCCTTTTTTGTCTGAACTCGGGTCTATTATTGTGGCGTTAATTGGTACGAAATGGAATCTTGAGTTTGCGATCTCGTAAGTGCCCTTGTACATAAGAAATTTAGACGTGCGATCGATTTTTCCTTGATCGAATGTCGGCAGAAATTTCATTAGAAAAGGCTGCGAATATCATAATACACTGACGGACTGTTTGGAATATTTCGTTAAATTTGTTGTTTCATGACAACATTCTGAAACAGTGTTTTTGTTTTCTTACGGCTCATGAAATGTAATTATCCTAACCATATTTTGTCTTTTAGATATAAAATAATGGTGGCATGGAAGCGTCATCAAATGTAGAGGAAATAATGAATTGCAAGTTTTTCTTAATAAAATAAGGCATGCGCTAGTAAAATACTCATATTTGATTTGATTATACAGATTTTTCAATGCTTGTTTTTTATGAATTCGAGCAGCAAAGGACGTTCCTCTCCTTTCCACTGTGCCGCCGCAACGTTATTTATCTATGTATATATGCTTATTTACAATATACGATATATTGTAAAGTTGTGGCTGTCATGTGCCCGACTAACACCAATATTTATTATTTTTTTAATGGAGAATTAGCGCGTCAACAAAAGCTTTATATAAGCTGCTTAAGAAAGTTAAAGGTTTACAGTGGAACCCCGATCTTACGTTCTCGCAGTATACGTTTTCCCGCGTGGTACGTTAATTTTCTATAGTCCCGTCATTTAGTTCATATTTAAAAATTTCCCGCATTCATCGTTTCCCGCATTAATCGTTTGTTTTATACGGTCCCTTGAAAAACGTAGAATCGAGGTTTTACTGTATATACACAATTTACCTATGGAAGATAAGCTGGGATACCTATATGACGGTAGTAAAATGCATTTGCTTTAGATTTTCTCACGTTATGTTTTTTGCAGAGATGGTATCAAGCGTCCGTAGGAAGGCCAATTGTATTGAATTGTCATGTTCTGAAAAGTTTTGTTCTGTTTTGTCACATTCTGAAAAGTCATGTTCTGATTTGTCCGGTTACCCAAAAAACAACTTCATTTCTATTGCTTAAAATAAGGCATTACACATGATCACGATTCGACTCCATTTCACAATTTTTGGTAGTGCTTTTTTATCGGTGTTTTTTTTAAATCTTAATTACTGAAAATACACCGTCAACGAAAATAAATAATCTTTCTTTTATAAAATACTAGTGTTCGAACCCTGCTTCGCTCGGACCAGTTTGGGGTTATGTTCACCTCGGCGCGTAAATTCAGACGGGCCAAGTTGAAACAACTTTTTTCAAAATTCAAAAGTCTAGGTCAATTAAAATGAACATTTCAGACTGGCATTGACATTTCACAGCCCCTTTCATATATTGACAGCCCCATTCTCGCCCATTAAAATGTCCAAATTCAAGGAAAAAATCTAATTTGCTGTCAAAGAAATGTCAAATAATACCTTCACGTAAATAAAAACATTATTATATTAATAAAAGCCGGGAAAAGTTCAGTAGAAGACTAATTTATTACATTTTGACTAAATGTCTTCGCCGATAAAAAAAATCAAACATAGCTATTTCGGCTTACGCCTTCGTCAGTTCTGACGAAGGCGTAAGCCGAAATAGCTATCAACAAATATATAAAATAATTTATGTAGAACTAAAATACATTGTTATTTTTCTTTCCGTATTATAATGGAGTTCTTCCAAGTAAATGCCTACTCAATCAATAAAATCAAACATATTTTCTTTCATATTCGTTTTTATGGCAACTTAATGACCAACAATGCAAAAGGGAATTACAGACCCACAGACATACATACGCCGTTTCGGTTTTAAATATGTACTACTCGATACTCGAGTAATTGGAGTCTCTACACACACATTGATAACGAAACAAATTTACCGTCGAAACTTTCGCGAGCGAAATCAATTCGTTTGTTTGAACTTGCAACAACAATGCAAAAGGGAATTACAGACATACATCCCCCGTTTCGGTTTTATATAAAGGGTATTTCAATAGGGACGCTCAAAATATGTTACTTTGTCCTGCTGAGTAGATTATTCATTGTTTAGTGGCCAAATTTGAGTCAACCAGTTTGGTTAATAATCGGCCAACACCTACCTGTACGTCATCAAAATACAATATCTGGTGAAAACATTGCTGCTGTGTGTGAAAGTGTACAGGAAAACCCAAGGCAGCTTATTTCTCGTTGTTCACAAGAACTTGGCTCTTCTGCGACTTCAACTTGGCGAATTTTGAATCGGGCCTTATGTCTGCACCCGTATAAAATCCAACTAACCAAGGAACTTCAGGTAAACGACCACAGACAACGCCTGATTGGGTTCTGGAGCAGTTGGAAGTTTACCCAAATTTGTCAAAAAAGTCAACTTTAGCGACATGGCCCATTTTATAATGAATGGATATTGGCAGACATTTGATGATATATTCCATATTTAATGCCGTAAAATATACTTACAAATGAAATTAAAATTTAGTCGAAATCTCACAAACAACTTGTTTTATTTACATTTCAAAACTAAGCGTCCTTATAAAAAGACCCTTTATAAGATATAATGTAAGATTGAGTTTGTTTTTTTTCAAATTAGAACGTGTACTGTACTAATATATAATTATTATTGATACAAAGGGTTGGGTTTATATGATAGAAAAATGAATTTAAACGCTTTTTAATGTTATTTAAACGTGGTTGAAAATCATCTCCATCAATAATGTGCAAATAGAATTTAATACATGCTTTCAATAGATTCAGCGGTATCTTTGTGGAAATCAATTATAAATATATAATTAAATTTGATAACTTTGTTTTTCTACTGATTGATCAATGGAATACCAAAGTCACCAAATTTAATTTAATAGAAAATACATTTTTTTTATGCCGTGTAAAAACGATTTTGTATTTTTTCCTTGGCTATTTAAATATTATTAATAAATTGCACAAATGACGTTAACACCCAATCGCCTTTCTATACTGGGGATATGGGCGCAAAACAACCATGTAAAAAAAGATGGAATGGACGTAGACATGAAAGATAGGTTTGACTATCAGGGGATCGTCCAATTAAGAAACCGTATAAAAAATCGTGCAAAAAGAGAATTAGATGTACTTCATAGGCGCAGCCATAGACTCATATATTATGTCAGTCAATCTACAGAAATATAAAATCAATAATGAAAGATGAGTCCGTAGTTTACTCATCGCAGAATCTGAGCGTTTATTGAGCGAGGGCATCTGTCCACCGGTTCATAGGTCAAAGGGTTAAACCAGTGACCCCTGAACCTATCGGACATTCCATTCTAATAAAAAATAAATAAAAAACTGATTCGAGCTGTTTAAAGGTCAATAAATGAATAAAAAGCTTGCATCTCGAGTAATATTCTTATGGCGACGCGATGTCAATTGGTTTTAATTTAAGTTTACAGTTCGCGAAACAATGTATTATATTTATATTATAAACTATATAAGCCAGGTAACAAAATATTACGTAGAACCTAGTTAAACATCTGTTCTTCCATTAAAAATACAAATTAATGAATATTTCAACAGCGGAGGAACATCGGATTCAATCGATTCATGCACGTAGATGCCACCGTTGTAACAAATGTGTATAAAAAGGGGAAAGAATAATGAATGATTTAGAAACGCTGGGTTGCGAACAGACACTTTCCTATCATTTATTGCTAGCATAAAAATGAATGCAAGTAGTAAAAAAAAAACAGTATGTTTTCACATCATTTCACAATTTATCAGAAGAATATAAATCTTGAACCCGTAAACCCCGTCTGGTTTAAAAATGAACAAGAGGTTATAAATATGTAATAAAAGTAAGAAAGTATCAATCATAAAAAAAGTCCTTAAATCATATCTTAACCTTAGCCTTTAAAAAAACATGAAACGAGGCCATAGGGTTCATAACATATTATGTTGCGTGATATTTACTAGAGCGAATGACTTACTACAGTAAATTTTATCATTAATTTTCCAACCAGTACTTATGAGCGAGACCGGTAATTATTAGCCAAATTAACGAATTTTTCAACCTTACAATATCGTTCGGTAAAAAAGCTGTGATTTACAGGAAATCTTATATATAAAACCGAAACGGCGGATGTATGTCTGTAATTCCCTTTTGCATTGTTGTTGCAAGTTCAAACAAACGAATTGATTTCGCTCGCGAAAGTTTCGACGGTAAATTTGTTTCGTTATCAATGTGTGTGTAGAGACTCCAATTACTCGAGTATCGAGTAGTACATATATAAATCGAAACGGCGTATGTATGTCTGTGGGTCTGTAATTCCCTTTTGCATTGTTGGTCATTAAGTTGCCATAAAAACGAATATGAAAGAAAATATGTTTGATTTTTTTATCGGCGAAGACATTTAGTCAAAATGTAATAAATTAGTCTTCTACTGAACTTTTCCCGGCTTTTATTAATATAATAATGTTTTTATTTACGTGAAGGTATTATTTGACATTTCTTTGACAGCAAATTAGATTTTTTCCTTGAATTTGGACATTTTAATGGGCGAGAATGGGGCTGTCAATATATGAAAGGGGCTGTGAAATGTCAATGCCAGTCTGAAATGTTCATTTTAATTGACCTAGACTTTTGAATTTTGAAAAAAGTTGTTTCAACTTGGCCCGTCTGAATTTACGCGCCGAGCTGAACATAACCCCAAACTGGTCCGAGCGAAGCCGGGTTCCAATACTAGTATTATATAAATACGAATGCTAGCCCTTATTTACACGGCGTTTGTGAGAAACCAATCTGCCGGGAAAATTTAGGGATTTCACTTATTAACGTTACAAAATGAATAGGCATGTTCAAGCGGTTTTGTTATCTTAATACAGTTATAATATATGTATGTATAATTTTATCTTATGGCTTTTACATAAGCCAGTCAAATATTGAAAGATTCGCATTTTGGCGCTTCTTTTATTACAATCAATGACAATTCGAATATTCGACTATCGCGTCAACATCCTGCTTGAGAAGTGTCTTTTTCATGTTTTCACTTGTTTAACGTTTTGTTTTCTTTATGACGTGGCCAACATTTTTTTTTATCGATAAAAATAAACGTTCCTTACATCGTAATGTTTGGAAGGCGGGGTGGATAAAAAAAAACTCGATCGCTATTTCATGTTTTATTCAATGAACACGAGAAAAATAAGTAAATTCGGTTTTTTTTTCTTTTTGGGAAAACTCTCCAACGTTGTTTCTCTATTACATATTTTCCTCTCTAGTATTCTGCAGAAGTAATGGCTCTCGTGGTGAATAAGAAAACAACGAAAAAATGGTAATTTTGCGGATACGTTTTCTGAACATGGCCATTACATATTTTTATCGTTGGACTTATCAAAATATTAGTTATCATCATCAGCTACCCTCAATTAATCGCTTGAAAAATGCCAACCCCCTAAATCGCACTTTTATTTTGGTTTCTCGAAAACCGCTTTGTTAATCTCGGGTAACATTTATTTTGTACATGTACATTAAAAATATATCACTATCATCATGATAATAAAGAATCTTTATTTCCTACAGTTAGCTTATTGTAAAGCATCTTCATAAATAATGATTTCGTAAAATTTATTTAGAAAACTGGTTAAACCGAAACATTATTGTTCACCCGTAGCTAACTTCCTGTTTGCGAATCTTCACTTTTGCATCGGCGATTTTTGGCAAATACTTGAAAAATTGTTATTTCGAAATGATTTCCATTTCTGTGTTTATCTAAGCTTATTTAAGGGTGTACTCGAATAAAAATATTTTTAATATTTTTTTCCATGACACAAAAATTTTGTTATTAAAATACCACACCGAATTTCGAAACGATCGCAAAGTAATTTCGAAGCCTTCAGAGGAAAAGATCGCGACAACAAACGCAATCAACTCCAGGAGAGAGAAACTAAAGAATTTCATTAATTTATTCTGATTTGTAATCATTCCGATATTTTTCGAATATCATTTTTGTCTATTTTTTCTAAACCATAATGTATCTTTTCCTAAGTATACGAGCCCCCACGTCCATTCTGTAGCATTACTATTGGTAAAAGTCTGAACACTAAGATGTAAAAACCAGGGCTGTGGAGTCGGAGTCAGAGCTTTTTGGCCGGAGTCGGAGTCGGCGCGGCGTTGTGGCCGGAGTCGTACTCGGAATCGGAAATTTTGAAAAGTTTGAACTTTTTATTTTTGCATTTATTATGTCAAATTTGGCTTTTGGCCGCATTGATAGGGTTGATATTTAATTGAATATACATAAATAGGAAAATTAGGGGAAAAAAGTGACGATATTAACCTTTTTTTAGTCAGAGTCGGAGTCGTGGTTTTGGTAAATGCTGGAGTCGGAGTCGGTTTTTTTTTACCGACTCCACAGCCCTGGTAAAAACCTTAAAATTCAAGCAATACCGAGAAAAATCGCGTTAAATTCATTGAACAATATGTAGAAATTCTAAACTTGAAAAAAAAATGCAATGAGACTCGAAAGTTCGCTTCTGTTCGATTCTGGCAATTACTTCATATACATCTTTTTTTCCTACACAATTACATAATGGGCTGGATTCAGGTTGTATTTTATGATCAAAAATGTTTTACTTTTTTTTTTGTTATCAACTGTATTTTTTTTTTCTTTCAGACGTCCAGTACGGATATGTAGTGGACCAGCAACCAATCGGCAGACTTCTCTTCAGATTATTCTGCGAAAAGAAACGTCCACAATATCACCGATACATCAACTTCCTTGATGCTGTAAGTTAAACAATAACTTGTAATAAAATATACTTCATAATCCATAAAATGAAATCCATACAAAGGTCCATGAGGTTGGACCTTTGTATGAATAATATTTTTGCATTTTTGACAATTTCTTTAACATAATTTTCAATAATATATTTTTTCAGGTGGAACGCTATGAACTGGAGCCTGATGAGTCCAGATTAGATATAGCAAATGAGGTGACAGAGAGATTTCTTAGAAAAGTGGTGAGTCCCCACATAGAAGATGGTGGCGAGAGAATGGAGGTGGAAGTTGACGGCGAGGGGAATGGAGGCGAAGATGACGATGTAACTGATCACACGGTACTGGATGTATTGGACACGCATTTAATTGAAGGCTGCAAAGAAAAAGTTTTAGGTACTTGCTGATTCTCTGTATATTTTTCGTGCGGAAATCTTTATAGGCAGAATTTTATTTGTAATACGCCTATGTAAGCCCATATGTACTGCTCAATCCGTAATAACATGGAAAACTTATATAAATTATATTACAGCAGCATTTAAATCAAAGATTTTGATAACAATATAAAATATTTTTGAAATTATGATGCCATTTTTTATGTCTTGCCAACAATTATTCTTCAAGTCTGTATAAAAGTCATGCTGTAACAGAACTAATAATAGATCATACACTATTTCCAGATGCTCCAAAAGACGTTTTCGCACCTTGCGTATTTGCAGTGAAATCTTTCCTGGCTGGTACTCCATTTGATGACTTTCAAACATCTGTCTTTTTTCATCGATATCTACAGTGGAAATGGCTTGAAGCGCAACCAGTCACTTATAAAACGTTCAGGATGTATAGGGTGCTAGGAAAAGGAGGGTTTGGAGAAGTTTGTGCTTGTCAGGTAATTATTATAAGTGATTTACTAACCCGTAACAGTGTAGCTACAGCCAAGTCCTATTCCATCAAATATGTATTTCCAGAAGCATAATTTGAATTATTTTATGGGGATTTTTTAAGAAATAAAATATTTTAAGAATATTATTAATTATAGTTATTTTTATTAAAACTAATAGGGTTCCAATGTTCCCCATTGGGAGAGGATATATATGTAGTTGATTTTATGTAATATTTTTGCGATAGTTTTATTAAATTTGTCAAATGCATGGCGCATTGGCGTTAGCTGTAATGCCATGTATTATATTTTTTTCAAATAAATACTATAATATTTGAGAATTACTGATTGGAAATAAAGTTTCCATAATTTTTATTTCTCAAGTATCTTCAAACACCTTATTACATTCAAAGTAACCCATTGATCAAATAGTCAAGGATGTCTGATTATTCTCACCAACTTGACATACTTAAATGGTAGCTTGTCTACTTGCTTCATCTGTTCACAGTTTGATTATTAGTGTTATAAATATATGTTATTTAAACAATATAGGAAAAAACATCAGTGATTTGAATGTTAATGCAACATGTTCCATTAGCAAATGAGTTTCATAAACAAATTCACTATTAACATTATGTCATTTTGATCATTTGATATATTTTTGGTTGTTTAGTTTTAACTCTTCTTTCTTTGATAGGTTCGTGCCACCGGTAAAATGTATGCCTGCAAAAAGCTGGAAAAAAAACGAATAAAGAAACGGAAAGGAGAAGCGATGGTTTTGATTGAAAAGCAAATCCTCCAAAAGATAAACTCACGATTCGTAGTCAGCCTCGCATATTCTTACGAGACTAAAGATGCACTCTGTCTTGTTCTTACGATCATGAACGGTATGAAAGCTTTTAAACTATTATGGTATAGTATGATAATATTCAATATTTTAATATCAATTCTATTCATTGTCAATTTTATTCCAGGCGGAGATTTAAAGTTTCACATATATAATATGGGAGGCCCTTCCCCAGGCCTCGAGTTGACCAGGGCAAGATTCTACGCAGCTGAAGTTGTTTGCGGACTAGAACACTTACATCTGCAAGGCATAGTATATCGGTTAGCTAATTTCTCTAATAAAAATATTTCAGTGCAAGCATATTCATTTCAACACATTTCTAATTGGAAAAAAATACTCAAAAAATTAAACAAAGCACTAAAGAAATTGTAACATGCAACAGGTCCTAAATAAAATCATTTCTCAAAATAAACATAGTGTGTAGGATATAATTCTGAATAGCGTTCTCACTTATTGTTTCATAGGGATTGTAAACCAGAAAACATCTTACTCGATGATGCAGGACATGTTAGGATCAGCGATCTAGGTTTGGCTGTTGATATTCCTGAAGGTGAAATGGTCCGAGGAAGGGTCGGGACCGTCGGATATATGGGTAGGATATTGAATATTCGTTTCCATATTATAATATCATATGAATCTTGACATGTTTCATCTTTCACTCCATATTTTATTATACATATTTTATCTCACTAATTATCAGGGCAATATTTATTATTCAACAATTCAATTTATTTTTGGTGTTTTTATTTCAGCTCCAGAAGTAATAGATAATGAAAAGTATGCATTTTCACCAGATTGGTTTTCTTTTGGATGTCTTTTATATGAGATGATCGAAGGCCAGGCGCCTTTTAGGGCGAGGAAAGAAAAAGTCAAAAGAGAAGAGGTCGATAGACGTGTTAAGGTAAATATTTTTACTTCCAAGCCGATTTATTCTTCATTGGTTATTATAGTGCAATGAAAGAACCCAGTTCTGATCTTTATATGAACTAGAATAAGTACAAAAAATGGTGTTTTATTAAAAAAAAATCCGTATGCTGAAATAATCCTCGATTGTAAGTTAATTTTGAAAAAACCAATAGTAAAAAATTATTATTTTTCTAGGATGAACAAGAAAAGTATTCTAACAAGTTCTGCGACAGTGGCAAGTCACTCTGCCAGCAATTGCTTGCCAAAAGATGGCAACAGAGATTGGGCTGTCGGGCCGGAAGACGAGGTGCTTCAAGCGTAAAGACTCATTCATTTTTCAGGTAAAATACTTGAATGCACAAAAAATAACATCTTTTACATGTAAAAACGTGAGGCTGTTTATTGTCTAAAATTCCCTTCCACACCCGATCTTTAAACGGAATCTATCGAGACCGATTAACTGGCAAAAAAAAATCCCTCTTATATTAATATTTCCATTGTGTTTTCCTTCTATAAATACCTCTTATATCTAGACTATTACATTGCATTGAACAGATACTAATTTTAATTATCATCCAGGTCCGTTAATTGGAGACGATTAGAAGCTGGGATGATTGAAGCTCCATTTATACCTGATGTGAGTGACTTTATTCATATGTTTGTTTGGTGACAGATTTCAATATTACTACACTAATTTCATTGATGAATTTTGATTCATTAAAGATTTTTTGTCAAAATAAGACCTTATTACTTTTCTTCTAGAGTTATCAGTTTTTTAATGTGTCTATAAGGTATTTAATGTATGTTTTCATTGTAATTTTGTACAAATGTGCTGAGCAAAGTGAATTCGATTTTTCAGCCTCATGCCGTTTACGCAAAAGATGTTTTAGACATTGAACAATTCAGTACAGTGAAAGGAGTAAACCTGGATGCCACCGATGATACCTTTTACACTAAGTTTAACACGGGCTCTGTTTCGATACCCTGGCAAAGTGAGATGATCGAAACAGAATGCTTTTCAGAGTTGAATAGATTTGGGGAAGGCGATACTCCCACACCCGACTTAATGGTTGAACAGGAACCGCCGACAGAGAGGAAAGGATGCTTTCCATTTAGAAGAAAGGTAAAGTATTATTTTGCTGAGCAAATTGTATAAATGGTATTTAACTACCCATGACACAATTCATATAGTCGCATAGTTCATTAGTTTACATAAAAAATAAAATCAATATTAACATGGGTAGCATGCTATAATTTATAAATCAATTCTTTTGATGTGTTTACCCGTTTGTTAGTATATAGCCATTTGGCACATTCACAGACTTTTCAATTAAACTGTTTAAATAGATAACAACAACATGTAAATAAATACAGGGCATAGAAGTATTTGTGACTTTCTGCATCCGTTTTTATTAGAGATAAATTATCAATTTTGAATGCTGCACATTGAGTATTTTATTATGACATTTATGATTGGCTATTATCACAGATGAATCATATCCCTTTAGGTTAAAGTTAGTTTTATTGTGACACATCATTCATGAGAAAACCTTTTTTTTTATCAGAAAAAATTGTCGGCGCGAATGCGGCAGATTCCATTCCCCGAACACCTGCTGACGTCTCCTCAATCGCGAAGAGATTTGCCGATCCAGCAGGATCTACCCAGCTGATGATTTAGCCACTTCGACATCACTAATACCAACAATCATCAGAATAAGAAGCCTCTCGACATTCATAGTGATATTGCCACAATATGAAATGACTGCCGTTAGCGCAATGGGCCTATTTCTTTCATCATGATTCTTTCCTACCGCAAACGGATACGAATTGATTCTGTCACAATGATTTTAATTTGTGATAATTTATTATTCATTTATCCACGTTACCAAATTATTATGTCAACTATATAATTCAAAATAAAGTGGATCATTTTATATTACATGGTCTTGCAACTTTGCTCTTAACATATGCGAAGAAACCCAACTATTCTGTTTATCAACCTTGAATTTCCAATATTCAGCTTTTTAAAACCGATATGATGCAGGTTAGACTGTCCGAGACATTGTAACTCGTTTACTAAGTCCATTTGAATGTTCCCGCCAACAATAAAATTGCTCTCTTTCACATTCTTGGCCTTGTAAATATATTTCTCCAATAAAATATGAATTAGAAAGTCATTAAAATGCACAAACTAGATAATTTACTTTTGATATTAACAATTCATTTTATATTGTTAGTTTTCAATTTACATGAATTGAGTGTAATATTTAATACATGATTTTTTTTATCCAATCTGTCCTGAATATTTGATATGCATATTTTCACTGTGCTATATACGGAATACCAAACTACTCTAAATAACCTATTGATACATTTTTTT
Organism: Himalopsyche kuldschensis; assembly: GCA_028554975.1. NCBI lineage: Eukaryota > Metazoa > Arthropoda > Insecta > Trichoptera > Rhyacophilidae > Himalopsyche > Himalopsyche kuldschensis. Next base: position 3,001,023 of record JAHFWI010000068.1, read on the forward strand.
TAGAACGTCGACAAATGTCTTCTCATAGTAGCTAAAATTAATGATGTGAAAAAAAAACATATTAGGTATTTCCTAATATTTAGTAGTCTTTTATTGGCACATGATTGATCAACTTTTTTAGAAGTCTTTGGATAAAAATGTATTGATGTCTGTGTGAATTATTTTTTTTGCTTATGAAAAATAAGGTTATTATTAAATTAAGAAGTTTGTATAAAAGCTATTTTTAGTCTTTTGGCAGACGTGCTTATGTGAAACAATTAAACACCTCATATTATATAAAAAGCATTTACTATGTCAAATAATCATATAAAATTTAGATGTCACTTTCATATAAAAATAAACACTTATAATTTGAGGTATTACAAATATTAAATAATTTTATTTCCAAATAGGTTCAATATAAGTTTCTGAACGTTATTGAATAATGTATGGTTGTGGTAGAAAATAGGAGAGAACAATAAAATGAAGAAAAAAACATTTTTATTCTCTATTTTTCTTCAAAGTGGTTTTTATACAACGCCTGCCAAAAGGTTAAAATGCTGGCACATAAAATTCTTATGATAACAGTAATACATACATTATGCATGTTTCCGTGCAATAAAATCTTTAAAATCGGCCATCAAAAATATCTTTGTGATAATTTCAGTTATTCAAAATTATTTTATAAAAATTGTCATTTAAAAAGAATCTTCAGTCATATAAAACGTCAATCTGCTAAAGATTTTGTTTCATTATCATTTATAACCCATACAAGAAATAACTTTCTTACTTTATCAGTTTTAAGCATAGGTAGGCGCAGGCGCACACAATATTGTTCAAAGCAAAAAAAAATATTTTGTAAAAAACAATTAAAGCCACATCAATTCTAAATGTAATGAATAATTTTTTTAATCTGCCCTTTGGCCCTATTCAAGTGATTCAATAGAACATTGTCACAATTAAAATTAAGTATTATTAAAAATCTTTTCTATCCCCTCTTTCTGATCGGGAGCATTACAATTTTTTATTCAAAGTATTTGATCTATAGGTCACAAAGTGGTATTTTTGCCATCTGCAGACAAATACAAAAGTTTTCCTGTGTGTGACGGTGTCAACTAGTAATGATGATCTTCAGAACAATGTTTACTTACAAACTTGTGATGTTTAATTTATCTTTTCTTTACAAATTATATTCTTTGTACGATACAAAGTGTTGAGTAGATTGATATGATACACCATAAACTATTTATTGTTATAAAAAACGACATTATAGTAATAATCATATAATTTAATCTCGATACTTAAGTAGATAAATTCTGTAATGAAACACTGACATGGACTTCTATTGTTTGGAGACTCTTTTCTAACTGATTCCCACCACTTATTCGACCTTTATAAGTATATTTCCGGTTGCTTATTTAATTTTTGACCATGTTTTTTTAGTCTAATTGATAAAAATCGCGCAAGATATTTGAATTATTGATATTGTCGCTTGTTGATCGGAGTTCAGCAGTTAAATGCGTAATGTAATCATTTTATTATAGATACGATTGTTCTGCAAATAAATACATAGTGAGTAAATGTAAGTTTACCATAATGTCGGTAATTTGTTTTGTGCTGTCATCACTGTGTATATTGATTTAAAAAATGTAAATATTGTTATTTGTAAGTGCTAAATTCAATAAAAATATTTACACATTGAGTACTGTCATGCTTCGATTTATTGCATTATTATATTGTATATGTATATAAAATGGATGTTAATTCCTAATTTCAGTAAATTGTAGGATAATTTTATCGGGCAACGCCTGTCGCCTCTAAGATGTTGCATATAAAGATAGAAACAATGCCCAAAAGACAAATACTTTCCTCATTAGAGATGGTCTTGTCAGTTTTGTAATGAAATATTTATTACTTTTTGCTCCTGCATTTCAAATATGGATGGTAACTTAGTCCTTTGATAGAACTCTTAAGAATCCTGTCAACTCTTTTTTATATATGTATACCATCTCTGAGCTGTAATAATTCAGTTTTTGTATCCTCTATGGATAACTATGTTTTATTTATTATTATGATATGGTAAAAGTGTTTATTTAGAATAGAAAATATTGTTTTATTTATTGTTTTCCATACATGTTAGCTCAAATAATAGCATTTTTATTACAATCGATGCTCAAATGTAAGTGATAATCAATTTAAGTTAAGCTCTCCTATCGTTTGAATCATGTTGTGTTGAATGTCGTATGATTTATATGTATGTCAAAAAAAAATTCCACACAAATTAATATTAGATTTTTTCAGTAGTATTTCCGTCTGCGGATTTCTTGCCATGTCAATTTCACTCTAAATCCTTTCAAAATTTTAAAAATGAATTACCATAAGACACTTATAAATATTAGAAACGTCTTCTATTTTTATACATTTATGTTCTATAACCATTATGATCAAATCAATGCTATTACCCATTCTTGTAAATTTTGGAAACAAGAATACATACGCAATAATTTAATGTTTATTTAATGTATATCGAGTCATTATTTATACCATTTTACTAATTTTTTCATATTAGTGTTCTATGGTATTTTATTTTTATCTGTTATATGGATGATAATAGCTATGTACTTTCATTTCGTAATGAATCATTTTAAATAGCGTCTCATATTGTTTTGTTTAATTATATATTTTTATCAATACGTAATTGTTAATAATTAGTGTAAAAATACATAAATGATAATTATTAAACTGCCATACATGATTGCTACATCAAATTGCATGTAGTTTTATAAAAAATTTACCCACACTTGTACATTTTACGAATCCTATTATTGTTAAGCTCCGCTGTCATTTTACATTATTTATTTCTCATTTTTTATTCGATTCATTTTAATTCTTTTTACATGTTACGTATGGCAGCCTGTTACAGGCAATACAAAATACTTAGTATCGATAACATTAAATAAATAGTTACATTATAGTTCTAGTAATAATATTATCCACTAATTTATATTCATATTGACTGTTTTTTTATATCGTCATCCTGCTATTTTTTCAATTTTTTTTATGGAATGTCTTCAATCGTAACATTACATTACATTTGCCATCCTAGGAAAATATTTTGATTTTTTCATAGCAGTAATGCAAAAAAATAATTTAAAGAGTGACCTGCTTTCCTTGATATTATAATAAAATATAAGAATATTGCATTTTATTATAGTATTTCTTTTGTAATTAATCATCTGTCATAACCACATTTTAAAATGACTGAATCGACCTAGTTGCACCTAAGTAGTGTCGAGGACTTCAATTTTTATTTTAGTTTTTACAAAACTTATTAAGATAATATCGCTATCGATTATAATTATTGTAATATGTATCTACTCACTGATAATCCATCTTTTTTTACCTACAAACTCGTGTCACATCTTAATCAGTGTTATTGTAAACTTAGTATCTGCAAAACAAATTTTGAATTAGCAATGCACAATTTTTTCTTAATGCCTTAAAATTTACACTTCCAGTGTACTTAACCCAAAAAATAGCAATCATGTCACTTGAAAACTGTGAGTAAAATAGATTTTTAAATTTATAAGAGCACAAATCAATGTTTTTCTGTGACAAATTTTGTAATAATTATTCAAAGAAATTTTATGAATTACGTAAAAATTGTTTTATTTTTAATGGTTCGGTTTGGTATGTGGATTTTCTACGGTCAAAATAATTAGAATTAATTATTTTTGCCTTCATATTTTATGTAAAATTAAGTATTTGAAGTATAAATTTTAATAAAAGTATTTTGGTTTTTATTCTTGTTTGTCAAAATTTTTTACAAATGGTTTGATTATTTTGAATATTTATTAGTGTTGAATGAATTGAAAAGTATTTTTTGATAGTTCTTAAAACGATATAAAAAAAATATTAGACATGTACTGTCATTACTCGTTTCAAAATACGTAGAAATATATTTCTTCAACCCAGAAGTCTATAAAAGTTTGTGCTGTTCCCCATTTGTATTGAAACAACAAAAAATACAATAACACTAATGCTGAATTCAAAATTCACACTGTGTGTTGTCGGAATGATAATTTTCATTTTGAAAGTTCTCTAACATATGTTTCAAATTGATAGAGAAAAAACACGTCTTGTGTTAATTGCTAATATAATTCAAACGCACTTACTGTTTACCAAAACACCACAAAAAGAAATAACAACTCAGAGAAACGTCATTGAAAGGTCAGTATTTATTTTTAAAAAACATGAAATCACAAACTTTCCTTGAATGTGATATGGATGCAAGTTATTTATTTTATAACTACTTTGGATCTGTTCAATAACTATCAATGCCTAAACTTAAAGTACATTTTTGACTAATGAATTTATTTTCTTTATTTATATTAGAATGATTTATTTTTGAGTAATTGTTCTATGGGGTAGTATATTCTTGTAAAATATTGAATGTTTATGTGCTATATATTGTGCTAAGCCAGAGAAGTGCCAAATCTGTTTTCTTTTTTATAGTAAATATTTGCTCTGCGAATTATTTAGATTCAATGCCAAAATTGTAGCTAGCAATCTAATAAATATATTAGTACCAACGATACATACATATATCTTATTATCTATAAAATATATATGCGTATAATTGGGTAGGAAAGTTTTGTGCGGGAGATAAGATACTGTTGCATAATTTACATAAAGCTTTTGCATCATACAATTTTCATTCTTTCTTATTACACAGATATGTCCTAATAATGTTTTCATACGTACATGGAAAAGAGAATATAAATGACTATTTTGATTTAAAGAATATTGGCGAATTATCCAAATAGATACAAAGCAAAAAAATTGCTTGATAATACTGGTTTGATTGAAAATTGGTAGGATCTTTTTTTGAAAATGAAATATTCAGATAATTTTGACATATGAAACATTTTTGTCACGTACAAAAATGAAGTATTAGAAAATGAAGGTAATCATCACTTTTATAATTATTATATCATTAGTAACATAGAGAAGCATAGTATGTAAAATATTAATAAATGACAAAAGTACTATAAATGTATTCTCAGTAGGAATACCTTTAAAAAGAATATTAGGTATTAATCAAAAGTTCAACTGGAAACGTAAACCTACAATTATCGCATACTTATCATGTAGAAAAACACTTTTCATGTGTTAATTTAAAGATTTCATTTATTTTAATGAATGAAAATCTGATTGTTTTACACAAGATTGGCATAGACTTATAAAATTACTTTTTCTGTTTATTTAACATTTATATCCTTATTAAATAAGAAAGATTGCAGTCTTAACGGGATAAAGCAAAATATTTACTGTCATCTAGGTGTGTTTCAACTTCATATTTTCTTGATTGAATTGGCATTTACTTAGTAGAACTCCATTATAACACGGTGAAAAAATAACAATGTGTTTAAGTTCTATAAAAAATATATAGTTGATCAGAACTATGTTGAAATATACGTTATTTTTTCTATCTTATATATGTATGTATAGATAAATTAATGTATGGTTAACACATTGAATACTGAACCTGTTTTTTAGTATGCAATAGATCATGCTAGGCGTTTTCTCAGCATCCAATGTGTTCAACATAGTTCTGACGAGGGCGTCAGCTGAAATAGCTATCAACTATATACCATATAAAATTTTTGTAGAACCAAAAATGCATTGCTATTTTTTCACCGTGTTCATATTTTCTTTTAATTTTCTAGATAATTTTACTCAAATAATACGGTTTCTGGTAAAGCTGCCTTGATTTCATTAATAATGGATTACATTAATAATCAAATTTATTTCATTTTATTTTTTGAAATGTGACTTCTAACACTACAATTTAATTCATCTTTGGTAAAGTCTTACAAAACATAAGCAAGCACACGTAGGGGGCAAAATGACATTGATTCATTCAAAACTAATATGTCCACAAACGAATAACAGCTTACTTTTCATTTGGAGCTAACCACACTTGATCTAGACCAGGGGTAGCCAAAGCGTCGATTGCGTACACATCTCTGAAGCCTCTTTTAATTCAATGATAATAAATTTAATTTATTTTGTGAGTCAATCGCTGCCAAAAATTTCAAAAAAAGTCGCTCGTAGTAAAAGTTTGGCCACCCCTGATCTAGACTAATTGGCGTACTTTTTTTGGAAATAATCAATGTTTTCATACATTTTAAAATTATTCTCTAGAAAATTTAGAGATTTCTTTAAAATTTTTGTTAACATCCCACATCCACCATCAAAAAATTATCGATTTACCAAATTAGTAATGAATATAGACAATTTTGATATTAGACACAAGAATATTCCTTCTTGCCTCTATATTGCAATGTGAAGTTCTCTTAAAGTTTTATTACAACCAATTTATTTGGTAACCCACATCATTTTTATCTTGTGTTATCAGGATCTTCATTTTATTCTGTTCATCCTTTCACAAGGAGGATGAGTTAAAACAACATTATTTTATTGATTAAATCGTGGATTCTATGTACCAGTGGACATGCGTAAACAATCTTTTTGATAATAGCAGGATTTTTATTGATGCAGCCATTGGACATTGATTTTGAAGAGGGTATCAAATTGTCGGAACTTTAATTTATATAATTTAGACAGTATTTACCCATTATTATCTTCTATTCTTCTATTGTTTTAATTGATTGTATACGACCTATTTCTCATATAGCATATTTAATGATAGAACTAGAAGAATGCTTCCTATAACGCGGCTCACGAAGCATCCAATTTGTTTTGTAATAATTACTAGTCTTTGTGTTTTATAAAGTAAATTCTTCTTTCGGTAATAAATGTGTAGATATATTGTAAATCCAATCGTTGTTGATTGTATATGTAAAACAATATAATAAATTAAAAAATAACACTTTATAACTTAAATTATGATCAGCCCCGACTTCATCATTCTGTGTGTATCGTCTTTTGAACTTTTTTATTAGAATGTTATTTAGGGTTTAAAATTATACTAATCTAATAACTACCAGTAAATAATCATAGGTAGATAATTATTATACAAAAACAGTCATAGATAATTTTTTAAATTGAAATTCCAGCGATGGTATGTATTTTTTTTTAAATCGTGAACTTAATTTTGTGAACTATAAAAACCTTAACAATCATTAATCTTGAAAATTTCATTGTAACATATTATTTTTCTCATATTACTAATAAAAGTTTTCATATGTTCTATTTCATGATATTCAGCTAATTTTATGACTGTATTTTGTAATATTAACCCCTATAATTAATACACCAACCTTATAAATGTTTTTTTTTTAATTATTCAATAAGAATGTATTGTACCATTTAAATTATGATTATCAACATGATGACAAAAATAATATATATATGTAAACATAAAACTTTGTTATTATTTTTATGTAGTGATTTTCTGTTCTCTCTCTTGTCTGAAAAACCAATATTTTCAGTCCGTGTCACATACTGTTCATCATTCGCCCATGGCCAAAGAATATACATATATTATGAAATGAAACTGAATTTTGAGCAAGCATATTCTATGTATATTTGAATATTTCTTGAAGCACTTCATGTAGATTATTCATACCCTTGAAGCAGGTAAAAAGCAGCTCTCAAATCATTATTTCTGTAGTAAACTGAAAAAGAAAATTTCATTCTAGTGTAATATAGAAATAAGTTTTTACTAATGAGAATCAAATATAGCATGATGATAAGAACAAAAGAAATGGGCACATCTTAATTCACAGTTAGTTTATTGTTTTATTATAATTTACACAAACCAATTACAATTTTGAGTTACATAAAATGTAAAAAAATAATACAGTAATTTTTCAAATATGTCAAAGTACACAATTTAGAAAAAAATATCTAATTCATTCATATTGAATTACTTATCACTGCCAACACAACACAACCTGCACACACCCACTTTAACATTCATTTGTATAAATGTACGATTAAAATTACTTATCTCCATAACACTGACATAGGACTATAAACCAAAATATAATCAAATAAAAAAGTAGTAACTATGATTCTTATACATACATTTATGCTTACAGAAAAATATAGATTTTATCGACATCTATTGTAATTATTGTAGATTGGATTTATGATTATGTGTACAACATTTAGAAGTGAAATTTTAAACAAAATATGACCTGACGAGGCAAGTAAACATTTGCCAACAGATAAAATAGCTATTAAAATTATAAAATACATATTTACCGTGCGGTTGCAACACAACACGTATTAAAGAAGGAAAATAATTATTTCTGCATTAGATTAATTAGCATGTAAGCAAAATTGGATAACGATTTAGAGAAAAGTTGGTTTTCGTAGACATTTGAATCAAATTGATCTCAATTTGTCTGTATAGAAGAATTTATCTATAAGCAAAATACTTGGTAGAACTCCATTAAAATAATTTTAAAATATCAAAGTATTTAATTTTACAAGAATGATGGAATGCAGTTGATAGATATTTTGGTTTCTCACTATTGTGAAACACACTTCTGACAGTGGCTTTAAATGCTTCATCCGCAACCTGCTTTTTAGGATATATAGCGATATTCCATGAGCTCTGAAGCTAGTAAGTTAAAATAAAATTAATTCAACTCTTTTATGAAAATTTATGTAACATTTTATGTTTACTTACTAACACAGCATTATTGTTGTGACTATGGATATTGAATATAAAACAGAATCCATAACAGTATGTATTCAGTTATTTATCAAAATACCTAAAATGAAATTCATTAAAAAAATCTGTCACGATGACATGAAATTATTATTGATTAATTCCATGCTCCTAACATTAATTACCAGTTATTACATTTATAAAAATAAGCAACCAATTTCTCAAAAAGTTAACTCAGATTTTAACAGATTCATTCTATTATTGATTATTCTTCATGTTCCAGATAAGTATGATAGTATTATTCATTAAAGATTAAATGACACCGAGGAAAACTGATTTCAATAAATATATACACTTAAATCTAAATATTATTTAGTAGGTATCTTTAACCACTTCACACAATGATTGGGGACAGTCTGGAACTCAGCCTATTTGCAAATTTTTACTTAACAATGCATACATGCTCATGTAGTATTTATTTTATTCAATGAAATTTGCATGGTTTTGCTATTCAACGTGTTTTCCTGCGCTGTATTCATAAGAACACACCAGTCATCAGTAACTTTGATAGTTATTACATTTATTATGCATATTTTTTTTACTATTTTATTTAAGAACACACTTCTTTACAATAGAAAGTATCTATCAGTGAATTGGTATTATGAACTTACTACATATTCAGAAAGTGAAATGGAAACGTGTACAAACCGCTGTATTTCATCTACAACATGTATGACATAAAAAACTGAGGTTTTTGTTACATTTTTATAAAATAAAAACCCTAGCACTAGGTGGTTAAAGAAATATAACTCAAAATATCTATAAAACTGTAGTAAACACTTAACAATGAATCCTATATTTACTGTAATACACAAATGGAATTCTAAAATTATCAGTCGATATTCAGAGGAAAAAATACTTTCTTATTTCATTCAACATCAATACACAAGTGAAATGATAAGAAGTTGCATTCTAAACACGTGATAAAAAAATATCTGCCGCTTAAAAATCTGAATAGTAAAAATTTTCTGCATTATTTAAATCTCATTTCCACGGTAATAATGGGTGTTGAGACAAAAGAAAGCATCAAACGAATGTTTGGTTACCTAAACACTGTTATGCAAGCATAAAATAATGATTCAAAATTAAATTGTGTTCAATTCTCGATTCAATTGAAAAAAGCGCAGTTATCTAAAATCATATTGTTTATTCAAAGCTTAGTCTAATGATAAGGAAGAAATTTATTTCCAATAATAAATTGTTTATGAAATATTACTGGTCGTTTTAGGCGATAAGTCCATCTAACCTTAACAGAATCACTAAATTTGGCATAATAATTTTTATTGATACAGTTAAATTATTAACACGCCAATTTTAGTTCACATTCAATTTACAAAAAAAAATGCGATAAAAATCACCACAATCCGACCTTCAGTGTTGGTTGCGTAGTTCAGAATGTTTTCAGTTTGAGTAATAATAATACACCTGGCAAGTTTGAAATTCATTTACAGATGAGCATTTATTTAAAAAAAATTAAGAACAAAATAATGCAACAAAAGGGTAAAATTTATTAGTTTGTTATTTTTTTTTTTCGAATAACTAATTATGACACATGTTTTGCTTGTTTATCAGACTAAAATATCAACATATTATATTATGACTCTTTTTCTCCTCGATTCGTGACCGGTAAAAATCTAAGCAAACTTAACTCTATAACATGTTAAATAATTATTTGATTTAGACTCAGCATAATATATTGTGTTTTAACCACTTGGTTTACGGGCCCTTTAATTACTTGGGTAATTACTAATTGGCATTTTATTTCGCATTAGATGGCTTATTAGCAAAAGGATAAATTTTTGCACTCCGTAACCATTGTGATAAAAAATAAAATCTATTTAAGCCTGAATATGCAACTGAAAGAAGTAAAACATGTGTTGCAATTAGTGACACAGATAATATTATCAAATCATAATCAAATTTCCTTTTTAAAAATGCAATTTTATTACCATTACAGTTGTTTTGATAATACAATCTCAAAATATCTGCTGCGCATTAAATTAATATTAATTATCTCATTGTAAAGAATGAAATCAATCAGTCATCAAAGTAAGCAATCACTTCACTTGAATGTTAGCAGTGGGTTAAACATGAAGTTCAAAATATACTTTGCAGATACATAAACATCGTTCACGAGACTTCTATACAATGTGGAAAGTTTTGAAGTTTTACTTTCGCCTGAAGATGGTAGTTTGACATCTTTTAATTCGTAATTCCTACATCCGATACAGCTTATCTCGTACACTTGAACGGTCGGTCTGAGGCCGTCAGAACATTTTGCAAAGTTCTTAGTTTCGATGACACCGCTGAAACGTATTTTATCATTGGGTCTAATTTTACGACTGAAGTTAGTGAAGTGGTGGCCGGCTTTCAGGGTTATCTCTGTCCCTTTCTTCAGTAACAATCCTGATTCCATTTTGACTGTTATTTCATGCTCGTAACTAAGTAAAAATAAAAACAAATCAATGGATATCTCAAGTCAAGATTTTTAAGTACTATTTAAAATAGTGTAAGCTCAAAAAGTATAACATTTAAAACTTGAGTATGCTGTTTTTATTGGTCTGAAAATGCCAAACAGTGAATGAAAACCTAATAGAAATGCAGAGAATTTTTTTAAAAAAAGAAGCTACATCCTGGAAAAATGTATTATTTACTTTTTCAAATATAAAGCCTTTGATCTTTCTCTTTCAAAAACAAAACTTTATAACCCTACAACATAAAGATGTTATTACCTGTCATAGCTATTGAGATGACAAATTTTCCCTTCCTTTTCAACAATATGCTCCAAAAATCGGCATTCCTTGAATTGATCACCTTTTACCTTTTCACAATCAAATGTGTATTTCTCACCATAATAACACCTGATAAACAAATTGCATACATTAATAACAAAATATTTAAGCATCAATGGCATGTATAAATCAAAGCAAAAAATTACAATACCTGAAATTTTCAGCCATAAATCCTGGTAATTTATCAGCAAAATAGTTCCAATTGTTTTCAATCGATGTCAGCCTCACACCCACAACATATCCTTGCCAGTTCACCTTGACTCCATTTAGTATACCGCATTTTATCTGTGTGTTTGCAACATTAGATTTTTCCCATGCAGCGGAGTGGCAAAATGTTTGATATTCATCCCACAAAAGGTGATAATGATCATTGTCGCTCTCTTCCAAGAAAGAATGGCCTCCACTGCCATATTTAGCAAACCTCTCAGCATTTTCAGACCTTTCTTCGTTAGCCAGGTCTAATGCCTCTTTTTCTGCCATGTTATCATAGTGAAACTTTTGGATTTGTGGTGAGAATAAGTAGAGCAGTGTGATCATGGCAATCACAACCTAGATAAAAATAAATATTTTATGTTATAACAAATCTTCAGCATTATACAACCAAACCCCATTTATTTAAGTTGTTTTTTGTAGGAGACCTTTTTATACATTTCTTTTTACAGATTGTAGAACTTTTTAAGCCAGATTTTCCTGAACGCTGTTTTTTTTTTACCTTGGAACCTATCCCATGTGTATGGCCTGTGCCTGAGCCTTTATTATGGGACATTTATTTACGCGCTTTATAGAGGAACATATTTAATCAGAAGATGACAGCAGTTTTTATTTTATCTCCATTAAATAATTACAAAGCAAAGCAAATATGAAATCTCCTGTCCTCTCCTTACGTAAATCATATGTATTCGTAATGGATTACTTTCACGGAAGCTATTTAGGTTACGAGTACTTGTATATAATGTCACTCAATAGAATGAATACATTACAAGATAGAGCGTAGAGTTTAGGAAAGGACTAGTTTTTAGCTAATTCACCAATAAATACCACGTTTTCATCAGTTGAAAAGAAAAGGATAAAATTATTACACATGCTTTTACCTTTCAATACATTTGGGACCAAAGCCTTTAGCCACCCACACACAATGGTGTTGGCATAAAATCTAGCTAGTCAAAAGTATTTCATCTAACTTACCTGTAAAGGTGTAACATATTTCTTCATCGTTTCATTCTTCGCTAGTAGACATGTAATCAGGAGAGCAATCATAACACCGCTGGCCAAACTAATCATGTACAAAACGTCGGTTAGTGTTATCAATTTGATAACGGCAAAAATTGGTAAGAACACTGTTGTAACACCCATTATGGGCAAGAATAAAAACATACCGACGAGGGCTAATGTTCCTCTAACAAGCCCATACATTGTAGCACCCTGAGAATTGATTATAAAAATTTGTAACCAACTCAAAATTACACAATGAGGAATGGCATATTTATAGCTACCGTGCCAGCGCTCTCTTTTTGCCATGGCAAGTAAAATCATAGGTATCATTAAATAAAACAATACCCTAGAATTGAGACAGAACTCTACACTATTCCCAATGACGTACGAGGGAAATGTTTGAATTTGAAGATCTAAAAACCTCCAGCCTTGATTCACAATTGTGTCGTTTTCGTATGGGTATTTAGCAAGAACGTTGATACCGAAAGAGAGAAGAGACAGCCAGTCTGGGAAACGGCTATACGAATTATTGCTCGAGAAAGTTATCAAGGTAAAGAAGGTTAGACAGAATGCCATGACTGTAAATTCAGATAGCGGGATCCACTGCGCAGCAATAATCGGATAGAATGAAAGATGCACCAGTAGCGCAACGAAGAAATGAATGAAAGGTTTAAGGTTGTTTTTCAAAAATTGTTGCTCTGACTCTTGTGAATTTAAATTACCTTCGCTGTACCTTAAGAACAAACCTGACCATTTACGGAAGTCTACGAACTCTCGTTTCAAATGTAGCATTTTAAAAGTGCTAACAATCATAACTATAAAACTGGAATGATAAAAAATTAATGGGAAAAATAGAACAATATTTTCAGTACCAAAAATAGAATGCGCGAAGAACAAAAACAGCATCTGTATATGTGTTAAGCGATAAGAAAAAGAGGAAATGTATGATAATAATTTTAGATAAATTATTTGTAGGAATAAAATTGGGTGGAGGAACGCTCTGTGCATATAAGGAAGACGATCTAATAGTCTAAGATTTGGATCCGTCAGGGTAAGATCCCGGCTGACTATTGGCAGTTGACCATGACAGTAATTAATGGCTGCCGAAACAAGATGATCTTCTGTTATGTTTCGGATGAATTCGTCTTCAGCTGAGGGTCGATACTCTGTAATTGTAAAATTGGTACAGATTATATTAATGAAGGATTTTATAATAACCATTTACATTTACTGATTTTAAAAATAACAAACAAATATGTTGTGTATATTTTTTTTACTGATGAATTTATTTCCATTCGATTTTCAAAAAACGAGGAATTCATTGGGTCACAAATTTTTCATTAAAAGTCTAGACGACCTACCTTGCTGTAATTCTCCACAACTTCTGTTTCCAGCAATTCCATTGTTAAAACTTCCCTCGCAAATATGATTAGACGCTTCCAATGCGTTTCCTTCCATTCTTTCTTCCCCCCTCAGAACACCATCCTGTTTGTCTTCTTCCTCGCCACATTTCTCTGATGATTCTTCACCAGAAGATGAATCATCGTCTTTTGAACGCATTTTCCAGATTTCTCTCATTCTTTTTTCCAACTGAGCGGATGTTATGAATTCCTCACCATTCGATAGACTAGATTAAGATTTTTTCATTAGATCAGATTTTATAAATAAGTTTATTGAAAATTGTTTTAGGCTGAGAAACCTTTTCTTCTAAATTGATTCATTCAATGCAGTTAATTAAAAAAATATGCTCGGTTGGATTTTATAATTTAAGAGGTAGTTTTGCCACTAGTGTACGCCAGATAAATTTTATGTATATTAGGTAATATCATTTGTAAGTTAGCGTATTTGATATGATGTTTTTGGCCTTTAAAAAAGATAGGTTTGTGTTAACTCTATATTATAACAAAAAAATAAAGCCAGCATTAGTTAAAAAAGTCAATTCTAACCTAGCAAAAAGATCTCGCGCCGCTTTTCTTGCGACAGTTTCTTGTTGACTGGCGGCTAAGCAAGACTTTGCTCTGACCATAATTGTAGTCTGCGCTGCTAATACTCCGCTTTGGACACATCTAAAGACAAAAATAAATTAAAGTGAAAAAATTATGATTACAAAAACACTTATATCAATCAATTATTTTGCTGTAAATTTTTGGCAATGACGGCATTATGGTTTAAAAAAAAAACCACAATAGTTTTAACTAGTTTCTCATATTATTTTTATAGCGAAAAAAAAAAACATATTTCATCGTATATAAAATTTTGGGTATTATACATAGGATGTACTTGACAAAGTTGAGAGATGCTGGCATGTCATGAGAGGAAGCAAAGCAATCGGCAGATGACAGGGAATCATGGAGATGCAGTGTGGTGGTCAAATACTCAGTTGTAGCGAATATGGTTTAAAAAGAATGAAGAAATAAACTCTATTTCTATGGTTTTTTTTTACAAAATAATTACATATGTGAATTATTACTTTTACTGAATTACTAAGAAACCTCATCAGTAGATGATTACTTTACGTGGTAGGAGATTATTGACAAATTCTCTTTTAGTGGATGATCACCAGTCAGTAACGAAACGAAGAAAAAGAAAAATATGTAGCTTACACTATCAACAAATTATAGAATCGAGCAATATGAATTTGAAATTCTTTTATAAATGATATAATAGTGAAATCAATGAAGACCAACCGTCCAAGCATAGATCTAGCTTCTTTATGGCCTTGTTCTGTTGCACATATTAACCATTCCATCGCTTGCTGAATATTCGATAGCCTATCTGCTTCCAGTTCTAAAAATACAATAATAAAATTCATTAAAGTTAACGTTTGGTTGATAAAAGAGAGAGCAGCAATTGATTAAGAAAAATACTATAGGTACCATGTATTTTTACTAAACAGCAAGTTTGTAGTATAAAGTGATTGTGTGCCCATTGCATTCCTTGCACTTACAATAGAAATAGTTTGACGAAGAATATTAAATCTATCCTCCATTTGTTTAATAGATAAGTTCGGAAGGACTAAACTCTTACTAAAAGTAACAAGTTTATACATGCATTCGGCAATCTTTTATAGGGAGAGTAAAAATTGAACAATCTTCAGTAAAAAAAAATTGCGGGACATCAAAAAATCTGTTTTTTTGCCTACTGTTTTAACTTTGTTTGACACATAACAGAAAATTCACTCCATGCGCGTCATCGGCTGACTTAATATATTAATAGTATTATCATAAATTTGGCGCTTTGAATGAATTAAATGAATCATCTTTTCCTGCAATATTTGCATCAGAAAACACAAGGAATTTTTAAATGAATGAATTGTTAAATTTTATATTGCTTGAATTTAAATGGAGGATAAGTGCACCATTGCACCATTAAAAGAACCGTTCCTGGTTTGAATAATATTTTTATATGTTATTTAGAATACCAAATTATATAAAATAACAATCAGTAAAATAGATGACCGTAGAAAAAATATTATTTGAGTCTATCATTAGTAGATATCAAATTATTGTGTTTGAAGTTTCGTTAAAATATATTATCATTTTTATATATATATATATAAAGGTAGTGAATTTATCGATTGTACCGCATCTTTCCTCCAACAGTTGCTTTGCAAGCTGCACTTGTGACTCGACACATCCATCTTCTGCTAGTTGATTTCTTAGCCGGCGTAAAGAGCCTCTGGGACCATCTGATAAAAAAACATTAGAAAATTATTATACAGACTGAAAACGACAGCGGATAAAATATTTCAACAATAAGTAAATATCGTAATTATATAACCGTGAAGATTCCAGCGTTTTCTACCCGAGGGTCTGGTTGGAATCATAGTTATTTGAATGTGTCTGGTCACTCGAATCGTACTACGAACTAAACATTTACCGCGTTTGACAGTGACATAAGAATTAAGGGATCTGTCAAATTAATAGACAACATTTTAAATGTGCAAACATAGCAAAACAAATGAATTTTATACGAATTATAATTATAACTAGTTACTTAATATCAATACTGTTCTTCACAGGCAAGTCTCTTATTTCTAATAAGTTTACCACTTGCACCCTAATTTGTACAAGTTTATTTTTAGATTTACTTTATTTCACATAGGGTTGTAATTAAAAATAACTCTTCATCAATAAAAATAGATAAAATGTGCCATTTATGCATGCATATTTTTGCTGTGTGGACAAAAACACAATATTGCTTTTTCCACGTTAAGACTACAATTTTGTAAACGAATATTTTTTATTTTAAACTATGACAAATAAAGCTGTTTGTAAAATGAATAAAACAATGATTACTAAACCATTAAATTTGAAAATGGAGTTCATTTTTACTCTTTGTAATGTATGGTTGCCTTTAATTTAATTTGGTAATTTTTTATAGTTTGAAGCGGAAGTCTCGAATTTTTTTTATTTGGTGTGGAGCCAGTGAAGGAATGAAGTTATCTCTTGGATGACTATACATCTCAGCTTAAGACCATGGTCTCGGCCGGTTTGGTATTTGTTGGGGCAAAGTACCTAGGACTAGTGAAATCAATAAACTAATTTAATCATATGCTCGGATGTAAATATTGACGGGTATTTATTAAGTTTTGGAAGTATTTATTTTTTCCGTAGCAACCTCCTCCTCCCATCGCTCTTGTTCCAGTTTAGAGCTTAAAATTATGGTAAGCCTAGCTATCTATATTATATTACTATATGTACTCGTCATGTATCCATTATATTCTAACGAATTGTCTATGCTACTGACAAAGATTATCTATGACCTATAATAACCTGCAAATTTGACGGCTATAATTTCGATCGGTAATTTAAAATGTTGCGTCTGTTTTGTAATGGTACGAAATAAATTTCTTTACATTAATTACGATAATTTTTTAAGTTTATATTTTAATTATTCTCTCATGTCTTTCTTCATTTTAGCTGTTCGGAATCGAACGATAACGACGGTGATAAAAGATGTGATAAATGTTCCCCGATTACCTACCAATCTTAATGTTCCCAAGATATCATTCAGCACGTTGAATCACTCGTCGGTGGCATTGAATAATAATGTCAGGAGCATTCTTCTAAATCCAAAAATAAATATACTCGCATCCCAGATTGTTCCATCACGCTCCGTCACAAAGTTTTCTCTCACAAGTGGAAAAAGAAAGACTGTCAAAGCTGTGCTTCGTAGATTTTATCGTTTGGATTGGGGAGGTTGGATAAGAACTCGAGCTGGTCGCTCGAAGAGGTTGTGGAAAAAATCTCCCAACTTGAAGAGAAAGTTGAAGCAGCATGTATTTTGTAATGGTACACAAAGTCGGCTTCTTGATAGCATGGTTACAAACTTTTGGAGAAAACCGAAATATTATGTAGACGATCCTTATGAACCATACCACCAAAGAGAAGAGCTAGCTCTCACTAGAAAGAAGCCATTAGTCCGTTAGATATTTATAAAAAATGTAACTGTTATAAGATTTTATTATTATTCAAAACTAGTATGATGATGGTTTTAGACTTCATTATAAGAAGAGAAAGCGATTTTTGCAAATGTCTTCAAAGAAATATTTCATTGGAAAATACGCAATATACATAGTACATTCAGTATATAAATTATCCATAAAATATGGGTATCAATGGAGCCATTTTAATGGACGTACATAAAAAAATAATTACCTTACAGTGCTGAGCTACTCTTGTTTGATATTAATAATATTGTTAAAAACTTTTGATTCAATTACAAGTCATTAAAAATGATACAAATTATTATTTTTCTTTCTAAAATACTACTTTGAGGTATTTTGTAAGTTGTGAATATCCACAGAAAATGCTTTCAGAAAATTAATGCACTGGATTGGATGGGAAAAACTTTGTATTTAAACTAAACTATCTTGTCATGTCCTTTCACTTTATTAAATAGATAAAACCATGAAATAATATATTCATAACATGTGGTCTTTAATTTAAAATGTATGAGATGATCTCATAACTTATTTTTTAATCATCCAGATTAGGTACTTAAATAACTTTTGATGGATTCGGCTATTACTCTCAGGTACACGAAGTCCTCAACTTACTCGATTGAGTAATTTTGAAGATTTTAAATTGATTGCAATGCTGTACTCAAGGAATTGAACCATTAAACTGCCACTCAAATCATAGAAATAATGTTTACCCTCTAGTTAAATTAAAATATTTTTTGGTGAATAATTTTCATTTAAATTCAGTTTTTTTCTTATTTAATAGTAAAACAATATGGGAATATGTTATTGGGGCTAAATACAGGTTATACATAATTACAATACCGTACAACATTGCGAAGTTAACAACTACATCACTTAATAAGTTGCTCTGAACTTGAATTCATGCAGTCTTCAATATAAACTGGTTCTTCATCTTCTCCAGGAAACAAAATAAATTATTCTCTTTAATACATTATAATATTATCATCATTACTCTTGACACTGGCAACTAAGAGAATGTAAATGTTCATCAAACTTAGTGATTCATTTTTTTGTTACTTGTCTGTCTCAGTCTTTTTTCAATGGTCCATCAAGTTCTATCCGAATTTTATTGCTCATGTCCGTTGAATATCTGATGATTGTGGATACACATATTTTCGCCTTAAAACAAACACTACGCCACTGGATATATCCCACAAGAAAACACCGTGAAAATAAACTCATAAGTTAGGTTTGCGTGTTAATTTTAATTTGCTGTCTTTTTTGATAGTACCCATCGATCAGTGATACAAAACCTACGGCCTGAAATGACATTTCATGCGGCCGAATATGACAAAAATCAATCACCTTTTTTTCTTCGGAACTTTTCACGGACGATGTAAGTAAGCACAATATCAAATAATAAAATTTTCAGTTAACGATACATTAAAAATACCGATAAATTTATCACAGCCCATGCGACCCTCGAACAATCTGAAAATTGAAACGCTGGCCCTTCTAACAAAAAGGTTGTGCATCACTGCTAAATAAAGTTTACGGAAATGCGATTTTGTCACCAAATTGTTAAATTAACATTAGAAATGTTGTGTTACATATTCCTGCGGGGCGTCACTGTATTATCATATCGGGAATGAACAGCTTTTTAAACTTTACATAATAGTGACAGTTCATTTAATGCATGCAATATTGTGATATATGATGTATTATTATACTACACACTTATACAATATAATAAAGTTCTTCAACGAACGTGACCCTGAGCACGCACTGGAAATATTTTAATGAGTTTAACAGTCGCTACAGTGAGAACCAGAAACATTGCTTTAAAATTTTAGCATCACAGAAAAGCTCATATATACATACATATTTATATTACATTCAATGTTTTAAATTTCGGATTCCAAACTGTTCACAAGACTTTCCAGTCGAGTGAAGAGTAGTTGTTTTCAGCCACACATGTTAATACATAGCATGTTTATAGATTTAAAAAAAAATACATTTATTGTTAAAAGAAACGAGCTAGGTAAGCGCGATTCCTAGAAAATGGTTGCCAAGAATAGTTTTTAACCGATAATGTTATAGTGAGGTAAGCTTTTTCTCTAATAAGATAATTATTAAATGTCAGTCCATGTGGTCTAGTTGCAATAGCTTAGCTCTAGCGATCAGGTAAGCCCGGGTTCAAGTCCCAGCAAGGATAGATTTTTTCAAATGCAAAAGAAATCTTGGACCTGGGTGTGTCATTTTTCGTTGAATTGCTCTCGAATGATTCATAAAAATATATCATCGAGTGTATCTCGTAAGACTTTTAAAATTGAAAATATTTGGCGCATTGGCATTAGCTGTAATGCCAAATATTTTTTAATTACTATTATTTAGGTGCATTTACAAAATATATATAAAAAAAAAATAATGAAGGCATTCACAGGCATTTGTGAATTTACCGCGACGTTCGGTTACGTACTGACGTGGATCTACATCGAAATAACGACAGTCAAGGAAGAGAGAAGTTATATGCTAGTACCGAAAAGCGCCTTGGCAAGCGGCTTAAAAGGTCTATACAATCCAGGGCTGTGGAGTTGGAGTCGTGGAGTCGGAGCTTTTTGGCCGGAGTCGGAGTCGTCGCGGTGTCTTGGCCGAAGTCGTACTCGGAGTTGGAAATTTTGAACTTTTTATTTTTGCATTTAATATGTCAAATTTGGCTTTTGGCCGCATTGATAGGGTTGATATTAAGACGACCAGGGTTTTTTCCCAATCTGACTGCGTCAGACAGCGTCATTCTAAGGCGTTCGTCGACGGAACTTAGGGACAGGATGGGGAGAAAGGTGTCTCTCGCAAAGATTTCAAACGGTTTCTCTTTGCCGTAACTCTATTCCAGAGTAGGCTAGTTTATTGTTCTCAATTTAGATTGTCAGTTACACAGATATAATTGTAGTTGCGACTACATTTCAAAGCGTAAGACCAAATGAATAATGCGACTTCCTCCTGTCCGAGAAAGGAGGGCGATAAAAAAAACTGATGACTTTTGAAAGAAGGATAACGACTGACTCGCTTGGCGGTTATTTTATTTGACAGCCACATTTATACTCCGTGATTCTAGTATGAAAAACAGCTCGACCAATCAACGCAAAGCATTCTGGCCTGAGCTGAATTCAACCAATCACTGCGAAGCCGTCGCAATGAGTCGGTTACATGAATTTATAACAATTTGAAATGCATTTATTCGCTTTATATTACTCGTTTGGTCTTATTATAATTGATTGAGGTGATAAATAAGATCGTCCGAGAGAGTTCTGATACCCTACAACATCATGCGGTATCAATATTTAATTGAATACACATAAATAGGAAATTTAGGGAAAACATTTGACGATATTAACCTTTTTTTAGTCGGAGTCGTGTTTTTGGTCAATGTCGGAGTTGGAGTCGTGGTTTTGGTAAATACTTGAGTCGGAGTCGGACTTTTTGTACCGACTCCACAGCCCTGATATAATCATTATTTACATTATTAACACACATGATCAACCCATAGAAGTTAAAAATATGAGAAAGATTTTCTTGATTTATATCGATTTCGAAGATTGAAAAAAAATATTTATTCTTGAAAATGTAATCATCCAAGACGAGAACGGATTCACATAATTAAAGCCTATTTACAAAAATGGTTGCAAAATGGCATAGAAATATAGTTTTGAGTCACCGTGTCAAATCGAATTCAGCTGTTACGCGCAATGATTATTTTCACTTGTATCGATGTTGGAACGTCACAATATGTAACCAGTAGACCAATTAGGTCATCTCTGTGAATGATTCCTGGATCAGCATTATTCAAACCCCGGGGACTGCAGCTCTCGCAGAATACTGAGAAATTCATAGAATAAATTATTTTATGGAAAAGCATCGTGCAATATGATTTGTAATTAATCATATCAAAATTTATCCCACGTTTCAACATGATTCCCAAGGGATGATCAAATCACCATCCACAGCATGGATATTTCACGGAAAAAAATCGTTCATGTTCGATATTGCTAGCGGGAAAGGTTGATTAAATATTATATGAGAGTATCCATTATCATTTAACATTTTTTTCTGGTAAAAGTTACTACACTGTACATAATAATAAAACTAAATCACACCATAATTATAAGATTCCATAAAAAGGTTTATAAGCCTATATTATATACATTTGTTTTCTTAGTTTTGATATTCTATTATTTTAACTATTTACAAACTATGTATATAAACAAAACGCAGTTTTATGCATATAAAAACAATATCAATGTTAAATTGTAGTTTCGCCATCGAGTTTTATGAAAGGTTTCATTGAATTCAAAAAACAAACAAAAATATTTTTCAAGGTATTTTTGGTATTTTTAAAGTAAGAGTTTGGTACCTTGAAATATTAACCCTTCTATAGTTCATCAGTATTGTGTATTTATATTCTAAATAAAAAAAATATACTTAGAGGGAAAATTTAAAATATCAGCGCTAGGTACTTGAATATTGGCTTCATTTGAAATATTCGTAAAATTTTACCATTTCGGATATTTTGGTACCGCGATCACACAATTTGGGAATCTTAGCTTTTAATCATTATATAGATCACACAAATAAATAAACAATAAGTGCCAGTCTAAATCAGACAGTCCTAGACCACTGATGGAAACAGATGGTCTTTAAAACTTAAATTGAGTGACGTAATATTCAAATATTGATGGCAAAACAGCGAGGTTTTTATTCAAAAGTAAAATGATAGATAAATAGTAAAGTATCAAAATTATTTCGATTCATCGGAAATCCAGTATTGCTGATAATTCATTTAATTATCAAATCATCTCATAAAAACTTTATGATTATAAATTAATTATGGCAAACGGGAAACGAGTGATTTTTTCTAAATTAAACATTTTTATTGTTGTGTTTCTGTTCTGTTTTTGTGTATTATGCGAAAGCGCAAGACATGTGACTGACGATGAAAGAAGACGAAAAGCGAATATGATTCAGAAATTTTTGAATAAGTACAGAGAAAAAGAAGGTCACGTGAGACTTGTAGGAGGACCAGATGGATATGAAGGTGACTTTATTTTAAATTAATTTACTTTTAAATAATTGTAAAATGACCAATGAGAAATTTATTTATTTAAAACAACCAACATATTATATAGAATTCCAATTTATTATATTGTTACTACTTAACTTATATTGTTATTTAAAACAACGGACTGGAATGGACACAGAACTTACGTGATATTAAAAAAAAACATTTTTACGACACTATTTATTTTCATCCCCGTTGAGAAACTATATATTGACCAACTACATAATTAAAAAAAAGATTCTCTGATAATAATTAGAGAGTTAAAATATTTTTAAATTAAAAACAAAGGTCTCGATATTTTTAGAACAAATCAAAATCTTATCTCATATATTCGAATTAACTTTACAATGAATCTATATTTAAATTAACTATCAAAAGGGCAAGTAATGGTATGTTGTATTTATGTATGTATTATAGATAATGTCATTCTAGCTACGGATCATCGCATACGTGTCAATAAAACGACCGAATACAGTAAATTGAATAGAAGAAATTAATTGTTTTATATGAGGCGTTATTTTTGTTTCGGTGAAAAAAGGAAACGTCGAAATACTACACAATGGAAAATGGGGCGCAGTGTGCGACGATGAGTGGGGCTCTGAAGAAGCTGCTGTCGTCTGCAGGCAACTCAATTTTGGCGTACCTATTAGGAGCACACACAGTGCATTATTTGGCCTTGCAACTAGTAAGAATAATACCGTATTTAACACTTTATTCACGGGGCTTTTTAATTACCATGGTAATTACGCACAAATTTGTGCACAACGTAAACAATGGGCTAATAATATGTTATTTAAATTTTTTAAGAGTTGCATCTATTTGATCCAATATAGTAAAAAACACGTTACTATGTTTTCAGTTTTATAATTCAAATTTTAACTTTAAAACAAATTTTAAATTGTAACTTTCACTCTTTATTTAACTGCGTATTTTTAAAGATAAAAAATAAATGTGTTTTTGACACTAGGAAAATATTGGTTGGATAACGTCCACTGTTCTGGCGAAGAAGTAACGCTAAGTGCATGCCGATCAGAAGGTTGGGGGTTATCAGACTGCGAACCCTCAGAAGCAGCTGGCGTAGCTTGCGCTATACCAGGTCATCAAAGAAGATCCACTCTCAGCGAGAAATCTCAAAATCACGACGACGACGTTGCGGCAGAGGCACTGATAAGGAAACCAAAGACGAGCATACACAGAGCAAAGGACGGCAAAGGCTTGAAAGTAAGGATACGAGGAGGCAGAATCCCGGAGGAAGGACGGATAGAGGTAAGTTTTAATTTAACAACAGATTATTTTTTTGGAATATTCCGGTCCTTGGCCAAGTGTCTTCTGTTGCGCTCGGGTTCAAATACCAGTCCGGGCAGTGTCATTTTTCAATCGTATTATGTTCGGATTGATGTCTGTGTTGACCAAAATTCCCTCCCTCATCCATTTGATTCTAAAGAAGGGACGTAGCCACAGCAATAAGCTAACTAACCATTAGTTTTGTTTCCGAGCTATAACCTTTTTATCTCTACTGTCTTTAAAAAAGAGGGGTATAGAAACTGTGTAACAGACAGTTCTCGTAGAAAACTAAATTTTTGCTGAGAAAAACTCCATTAGGAGTTAGGAGTCCATATGTTCCACAATAGAAACGGAAACAGTAATAAAAAAAAATCATATACCTTATTTGGATTTTATTTTTATTTATCAGATGTCAGTTAACAAATACAGGTTAAATCACATGAAGTGAATTTCTGTTACAACTAATGGTTACGGTATAATAAAGAATTCAATTTTGGACTGCGTTTTTGGGCAGAGATAATAGGCGTAAGTTATTGGAGACTCCGATGATGATTAAATTTAAAAAAAGTATGTGTGTGAATTGGCAATTTTAATAATTATTTTGTATATTGCTTTTAACATAATTTTATATAATGTTATTTTTTAAAAAAATCCAATGACAAGAACTATATATGATGTTTTTCTCAAAGAACAGTTCATCCCAGATTTAGGGCATTTGTTTTTTTCCTTTTCGAGTTAACCTCGAGCTGATTATTTCATTGTCCCTGGGTTATTATAATCTGACGCATCGACGATTGGAAACTAAATATTTTTCATCAAAAAAAGATGATATTTTAAATAATAATAACAATAATAGCACTATCATAAAGTTGACTTCATCCATGTGAGATCGTCATTTTTACCATGTCATTAAATTGATCAAGACGTTTTCTACAGACTCCCGTTTTTCGACATATGATATTATTATATATAGATGAATAACGGAGGTTTTCTTCTTAATTAGACCGTGGTAGATAGAGTTAATCCGGTCCCAGTAATAAAACTAAGTGAATAATTAGGTTCTTATGTATTCGACAAACCCAGAGATTATACCCGGACCTTTTAATCTCTATCATTTGAAGTAGATTTCTATTCGGGTGTCCAAGGACATCAAATTTTAATTTGACAATTTTGGGAAACATCTGAATCATAGCCATCACTGCTGGCTTTAATTATATATTTAAAATTGAGGATTTACTTTGAATGGTATTATTTATGAGCAAATAGAACATTATTACAAAAGAAGAGTCCTGGTTAAAATCGTATTGAAAATTAAAATGACGTAACTATAATTTTATTTAAAATATCAACTCAAATTTATTGTCCTTATAACGCCTATTAATTCTACTGTTGATAATATTACTTTATTCGTCGAACTAATCCAAACTAGCGTTTAGAAAACGGTAGGAAGACGGAGAATGATGCAAATTTTGTATCGTGATTTAATAATGGAATTTGTTCAATACATATTTATTTTTATTTTATCTTATTTCCAATTGTTTATGAATGGTATTTTCCAAAATATATAGTTGAAATATTTCTTGTTTTTTTTATGACTATTTCATATTTAATTGTCGCCTTTACGATGTTCAATCTAAAAAGTAATAAAACACATTTTTAATAAATTAAATTATTAATAGTTTGACATACTGTAAAAAAAAATATTTGTCGATTATTATTTTGTATAGTCCTTGCTTTATGACTATGTTAAATCTTTTTTGTCTTAAAATATTTGACTCGTTGAAAATTAAAAGCATATACTCAGTTACTTGTATATTCATGAAAAAGCTTCCCCAGCTGATTATGTGCTATAGGCGAGATTTAAGCTTTTCTGTAGGCCTGGTTTTGGCTTACTTGGAAAATTAAAATAACAAGACCTGAAGACGCGTAATTCATTTACATTTGTATTTTTTAACTTACATAATCTTCCTCTCGTTAACGTTAACTGTAAAGTACGCAATGAAAATTTTAACAGCAATATCAGGCGTCTTAGACCTTTAAACACTATTTTATTATATTATACTTTATAAGATATGTTCTAATGGGAATTGAAGCCCCCAGATATAATCTGTTTTTTTGTCCAGTTATAGTCGGAATTTAGATTTTGGTTTTAAAAATGCATCAGAAGATGTAAAAAATATTAAAGAGCTTTAACGCATAGTTGTTTTTTGATTCTTTAATTCTGCTCATGAAAATATTTTAAAAGGATCATCAATTGAAATGCCACTTTCGATTTACGTGATATCTTTAGTTCATTTTTTATATCATGATAGCTATCCAACATAATTAATGTACCAAACTACTTTAAGTCATATGACCGCAAAATGACTGTCATTTTTAAGAACATATATAATGATTGGATCAGCGAGGCGGTTATTTAAAAATGCTCATAATTTGTCTTGTACTATGAATGAAAAAATTTGCAGCCTTCAATTATTATTAACCGACGGATTGAATTTTTGTAATCAAAATTTTTTGAAATCATAAAAACGAACATATCGAACGTATTTGCAATCCCAAATGATTGTAGTAAAATCAATCTAATATTCCCGATAAAGTATTCGTACTTAACTTACTCAAAATATTTCCCTAATTATAATAACTTGATTTGATACTCTCTAATAAATATCCACTCTAGCTTCGATTATCTTTTATTTTATTGACGTGAAACACCTGAAACATTTTTTGTAAAAATAACAACACCCTATTTAAGAACTGTTGTCGCTTGTTTATTCACATCCACTGTAACCAGTTACTAAATTATTTTCCCTTTGTCTTTATCTGCATTACGGCATTGAGTATCAAGGTATTTACTATTCCAAGAGTAATGAATATTGAATGGATGTCAATATTTGAACAATAGAGTAGCATTGCAATCGACTA
Organism: Himalopsyche kuldschensis; assembly: GCA_028554975.1. NCBI lineage: Eukaryota > Metazoa > Arthropoda > Insecta > Trichoptera > Rhyacophilidae > Himalopsyche > Himalopsyche kuldschensis. Next base: position 3,028,463 of record JAHFWI010000068.1, read on the forward strand.
ATGCAGTTTCGATCCAATTTCCTGGATGCCGAACCGAATCGCGGGATCTGATACGCTGTCAATACCAATATGCTATTATTGAGTTTTCAATAAGGATGATTTGCAATTCTGATTTTAAGCACATCGTGATTATGCAAAGTCATTCGGTTGTATAAATTGGCAAATCATCATTTCATCAGTAATCAATCACTAACTTACTTTTTTTCATCTTGGCAAGATATGCTTAGTCTATTTAGTTTAAATATTGACCATTTAATTCAGAAACTTACCACATACATACATATTTCTTTATAATACTTTACATAAATCAAAAGTAAAAATTCTTGTCTTTAATACAGGGATCGATATTTAATAAGTACTAGTATAAGACGAACTACAAATAATTGGTTAATAGTATCTATTACATAAGAGCATTTAATCAATTGCCGTAATTGTTTTATAATGAAAATTTCATATACTTGTATCCACATGTGCAGATGTTTTTTTTATTAACATGGCTTCATTAATTCTTTGAATGCATTGAATCATAATTCATTATTCAGGTGAAATATGGCGATGATTGGGGCTTGGTTTGTGGTGATGGTTGGTCTTTGCGGGAAGCTGCAGTAGTTTGCCGAAGTCTTGGCCTCGGTTTCGCAGCTGGTGCCCACCAAACGGATGCTTTCAACCAGAATCTAAGTAGCAATTCTTCTTCTGATGCGCCACTGACCTCTTTGAGTGGAACTCACTGCAATGGAACTGAGATGACTATTGATAGATGTCTTCACGATGAATTAGGATATGTGACATGCCCTGGAACTGGAAAAAATTTCGCTGGTGAATAATATTTGCTAATAGTCTCACATTGATTTTTCCTTCATTCTGTATACTATATCAATGGCTGGCTTTATTAAGCATAATTATGTCTACAATTAAAATATGTTTAAGCTGATTCGAAATTGTTCTAATGGTATTTCAAGAGACAATCAATCTTCCATGTACCATTCGCCTCAAAGCTTAATCAGTATCGGAGCTATTGAAAAAAAGAGTGGACTACTTGTTAAGAGTCACTTATTGTATATATTTATAAATATTTACAATACGAGACAACCACAAGTGACATAATCCTGGTAATCACGTACTTTATAAGAATATGAACAAAGGACATCGTCTTCATCATGACAAAATAATTCATACAAATTTGTGGAAAGTTAATAGATAATATTTTTGGTCATCTCAGGTGTTTCGTGTTCATTAAAAATGGCAGACATGTTATTGGACTCATATGAACTGATGAGGACAGCACATCTCGAGGACAGGTCTATGTTTGCTCTTCAATGCGCCATGGAAGAGGGTTGCTTAGCCAGTGAAGCAGAAAACTTGCAAAGAGATAGGATCGACTGGTTTACAGAGACCAGGCGACTGCTCCGTTTTACTGTTGCGGCCATCAATACGGGCACTGATGACTTCAGGCCGAATGTGCCAAAGCATATGTGGGAGTGGCATATGTGTCACATGTAAGTGAATTATTATTTTCACTAAGCGAACGCGGCTGTTATGCAAAATCACTTGAATGTTGCTACCTGTCAATTCTTGGTAGAGAGAAATTATGTATTTAACACAAATTCATATGGATATTCATTGGGAGAGCTTCCAGCTGAAAATACAAGCAACAAACTTTTTTTTGTTTTAATGAAACTAGTTAGTCGTGTAGTTTTTTCCCCCTAAATAATTTTAAACATATTTATTTTAGTTACCCATGCAGCTGTCCTTCTTTGTAATATTAATTTATTGTAATTATTAAATTATTGTATGATCCCACAAACCTCATTTTTATAAAATATAATGCGCCTCAATAAATACAGCCTAGTAAAAATCGTTCATACTTGGAAAAATAAATACTTGAACATCGGTAGGACATAGTTCTTCGAGTGAACAAATATTGACTACAAAGTATACTTATATATGTATTTTAATGAATTCAAGGCATTACCACAGTATGGAAGTTTTTGCAACATTTGATATTTTCGATCATTTGGGACGACGTGTGGCAGAGGGGCATAAAGCCTCGTTTTGCTTGGAGGACAACACTTGTCTTCCAGGAGTTGAGCCCAAGTATGCATGCGCCAATTATGGAGATCAAGGTAAGTGTTGTTTTCCTATGAATATGTTAAAATACAAGTACATCATTAAATGTGAGTTCTTATTTCAAAAGAGTGAATGTTATGATTCATGTCTTCCTGGTTTTAGCAAACTTTCTTAATAACGAGGTCAAAGAAAACGGAAAACAAAAATTATTATTTGATTGATGCTTTGAAACGCATCGAAAACATTTTTTTCTTAAAAAACTACTTATTAATGTTTTAATTTTGAGCACTGAATGAAAACTATGCTGATTGTTTTTAAGTTATGAAAATATTATATTTTATAAATAATAAAAATAACTTTTTTTCCTAGAAATTGTTCTCAATTTTCTTTAAGTAGTAAAAGCTTTCTCTCACTTAAAACTTTTACGTAGTTTATTTTTGAATAGGTTTCCTTATGGAGAAGCTTGATATTAATTGTTTTCAAGAGAATCTGAAGATTGTCTGTTTAAATTGTATCTTACTACAAAATGAAAGAATGATAGTACTTGGTGTTTTTCATAGTCGGATCGCAAACTAGACACTCAAATCATATTTAAATTGTTTATTTTAATGTAAAACTTACTGAATATTGTTGATTTTTGTTTTTTCAGGAGTTTCAGTAAACTGTTCTGATGTGTATAAGTTCAGCGTGGACTGTCAGTGGGTTGATATATCAGAACTAAGTCCTGGGCAGTACACAATGAAAGTCGCCATCAACCCCGAAATGAAAGTTCCAGAGATGACATTTGAAAATAACGCTGCTGTGTGTCAGCTTCTGTACACAGAAACATTTGCTACTGTTTATGATTGTAAGACTGTAAGACCGTAAACAAATTATAATTTACATAATATTCATTTGAGTTGTTTCATTCGACCTACCTATAATTATTTAATTTAAAGAATCATAATATACCCTGCACTAGATCAATTCTTTTTTTTTGCGACCGTGTTCGGGTAAACATGGTTTTGTTTACTTAAAACTAATGCAAAACAATAAAAAATTCTAACTAAACATATGCTAGAATATTTTTATTTTTTATTTTTTCTCAATGTTAGGCAGGGGCTCTTAACCATAATGCGACTTCGGGCGCATTTGAGATTTTGGAGAATAGTTATGAGCGCAGGCCGGATTTATTAAAAAACCAAACTTGAACCATACATATTTATTCATTTTTAATTTTTCCCTGGGTAGCTTTACCTATGTGTAAACTTCATTATAATATAACCGCATTATTATAAGCCGGAATATTATTATTTAACTTATTTTTACAAAAGGATTATTAAAAATACCATAGAGTAAAAGATAAAAAAATGCGCAAAATTAAAACGTATTCGTAATATAATTCAAATGGTAATATTTTTGCAATTTAAATAAGTACAATTGAGATAAATTTTGGGTTTTCTTTCGTAATTTAATATTTGCAGCGGGCGCACAAAAAAAGCTTAGCGGACGCACATGTGCCCGCGGGCACTGGGTTAAGAACCTCTTATGTAAGGTGACTAGTTTTACTGCCCAGAATTTAGATTATGTTTTTATCTACATTATCTCATAGCTGAAAGAGGAAACGGTGAAAGATTTTCCCAAATATGCCAAACATAATTTTTCGCTTTTTTTATTGTTTAGATACCGCTAGAATTTTTGGATTATTGCTGGTATACGCATTAAATAGAATTGTAGTTTTTTGAACTGATATTAACTTTTTCAATCACATTTGATTATTAAATTAACCATTACTAAATTTCTTGGTTTTGAATTACACTGTCTTTTTTCGAAACCAACCTACCGTGTAAATCAATACATATGTGTAGTTCACAATTTTTACAATCAACACTTAAAAATATGCACGATTTAAAATACCAGACAGACCTAGATTCAGACAATAGGTGTGTTCTTGCTCTCAATTAACCTATTGATCCCTAACCGTATGAAATTCACGGTTCTGTGAATCTTTGTAATATTTTTTTTAATTTTTGAATTCATTTTTAATCCACATATGGACTACTTAAGTATCCAGTATATGTTATCTACTGAGGGTGCTTGATGGAATTGAAATATAAAAAATTGAATCGTTTTAGTTTTGTACATTTCGTGAGTTTTCTCAGCAACGACCCGGGTTTCGTCTTCGGGCATTTCATGTGCATAGATCATTCGTGAAAAACCCATAATTATCCATTTTTTCTGCATTTTTAATTCTTAATATATAAAAACATAAATTTTACCACACTTAGATGGACTTCAAATATTAATTTGGCCTTCAGTGGGTCAGCATAAAAATTAATTTGCGGTAAAAGCTCGTTCTTTACTGGTTTACTGCACGCAATCATTATGAAAGTCGGTCATAAAAACTCTAGTTTTAATCTGACTTACATTAAATCATGGGTGAGGTTTCATCATATTTTAACAGCTGGACACTTCGTAATTATACTCACGATTAATAATATACGATCAATATCATTTTATATTTGCCAGTTAAATGCAGATAGAAAATGAAGCACTACATAAGTCGGGTGAAGGGTTGGGGGGGGGCGCTTTTTACATAAATAATCTCATCTTTATTTAGTTTTATAACGATAACGGTGATCAATAAGCGTGAAGCTAATTATTGCCACTTTATCGCACGATTATTCCGCGCGATGGAAGAGTAAGTTTTTATATATATATATTTAGTAATATTTTTAATTTTATACCGTTTGCTTGAAACCTTTTTTTTGCAAAAAGAAAAAATCAATAAACATTGAGTTGACGTTTCTTTTACCTGTTAATATTCGGGGAAAGTATTAATCGTCAATTTAGATAATAACGATGATAAGTATGTGAATAGTATGAAAGAAAAATAAAATTTATCCACTGACAGCTTCGATTAAATTTAAGTTGTGCAATCATAAAAAATTTCACGATGTTTTAAGTTTGTCCTGAGGTATAATAATGTATGTATGTATATGCATTTAATTTCATCGGCTACATTAGAGGTCTGCACGGGCCGAAATTTTAAAATTTCACCCGGCCCGAACCCGAAGACCTCCGACCCAGCCCGGGCCCGAGGCTCATTTCTAAAAATCATACCCGAACCCGACCCGAGCCCGACATTTTTCAACCTTGCCCGAAAAAAATCCGATTTTTTTTTTATAATAAAAATTTTAAGTAAGTAAAAATGTACTAACAAAAAATTGTGTGTGTGCAGTTGTGCCAAATACATTTCTTCCTAATAAGAATTAGTTTTTGTTTGTTTTACAGGAATGACGATTCAAGTGAGAAGTTCCTGTTTTTGAACTAGAAAAGCTGAAAATGCATTGATATTTTATACACTCGTATCCAACTTTTTTGTTTGTAGCCACCTCTATGATTTCACTAAATGATTTCCACACTTCACTTTTCCCATGGGTTTTTTTTACTGAAAAAATATATTCTCCACTCTTCAGTTTTGTCTTAATATTTTCGAAGCCCATTTCTTGCCGGTAAATTTAAAAAAAGTCAACCTAACAAATCGAATTGCGACCGATCGAAATAACCATATAAGAAATTCTGAAGTCAGAATCACATTATGAAATTCATTATGCGTATTGTACAAACTCCTCAAAAGCAGACATCATTAAAAAAATACTAAAATAGTGGCGTGAGTCATCAAGTTAAGAACAATGCATCTTGTTTTTTCGAATGGGTGTTCATAAGAGAAGTTTTTTAATAACGAATAAGGCGTCGAAAAGATGACTTATACGAGTACGTGAAGTTTATTATGGTATTAAATTTAGATTTACGATAATGGTGAGCTCATTCAGAAATAGCCCGATTTTTGTTATATTTTCTTGTATGCTTGCGCCCGAGCCCGGCCTGGGCCCGAATCCAAACCTTCGTTACCCGGCTTGACCCTGCCCACGGGCCGGGCTGGGTAAGACCCCCACGGGCCAAACCCGAGCCCGTGCAAACCTCTAAGCTTCATAAATTTCTAAATCATATTGATATGAACATAAATACTAAGCTAGCTTTACTAGAAGGAAATGCTATCGCCAATAAATAAAATTCAGAAAAATAAATACACTATTCAAAGTGATGAAAAAATATGATTTTAAGTGAATATTATGTGAATATAAAAAAATGTTTATTTGTGAAGCATGCCGGGACGCAATCACAATTATTGTCACTTTTGAATCAATACTTCCCTTAATATTGCACTCAATACAAATAAATATAACTACAATTAATTCTGTTCACGCATAAACTGTAACACCTATTCATATATTTAAAAATATATGAAGTGGTCTGTTAGTGGTTGATCCATAATACTTTTCAATAGGAAATTAAATCTACATTTAATACTGCAAAACATTGTGTAAACTGCAATCAATCAAAGATGTCCGAGAAGCTACGACAGGTAACATTATATGGTTTTTATTTGATCTATCTGTATTATTTTTCCGACTATTTGCTTCATACTAAGAAACTAATAAACTTTTTTCAATAAGTGCGTTTATTTTGAAAAAACGACTGTTACAAATTACGAACAAACCAGATTTTTACACAATTCAACGAGTGGCTTTCTTAAATATATTGACCTTGAACCGTTTGGTCAAGCCATACAAATAATAAAAAAAAACATCGAAAACCAATATCTTTGAATCCAAAAGCAAATTTTCCAATTTCAAAGTAATTACACCCTATAACATTTACAATCTAAATCACTTCCATAGTACTAGCGTCTGCCGTCTCTTTACTCAGGTGGCCAGTACCACAAGCAATGTGATACTAATTGACTGATATACCAAGGATATTGAGAATGAAACTTTAAATCATTCTTTAATACCGCAACTAAAATTAAATCTCATTTGTTAACATTTATTCATTTTTTTATTGTTGTTTGTCGGGCTGAGGGTTAGAGAGGGCGCGGTCCAGTGAATGTCAACTAATCGTCAAAACCCTAAATTATAAAAATGCTTAATGGACGCACTCTTTATTTTGATTCTCACGGAATAGCAAAATGTCACAAACACATCGCCGCACAAAATGTGTAACTTCGCAAAGGCAAAAGTTGGTAAATGAGATTTTACCATTCTACGGCGCATTCTGTGACTCTATTTTAAACAGGCTTAGTTGATGAGTGGAAAAAGAGAGCGATTCATTCGAAAATTTTCACCGCGTGAGACTATACCGTTGAATAAAAATGCAGGAAATTATTTTTAATGCTAACCAAAGAAACCTAACCGTTAACATTTATTACCATTTTAATGGCGTATTTTTCCAAATTAGTTTTTACATTTAAAGAAATAAATTTATTTAAAAAATAAATTATATTAATTCCAAAAATATATAAATAATCGTCTTAACTTCGATCAGCTGAAAATGCTCGTGGTGAGTGAAACCGGCCCTGATCTGTATAAAATTGAGCATTTCTCAATGGTGTTGGTGATTCTACAGTCGTCATTCAGTTGTTAACTATCCCTCCCTACAATTGATATATTATAAATAATATGAAGATATTATGTAATCTTATACGCGTAGATACATATTTGGCTTTGGGTCAAGAAGATCACCACGAGTCGAGAGCTTTTATTTCATAAATTTATTGGCATTTAATGTATGTTTAAATATTAATTTATACCTATTTGGATTTGTGGTATTGGAGTTACACATAAATGTTTGGCGTCATGTGTATGAAATACGTACACTCACACATACATTGCCAAATCTGGATCAATATTGCCTGCGTCCCGGTTAAGTATCTCCACCTCTTTCATTTGTATGTAAAACGATATAGCGGCATCCCTTTCTGGCAGTGGTCCAGAGCAAATTTTGTCTCTCTCATGGAAAACCGTCGTGCCAAAACTAAACTACAAAAAAGTAACAAAAGGCGAGCGTTGAACAATTACATATGTTTTAAAGACCATATTTTAACAATTAATCTTTTACTAAGTTAACCAAAATGAAAAATATTGTACATAATGGTTAAAATTATCTATAAATTTCCGGAAATGTTACCGCAATTTTAACAATTGGATGAAAAAAGAAAATATTTATTGATCTCTTGATGAAAATATATGTTAATTATTCTAAAAACACTACATAAAGATATATTAATACTATATGGAGCTGCTTTTATTTTGAAATTACGTGTTGTTAAACGTACATTAGAAAGTTTTTGATTGAATATATCTTTTTGCTACTAACAAATTTCTAATTCTAATAGGAAACTCGAGCATAGCTCATGCATGAAAAATTCTCATCGAGTCCCAAATTCACGTATTTTCATAGGTACTTTTCGTTAGCTTCAAAGAAAAGAAACCCTTAAAACCTTCATACGAAAGCTTTTAATTCCTTATGTGCTTGAGGTAAAGTGAAACGTTTTGGTTTTACCGAAGATGAATCTCTTCCTTGGAAAAATACGCTTTAAATATACACACAAAGAAGAATATTATTCTTTGATAAAAACAAAGTTGTTTAAATTATATTTTATTTTCATTTTAAACTATTTTTTCCAACAGATGTAATTTATGAACGTTTTTTTTTCCAAAAAAATCATGTAATATTTAAAGTAATCCATATAAAATTTTCTAGTGTAAAACTCTTTTGTTGTTTTTTCATTTTTTTAACTGACGCATAGTTAAACACTTACGCTAATTTCATAATAAATTATATTTATCCATTGCAGATTTTTATTCCAGAATTTTCTTTTAGTGACAGCTCGTATAAATTCGTGGACACTATTGTATCAGATTACAGAGATTTTTTAAGAAAAAATATTTTTATCCATTTATTATAGATATGGCATGGCGTTCATGGTACATGAGACGTTAGTATATTTTGTCTTTAGTTTTTTAATAATTTAAATTTTGTGAAACGATACTATTTTGTGTGTATTTGTTACATTGGTTTAACCAATATTGAAAAAAATGTAATGAAGAAAGTTTTCTATCTCAACCCGTAATACGCCATTCTTAAAAATAATGTGCCGAACGTGGAGTAGCCTGAGCCGACCACATTGAATTCTCATTATAGAAACCTATTTTAGAAACCAAAAAACACTGTTTTTATAGTTAAAGATTTCGACTATAATTGTTTGATAGAATTTCAATATACAATTTGAAAATTATTTCTACGTTTTTATAATAAACACTACAACCACCATGAAACGTGCGATGTCTAAAATATTACAATTTCAATATACATTTTTAGCATGTCTGCTTTATATTATATTTGGATAACAAGGACTCATTATGAAGCATTTAATGATTACTCAGTCGCTCAACCATTCTCTTCAAAGATGATAAGGGTATGATGAAAAGAATAGAGCTAAGAACAATTATTAATTGCAAAATCGCTTGCCTTGCGACTCATTTTCAAGATCGTATATAAGGGTTGAAAATTCGCGTAAATTATTGCATTTGAATATACTTATAAAAATAGATTTATGATAGCTTATTCGACGACTGCATATCCAAGGAAGAAAAAAATATTAGAGCCGACAACTAGAGCCCATGTTTTTCCCATTAATATTTTGTTTACAGGTTTGTTTTGTTTGGCAATTATCAAAATATGTAAGATATCCTAAAGGTTCACCCAAGCACCGCATTGCGAAATAAGATGATTTCCAAAATATGGCATCGTGCCATTTAAGAAATTAGCGTACATATTTTAAACAATATCAAAATGTGACAAAACATTGGCGAAATTTTCATCTAGAATGAGATTATCATCTAGAATGAGATTATAAAAGTTAAATTATATTTTTCACTTTTTGTTTTCAGAACAGTTAAAGAAATTTTTTCGATATCGCATTCCCATAACGTTTTTTTATCTGGGTATTTCTAAGTATCTGAACAATAAAAATTACAATATAGCATTTGAGCCCGTTGTCTTTTATTCCAAATTTATGATTTTTTAACGTTTTGTATATTTTACAATCACAAAATGGCATGAAACAGCCAGTAGATCAAAAAATACAAAACAGCACCCAAATTTTTTCGATTTTATTGCCTGGCAAACGTACTACACGTGACAAATCTAAAACAATAATCAATCACATTAAATATGGTCAAGAACTAAGAAATATATATTATGAAGATGACTAAAATCTGTTCTGACTCAGCACCAACGTTTGTTAGCTACAAACTGATCCTTATTTATATTGTAGTGGGGATAGAAAACAATTTTTTTCAATATAGAATCACCGGAAAGGAGTGGATTATTTTTTCCCATAATCATGTAGGCATACTATAATAACATTGGTATAAAAGAAATAATGTGTTTTTTTTGTTAAAATGCATGAAACTGCGTAGCTGGTAATTTTATTTTTTGTATTTAGAGTATAAGTTTTTCCAGTAATTATCATTTACAAAGCTTCTTTGTTAATCAAAGCAGGTTTTGGTCGTTTATAATTGAATTGTGGAAACAGCGAAGCAATATTGAAAAACTTTTTGCTGAATAATTACATTTACTTTCCTTTTTACAGCGTAAAAATACTTTTAATAAAAAATATTTGTTCAATAACGAGCCATAGTTGTAGACATTGTTCAAATGATTAAAGTAAAATACCTACCCAAAATGTTCTTGTCGTCTAGGTTCTTGATTGCTTAAAATTTAAGGGGAATATATATACAATTCGTAATCAGACTTTTACGAAAATACACCCTCAATTGTATAAATTTTAAGAGATTTTTTGAGATGAGAAATTTAGTCGAAGTGGTCATTTAAATAGGTACTTTTACTTGATTTAATTACTTCATATTCAAACATATTGTTTTATGCACACTTGTACCTGTATATATATGGCACTGGGTGCATTTTTTTTCTTTTATAATAAAACACAATACATTAAATTACAGCTGATGCTAAGTTCCTTTTTACAAATCGATATAATAAATAAATACGAACACAGTTGCATATCGCAGAACCTACACAAATTCAACAACTGAATATGCCCAATTCTCTAGCCAATGCATTCTTTGATCAGACATTGTTCTTGCAACTGGCGTCTTATATGACAGGCGTGATGATTATTATTTCGTAAGTTTTTTTCACTGTAGGACTCTAAAACCTTGGTTTTGAATATGGTTTCTATAACAGTTATTCAAAAATATTTCGATAAATCAGCTATATAAAGAAACTCTGTTGCTTTGCAGCAAGCTACGGTGTAAAGTGTGACAATAAATAATGGAAAATTTTCCAAGCGGAGGGGAAAGATCCATTCGCTTTCCGTATACTATAGCCGCAAGTTTATCTCATACATTATAATTGGCACTCGTTGCCTCCAGGCATATGTGTCCGGGAACAATTTAAAATTTGTAAGTCCCGAAGCATAGGCTGGCATTTTCTTTGTCTGGAAAATAACAATCGGAAATTGCCTGTCCCGTAAACGAGAGGTAGACGCTTTCGGGTTTTAAACTCACTCAGCTGCACGTTCAAACATTCGAACCGACGAATGGGCACTTTCATACATTGATTGTTAATCGATTTACATGTTTGTATTTCAAATAATCCGTGTGCGCGACGTTTAATTCCTTCATACCCACATTCTATCTGAGCCCAAAAATGGAGTTTAGATCGAGCGTTTATAGAAGCACTTCACAACCTTATTTAGTACCTACTAGAATACTAATACCATTCTAATCTCCATTATTAACGACATCTTTAGCATCTGATCTGAAGAGAGGCTTACATAATAAATTTGTTTAAAATTGCATATAGTGAGATGAAATAAAGATATAAATTAGATATGACTAATAGAACGAAATAATATTGATTCATCTACGTCAATTCATGCATGGACGACTCTCAACCCAGATAATCCTCAACAAAAAGAGTTTACTTCATTTCAATTAAGTTATTAAAATATAGTAATCTTATAAATAATTACCCAATTCGTACAAAAAGGTAATACTATAGTACTTCAATTAACAAGAATAGTACGCAATTTAAACTATAAAGGATAAATTATTTTCATTATACGTAGAATGTATATACATAAATATAATTAGTTTAGTTCATAAAGCGAAGTTACACTGCGCGGAGCTTATCCGTTCTTAAAGCGTTAATAATACGCGGACGCCTTTTCTGACGCGAGCTTTCGTTAGCCGAAACCTCCCGCCGTTGTCCGGTAAGCCTCAGCTCGCAGTAAATAACGGTAGAAGTAACGGATAACGACTGTTTACGACTATTACGAAATAAGCGGACAGCATGGCACTTGAAACGCGTGCGGTGGTTTGTTTTCCATTTTCGAGCGAGCACATTTTATTTCCGCACTTAAAATCATCGCTTATTTTGGGGAGCCGGCACTGGTACCTATGAAAATACATAAACCTATTAAAAATGGCTAGTCCATTCCACGAAAACTATGCCCATACTTTGTTTTAAAACATATACGCTCGAAACGAGCAGCATGTGGACTTACAAAGCATCTCAACAGATCTCGCCGAAAAGTTAAAGTAGGGTAAGGAAAAGACTATTAGTAATGTTATCACTCTCCCTGTCCCAAATCATGATCTGATAAGAGCTGAAGTTAAAATAAAATGAGATTAAAATCTATTTAATTAATAATTCATTTACATATATAATTACAATTAATTGCAGGATTTGAACCTGTGTCACGTGCCTCACAACCGAGTGGAAAAAAATCTTGAATGGTAAATTTTAAATGTCACAATTTTCCAACATTTTTTAATAATAAACGCGGTAGAGTATCTAGCAGTTTTCGAAGAAGAACTTCTGTCGAGATTGACTCCATTAAGAGTAACGGACATGATGTACATTAAAAAAAAATCAATAGTATTTTCTACTAGACTACGAATCCATTGATGTATGTACATTGAATCTTCGTAAAATTGGCATATTATATTAAATAACACTCGGAAATTTACTGCTTCAAAATAAGACATATCATTTAAAATAATTGATATTCATTAGCAGTATTGCTTGCGCAACGATCGCCGTCGCTAAATGGGCTATTAGTAAGTTAGTAATTTGATTGTTTGATTCTCTGTAGAATACTTAATATAGAAGTTATAATTTAATATTTTCCGCACACTGTTGAACCTTGCACTCCAAGCAATCGTTGTGACATAAATGCGATTTCCTTCATACAGTTCGGAACATGGTTTGAATAAATTTCGCACATCGTGAACTGCCTTTTCACAGAGGCAGTGGGCAGACAAATCCATGTAGAGTTCATTTTTCATACAACAATTCCAAATGATAATCGAATATTTTCTACCCGATATCTAGTCTCAATATTTAGCATATGGGCACTTTAAAGAGTACCTTGACAGATATTGTTCAACGGCAATCGGTTGTAACTTTGTTATCTGTTTGGCTTTAAGCCCCGGGTAGTGGATTGTGTCAAGTTTTAACAGGGAGTAAACTAGGCTTTCCAATCCCGGACCAAAATTATTTTCCCGGGATTCCGGGACTAGTCCTAGAATTTGGGATATTTTTTTAAATATAAACCATGCTAATTTAGCGTTCAAAATAAATTATAATATACATATATGAATACCATTACTTTTTTATGAATATTATATTTCGGTTATTTATCACTTATTGAAGATCGAAAATATTTTATTGAAATCGAATGCGATCTGATAAGCGATTGAAATCAAAATTATTAAGATATACACCTACATTGCATCGAAGAGGAGCATTTTTTTTTTTACTTTCACGTTGTTATTGCGCTTAAATGGGGGGTATTTTTCAAGAAAAAATCATTACCATAAGATGCCACGCGCAAGAACACAAAGTAATTACGATTTTTTTACTAAAACTTGTTTGCCATTGATAATAAATCAATCCCGAAATTTTCGCGATCACGTTTTCTAGTCCCGGGGCTCACCAGGTATTGAAAATTTTCGGAATCCCGGAATTGGAGATCGTACTCGTGACTGTATCGGTTATTTTAATTATTAAAATTAAATAGCTTAAGTAACGTATGCAGAAAGACTGGGCTTTCAGTCAATCTGTATCGTCAAATATTATTCCGAAGGACAAAAAAAAATGTTTTTTTGATTTTTGTTATAAATTTATTACAGTCTGATTATACCTGATTGATCACTACCTTATTTTTTCAGAGGTTGTAATGAAATAAAAAGGACGGCTTAGACGACTAGTTGTTGGAGATTTGGGCTAGATAATTAATGAACACGGCATATACAAATCGAAGAAACCGGCTCTAATCCAATAAATATAATGTGGAATAAGTACTAAAAATGTGTTATTATTTTTATTATAATGCCATTCCACCAAGTATTGAGAGTGAAAACCTTAAAAGTGATCATGTAAAATTTATTAAATTTACATTTTGTACATTTAAAATATTTGAGTTGATTAAAGTCACATTTCGTTAAGATTGTCGCGTAAGAATAAATATGTTTTAAAATAAATTGGGTAAAAAACCGCCAATTCATTTATCTGTTTCCAAAGATGTGAGACCATCTTCTGACTGTACGTTTATCTTACATCAGGTATCGATATGTATATTTTGTCATTTGTAGATATTAGTTTTGGATTCTAGTCAATATTGGCTCAAATATAATATGAGAAAATTCCACAGCTAGGATCCACGCCAAATGCCACTACCAAGATAGCAAATGCTCTATTTATAAATACCATATTTCAATTACTTTATGCTATGTATATATTATTAATAATTTTCTCTCTTAACTCAGCAAATGTTATATTATCGAGCGAATCAATATTAACCACCAGCTAACTTAAAACCGCAATCCACACACTGATTGGAGATGCGGTTTTTCGATAGAAAACTTTCAACTATGTGGCTAGTAAACTATGGTACGAACCTATGCCAGCTGATGGCTCACCCACCTTACAAATAATCTAAGTTGAACAAATGAACAAGGAGAGCTCGTTACTGTATTGGGAAGGGAGTATAAACCGTACGTACTATTTTGCGGAATTCTAGCTTAGTTCTAAGTACAACATCAATTTTTTCATATATGTATATTCAAAAATAATTTATTTTTTAAAATCAGGACCCATAAGAAAATACATCAACACAGAGCTATTTATAAAAAAAACTAAGCAAGACTAATAAGGGTCTAATCAACTCACAAGTCTCGGTAAGTATTAAATTTATTATTTGAGACCATGGCCATGGGTGTATGTGATAGCTTAACTCCCAGAGTAAATCTCAATCAACATTATATATTATATTCTCGGGTATGTGGTGCCGTGGTCAATGTCATTGTCTTGTGCCCGGTTTTGAATCCTAGTACGAACAGTTTCATATTTCAATCAAATCATTAATTTCTGTTCAAATAGATGGGTGTTTTTGTTGTCTTCAAAGTCCTTCCCACCCATCCGTTCCTATAAGTGGGGAGTAGCAAGAGCGACTAGCTGGCCACTAGTCCTGTCCTAGTCTTATCATTTCTCTACCTTGTAGCATCGAACTAAATACAGGTTGTGGAGCTGGGTAACAAGCAATTGTTGTCAAAAAAATATATAAGATACCTCCATTAGGAGGCCATATGATTAACATTGTGTGCAGGCATCGATAAAAAAACGTTGTTACAAGGTATGATTTCAAATATTTTTAATGTATTTACCTTATAGCTTATACGAAAAAGAAGGTGATAGTAATAATGAATAAATTAAACAAAAGTAAATGCTATCGTTCTGCTTAAGCTCCTTTTTATAAAACAAATATGCGCTCACATTTTTAGCTTTTAAAAAAAAGTTAAGTAACATCCCGTATCTTAAGCTGAACCAACGTGGCTTAGAGATATTATTTAATGCTGAAAAATGTGTAACCATGAATATATTGCAGTTTTAAGCACCAACATTATCTTCAATAAGCTTTTATTTAAGTATCCATAATTTTAAATAACTTCATCACACTTTGCTTTAGTTTTATGTAAAAGTATATTGAGAATAATAGGTCATAACTGTTATTGCATATGAAAAGAGATTATGTATATCAGGAAGATGATAATGATATTGGAAAAAAAAATGTAAGTTTAAATAATATTTTCATTGGCATTTAATATGGAATCATCAGGTCAGACATGATTCTAATACAAATTGTCTACGGTATATTTTTTGGGTATGAACTCCACTGATATATTAAAACTAGTATTTAATGTTGTTGATACTCGCAGTTGTAAGTCAATCTTTTCGATTCAGAAGTTTATTTTAAGCATTTAAGTTTTCAAATATTAAAATTAATAATACAATGAAATCCAAGTATGATTTTTTTGAAATATTTTAATCTCAGATAGATTTTCATAAATAGTTTCTGACTGCTTTGTTATTTAATATTTCTTTAATTTGGACAAATCTAATGTTATCATATCCGAACTGGTTTATTTCGAGCAGGGCAAGAATTTGGTTAGCATTCCCTGTTAGATAGTTTGGAATATTTCAATACCATTGATTTACAAATAGTGTGAAAGCAGGTATGAAGGTACTTGTACACATAATTATAAAACTCATTAAAATATTAACCTATATAATAAATATTATGATAATAAATAAAATTGAAGCTTATATTTAAGGATTGTATATTCAAATTGAATTGATTTTATTTTGTACTTTTCCATGAGTTTTGTCAATAACGACCCGGGTTTTGCCTTTCGGCATCTTCAGGCATTTCAAGTGCACGGATGTACTTGAACTGACTTCGGGTCGTTAGCGACAAAACTCACAGAAAATTACAAAATTCAAACAATTCAAAATTGATAATGAAATTCCATCAAGCACTCTTAGTCGAAATCCTTGTTTGTATTGAGAAGACCTTGATTCGGATCCCTCGTAAATCGAGAAGGAGCCTCCTATCCGACACTCAGGAAGAGGAATTTTGGGAACGGAGTAGGAGAAACATGGTGCTCTTATAAACAAAAGACTATCTCAAAGCGTAATTTGGGCGCGGTTAGCACCCATTATTTAATTGTTACGAGTTTTCACAGACTTTACACACGGATTTAACACAGATAGATTTACAATACACGTTACGTTCTACAATACATAATACACGACTATTATAATTGCGAAGGCGATATCAGAAATTTACTAGACTTTATCCTTAGGGAGAGGATTAGGAGCTTGCAAGCTACTTTCAGGACATACAGTTGGAAGAAGCCCCTCAACCACGACTGTAAGACTTATCTGGCAAGCACGTGCATTCTCAATGCATTCCAATCTCTCACTGCCAACTGTATGAAAAAAAAACGGTTCCTTTAGGTACCAAAACCGTAACAAAAAGACCGTTAAACGTCCGCGCGATAAGCCATTATTTATGGCCCATCGAACTTTGCATGAAGTACCATGCACTCTCATGCACTCAGGGCGTGAAAGAGTCAAGAGACATTTAGAGCGAGACGTCCGCATAAATGTCTATATTACAAATTTGAAATTAATCTATATTGAATCGCAATAGATTTCAATATAGAGTATTATTAGAATGAATTTATTTCCTGATATCGACTTAAACTCATAGACTGCGGTGAAAAATAGATCGTTCGAGAGAGTTGTGATGACCTATCATATAAGGCGGTGTCAGTATATTCCTTTTGTTTTATATTTAATTGTAACGAATATATCAGATCATTTACCAGTGTGCAGCATGCGAACTTATTTTATATTTACGGACTATAAATAAAAAAAAAATATTTTCTAGATGAATGTTTATAATTCAGTTTTATTGTGATGGTGCCAAAAAATAGGGTAAAACAATGAATATAAGCTATTGATTGAGTTGAAATTTACTTTGTGGAACTACATTATGGTAAGCTAGTTGATCGCTCTCTCTGAGCTTCTTGTTTATGAATGGAATATTAGTTGATTTCGAGGAATGTGCATATCACTGAGATCTATACCAGTGCTCCGCAACCTTTTTTCTTCCACGGCACACTTGGGGCTTTCCCAAAGTTTCGCGGCACACCGCTAGTCACTATTTATAAAAACGTGTTTTTCATAACACGCAATAATTAAACAAAATATGCATACACTTAAACTGTGTAAAAAAGATAAGGTGCCCATAAAAACATGTTAGATTAGTTCCATTACTGAAAATCGAAATACGAAATTCCCGAACTCAATAATAAATCGAATTTATTTTTTATTCATACATAACAATATGTAATACAACTATGAAATTTTCATAGCTTTCGATGCAAATAAAAATATATATTCATTCAGTTTCGCTATTTGATAAGAAACGTGCCTGTTAATGGCTATTTTTTTGGCAAAAAAACATTTTCATCGCTAGAAATATTTAATGGAGAGTAATCTTCGGGAGTATCTTGGAAAATATTAGCATCTGGTGTTTTTTTGTTTCACTGATTTTGAATATGAAGTCGGTTATCATTTGCTGTGATTTTATTTTTGTAAGCTCCTTGTATAATTCTTGATAACGTGACTTCATCATTTTTAATTATTTTATCACGTTCGATATTGTCATCAATTAATAGAAAATAATATATGAGAATACGAGAATTACGCAATTTGTTTATTGATATGTACATTGATATAATATGTACATATTTAAAAAAAAATGTTTGTTTGAAAGCCGTTTTGAAGCAAAACCATCAATGTCAAAAAATATGAAAAGTAATCGGTACTTTTTTTTAAATCATCTAATTTCGAAACCGTGTGAAAAGTGGATTGGGGGACACATATTCACTTTTTTTCGGCTTTTATAAAGCTGTGTGAATTTTATACCAGCACATAAAAAATATACAGTTTTGAGATCTACAAAATTAATAGTTTTATTTATAAAATAAAATACAACTTTTATTGTATTGCATTTACTTTTTTAATCAATATTACACATACTTACAAGATAACTAAAGGCACTTTGTGTTCGTAATTAATAGGAGCTGAGAAAATCTTTTTCACACAAATATGCTGTCATTGATGGAAGCAGAACTTCAAAAGCCCTGTCGAAAATTTGAGGGTATTTTTTTAAGACTGACATCTATAAATCAACCAATGAGTTGAGATTTAGCATTTCGAAGAGATAAAGTTCCTGTTGATTTTTCAGCATCGGCCACAAAAGGATGTTGAGTCCATTTGTATTGCTCCGTATTTATATTCATAACATTTTGTCGGATGACATATGGTCAAAACATGTTTGACAGCTTCGTCTAACAATGGTACTCTTGATTGAATTGGCATTTACTTGTTTTAAATCTGTAATAACACGTTTTTCAATTTTTTAGCTACACAAAGCTCAAGTATAGATTGCAAAAATCTTCTACAGGTAGTCCTCGGCTTACGACTGAAAAAATAGCATTTAAACAAAAAAGTTGTATCTTCGAATTTGAGACATTTAATACTTTCGATGGATTCTGCGGTTACTTTGTGGAAGTTCATTTTTATATAAAATTTAAAATAACATGATTACAACATTTTATATTGAGACATTTATTTTTACTAATAAGGCATACTTATTTAATTTCTTCAGTGAATAATCAATAAATCATGCCCATAATAACTGGTAAACGGAGTAGATGTGATAAAAAAGGAAAATTAAAAACGTTAAATAATTTAACAATATTGGAGTGGTAAAATAGTGAAGGACATATGTAGCTCGCGATATACAAAAACGAACGAAACCCCCTTTGCCTTGAAATCATAAAGGCAAAAGCGCGAAACTTTTTTGAAAACCAGACACGAAAGGAAAATGAAGTCTTCAAGACAATTTGGTATGAAATTCGACTAAAACGTTCAAGAAAGTATCTTGGTCGAAAGTCGAAGACTACATGTATGCTGTTTTAATAAGTGTTTCCTCGATAGTATGTGGTGTTTTCTGATGTGCAAATAATTGTGGAACTTGATAATTAGCTAACACTCAATAAAAAACTATGACTGAAAAAGACAATTTTGCTTCAATTTTGATTTTTACTTATAAGCCTGATAAAATATAATTTGTCCTTTTTTTGCGTAACTGGGACGGCTTGAATTTAAGTGCCGCATGAAGCAGTTTACTAAGTTGCCATTGTTTAATTTATCTGTTCTTTGAAAATGATGCATTCTGGGATTGGATTAGTTTCTTCACCACACCACGAAAATATATATATATCGAATATAGTTGTCCTTATGCTTGCTGCTACGATTTTTTTTAACAGCTCTTCTCCAAATGTTCTCCATTATTTTTTGGTGAAGTCAAACAAATTAAAAATAAAACTTGTCTATATTTGAAAGAATATAAATATGTAAATATAATAAAAAAAAATAACATTTTTTTTGAACTTATTCCACGTTAGATTTATTAAGTCATTTCACTAATCGAGAGAATTATCAAGAATAAGTACGAAGAATGTGTTATTATCAAGGCTGTGGAGTCGGAGTCGTCGCGACGTTTTGGCCGCAGTCGTACTACGGAAATTTTTTCAAAATTTTGAACTTTTTATTTGTGTATTTAATGTGTAAAATTTGGCGATTGACCGGATTGGTTGGTTGATGATTTAATTGAATATACATAAATAAAAATGTTGCGAAAAAAGCGTGACGAAATTAAGCTTTTTTTAGTCGGAGTCGTGTTTTTTGGTCAATTTAGGAGTCGAATTCCGAGTCATATCTTATTAAAAGTGAATATATATAAATTTTAAAAAAATTAACGTTAACTCTGCAAACTTTATCAACACATTCGGTAGCAAGGGTGAACCGGTGACCGAGTGATTCAAAATCGACAGATCGGACCATAATGATACTTTCTGTATTGTTTACTTAATTTTCACTCCCATATTTCGTTTTCACCTGGAGACTGGTACATTTGTCGGTAGGAAGTGGATTCGCACACCAGAACTGCGGTAGTTTTTTTTTTTAACCATTTTACGATTCAGTAATAGTTATTCTTGGGTGGCGATCAAAATGTCAAAAAAAATATTGTGGAAAAGCTTGTTCTTATAAATACACATTTTATATGGTAGATTATGTATAATATTTATATACGTATGCCATATTATTCCAATGAGGAAATAATTATTTCGGCTTCCCTGCGATTGCGTCTTAAGAAAATATTTTATATTGTGATCGAATTATTTGGTTTTTTTTCTTCCCTGGGGGAATTGAGCTGAGGCACACCTAGCATAGCCTCACGGTATATCGGTTGTAGAGCACTGTCCTAAAGTCTATCTATTTCCAGTATTTTTATAATTTATGATTTTAGCCGCTTCATCCGCATTAAGGTGTCAGATAGCAAAAATAATTATTTCTGCTGCCGTGTGATTGCTTCTCGAAAAATATGTTGTATTGTGGACAAATTTATTTGATTTTTTCTACTGTTATGAAAAAGTGCTTCGCGGCACACCTGGCGGCGTCTCGCGGCACACCAGTGTGCCGCGGCACACCGGTTGCGGAGCACTGATCTACACCATTGAATACAGGTCTGTACATCAAACAAAATGCAAAAATAATACTTTTTTATTGAAATAAATCATAATTTTTTTTAATAATATGTACTTTTTAATAATAATATTCTTTAATTTTTTAGCTATATAAACGATTTTTAAAAACAGATTTATTAAAAACGTCTAATACCGTTGCTCATCGTTATATGCCAAGACATACCAAGATAAAATTAACGACTTTTTATCGTATATATTGATATAAATATTTCGTTGTTATACTTATATCAATATAATATATCCTTCTTCTTTAAAATGAGATTCGTTCGTTAAAAAAAGTAAGTTCAAATCTACCGTGCCAATACAGAATCAACGGGCATGGCGTAATACCGCTAATCCAGGCATAACTTTGATTGTGAAAACCGTTTCGGGGATATGTTTTCCCCTTTTCAAATTTGAAGTGGAGAATATAATACCTAAAGGACAGAAAAATAATTAAACCAATCTTGATGTAAATTTATCTGTCAAATGGCAGATATAGTATAAAGGGATCATTTATACACACAAAGTCATGACGCTTGGCAATGTTAGTGTATGGTGTAAGGCTGTTATGTTGGTGGTGAGAAAGTGTTGGTAGACAGTGCAGACAGATGATACAGTGAGAGTTCGAAATTCGAAAAATTTCATAATAGCATGTTCAAAATATATTAGAAAATAAATATGAACTGCACCGACCACAAATTGAAACGTCAACGATAATTATTCATCCATTTCGATAAGATAATACTTCCATTATACAAAAAAATACACAATTTTATTTTTATCAATAATTTATTCTAGGTTTTATTATTGTCATCATCTATGCAAAGAATAATATGCATAGAAAAGAAGAATCGATTATTTAAATAATGAGCATCGTTAATTTACAATTCAATGTATTAACAAGTTTGCTTTATCGGCTACAAACAAATTTAACGACTTTGTTTAGTTTGCTACTTTTTACTTTCTGTGTGGGAAAAAATGCAGGAGATAATACAGAATGCTGGTGTTATATTTTTTTATCAATCTAATAAATCTTAGAAAATCGTATAACATTCCCATCGATTATGTGTTGTATTGATCATTTTATTGTTACCGAAATTCGAAAATTTTGATCAAAAACTCACCAGGAATTTTTGAAAATAGCCACTATTCAGTCATGAACTATATCCCGATTATCATATAGCACATACCTACCCATCGTCCTGCCTCTGCCGAGCTTAGTGTGTCGACTTCGAGAACCGAGTTTAGGGTTGCTAGATTGGGGTTTCCCCATTACAGAATTTCTGAAAACTCTCAGGGCTTCTTCTAAGTCTTGAACCTTCAATGTACAAGTACGGTAAATAATCTATTCGCTTGCGCATACGAAACTCATACATTTAAGAATGAATAATTATTGCATTTCTACCAAGAATATTTTAAAAATTTCCATCATTAAAAATCGTTAAGTGCGTTTCAAATATCTGACAACAAGTTTTTAATGTAAATTTTAAACATATTTCTATGACTATTCAGCACAACTAAAACACTAAAAGAAAATACTTTTTCATCGTAATACATTGAATATTCAAATGAAGTCGATTTATATGACACAGCATTTTTGTTATGATTATTTCCGATCGAAAAAAAATGTTACATAATAAAATTATAATCGAACAAGAGCAATGAAATATGCTTTACCGGAAAAATACAAGAATAATTACTAACTTTCACTTTCCTGTTATGTTTTCATATGATGAGAAGCATTGAAATAATATAGCCACGAAATTAGTGAGCTTATAAAAAATAAATCCATATTAATATAAAAACATATCTGCATATGAATCATTCAAATGGTAGCATATAAATTAAATTAATGTTACAATTACATACAAAGGGTAATTTCTATTTCAGCCCAAAGTGCTACCTCAGTTCACTCTAAAATTTACTTAGTTTAATCTTATATATAAAACCGAAACGGCGTATGTATGTCTGTGGGTATGTAATTCTTTGGGAATGATATAACATTAAATAATTATTGGTCGCTTAGTCCGAGCGGAGCCGGGTAACAATACTAGAAATACCGAAACGGCGTATGTATGTATGCTGTGGGTCTGTAATTCTTTGGGAATGATATAACATTAAATAATTATTGGTCGCTTAGTCCGAGCGTAGCCGGGTAACAATACTATAAAATATATATTCTTTGACTTCAAATAGACAATGTAACGATTTGATATCATAAAATAAATATATTCCGTTTTGTTGTCTGTGTTATGCTACTGTTGCTGTTCTTAAGATATGGATAGTTATAACCAACGGTAAAAGTTTGTTGTGTTACAATTTATTTAATGTATCGTCGAATCAATCTAGTCATAGCATAATAGTTAACAAAGACAGTATTTTAGTGACTTGAAACTGTTTCTTAACGTTAATAATAATATGTATCCGCTGAATTCTGCCAGCCCTGTTACTCGGAGCATTAGCAGTCGCGACTCGCGGGCCAGTACGGTTGTAAGCTACGAGCCTCCGAGAGGAAAACACGTTGCTACAGCTCGGCCTCCGAGCTAAAACTCCCAGAGATCGCGAAAAAAAATATATATCGAAGTCTCAAAGCCCGCGAAAACATTGTGCTCTACCCGCTATTTATCGATGTTAGTCTACAGACGATATCAAACAAACAGTTAATCTATAGTATCTTTGGAAAATCTGTTTCATTTAATATATTGCGAAATTAATACAAGTGAAAAGTCAGTCGCCTGAAACTGTGCGGATTTTCCTTTGTAGTGCGAAAAACAACAAGAAAATTTGTCGTCTTGTTAACTGTTTCCTGTGTTTAATTTGTTTTACTGTGAAATATCTATTTAGTGAGTGGCTCATTCAATTTAAATTCATACAAAAAAAAAACACTCATTCATTGATATTGACACTAAAATCATAGTTTCCATCATAATGTTGATATATGTGAACAAAATTTGAATAAGTCTAGAAAAAAGCCCTGTGAAAATTTCCTTTGTATTCTACTATAAGACAATAATAGTTTGAACAGAATCTAATAATGATATAAATTTTCGAAATACAAAGAAATAATTTTAAAAATAAATATTTTAAATTAAATATATAATAAGAAAATGGTTTTGCATAAAAAATACATATGAATAAGTGAGAATGATTTCATTGCTAATATATATTTTTTTATCATTGTTTAGTTAAGAATGTTGGCGGGTAATAATCGATAAGAATTTAACCAGTGGATAGTATTATATATTTCGTAATATTATAATTCTTACGTGTTGTGTTATTTGTGCTAAAATAAGTTAATGTGTAAGTGTTTTTTTTTTGTTATCGAGAGATTTTCAAGCACTGGTCGTTTGTCTATTGAAGAAATGGAACAAAGTAAATAAAACTCAATATAAATTATTAGAATAATGTTATTATTATATTTTTTGAGACGATATTATTATGAAATAATTGATTTCAAGTTTGCATGTTTTATCCAGATCTTTTATATTTCCACAGCAGATAAGATAATGATTTTATTTTGCACCGACCGAAAAAACTGTGATCTTATCTTGTATCTTGATTAAGCATTCATAATATATATTTTTTTCAATAATATGATTAAACAAAGATTGTTATCAAACATTATACAAGTGTCAAATACTACACGTATTGATTTATCTTATCATTTTTTTAATTTTTATTAATTACATTAAAAAAATGTTTTTTCCAACGAATTCCATTTTCATGTTTGGCTTACAGCAGTACGTTAAATTAATTATTCTTGAAAAACGTAGTGATGAGGAAATGTTAATGATACAAAGTTGACTGATATTTCCTGATATCAGTTAAATAAGTATTATAAAAATAAAAACATTATAATAAATATAAATAAAGATTGTATTTGATTAAAATTTATGATTTTGTTGAAATCTAGGACTATATTTAATTTTAATTTTATCCTCCAGGATATTCAATATGCAAAATATTAAAATGTTTACGGAAGGTTTTAAAATATGTGAATATTCGTTTTTATGCTTTACATTTTAGCGGAGGTCTATTCCTGCGGCTTCTTGGTAAGAAACCTTACAAAGACTTAGTAAACTGTGAATGGCATTAGAAATGCCGATCAATCGAGTTTATATTAAATATTTTTAGACATATTATCGTATATCATGAAGTGACATTTGAGCGATAATGGTTAAACGGTCGCATTAGTTTTATTTAGATATCAAGCAAATGCGTTGTCAATTTTAAGTTGTTCTAAGCTTTTTTGATTTACATGCAATTAAGATGTTACATTCAAGTTTTAATTGCATTGCATGTATTTATGCTTAATAAGGGGATTTTTTTTTCGGCTCAAAATGTATTGAAGATAATTTTCAATCCCTTAAAAAGAAATGTGCCATGACTAATATCTGAAACATATTTTTGTAGAATTTATTAACGGTATAATTTAAGTGACATATATTAAATATAGTTTGTTAAATTAAGTCAGGTTATTTTTTTTCACAATCCAGTATTTTTTGTTATTTATTCTAGTATAGTTGTAAAATGAATGCGCATTGGCGTCAGCTGTAATGTCATGTATATAACATTTCATTTTTACAATAAACTATTTCACAATGTGTGTATTTCTACAATCGTTTGGACAAGTAAGATAATTCAATATTTTGCTTTTGATTCCCGATATTATTTAATCTTTGAATTAGCTTTGATTTAATGCGACATCCCGTTAGCACAATTCGCAACTGGGTCATCCGTTACAACGTTTTCCGAGATTAGCAAATGGAAAAATACAAAGATAAAACTTTCGACAATAATTTTTAAGCCCGACCCTATCCGCGACGCGACCGAGGCGTCATAACAAAAACACGAGAGAATAATTATCCCCCCCCCCCCACATCTATAAAAAACTACACGAATACACTAATAATTGACTTCCAGTTAGTCAAAACAACTAACAACAACTACTGCAAGTTTCGTTAAGTTTATCCCTGTATTCTTTCTTAAAAGCTTTAATATATTATGCACCACTAATGACCGCTTTAATGGTGTGACTCGATTATTGGTCAACTGAATGAATATTCACAAAAATCATCATTAATATTAAATATAAAAAGTAGCAAAGAATTAAGTTCAACAGGAATTATGTTGTAAAGTTGAAAGCCTTTTCAGCAATACTATTTTTAAATATTCGTGAACATAATTATTTTGATATCAATAGTTGTCGCCTTGCCTTCTTTTTATTTTGTTGTTTTTTTCACTAATTAACTGCTACTTAAAAGTTCGTGTTTCCATTACTAAAAAAAACATAAAATTACCAATACAAAATATATATTATTTCGAAATAAAATCGGCCAACTACAAAAACATATAAAATGTGGAGTTTCACCAAAATAATTTCAATCAAAACTAGGTTTTTCAGTAAAATATGGACGGGTTTTATGAAGCTTGGTAATTTTTAAATGATAATGGTCATATTTTTGTGTAATGATTACTCAGCAAATGATATAAATGTAAAAGTCAATCAAAAAACACTGAGAGTAAGTTATAATCCATTGTATTTTTGCGAAACAATATTATAAACCATATTATTATGTCGTGGAATATATTCTATTGATGGTGTTTTAATGTTATTTGATACATATTACATTATGCATGATTTGCATACATCTTGAAAAACGGTACAAAAAAAATTAAGCTGAATCAGCAAAAGAAAAATTACAATAACACAAAATAAACAACAAAGCTTCCAAAAGATTTGCCGCAAGAGATCTTTGCGAAGAGTTAAAGTTTTCTCAGCTCTAAAGCTCAGTTTTTTTAGTTTAGTTTTTACCGTGGTACAGGAATTATGTTTTTGCGACACGGCGATGCATACCTGTTAATAATCTGTTTGATAGCAAAATCAATATTTCAAAAAGGTTACTTTCAAACAATCTCCTGACAAAAAATTGCTCGGCATACGTCATAATATAGATGCCAATGAAACAATCAATTAATTGCCATTTTCAATAACACTGCAACAATACAAAATGTTTAAGGTATTAACAAATTATTCCAGTATATCACAAAAAAATATATGATTGTAGAAATAAGTTTCTTTGGTAATAATAGCTGTGGTAGTTATTTATTAGGGAGCTCCGTTTTATTTAAAATTTTTAGTTTTCCGTCACGTGAAAAAAGTTTGGGAAGCGTTGCCCTACGCGAATAACAATATAATTGTGAAATATTCTTCAATCCCACTCAAATATATCTAAATATGTAAGAATCGTTATATGAAACCTCGAAGACTTTTGGGCCATTAGAGACCGGTAATAAAATCTTGATTCCTGTCAATTTACATTAGCTGTTATACATCACCCGATCTATAAAAGTCACCTCGATCCGTTATGAAATAGTTTTCAAAGAAGTATACCTAATATATTTATTTTTTATCGGACCATTTCATCTATGCATATGTACATACCTAACACTTTTTTCTCTGTTTATATGGCCAATATGACCGGTAACACTCGCGAATTTCTAAATGTTTTGCTTACATAATGAAATCTTAGCATTAGTACCATTCATTTAATTTCTTATCTATAAACCGCATGAATCTGGTTAGCCACTTTACTTAGTGAATCTTTTATTTGATTTGCTAAGCCATCGTTATTTTTTTTAATTCATCCTTCAAGCATCGTTGTAAAATAAAATAGTTTTTTTTTATTTTGATGTTGTTTTTTTCGCGTATGAAAAAATTTGTCCTCTAATCTAATTATATTGTAAATACATATTTATGTCAAACTTATTGATAAATTTAACGCATTTCTGTGTTTGTCACTAACTCGTTTTGGCATTTGATATCCATCGATAGCAAGGATAACTTAAAGTTATGTTAACGATTTGGCATGACATTAAAAAGCCATCATATTCTCTTCATAAGTGGAAATATAATGTGTTAGATATAGGTGATTTCATATTTAAAAAAAACTGCTAAAGACATTTCTAATAAAACGAAAAAAATACCACAAATAAAATTATCAGATTCGTCTCAAATTTAATAATAAAATTTTGTACTGGCCGTTGCCGAGACTTCATTTTAGAACCATCTGATCGCTAGGGTTAAGCTTATACCGCTAAACCGCTGAGTGCGACATTTATATATTTTAGTACCTAATTCCAAAAGTATATTATTTCAGAATAAAATTTGGTTTTGTTTTCCGTGCTTCTCAAAAAACAAATAGAAGCAAGGAAAGAAATAATTTATTGCGAAAGGTGAGTAAGGGCAAGTGCGACATATAAATTTTAGATTTTCCATAATTCTCCATACTTTTATTACATAACTGATGAATTCGAATACAAATCATCCATTCTTTATATTTCTATGATTTATTATTAAAACATTTTATTTCTGCTTTGTTATTCTGTTCAAGAATTTAAAAAACAACTTTGATTTACGAATACATTTTTTCTATGTCTTTATTGGAATAATGAAAAAGCCTGTATATTAAATATTTTTCATCTCAACGCTCATAAGATTAAAAAAAACAAATTGTATTATTTCATCGAATTAAATATTTTGGTCAATAATCAATAAAATAGTGATTCTACTTAAGCGAATGGTTTACTAACTGGCCCACGTTACTTTCAAGAATAGTCACGTAAAAATGTTTTATTGGGGCCGTTAAACAATTCTCTCAAGTAGTTAATACCAAAGAGTGCCTACATACGTATAGAGTGTGTCGACAAACTCGCCACTCTTAGTTGTTTTATATATCTATTAATTAAATCACTTCCAGTAAAAGTTTTCTTTTATTTTTATATGACCTCGAATAGCCAGGGCTTACTCGCGAATTGTGCGGCGGGATTAGGTCAACTCACCTAATACATTTTGATACTATGCCCGTATAGTTTCTTGTGTTATTTTATTGCATACATGGGTTAGCTGCTTTCCTGTTTGCTCTTTTACAAAACAATATGCTTTATTTATGTATTATAAGCAATTAAATTGCTACTGGACGTTTTGTTCTGTAAAATCTTGCTATCGAAGCGTCAAAATTTACTTTTTGAACAGAATATAACATTTGAATTCCTCACAATATCAGTATAAAATGTCAGACGTCAAACGTCAGAATATTTGAAATAGTTCTCGTGGAAGTAAATAATGTGTGTTTTTCGCTGAATTTACTCGAGTTCTATAAAAGAAACGTAGGATCAATCGATAATTTATTTTCTGACGGAATATATTACTATGGGAGTATTAAACCGATGATAATTTTTTAGAATAAGGTATTTACAAACAGTTTTACTGGCTAGTTACGACAAAGTTTATCTGTAGCCAAATATACATAAATATCATATTATGTTACATGTGGTTATATATTATATTCTTGACAACGAATTCTAAATATTATTCTTTCGGTAAATGTTATATGACGTTAGCTAAACGATATAGAATTTCAGACAAAGGCAATTTAACAAACAATATTTGTATTAATCCCTTCGATTTATTTATACTTTATTTAGCCTTTAGTTTAATGTTTGGGATTGGGAAGGACTGGATTTAGGATTCTTATTTCCCTAATTATATTTTAGCCGACCTGTTGATGTTTGTTTGCATATATTATTTAGTATTTAAGATAACAAAATATGTTTTTATGGTACCGTGAGATCTATGAGAAACGAAATATTGTATAACCCTTCATGAAAGATATGTGACGTTTAGGTATTACAATGCTAACTCTTCTGTGTAAAATGAATAAACGCTACATTAAAGCCCTTGGAAATTTGATGTTTGGAAAAAGACAAAGCGTTAATTAAAACACATCAATCACGGTTTGCTTTTCGAAAGTGAAAGTACTCTAGTACGATGGGAAAATATTATTTGATGTGATGGAATTTTTGACGACCTATGTAATTCGCACTCACAGTCCAATTGCGATTCCAATCGAGAGATTGCTTTGATGTGGTATGAATGGTATATCGATAACAAATACGAATATGATCTTGACAAATATTTTTTGATACAATAATTATATTTAATAGTATTCAGTGAGTCATTATAAATCGATACACAGATTTAGCGCTACATAAATTTTATCGGCGCTAGCCGTTTAAGTCACCATTTTGTGATTCGTGCAAATAGTGTCAAAGACACCGGTGTTGTATTCAAAGATCCACGAATCGACGACCTATTGGGAATATTTAAAACCTCAAAAATAACGAAAATCATAACGTGAGATTTATTATTAAACATATTTTCTAATCACGGTAAAATATATTCAAGCACTACATAAATTTGATAACTCTGTTCACTGAGTGTAGTCAAACAATAAATCACCACAAACAAAACCTTATCAAATTTAATTCTATTTTGACAATGAATTTCTAGGGTACCGCTAAATCCACCTTAATATATTTATTGATTGAAACACTTCATAGATTGTAAATTGTCTTTAATACATTTTCAATGAATCTTCATATTACATAGATTATGTTATTATGCTCATATTACCAATGTAAGAAGTTAAAAGCTTTGAAGTCTACATTGTCCCGTTGACGTTTTGAAATTAAACTTTTCTGAAATTCATATAATTATATTATGATATTAATGGTGCGTTTGAATCCAAGAGCTCTGTAATATATTCCGTGGTCTAACTAAACTATGCAGACGCCTACAATCTCAGAGTCTTCTAAAGTGTTTACATTTTCATTTTAGCACGCTTATTGGATGTTATAAAATATTTTAAATTTATTTCATGAAACATGTTGCTTAAATTGTCAATGCTAATGGGCATTGGTCTTATTCGGTCGCAGTGGTAACAGATTTGAATCCCCGAATGGACTTTTTCATAAATTATTTTTTGGATTACTTATAAAAATGATTCTACTATTTTATTCCAGTCGAAAGGAGAGTTATAAGATGGGCTCTAGCTATTTTTTAGCCCCATAATCATATACTTAAATTATTTATATAGTGGTTCAGCGACTGAACAACAACTAATCTTCGAAAAACAATTTTTAACGATTTTTTTTCCGCTTCGAACTCCCTATTTTCATTGTTGAAATAGTTGGCAATTTTATGAATATTGGAGTTTTGTCAAAAACAATGAAATTCGCACATCTTATGTAATAACAAAGTTTACGTGTGAGTTTCTGGAGAAAAGCTAAAGTTTTATTCATAACAAATGAAATCTGTGAGCATCCATAGAGTTTTATCGAAGCCACAGACAATTGAATTAAATAGTTAAACTCTAGCAAGTTCATGGGGGTAAAACCAACATTTTATCGATCCAAATCGCTCTGTACATCAGTAGCATTATTATGTATACGTTTTCTATGTTTTGTTATGATTGTAGCGCGAATGCTCTTTTATTTTGGCACACAGCCAAAAAAAATACTAGATCAATGATATCACAAGGACCAAATCGCGACGCAATACTGCGCTATAAAAAACGTATTTACATTATCAAAATGACACAATAGAAAGTAATTAAAACACCGAATGACAATAGCTTATATTGAGTTTCTACAATTCAAACGAAAAAAAGTAATCGTATTAAGTGTATATAGAATCGAATACGAGGGGAAACTGAAAAGATTTATCCTGATATTCAACATCAGATTTAATGTTTTGTTTATTTAGAATTATAGCACACTGTGAATACGCCAGAAATATTTTAATTTACACAAAACCATAGTCTCATATTTTGAAAATTTGGAAATGAACTTTCCGCTCTTGATGTGGAGCATATGAATTCCCTAGATAATATAATTACAAGTGACATTTTCTCAAGAACAGACTCCAATCTTTTTCCAGAATGAGACTGGATTCAAGGATAGTGTTTCCAGTAGATTTATTGATAATTTTCTTTTTTTCAGAATTGATAAGGTTAGAAAAATAAAAGTTTACCTATTTTACGTTTAATATAAAATTTAAAATAACTTTGATTATTCCACGTATTGTGTAACTAATTGTGACACGTGTTTCGCCTCTTTCAGAGGCATCTTCAGGCTACTATCGCAAAGTTTGCTTAAGTAAACTTTGCGATAGTAAGTCTGAAGATGCCTCTGAAAGAGGCGAAACACGTGTCACAATTAGTTACACAATACGTGGAATAATCAAAGTTATTTTAAATTTTATATTAAAATGAACTTCCACAAAGTTACCGCCGAAACCATCGAAAATATTTTACGTTGATTGAAAAATAAACAAATAATTTTTCTCTTAATCTTGAGTTTTTTCTCTCAAAAATTATAAATATAATTTATGTGTACGTATGCACGCACTATGATATAAAGCAATTTAATTTAAAAAATAACTTTGTTGCCAAATGATAACTCTATGGAACAAGAAAAGTTTATATTTTGGAATGGATGATTTCGATTGATAATTTCACAAGCAATATTTATGTATAAAAAGTTACTCTTATAATAATTCCAGAACCCCTGAAGAGTCTTATTACTTTTATATTTATATAAGGTACCTAAATGGCTCTTCCTAAATTCTTAGTATTCTTATTATTCAAATTGAATAATATATTACTTTGATAATAACAAGCTCACATTTTTCGAAGGTTACGTTAATTAATGTTACAGATAATTCTTTGAGATACATTGTTGATTGATAACTCGAAAAAGCCGTGTAAATCGAGACTACCATTATGATTCAAAAAGGTAAACGAGATGAAATACAGCACAATTATTACTTGTTTTTTCAATGTATGTGTATTAATTTTTACTGCAATAATATTGTACTGAGGGTACTTTTTTCGTTGTATGCATATACATATGTATAATAATTGTGCACAAAGTTTTGAGAAAATAGCTGAAGCTTTTTATGCTCTGTATTTTTATAACTTGATACCTAGGAAACTTATTTTCCTGTTTTCACCACAACTAATTTAATATGTGCTTAAAAAATAATCGAAGGCATTTAGTCATGCAGGTATAGAATGTTATTGATTTGGGGGTTATTTTATACTGCGCATAATTATTCATAAAAGGGCATATATTATTTTCCCGAAAATTCGGATTAAAGAGCCTTTTTAACAAACTGTTTTTTATATCGGATACATTAATAAATAAGATGGTTGACTGATATATTTTGAAAATCATCAAAATGTAATCTGATTTTTTTGACACGACTGTATTTGACCTTTTATCCGTATTATCCTTTTCCAATTGTTTTACTAATTTCAATTAAATACAATCAATAACACTCCTCGTGTGCAACAGTGTACAATTCACGCATTGGAATTTACTTCATCCGACAAACGACAAATACCCACAGCCCGCATATTCATAATATGCATATTTTTCATTTCCAAACAGGTGTTTTGTCTTTTGCCGTTCAATCCCTAATAATTTATATACCAAATAATATAAAAAAGTGTTTTTAGGAAGTCATAAATGTCATAAATTCGCAGGTGGTTTTTCTATTATACTCAACATGTTCTATAGTGAGAACACACGCTGTATTAATATTACAATAGTGTTACGTTAATTATATTATACACCTGTCAATAACAGAAACAAACTTCCATACATAATCAAATTATATAAGCGCAGTATCTGCCGACACACAAAGTTATCAGGAGTATAATGAAAGCATATGTGTATCGAATTTTTCATAATATATTATATATAGCCATCAATCATTCACTTTATACAAAAATATTAAAAGTTGCACACCATTCCCACGTAAAACATGTGTGGTATACACGAGCGACCGAAAACCAACTCCCGTTTTTATATCTGCGCCGGTTTCATCCCCTTCATTTCTTCAATATTCTCAAAGTCGTTTTCTGGCATTGAAGAACTGTCCAATGTATAACGTTTCAATTTTAATGTTTTTACCGTCCCACACCGGAAACAACATTGTAAAAGAAGATTTTTTTAACCTTCTTATGTCCTGAATTTTATGAATATTTACGATAAAGATAGGTTAGAGATTTGAGATTTATTCGTGCATGTTGATATTAAAAACATTGTTACAAACTCGTACGTATACTTTTTTACAGATTCACGACACGAAAATTGTATTCATAAACTCGTAGTTTAAAAAGGCAATGGTTATTTTACGATATTTTAGCTATTGTATTGAATAGCTTAAACTGCCTTGCCATTATAATCGTTCCATTGTATTCTTTATTAAATAAGAATGTTAGCTAAGCCCACAATATAACTTTGATCTTTGAATTGTCTTTTTATGTTATCATTTAAATTGTATATGAATTATATTTCAAAACAATCACTTATTATAATCAACGACATATATTTTTCACATTACATGGCATTGTATTTATGGAATCCAGCCATATCTTTTGTTTTTGAAATATATTTAGCAACTTTACTTTTTAAACTATTTATTCTTTTGCTTTTCATGGAAATAGAATTTTTTATCTTTATTTACAAACATGAGTCTTTATAGAATAATTGAAATTCGCTTTTCTGTTAACACATTCATTCTTAACGAATTGAGTGTACTGTTTGTCATCAAAAGTGAGAAGAAAAATATACTTTTACCGAGAAATTTCACCTGGAAATTCCTGAATTTTGAATGAGAAAAATAACATGTTGGATGTAGTTTCTTTGAATCCACTGTAATATAAAATGGCTTAAGTAAGGGTTTCTCAAACTATTTCTGCTAAAAAAATCATAAAGTATAAGTCATAAAGCTCAAATTTATTATAAGATTACATCATCTGCCGACGTGCCACGCGGAAATAAAATATTTATTTGCAACTCAGATTATGAAAATGTTTGAACTATATTTAAGTATTATATTAGAATTTCTTCCTTTTATCTAGATAAATTTGCTATTAATTCAACGTTCACGCATGAAACTATTGTACAAAAAATCCACTATATCAATAGTATTCTTTTTTACAAAAATCTGAATTGATTACATAATATTCGGGATCTTAAATTAAACACAAATTAAAAACTAGAACACGTTTAAGTAAAGATTAGTTGGATTGATTTATATGTATCCATTAATAACGTGCCGAAAAATTATCAATTTATTGTGTACTTGCACATTATAAAGTATTTGCATTATATTTCAACAAGTGAATAAACATTTTCCAAAATTACGGCAAAAAAATATGGCGAAAAAAATGCGCTCAGTTTATAGGTCAAAATCAAAGGTTATACGGAGCTTCCCATAAGTGGTTTTTCTATAGCGCTCAAACGAGCATCATGGAATAGGGACGACGTATTGTGCAAATAGTTTATTTGTATTATATTATAAATTAGCCTAAATTCTATTTTGTTATTTTTAGTCGCATAGTTTTGCCTAAGATACTCGCAAGTGTCCACTAATAATATGCATTATTCAGTATTTTGCGGGTTCATAGAGGCATTTTCACCAAACCCAAACGTTGAGGAGTCGTGTTTCGGTAAGGTTGGAAT
This sequence comes from Himalopsyche kuldschensis, assembly GCA_028554975.1. Taxonomy (NCBI): domain Eukaryota; kingdom Metazoa; phylum Arthropoda; class Insecta; order Trichoptera; family Rhyacophilidae; genus Himalopsyche; species Himalopsyche kuldschensis. The sequence continues at coordinate 3,064,270 of JAHFWI010000068.1, forward strand.
AATTCAGCCTTAAGCTTGATCTGATTACGGCGGGTTCAGTCAATAAAAAGGTATGCTTACTATTATATATTATTATTCCAATCTCTTCGGTATCCCTACGCGCCGCACACAACTTCGGGCGTGGAATATTCGCATTAAAGGACGCCTCATTTTGAATTTTGGAGGATGAAAAAGCCAAAATTTCACACGAATTGTCGCAGAGATAAAAAAAAATCTATGTTACGGCGGAAATACGCAGAGGCGTTTTCCGTTGACGAGACATTACGCCGTAGGATTGCAATACGACTGATCCCGCTATTTTGACAGTTTTTTTTAATACCATCAAGACTGGTTTTTAAAAAAGTAAATATACCAATTTTTCGGTCATGAATTTTTATTCAAAATCGAAATGTGTAATTGATTTTTGACGAAACATTAAACTTTATGGCAGGACAAGTTTTTTTAGGCCTTCTGCTTTGTCACGCGTTGGTTCTTGCACCTATTATCGAATTTTCAATGGCATAGCTTACACTCCCGCGTTGTTGGATAGTGAGAACGATTTTTTATATCGTGTAAAATAATTGCAAAATCAGTTCGTTGAACATTGATGTTTGGATATCTTAAATGGCAGTGATCTGTAATGACTCACATAGGGACATATCTTCACTTGAAGGGCTTTCTATACATACATATATCCTTAAAAGGTTAATTTAATCCTACAATGCAACATGTAATGTATCTAATTAAATCAATTATTATTTTTTTCGTACTTCAATTATAAAAATATTACGAGTGCCTTAACATGCTCATGTCAGCATTTTATAATATGAAAAAATATAGATCGTGAAGTCTTTTGGTAAAAATATCCCAAAACAATGTTTTGATAAACTATATTAATATTGCCAAGAGGTTACGAGGTTTTTTCATTTCAACAAAAAACCTTGGTAACGATGACATGTTTTAGCTTTTAACGTTATTAAATTAATTTAAACGCTAAGGTGGCATCATAAAAAACCAAATAGTTTACGATCACATCAGCTGCACATTGACAACAGTTAAAATTAAAACCTGTCCAAAGTGGCTCAGCAGGTTAATACTTACGCAACTTGGCATTACAAGGTCCATGGTTTATTAATTCGGCATTATTATTTCACTTTTACATGCCATGCTACTTTTAAACATTCAGTTTTATGAACAATCCCATTGGTAGAATAATGATGCAATAAAATGAGATGTGACAAATATTGGAGGCATTTTTCAACAACACGTAGGTTATTGGTTAAAGGTAAATTTCGGATTTTTTAAACTTTTTTACAGTTTTCAAGCGTTTTCAAAACAATATTTTTTTTTTACGCGAACTGGATTCTGTGAACAAACCTTAATGTTGAGACTACCCATTACTTTAAAATATTACATTCTTCAGTGTTATACCCACTTTTACCTGCTACATTAATAGTTATAAATTAAGACTATCCGAAAAAAAATATTCAAGACATGACTGTAGTTCTCAGAGATTTAAATAAAAAAATATGTTTTTTAAACAGCATGTATTAACATTTCACAGACCGTCGAGAACTCTTTTAATGCCTTAGATGCAACCAAGTCGGAATGACTGACGGGGTCGATAGATCCGACTGATATCGTATCGTCTTGAGCAATTTGTCTCGTTCGTTGTCGATGTCTCGTCAATCCCAAAGGACGTATGTAATCAGCATCCTGAATCATATTGCCACATAAACGTGTTAGGCTTTATTTTTTTTTTTTTTTTTGGCGCTTTTATATCGTAAATTGTTTATTAAATGCTCCCTAGTTTAATTTATCTTGCTTCATTACTTAAGCAAACTTTGCGATAGTAAGTCTGAAGATGCCTCTGAAAGAGGCGAAACACGTGTCACAATTAGTTACACAATACGTGGAATAATCAAAGTTATTTTAAATTTTATATTGTGTTAGGCTTTCTTTATGTTATCGGTGTTTCAATAGTCAATCTTACCGTACAACACGTGATATTACTATTAATACGTTATGATGACAACGGTTGCGAATACTGAAAATTAAAAACAATAAATTAATTTAATATGCGCACTTTGTGTTGTAGTTATGTTTATGGTAGACTATCTCCAATCTAGGCTACCCTCATCGCCTGCATGAAAGTAGATAGTCAAACAAATCGGATATCAAAGGAAGAGGCGATACACGCTCATTCCTGTTAAATATATTAATCTTTACAGCACACAACAAGCGATACCAAATAAAAAGTCAAAGAAGTCGTCATATTTCGAAACTTATATAATTGTGACGAAGAGAGAATTTCAATATTTATTATGTAGATTCATAATCAAGATTAACGGACAAATAAATGTAAAAATAATGAAATACATCAATCAAGCAAATATAAAGACGGCAAAGGGTAAAACATCATTCCATTTGAAATATAATTTAAGCCAAGAGATCCGATCGCAAATAATATTTTCCGTTTAATCCTGAGCGGCAAAGAAGAAATTGAAAACCGTCATCTTAAATTTGTATCAAAATACCTCTGTTGTTACTAGATGCGTGGAGAAATATGAGAAGTATTGCGACGTCAAAGTAATATCCCGGGAATTAAAATTATTTGTTTGTTTACAAAACCATTTGTTTCAGATGTTCAACCCAAATAAACATGGCTGCCCAACCAAGTATACGAGAAAATCTCGAAGTAAGCAATTTGTAATAATCAATGCTAATAGACATGAATTCGATTTATATCGCCAAATGAAGATTCATCTTTTGTGTCTTCTGCTGTTTATCGCGATTCCTCAACAAAATGTTTCTTTCAATATTCAAAGCTGTTTTTTAAGTGATAAATTTCTATTGCGTCTTTTTAATGTTTTTTATGTGTCTTTTTAATGTTTTTTTTACTTTGGTTAATCTTTCAATTAATCTAATAAATAATCTTGCATATTATCAAAATAAAGTTAGACATTATGTTTTCGGTTATGAGTGGTGGGCTTTGTTGTCAAAATATTGAGCGAATTAATCTTTGAAAAGAAATCAAACAAATAAAATTAATTTGATAAAAATAATAATACATTTTTAGTACTTTTTCCACATAAAATTTATTTGATCAGGACCGGTTTCGCTGATAAGGAATACAATAAAACAGTGATATTTATACAAAATGACAATGCTCGCCATGAGCGAAACCGGTCCTGATCAAATAAATTTTATGTGGACAAAAGTACAAAAATCGTATTATTATTTTTATTATAATGCCTTTCCACCAAGTATTGACAGTGATCACCTTAAAAGTGAAAAATAATACAGGTTATCGAAAAGGATTGATATTAGCTATTGATAATATTACTAATTTTGCTAAAGTTATATCTTTTATCAGAGTTTTGTATAATGTTTAATATATTACAAAATGAGTATTTTATTTACAATATTTTTCTTCTGCATTATTAAAAAATACTTATTTGTAAAAACGCGGAAATCCAATATAAATGTTTTTATCGTTTGGATTTTTTGGGATTAAAAACACTATTGAGGAGCTTTATTTGGTAAGCTACGAGAAAATGAATGTGGGAGTATATGAGGCCCTCTAGGGACTCGTGGAGGAACTATAAGCACCTTAAACATATACGCTTCCGTAATTTTGAGCTTAGCCCTCGTACGCTTACTTTAAGTGTTACGATAGGTCCGATGAAGTGAAAATAACTTAAAAAATGGGGCGTAAAGAATACCAATTACTTAGATACGTAAATAATGTAAATACGTAAGTCTTTTTGAAATTGCGTCTGCTACTAAATCTGACATTTTTTTACTGGCGATACTTCGTAACACAGTAGCTTAATACGCTTTCAGATACATGAATGTTTTAGGAGCAATGTTTTTGAATAAAATGGCATTGTATAAGGTACAAAAAATATGACTTCTAGTCTCTATATGAAAATAGCTAAACGTAATTTACATGTGACCAAACCAAGTCTTAATAAATAATATATAGTGTAAAAGTAATTCATACTCATGCGACATCTCATCAATATAGTATTAAATATCTTTCCTTTATTTATTATACAATAAATTTAATTTAATTAACTTAAGTATTTATGATTTTTATATAGAAATTTATATTTGAAAGGTAGTTTCAATTTGGTTTACTAACATTTTTAAACTCTTAACCAGTATAATATATCGTATTATGATATTTCAGAACCTTATTCTATGATGAATTTTCTATCATATTTGGTGTTTTTCACGGCAAATTGCACTGTGGCCGCATCGTTAACAAAAGCGGTCCCATAGAAATGTATGGTGGCCGCAGGAAATTTTTGTTTTGAGTCTGTTGTGTTTGAGGTATGTCAAATACACCTAAACATGTTTGTCAAATTATTATTGGTATTAATTGCCTACGAAATATTTCATTTTCAAAGTCTTTGTTGACAAATTAACATGTAAAACCACATTTTTTTTAAATATCAATCTTTTATTATGAAGCTCTTGGTGGCCGCAGCCATCCACTCTGGTGGCCGCACATGAGAACCACTGCTCTAACATGTCTAGATCCTAGATGTTTCATATTCTTCGTTATTTGATTGGCAACCCAGGACATGGGCGGATAGTTGAATGTTTTTAACTGGCAATTCTTAGCGGAAAGACATTTTATTTTATAAATTTAATGAGACACAAATTTTCGGGTGGACTGTTGAAATATTCACCATTTGAAATATACCTAGTTGTTTTCAATTGTCAGAGTAGACTGTTCTTATTGAATTTATTCATTTTCCTTTTCTTAAAGAACTGTCGATGAAATAATATAATATTTGTCAAATTATTTGACAGCAGTGACAACAATCTTAGAATAAAATTATTTTTAGGCATGGACAGACAATTGTCACGAATTTCGGACAGTTGATTAAATCAAGGGTATTATAGGTTGTCTCAATTCACTATATTCCAAATTTTATCAAAATAATTTTAAAAAATTCAACAGATAGTAATTTTAACTCTTCTCAAATTATATTGTTGTAGTATTGCTCCTCACGTTATCATAATAATCTGCAATGATAAAGCTATTAGCATTCCTTGGCGTTCACTTTATTTTTTTATGATATTTTGGTCGAAGTGAAAATTGTATAATCGTTCAGCGAACCCAAAAAAGTGGCCGCCCCCATGAACGAGCATCAGACAGGTAGACAGTCATAAATCGACATCCGTTATTTACAGTAACGCACATGCCTTACTTCAAGCGCGCCTGATATTCCAATTTGGAAATGGTTTTAGATACATCCAAAAAATGTCGGAATACAGTAATTTTCTTCGCGCTTGAATTTTCAATTTTTGTACAAGGGTCGTTCTTCACGACGCAAAATATTCGCGCCGTTGCAAAAAAGAGTTAAATAGAAATTTTTGAAGCACTTATTGAGACGTACTTACGATAATAACCGATTATATCAGCTTTAATCCGTTCCAGTTGACACCGGTCGTTCTAACAAACCATAGATAATAGAATCCATTTTTAGTATACAAGCTATTAGAAAAAATCATATAAGATTTAGGTCACCAAATGATGAAAAGTGTAAATATGTTAAATTAAATGAAGATATCCATTCGTTTGGTGATATGAGTAAATTAGATTATTCAAGATGATTGGCATATAATATTTATATTATCTTATGTATATAATTTCTGCCTTTTCTCTCATAAAGCGAGATACAGTTCGCGCTATGTAAAACCGCCGTATATGAGACTAGGTACCCATACAAATTGGCACTAGCTTTTTTAAATTGTGTTTTCGCATTTTAATAAATGCATTCATATGATGCGATGCGCCGCATGATGCGCTATGAGGGGCTACGGCACACGCTATAGAAAACCGTTCTATAGCAGGGGGGCTGGATGGTTGACTGTAAATGTTCTTATTTAACCGTTTTTAAACTTTTAACACATATAAGAAAAAAAAAATCATACTTAAAAAAGTTATGCGTTTTCTTCTTAATTCGTAAATGCTAGGTATGAAAAACATAGTTTGTGTTGCGCCAATATAGAAAATTAATGTAAAAAAATCTGTATTAAATATACTCTTTATTAATATTTTTAATCCATGATTTGTAACTAATTCCTTAAGAGTCTTATGCGTTCAGATCAGTTTGGATTCAAGTTCCTGCAAGGTCAATGTCAAATTTGAGTGCATGGAATGTCTTTTCTCATTGAGTTGATCTCGAGAGGCTTATTTATCAAATTTGCCTTAAAATATTGGGTGCATTGAAAGTTACAATGTGTAATTCGAAAACCGAAGAAATATAAACAAAATATTATTAAATATGGCATATTATAGGAATTGATCGTTACTGACAATCAAAACCATAAGTAAATTGTTTGATGATATCATGCAAAACTATTTACCAACTTAAGCGGCGAACACCGCCATTCGTTAACTTGAACCTATAGGGGCTAATATTTCATTTACATAATTAACGCTCAGCGATAGTAAGTGAAGTTGTAATTATAAGCTTAAACTGTCACCAGGCGCTCGCGTTCTGCCATATTTGGTTAATTTTCATATCAAACGGGGAATCGGCATAATTCACATATAAATTATCAGTTACAGATGAGGGCGCTACTCAAGCTTCCCATTTGAACCAGTATTGAAACGACATTATCTGATATACATATACACCCATCCCTCGCTTAACACGGAAGATAGGTTCTGCTAGATGACCGTGTTAAGGGAAACCGTGCTAAGCGAGTCTAGCAAATGTATGAAAAAGAGAGGATTGGTTCTTTTTTAGAAATATGAAGAAAAAAATAGATATGTAGAACTTCTGAAAATTTATTGAAATATTACTAACACGGATAAAATATGTTATTCAATGTAACTATCACTAGAAGATATTAATATAGGAATTTGCTTTCTTTTTATTGACTGAATGTCATCATCACTACCACTTTCAATTACATTTTCTGTTATGTTCCGTCGTAGTTTAAAAAAATCGGTAATTTGTGATTGTTCATCTATTTTGATATTCTTGAAAATCTCTTCATATCTGGCAACGCATTGTTTAATGTCTCGTTGATATTTGAAAGCACGATCCATATCTGGATCATTATTTAGAAAATGCATTTCAATATTTCTTGCCTTTTGCAATCCATCTTTTATTGTTTGAGCAGTAATCATTGAAATTGGACCAGAACTTTCGGTGTCGCTTTCGGTATCGCTTCTGATTTCAGGAGAAACACTAGTCATATCAATTAATTCATCTTCATTTAACTGTTGTTCTTCAAGCAATTCATCAATTTCGTTGATTGCTAAATCCTCCAATGCTTCACCTCCTATTGCACGAGCGATATTAATAATTTCCATGTTTATAGGTTATCTTGATTCAATATCATTATTACCCAAAAACGTCGAAAACCATTTTTTTCGACTGAAACTGAAACCGTGTTAAAGCAAAACCGTGCTACGCGAGTATCGTGTTAAGCGAGGGATGGGTGTATATCATACTTAAAGAAGAAACTTAAATAACTATTACTTCGTAATGAACAATAAATTATAAACGAAAGAGATTTTCTTAAAAATTATAAGCTTGCGATAATAATTATGAAATGTATATATTTATATTTAAATTGCACTGTTGATTTTATTTTATAAACAACACACAGCTAGAAACTGAAGAAGCTCAAATAATAAACTATTAAAGCTTGAAATCATGTTATAAACAATTACTGGTAAAATAAACTGCTTTCGTATTATAAACACTCGCAATATGTGATCGTTAGGTTCCATTCAATACCATTATTGGACAGACGATGTAATTTATTACGTAAATAATATAATATAATAGCTGCGAGAAATGGATGTAAAGATTTAATCTGTACCCAACCTAACCTCGCCGACTACCCATAGTTTCTGTCGGTGGATATCAGAAGAAAAAACACACAATTTGAAACATGTGCACTTCAAATTCAATAAATATATTATATAAACTTATGCACATACATATAAGACTAAAATAACGAAATTAACGAAAACGGCAGACAAACAATATAGATTCTGGACCGCATTTAAGAATCATCTTCAATTCACACTATATCATAGGCGGATCCACGGGGGGGGGCATGGGGGCCATGCCCCCCCCCTGAGGAGAATTTATTCCATTTAAAATATTATAACATTAATTTTCAAATGATTTTTATTTAAATAAATATGATGTAGTTCTCTTTTTTTCACGACCCTTTAGTTTAACAACTACAGTTACGGCGAAAGAAATCCGCGCACACTCATAATTCCATTCATTTGCAAATATTTCCTCGAAATCTTTACCGATTTCCATTTTTGTTTCTTCCCATTGTAAAAAAACTAATAGCCATATTTTGAATAACAATCGGCCGACACCTTTCACCAACCTTAATATGGCCTGGCAGCTTACCGCGTCTTGTCCTCATGAGCTAAACTTTAAATCATCAGAGTATATGACTCATCTCCAATCGTCCAAAGTCCAATTTTTGTGCACCTTCGTCCATTCTTACCTCCATTTTTACAGTAGGAACTATTTTTTTAGGCGCCGAGCGGGAAATCCATGTGCCTATTATTCTATTCTAAGCGAAATTTTTCTACTTGGTTTCCCCAGAAAACTGATTCAATTTGGGTTTTTATCGCGATTACGTTTTCTTGCGGCTATCCATAATTTCGTCAGATGCTAACGCGACTAGGTCTGGCTCAGTACTGTTGAAGCTTTCAAATCTTGATTGTTTTTCAAAATATGGTTATTGATGTTTTTACAATCGAATAAAAAAAATGGATTTCGAGAAAATATTCGCAAAGGAATGGAATTATGAAGAGTGCGCGGATTTCTTTTGCCGCAACTGTATACATACGACATGTGATAAGTTAATAATTATGTCGTAATTGTGAGGTTTTGTTACAAATTTTACTAATTTTGACAATCAGCGTTGCCTCCGTTGAAAGGAGGTTTTCCACATTACGACGCATGAAAACCTGGCTAAGGAATCGTATGAGTTCGAAAAGACTATATGGTCTGGTTTTGTAACATATCCTCTGGATAATGGATATTTAACCTGAATATTTTTGAGTCTATTTGCAACGTCAAAAAAACCAAAATTTGACTTAATTTTATAATGTTTGCGATTTTTCTCTGGTATTAAACAATATTTTTTTTATATTACATTTTTAATGTTTTCATTTTTGAATTAAAATAAAAGAATCGATGATAATAGTTAGAGTCATCAATTATATCACATGATTTTGGTCGGTGTCATCGCTTCTTTAAGCGCAGGGTCATCATTTATTCCGTAAAAAAAATAACGGTGCCGTTCAAAAAAACGCGTAAAAGGGGGACGGGAGTATATATACATTTTAATTTATCATGTTTATTTTCAAAATGGCCACCCCCTGGGACAATTCCTGGATCCGCCAGTGCACTATATATTATGATATATACTTATACATATAATCAGTTGTGGTAATTAAATAGGTACCAGGTCTTTCATTGATTTCTTCCCTATTGTTTCTTTTTAAATCCGTCCGAAGTTAAAAAAAACTACAAGATTTAACAATTAAATCAATAAAAAACGAGCAATTATTTGTTTAAATAAAACTGTTCATATAATATAATATTAATAAATGGATATACTTGAAAATTGATTTCTCAGTCAAAAGGGTGGCAGGGCGGCGCCCTGGCTCATTGTCAGGTACCAGGTCCCCGACTAGGCCCCACCACACCACTGTTAATAATATTATATATACTGGCAGCTCCTTTGCTGGTGTGTATAAAGGTTCTTATTGAAGCAAATCTTACGGCAATATTTTTGACCCGAAAAGAATTAGCAGATTAACAGAGATATACCACCATGCCAACTTGATGAATTTAGGTGTTTTGCGAAGTAACTATTACATTACCAAATCAAAATAGAAACCTTGTGCCATACTTGGAAATTCTTTTCAGTGATAAATACTTGTAGTCATTCTTTATGATGTAATAAAATTTTCAAGCTAATATTTGTCCCTTTCATACATAAATATAAACCACAGGTATGTTGGCGTATCCATTTGGCGCGATTGTGATGTATTTTATTCTGAGGCTTAGCGACAATCTATAAATTTTTGTAGAAGCGTTCAAATAGACCCTCCTTATTCTTTTTCAACACATATTTTGAGCCTTAATTGAAAACGGTATATCAGAATCATAACACTTTTTCATTGACGATAATAAACATTTCAAGCCTGCCAGTTTCGCATGTTTATTTGTTTTTGACCATTTTTTCACTTTCATAACTGCATCAAATTTCTACGTTTCGTGACTCAAACTATGACAAGAAATATTTTCTTTAATCGAGATTTTTAAAAGAGCTTAACTTTGGTAATATAACTTCTATGTATTTATATGATTAACAAGCCCCGCGAAATATGTTTTTTTATATCAGAAACTTGAATCCGAAGTGTTCTCTCATGGCCCAAAGTAAACCGATTTTATTTTTGTTGAGTATGTAATATTTATTATATTGGTACCTAATTCTAATCACCAGCGCTACACCCAAACGGATTTCTAACCAATGTCATCTAGTTATTCTCATCCCTGCCTATTTTCCCTCGACGTAATCAATCAAACACTCCCCTGTCATTTCTTTTACTAGCTACATCTGAAGCACTCAATTGACAATAGTCTTTGATGCCAAGTTGTCTGTCATTCTTACTATATCTCGTAAATAGCAGACTTTAAAAATGATAGAATTCTTAAACGATGTGTCGCCCTAATAACATTTTCCATGCATTCTACACTTTCTCACAATAACGATTCCGTTTCTGAGTGAGACATTAACCATGATATAACACAACTAACAGGAAAAATACGCTAAGGTCTTATACACCCTTACTTAAAGAATAAGTAAAGTTGCAATTATTAAAAAAAATCTGGTAGTATAATATTGCTGTATTAATTTTATTGAAATGAATGAATAAATTTTTCATGATTTGGCCCAGTGATCAACACTCATGGCCGCTAGTCAATGGTTTGAACTTTGAACATCCGAATGTAAACTTTTTGCTGACTTGTCAGTTTATGGAATTCAAGCCTTGTGGTACTGAAAATCATGACATTTAGAATACATTTATTCTAAATCCATTCATTACCCAGTCCGCATGTGTGTATTACTAACTTATATAACTTAACTGTGTAAGTGACACAGTATAGATTGGTACTATTGGTAGGTATTGTGTGAAGTTTGAAGCAGTAATTTAAATGAATCATTTCATTTTATGTACATGTTAGCAAATATTTTACAAATGAGGCTCACAAAATAAAATATCTAGTATCGCTTGCACGGCGCAAAGTGATATTAAATTTACACAATACAATGTGATTAGTTTTATTGCATTCGTCGGCATACACGGGTCGATGTGTTCAAGAGGCGGAAATAGTACGTAATAAAACGGGACGTATGTCGTAAACCTAATATCTATTTTATATTGGACGCAAGATGTCTCTGGCATAAAAACTTATGAATCTGTCGTAATTGGATATAAAGATAAACATTTATATTTAAAAATTTCAACATTTTGAACACTGGACAAAGACGCTCATTGTTCAATTCGGTTGCGCGCGAGAGTTAGAATCTACAATTGGGTATATATATATTGTACATTGTTTTTACTCGACATATACAAGTTATCAAAATCCATCCTTTGTTTTTAATCACCAATGCAAACCCATTATACCATCCAGAAAATTGGAAAATTCTTCCTTGCAATAGGCCATAAACATCATTTAAAAAAAATATATTTGTCCAACCTCAAAATTAAATTGGTGCGTGTTTAGAATAAATAGTATCAATTTTAAAGATAATTCGGGAGGATGAAGCTTATCCAAAAACAACCACAATTTGCATAGACAATTTCATACTCGAATTCAATTACGTTTCTTAAAGCTTACAACATTTCTTGAATGGGTGAATTTTGCTGCTTTGCGGTCATTGCGATAATGACATTTGAAATGATTATTTTTTGATTGCATTACGAATGCAAATGCTTCTTTTATAATGTTTGACTTTATAAGATTTACCGCATTCGACATAATGATGATTTTCAGCATCATTCGCATTTTTAACACGTTAATTGATTTGTCAAATTTGAGGAACATTAAAATACTAATATTTATTTTCTTAAATAACTATAACGCATTTTTGTACTAGTTTCACATATGACACATATAAAGATCAGTATCATGATACAGGAAAAAGTTTTGGTCTTTTGAAAATATAATATATAGAATTAGTAAAAAAATGTGTTCTTTTTTTTTATATAATGCCTTTCAACCAAGAAAACATGATAGTTTACAACTTAAAAGTAAAGTATACGTGTGTTTATATTTAACTTGAGGTTACAGTAGATTACAAAACAAACACAGTTCGGCAATATTTAAATATTTATGTGCATCGAACGACCACGGTCAGTATTATTAGGGTTATTTTCATAATGTGTATTTCTGATACAAAACATAAGTTAGCTAGAATGAGCTAGAATGCTTGAAAGAGAAATAAAAATTGATCTGAGACCACACTAATAATAAATTATCCAGAACACTAAAAGCCTGGTTCGCAAGCACCACATAATTTCAGTAGGGAGAAATCTATAATTCTTTCATAAAATATCTAAAATAACATGTTGCTGATAAAGCCATATTTAAAAATACTGATTCGATGTTTCAACGTTTCTTCAGCTGCGTAGGCACATTAATTGTATTTTTCAGCCAAATCTCCTCGAATAACGTGAGTGGGTGATTTATATTATACAATTTATAATAATAAATTATTACCATGAATACATTGCTCGAGTCGTACTTCTCTATATAAGAGTAAAAAATACAATGAATTATAAATGACGGTGTCTTGTAATGGCGCGTTGTCTGTTTAATTAAAACTGGGACATGTTTTTTTTTTTACAAAAATCAAGTGCGCTCTACTGATTGTTTCGTTGGAATCTCAATTATTCTTCAGAGAAAATGCTGAAATTTCTTCTTCTCATTGTTAGCAATCATTTCTTGAAAACATCTAATATTAGAACGCTTGCGTTCCATTCAAAGAAATAAAAGCTATGCTCGGTTCCCGACATAATTATTTTATAAACAATCCATTTGTTGAATGATATAAAACGTACATCAAATAATATTTGAGCTTTCATACTTGGAGTGGAGCATTTTATTTTTCTCATTCAACAAAGTGACGCAAGCTGTTCAAAATAAATAAAAATGTTATCCTCAGTTCCATTGTTAGTATGTAATTTTTTCTTTACTACTTAAGTTTTTCTTACTTGACGTTGTTCATATATACATTTAAAAAATATGTATTTTATATGAATTTATTTTATAAATTTTCACGATTTTCAACAATAAAATGACATAATTTTATATATACACAAAAAATACCTAATATCGATTGAAAATATATTTAAAGATAACCAAAAACATGAAGCATAACCAAAATACATGAAGTGGCTGATAAGTCACCAACAAATTAAATCGTACATAAAAAACAACTTACAGAGACAATATTTTCCAGTGACGTAGCAGTTTTCGTGAGGGCATGCACACATTTTTTCGTCTAATCTAAATCTAAACTATTAAGCCAGATATGAAATTAATATTATTTTCAAATAAATAATGTGTGTAAACCAATTTTAGAATATTTAAACCTATTGAACTGTCTGTGTTATTAATTATTAGTTCGAGAATAGATAATTGAGGATAGGTACCCATTTGCAATACTCAAAGCACTTACGCGTGCTTAGAATATCCCGCTTCAGCCGTATTTAAAATGAGAATATTGGCAGTGGTGTAGGTATCTAAACTTTCAATTCAATCCTGAATTGAGTATTTTGATATGCGCGTAAAAATGTAGTGAAAAAAATATTTTCAAACTGTCCAATAGTATTCTATTAAAAAAAAAAATTGCAAACCTACGATGACTTACGATGAAAACAAACGAATTTCTTAAAATTCCTATTACAACTTCAATTTTCGATTGGTAAAATGATAAAATACAAGTTTTGAATGAATATTAATCCAAAAAAAATATTTTATGAATATTTGTTTTTATTTTGAATAAAATTATGTTATTATTAGTATTTCGATTTTATCACTCACAGGAAATTCATCGGAAATCATTATTACTTTCAAAATATAATATATGGATTACGGTTTTATTCAATAATCGAAGATAAAAATGGTATTTTAAAAAATTTGGTATTATAATAATATAACTAAATACAAACCAGCAAAGATCGTGAATCGATTGTCTTTTTAATGTACGCGAAGAAATATTATATTATAGACAAAAAATAAATTATTAAAATTCTCAATAGGACGGACGCCATTGGTTTTCAGGGTTGAAATAGGAGTCTAATTTAATTAACTGCTAGCAGGAAATGAACTGAAGTACTTCCTTCGCTCCATTATTGGTACATTAATTTAAATTGGAGGAATATTTATTTTGCCGTCTATATGTCTAAAAGAAGCGAAGTTATAAGAGAAAGTCGGATGTATCATCATCAGGACATACGGCCACATACTGTTATTCGAACCATATATAAAAATCACTACATAAGTTTGCAAAGCAATGGAGATTTTACAGAATCTTACCGTTTTATTTATATCACATAGCTTACTATTTATTTTAACAATACGGCGAATAAATTTGATAATAAATTGCTGCGGCTTAAAATAAAGGAGGTTTTTTGAAACCAGTTTTTGCATTTATTTAACTCATCAATCTGTATTCTGTTTCAGGAGCGAGGTGGTCTATCACGATGGCGTCACGTCCGATGGGCGGTCGCAAATGGGCGCTGGGCGTCGATAGCTAGAGCATCGCCGGAGAGCGATGAGCCTCCCGCCGGAAACGGCCGAAGGCAGACGACAAGATGGGAGAGGAAACGAAAATTCCAGAACGGCAAACAAAAACCCAGATACAGAAGTAAACGGAAACCCGAAAATCGACCCGTCGGATGGAAAAGTGAATAGAAACTCAAGCGATTTGTTGAGACTAGTTTACGAATTACCAGATGATTTCCAGGAGACCGAGTGGGAAAAAAAAAATTAAAAAACCCCAACAAATGAAGATGAAAGAAAAGATTTTAAAAATAAGCTGATATCGGAGAGCGCGGCAGGGGAGATGCCGAGCAAAGAGAGAACGATAGATGAAGAAAACGATCTTAATGCTGCAACCCTAGACAACAATAGATCAACTGACACAGTCGTACCAGAGACAAGTACAGAAGAACAATCGGACAACGTATTTGTCAGTAACGAAGAGAAAAACTGTCTTTTACCAGTAAACAATGGATTCAAAAGTCAGACCATTAGTGTAACTGAATGTCCGAGCCCGGTTAATTTGGATAGTCCAACAAAAATGTCTTTACACCGAAACGCCCTGCTACTTAATAAGTCTCCTGCAAGGTTTGCTGGAAGAGACACTGCACTAGGTCATGGTACTATATCAAGGCATAGCTTTTCTGGTTCTTCTGCAAATTTTTCTGTCACTCCAAAAGGTGGTCCGCTAAGTCCCACACCATACAGAAGTGGATCATTAAGAAATCATTCAACGAGCCCCATAGATTTGTCTGCTTACCAAACATCTGACGTATCTGATGAAGATATGGATGCTTTAAATAAGACTTTGATTGGAAATCCAGATATTTTGGAAAAATGGCTGCGTGAAAAGGCCAGTCCAGATATTTTAAGAAGAGTCCATGCCATCTCAGAAGCACCTATTGTCAATTCAGGATCCAAGAGAACTTCCGTTACATCAGAATTGTTCCAGCTATGGCTCGCTTCCTCACCGGTAAAGGTATGTTCATTTTAAAACGCTCAAATCATTCTCATACAAAAATACGCACACAAATAAATATTCTGACATTAAAATAAAAAACTAGTTTTTTCGCATTAAATTATAATCAAAAATAATGTCAAACATACATCATATTAAAAAACCTACATCACAATTTTATAATGACACACATTTCCCGGCTTTTTCAACAAAGATTTTTTCATTTTTTTAATATAACCTTGACACAAACATTTCAAAAAATTTAATTGAAACAAAAATATTCAAATACCAAAATAAAAATTAAAGAATCTCTCAAAAATACGTGATGAAAGCTAACACTACGCGACATAGACCAGAAAGAAAGGAAAAATTGTATTTTTTAGCGAATCATTTCTATGAAAAGTGATATCGCTTAGCTATAAAGATAAACTCATTCTTTATCTATTATTTTTTGATATTTTTTCATGAAAATGTTATTTAAATCAAAACTTAGGTAATTTAAATATGACACTCTAAGGCCACGTTTGAGGTGTTAACTGAACATTTTTCAGTAAAATAAAAGAAATTCTTTGAGCTAATACAACATATTTTATAAATATCGTTCATGGCTAGCTTATCAAATAATAATTAAATTTTCAATTTTCAATTATCGTGATGAGTAAAACCGATCCTGATCATTATTAGATATTTGGAAATAATAAAAGTAAATATGTCGAATTTATTATTTGATGAAAAAAATGTACAGCTAAACGGTTGACTTTCTATAACATTAAAATAAAGTTATACAAAAGTAAGTAGTTTGTAAGCATATCATATACTAGCTTTCGGCCTTGATGAATGGAGATGACACAAATCCATTTCTATATATTTTTTTCAAAAGTAGCGAGCCCTTCTCACTCTCTCTGTATGTGATCACACAAAAGATTTTGAAGGATGTACCTAATGCGCGCTCGCACTAAATCCCGTCAAAGAAAATGGAAGGAAAACCGCACTTTGTGAGTATTTTTGCAGACACAAGTAAACTCTGAAAGTGATTTTTCGACTCTTGAGCGTTGCAAATGGCTGCACACTTCAATATCTTTTGTTGTCATTGAACTTCTACATATAGGCTCTTTTTATATCGTCGGCAAAATGGCAGAAAGCATTCAGAAAAAAATCTCTACACTACAAGTGTCACTTTGTATAACATTTTCTTCTTCAAGAAATTTGCTAATGATGTACGAATTCGATCCAAATATTAAAAGGCCTTCAGTTTTTCGCAACAACATTGAATGGAATTGACTCAATGCAAGTATTTTTAACGATATTTCAAGAAGTAATATATTATTTTCTCAAATAACGTAAACAATACATGTAATTGACTAAGTTTGTTTTTCCGAGCCATGCTGGGGGGGGAGGGGATATTAAAATCTATATTATAATATCTCTGCATTCATAACTCAAAACAGCCGACCTTTGACGCAACGCCTTCTGCCACACTAACGACGAAATTTATTCCTCCAAATACAAAAAGATTGTTACGTCAAAAATCTTTTCAAAAATCTTTCATTAATCCATTCGTCTGTCCCATTTCGAAATGGTCAGTTTGAGATATTTATTTCAATCATCAATAAAAATATTACTGGCGTATAATACTTTCTTTTACAATTGACTTACACATACAACAATATCATTTTTTAGTTTCAAGTTTTTACCGATATATATTCCCTTTCTGATCTGATATACATAACTGGTCAAGAGTCCCGTAAGACTATGATTTTACTCTTCAAACATGTGAACAGATGGTAGTGGGATGGAACTTAATCATTAGTATGTGGAGAGTGTCGGACATAATTACTAACCGAGCTTTTTTGCGTTGGTAATGTTGGGATTCTTGCAACATGCGGTCAGGCGTAATCATGTTGTGGTCCTACTTAACTTTAATCTCTACAGCTGTTCACAATAATACTCGTCTGCTATTTTTTCATGAGTTTCCGAAAGATCATAGTCTCTTCTCACCGCTTCTATCTAATTATGCAGCGCCTATAAGTCTCTCGCCATATTTCTCCAAATATTATTCTGTAAACCGTTTTAAATATTACGAAACTCTAAGATTCCTAGACAAATAGGGCATAGTATATTGACTGAAAAATATAGTTTCACAATCGCTCATATTGACTTGTTATTCAGATAAATAAAGAAGAATAGAGCTGAATCACAAGATGGATTGCATGGAATTTTTTCAAACTACAATTTTTACAAAAATGAATTGATACATTATTAAAACCAATGTTATTATTTAAAAATAGCCTGGTATACCCTAAATATCTTCAATAAACGTGGAAAAAATGGCATGGTTTTCTAAACGCAAGGTTTTTTTATACCCATGTAAAATTTTTCACTAAAATAAATTGGTATGATAATCCTTTTTACTTTTAAGACTTTTATCAACTATCTCACACAGGAAAACGTTGTCCACTTATGTTTCATGTGTATATATATTCTACTATCTACAAGTCGATAGACATTTATTACTTCCTCTTTAGTTTGTCCTCGTTTTCATATCTCGTGCATTAAACATACGGTGCACTCGTTAATGGCACCCTTCGCTTCATAATAAATTGTACACAAAGAAGTCAAAGTTTTCCATTGCGGCGCCAAACTTCCTATGCACGATATCTAATTTGACAGCCTATCGACGATGGGGCTTTTCCGCCGTACAAAGTTTTATGTTCAATCCATACTTAATTATCGATTGTGTTCTTTATAAAGATTCAATTTCTGATCGCGCTTCAGCTTTTAAAATGATTTCAGAAAATTCTGATCTCCGATAAAACGACTTCCAACCAGTTAACAATTTTGTAAGGTAAAAGAGCTTTTTTTATAGATATTGAAGATATTTGAGTGGAATCAAGTTATTTTGAAACGAACTTTACAGTGTAAAATGTCATTATTTCTCCAACATAAAATTGAACCTCTTTCCCAACTACATACCTTTTTTCGAGGTCATAAGCATACTTCGCTTCCTTACGATAAGTCGTCATTTCGTCCACCTTAAAAAATCGCTACTACTACGCATTTTGATGGGTTCACTTATTTTTTGTCAAATTTTATTTTTATCTGACGCAATGGCTTTAAACCAAGTTTCAACAAATATTTTTTTCACACAAAAAGATAACTTCATAGGTTTATGACGGCTTATACTTTTGACGATTATTTAAAATAACTGTTTTTAGTCGGTATTTTCTATTGCTAGGTAATATACTATTTTCATTTTTAATTACTGTGGAACTTTTTAATTCTTTTCTGAGACTCATTTATAACAACTATGTATTTCACTTTTTTTTTCAATTTTTAATTTCAATTATCATCGCATAAATTGTTTCATATACACCCTCTCACTATTATTAGTGTACATGATTTATACGCTTTAATTTACGTGTATGCGTGGACACATATTTAAATAATATTTTAAAACGTTTAATTAATAAGTTTGCTATATTCATATTTAGCAAAAAATTAAAATTGATGTCTTTGCTATTCAGTGGAATAACAAAGATACTTTTTTTTTATTATTATTAAAAATGATTTTTTTTATTATTTATTCTGCCATATTTTTCCCTCTGATGATCTTTATAAACACAGTTATTTTACCTAATGATACATGCACTAAAATACAATATGTAAAATGCATATCACTATTCTCTCTTTTATCTTTATAAACACAATAATCTTAAAGCTTACTCGTTATTTTGTTCACTTCTTGAGATGTGAAGTCAGCAAAGGAAAATCGATACTTAAATTTTTAGTTCGAATATTAAGGAAGGTAAATTTGCCGGTGAGCCTTCCAATTTAAAAAAAAAAGCATGCAAGGTTTCTCGGAAAAACAACACAGGTTGATGTAAAAAAAAGAAGCAAAGCAATATGTATACATTCTGTGAGATTAACTTTTGGCAGAAATAAGAAACAATATAATGTGTTGGGCTGGACTTTGGGACGAAAAAAAATATTTAATTAATATAAACGAATTGGTTTTTAATTATTATTAAAATATACAATTGTATACTCCATAAATCCCAAAAAAGCACACAAATTACAAAAATGAATGGATCATTACAAAATAAAAAATTGAATATTTTTCAATTACTACAACTACAAGATTAGCTAGCTCCCTCCCGTCCCGATCCGATAAACGAACATTGAACAGTCAGTAACGAACAATTTCTCAACTTTCAAAAAAAGAAAGGTTGGGCGACAGAGTAATAAGCAGTTCTATTAGAAAAACTTCCGTTGACATATGTTCTATTAAGAACCGATATATGCTTTCCATTAGGGCGGACATGGCTTAAAAATACTTTAATTTGTATTTTTTACGAATATTTAGGTGGGATTTGACATTCAAAGGATGTTTTCCGTCACTTTCACATTTACATATCCGAATCATTATTTGTTAATCACTTTCATTACGTAATATTTTGAATTATTATCATTTGTCGCTACAAATATCAGATAATAAGATTTAATTCTGTTGATATATATTATCTGGGAAAACTAACATCAAAAAATCAGTAAATCGCTTGTTTTAACCACATATTAAAGTAAAATCAATTAGAATGTATTGAATTTATTTGTCATTAAAAAATATAATCGGTTTGCTACCTCTGATATGTCTGAATAAATTTCTCAACAAAAAGTGTCTGCGATTGTGTAGCGGCGTCAATCTTTATAGCTTGACGTAGACCCGTAGAGGCGTAGACCCTCAGACGTGGGCGACATTTTGTGATGTTGATCCGGAGATACAGAGCACGCGACTCCGTAGGGCAATATAAAAATCTGTTTATTATATAATAAAGTTCTCATATATAAGTTGAATGTATAGATAAGTTATAAATTTCATTTCGTCTATATTTATTTACTTTTGTACAATACTCATCATTTGAGTATTTTGCTGATAGGTTTTTTGCAGATTCTGCGTAGAATACAAAATAATAGTCTTTTGTCTGTGTAAAATATATTTAAACATTAAATAAATTTTCCATGGCAACAACGAGGTCTGCCTCATTTAATAATTTAAAAGGCTAGTGCTTCATTAAATAAATTATTTTTTCTCTCCATTGAAAAAATATACAATCGTACTGATAATTCTATATGCTTTTAAATATTCTCTGTTATAACCGATTCTAATTAAAATTCACTTTCACTATCAGTAAATGAAATACGAAGTTAAGAGTTCGCAAAATAATGTATATGTTTAAATAAACATTTATGTTTTATTAGTTTCTGTAATAAAAAGTAGTGAACCATTATGAATACGAAGATTGACCCTTTTTATCAACAGGTAAAAATGGAAAGGTCACGTAAGATTATGATTGCTGCTTAATCAATATCAAAGCTTTGAAGAAAAATACGTTTTACTCTTCGATATATACTTCATATCAACAAAATCTTGGGAACCATGATGAAAGCTTTTGACGTCTTTCAGATTTTACATATAAAAAATTACCCGTTTTGATTGAAAAGATAAATAATGTATACATTTAGCCGATAAAGTAAACCACTCTTAATCTGTTCACTGTCAATACTTGGTGGAATGGCATTATTTATTTTAAAAATAATAACACATTTTTTTAAACAAAGTTAACATAAAAAAAATCTTTGATTAGACTAACATTTGTCGTACAAACTTAGAAACATCATTGTACGTATTTAATATTAAATTTACTCTCTCTCTTATATAATTAAGCTGATTCTTGTGCAGTGATGACATTGGTAAATTGATTGAGTCCTATTGACAGCTATATATATGACTATATGTATTAGAATTAGAGGAATGGCGACGCTTTGAGTGTGGCGCCCTTTAAGATTTTGCGGCCAAGAGATTGAATCTACGGATGGTTGCACGCTACAATCGATTTAGGTTTTTGTATCTAAATACATAAATAAATTATTGCTTCATCCTACAATATCATCCGTCTTACTGATTTTCAAAAATAGTTCACAATTTTCTGAGAAAATTATCCGTATATTTTCACCATCTGCAATACTTACGAAACTTTTACGCTGACTAAACGTATTTTATTCTGTATTAATATAATATATCTAGATTATGTGAATATTTGAAAAAAAATGGTCGTTGCTCATTTTAAATGTAATATAAATATAAATGATCTTTAAAAATAAAAAAAAACATCGCTTAAACCCAGTAATAACAAGCATCGTTTACAGATGTGGAAATTGATTATATTTATTGCGCACCGCAGTGAGTGGATTGCTCTTACCATCTTCCTGATACAGTTACGGTATATTTCTGTAAAGTAATTATCACACAAAGACATTTTTTGGCAGCTAAGTCATCTTGGGACACGGAGAAAAGTGACACAGTGACTTATGAATATACGATATCAACGACACTCTCGCCCGAGCTTCGTATTTTAACCTTGCTTTGAAATATCACACAAGATAAATAGTACGTTTGAATCAAACATCTATATTTAAATGCTTCGCGTTTCCGTTCTACATTTAAAATAAAATCAAAATCATATTACACGATATGTAAAGAATAAAAACTGTTTTTTCGAATATGACCCCATCGTTTAGTACGTTTATATTTCCATATAAATTTTTCAACTTGGAATATTCACTATCCATATTTACACATATGGTTTATTCCCATTGAAAATTTTATAAAAAAATCCTTTCGAAAATCTCTGAGCTAAGAGAAATAGTAAAGGATTCGTGTAAAAAATAAAATATTTGTACACGTCACCTTGGTATACGTGAATCTATTTTTTGCACAGCTCAGTAGCACATACGTATTTACTGTTTGCTAAAAATATGTGTTTTGCACTTAGCAGTATTGGAGATACTGACAGCCCCTCGTCATCCTTTAAACCATTTATGGGTCTTATTTGATCTGATCTATTTTTAAGTTTCCGAGTGTTTTGTCACTAATGGCCCGTGTCTCATTCAATCATCCAAATAATTTTAATGTCCATCTGTCATTTCAACTTTATCATTCAGGTTGGAGTAACAGCTTACAACCTATGAAAGATCACTTTTAAGGTGTTTACTGTCAATACTTGGTGGAAAGGCATTATAATAAAAATAATAATACATTTTTAGTACTTTTTCCACATAAAATTAGTTATTATGTTTTTAGTATATAACCGTGGCATCTTTGTATTTAAATATTGCTTAGACTT
The DNA here is from genome assembly GCA_028554975.1 of Himalopsyche kuldschensis. Taxonomy (NCBI): domain Eukaryota; kingdom Metazoa; phylum Arthropoda; class Insecta; order Trichoptera; family Rhyacophilidae; genus Himalopsyche; species Himalopsyche kuldschensis. Next base: position 3,087,246 of record JAHFWI010000068.1, read on the forward strand.
TTCATTAATTAACTTACATCGTTTGATATTTCAGAGAATAAAACTGGGCGTCAAAGAACACACGTATTGTAAAAATTATAAGAAAAACGGATATGCTAAACTTTTTTCATGCATGAGGATAAAATTGTAAGCCAATAAAAACGATTTAAAGATTATTTTGGGCTTAAAGTGTATTATCTTCTGTCATTTGTCAATTAGACTAAGAAATACCGCTTAATCAAACGAGAAAGATTTTTATATATAATTGTCGAAAACGGTGGTTTCTTTGGCCATATAAGAAATCTCGTCAGTATAAATGGCTTTGATGCTTACACTTTTGAAAGAGTGAATATATTATTTGAATTGAGTCCAATAAAGTATTTTGATTTTCTATCAGCAAGAATAATACTACGCTTAATGAGATATGCCTAATTTAAATAATTTCATTCATCATTCTGCTAATGACGTCGATATGATGTTTTTTCAATGTGTTTTAAAAAAAAGTGATCCAATTTAAATTAAATTTTATTTTTCTTCAGTAAGCAAATTGACATAACGTTCGTTATGTGAATACGTATTTAATTAGTTAATATTAATACATGAAAAAATTATCATACATTATATTATATTCGTGTTTCATGGAACCTTATGATTTGTTTTTTTGTCTAGAATCTAGATATTTAACTGATTTTTTAACCCTTTTTAGAGATTTTCGTTTTCCCTGAAAACAATTGAAGAAGTTAAATCATTAAACGGAATATTTTTTAGTAAAAACACTGGCCTAATGGACATTAAATCTTAAGAGACAGTCAGCAATCCATAAAATGTTTTAATTAATAGATTTCATGCCAATACATTAAAAGGATTTCATACGAATATATTTTATAAATAAAATTTTGTTTTTTTGTGAAAAAACGTAGGCAAAAAGTAGAAATGAAAATCATTTGAAATTCAGCCCACAGGCGAGTGAGATAGCTTTTGACTGGTTTGTAAAAAATGCTTTGTTATCGAAAGAGCTTTTAAGTCCTGGTTGCTTTGTGCTGACGGCTGTGAAATAAATAATGTTTGGTGAATATTTACATTTTCTTTATAAAATATCATCATTCCTTGAAAATTCATATAAACACAACAAATTGATTTCTTACACAATATCTACAATTTTGTTGTTGATATAAATTCGTGTTTGTTATATAAATAAAACAAGTACTTTTTATTAAGAGATCTACACATTGTATAATGATCAAGACAGCTTTTACTCACCGCAAGAATTGCTAAAATTAATTTAATCAATGTAACTAACCGTATGTAACTGTTAATAATTTATTTCTGTAAAGATAAAATTCTTGTAGATGAGATTCTGAATATTGAATCTCATCTCAAACAAAAATCTTTCACATTCATTCTTGCAAAAGGAATCATGTTTTATGACAGCTTTTTTATTACAGTTTTAAAATTGAATTTTTTAAGCGTACACCTATCTGAAATGATACTTTATCTTAAAAAGCACTGGAAGCTTAAAAAAGCTGACTATTCTAACTTAAGTGTACTTCCTAAGGGATAAAAAAGCTTCACAAAATATACTCACTACCCTTATCTGTCGTTGGGGACTCACTTAGAAAGACGTTTGCCTGACTTGGACGAAATGATTCTGCTAAGTTTTATTCTTCCGTCAAATAATATTGCAATTCATGACAGTTGGAAAGGTGAAAAATACCTCAATGTAACGTTCAAATCACTAAGCAAATATTGATTATTCAAACTAAGCAAATATTTCGAAGATTTTTAATATTTTAGTCACAATCAAAAAGTTTAAATTGTTAAAAAAATTGAGAATATTTTTCATTAGCATGAGAAGCATTATAATAAATAAAATCAACAGAGCCATTTAATGGATCCATACATTAATTACTCAATTGCTATAACTATTTAAGATTCTGCTCAATTCAAGTAAATTCAGTCTCATATAATAAATGTTTCAACTGTGATTCTTTGGTGACATTTACAATTATTTTGTATATGGATTTCTAATCGAGCTTTTCTCAACAGAAGTTTTTCCACGAGTACTGCTTGTCTTATTATCATTATTTTATTAGGCTTTCTTTAAAAAAAAAAAAAATATTAAAATAGGGCTAGGTCAGGACTAGCGGCTAGCTAATTGCTCTCGTTACGCCGTATTATTTGGATTGAATTTGTAGGAAGTAACTTTACACCTCACAAACTTGCCATGCCCTCTAACAGATATCAATAAATTCATGAAACTCATTCAATACTGTTTCGAACCCGTCAGCTCCGCAACTGAAGCTAACGACGTTGGCATTTAACTAAGGACCCGGCGGACCCATAATGACTAGTATTATATTTAAACTGTGTATATAAATAAAAAAAAACTTTTTATTCTTCAACTCTACTTGGATTCTCTAATTGACTTTTTCTTTAGAATCACCCTTAGAGCGTTTCTTTTAGATGATTTTCAAATTTGAGGCACGTCGAGTAAGTATTGGGGCGGAGTTTTAATAAATGCTGTAATCAAGGTTGATTATTATTATTAAGGGTCGAATTTCCCTCTTTGGAAGCATCCCATACTGTTTCTCTTCATGAAGATCGATAGCGACGTAAGCGATATCCGTTGGACGTCGGTAACGGGCCGCGGAGAGTCGTAACGACTGTCGGTCAGAATGTAACGACCGCGACGCCAGCCGTTACTGCCGTTAACTGCCGCTACTTGCATTATTAACGGACTGAAACGGCTCAGCGAGACAAACGAACGAAGACGCTGGGAAGCGGTCGTGGGAAATAAGCTGAAAAAAAACAATACGTTACCCTCGTACAATAGAAGACAAGCTTCTCAATTCATGTTTTCCCCTGGTGATTGTTTGTTTTATGTAGACTGACTTAGTCCCTTGAAAGTAATATTTTTTTCAATCGTTTTTCCTAAAAATATAGACACAGATAAACAAAAAATATCAGCTTTGCCAAAATTCAGAGTTACAATAAAACATTACAATTGAAAAAATTATGAAGATGACAGTGTGATGCCGAAATGGCATTAAATATATTTTAACTAAATACTTGTTTATTATTTTAGCGTTTTTTTAATAATGCTTCAACTGACGCAGTTCTGCCAATAAAACACCAATACAATCGATTATCATTTTATCAGCACGCATTTATATCAGCGCTCAATAAACAGTCAACAAAAATTCACGAAGATCAGTAATTAATTATTTTTGGTAGTATCTCACATTTATTCAAATTACTGACTAATAAATTCAAATACAGTCCGTATTTTGACATATTTATAACATAACATGCATTTAAATAAACGAATTGAAGCCATTATGATACATAAATGATAAAAAACGGGCTCTAAAAAGGGCATCGTGTATCAATATCTTTTCGGTTCCGAAAAGAAAATTCAAGACTTGAGACATAATTTACGTAGATTTTTTCAAGACGTATTCTTCATTTCTTTTATCACGATATAAATCTGGGAAGTGAGAGTAATATTAAAAGCAATATACGTAAACGTCTTTCAATGCCAGTAGTCAATAAATTTAAAAGAGAACTGACTTCGCTTGAATAAAATTTCAAGTCCGTATACCCGGAGCGTTTGTCCCACGAGCTTTATTTCGTGAAATTGTAGTAAAATGCATTACGCTCAATCGATCTGCTTGGCAACACGGCAATAAAAAAATTCTGTTCGTATTTATTGATTCTTATTTTCAAACAATACGCACCACTAAAGTGTCTTTGTATTTTATTGAACGCGTGGCTAAGCGTAAAAATAATTCGTAATCAAATAAATGAAACTATGTGTGTTCAATGAAATAATATTTCATTAATACACATTTGCACATACAAATAGTTAATAAAAAATTAATGACTGCTTTACACCATATATTTATACGGTAGCTTAATAAATATAAACATATCTCAATTTAAAACCCTCACTCTTAAACATTTTGGCAACTGAATACTTACTATTAAATCTACAAAATTCCATTTTTTAAATTAACAATAAGCAATGTAACGATTTAAAGCTAATTATATTAATAATTAAACATGGCAATTACCGTAAAATCATCACCGAAAAGTACCACCTGATTATTTAAAATGTTGTATTTTGTTGAATATACTATAATATGTACATATATATTATTAGTAGGGCTTTTTTCATTTAACGCGGTGGAACGCCGTTCCGGCACCTTTTTCCACGGTATTTTTTTTTCAAAATTTTAAAACCTATTAGTCGAAACGATGTTTCCGCTTACTTAATAAGAATCTATATTTATATAATTAGTCAAAATGATAAAATATGGTATTGTAATGAACCGGATGCGATGTGTTATTATACTTAGTAAAAAGCTTGACATGAAGTGAGTTTCGGCACCTATTTTTTCAAAAAAAAGCCCTGATTATTAGTGTATGAGACATAGGCCTTATATTTTCTCGAGTGTAAAAATTCGAGTCTCTATCTTCAGTTTACAGTCGATTGGCTCCGGCTTTTAAAATTGATTTAAATAATTTATTTAAAAACATACTGATTTATTAAAAGAACGCAGACCATCTAGAAAAGTATATAGATTCTGATATTATCATATTATGATTATTTCAAAAAAGAAAAGAAAAAAAATATTACCCATACAAAATATAATTTAAAATATCTCTTGCTTTTTAAATTATTTGGTATGTGAAAAATTAACTGCATCCAACGGAAAGCGGCTATGTTTCAAAAATAAAATGTATGCAATTATAATTGGCAAATTCTCTGCTGTATACAATATAATATAAGTCTTAAAATATTTTAAGCCACGCTTTTTTACATTGTTGCGCTGCTAAATATTTCCTACATGAAAGGTTTGTTTGGAAGCGTATATGATGATGGGAGATACAGCTTTTAATACGCTGGGGATAATAGTAATACCCAAATAAATCATGTAATTCTATTATTTAGAAAAAAAAAATTCAAAAGAATCTCAGTTGTATCTGTTTAAATCATTAAAGATATCCTGTGTTAGGAAAATTACTGAAATTAGATGTTCAAAACAGCAATTAGGCTTACGGAACTTGAAATTTACGAAACATTTATGTCGGAATACATAATATTATAACTTCGAGATAATGTTGTTCTCATTAAAAATTATACCATTTCGACTCTTTATTGCATCCGGAATAAAATAGGCTTTTGAATAATTAAATGAGAAGAGAGCTCCCCTGAAATTGAGGACAATACAATTATAAAATTTCTACCGGTAGCTTTGATGAGTAGTAAGAAGATTGACTAAAATTAGATTGCGTATACCGAAATAGACCAATTTGGTAGAACTTTCGACCAATTATCTCGTTAGTGACTCGGTCAAATTTAATTTGGTCAAAGGCATAGTGAAGCAATGGGGTAATCATGATTTTGCTATTGAGTTCTCTAATATCAATTGCCACACAAATAGTCGACGTCAGATAATAAAAAGTAAAAGAAATTGCCACTTTAAAAAAATTGTATCTCGGAACTTATTCAATTTAGCTTATAGTTTATTCTACTTTTAATTCATATTTTCTTTTTAGTAAGCCTGAAAAACTTTGGGTTTGGTGCTAAATAAAGTCAAATTTTTAAAAACATCATAAAAGCTCGAAATACTCAGAAGTGAATCCATCAATGTTTGTTATAAACTGACTCAAAGAGTCATTTCTAGTTCCGAAATTGGTTGTTAAATTATTTTTAATTTTAATAATATTAACATATAAAAAAATATTTGGCATTACAGCTTACGCCAAAGCGCCAAATATTCTTAATTGTCAAAGTCATACGAGATTAACTCGATGATAAATAATGAATCAGTTGTGCACTAAATCAACGATAAATAACATACACCCAGCCCAAGATCTCTTTTTTCAATAGAAAAAATCTAGCCTTGCCGAGAATTGAACTCGGGTCCCCTGATCGCTAGGACAAAGCTCTTGCCACTAGACCACAGGGACTGAAAAGGAAAACATGTAAAAGAAAAGGAAAACATGGCATAAAAGCTGCCGCCGATGAACTATGCATTTGATGTCTACATTGTAGACTTTTAATGATCAAAAAAGACAAAAATAGTTATTTGATTCACATACATTTAAATAAGAATGTATATACAATATATACAAGGTAATGGATGAATTTGTATCCAGTCTAGGCAAAACGTCGACCAGGTGGATAGCCCTTGCAACTGGTGACTTAAATAAATGACGTGAAAAGCGAAAAAGGACATGTGATAAAAATAAGGTTATGGTTACGGCTACGTAGATACCACCATACACATCTATTACAAGTATCAACATTATAAGCACGTAAAAATTCTGATTTTTATAAAAAAAATATAGTGCTTAATGCATTGTCTATTTGTTATAATAATAATTAAATATCAAATCAATCACTGTCTATAAATTTTAATAAGAAAACGAATTATGTCATTTTTTAATTAATTATGTTTTATTTAAACTTGCGTTATTTAATATAATATATATTAGTAAATTATGCTTAGCTAAACTTTTGTTTGACACTTTATTTAAGAATTATAGTGCAGTACACCAAAAGTGCAGAAGTACTACAACGGCTTGATTTATCGTAACACGTACTGACTTTTAATTGTTTTCTTTATAGAGATCCCGCTCGCCGAACTCTCGAGCAAGGACGCCATCTGGCACCGCATCTCGCCTCCATCTTCGCCAGTTGGACGAAGGGGAGCTCTTTATGGAGTTGATCAGAGACGTTGCCAATGAGCTGGACATAGACGTGCTCTGCCACAAGATCCTTGTAAACGTCGGACTTTTAACTCACGCGGATAGAGGAAGTCTATTCTTAGCTAGAGGTCCTCATCACGCCAGATATTTGGTTGCCAAGCTGTTTGATGTCACGCAAGATACTGGTGAGTTCTAATTGATGCTATCATTACTTTACATTACGTTTGGCTTTTTAGTATTAGTAAAGTGTGCATATTATATCGCCGGTCGTAGCCAACTGTCCTCTCTTGACTGAAATTGTTTTTTTTCACTGCATTTTCGGTCCTGATTCGGTCCTACCACGCTGTGAATTAAGTGAAGATTTTCAAGCAAGCTATCAGTTTCTTAACATTGTTCCGAAGGCTGCGGACATATGTCATAAACTTTTTTTAAAATGAAATAAATAGCTGTCCTAAATAATACCAAACATTAGTCAGTTCAAGACTGTAGTGAGTCAACAATATGTATAAAGTAATGTGCTGAAGGCCTTACTCTGGACAAACAGTTGAGAAAACCCTCATTTGAATATTCAATATAATCAGTAATCCGATACCAGGGAAGTTCGAAAAGTCCGTCATCCGTTGTGGGCTGAATAGCCATTTTAGACTCGTCCAGTCCTTTATATACTTACAAGTGGTATACACCATAGAATAAATTGGATGCGCGGCAAAATAATGTAGTCAATTTGTCGATGAGACTTTCAGTCATTCTTAATGCACTCGGAAAAGTTTTTGATTGTTTTCCGTACGGAGAGCAGAGGCTTTGCGAAGACCTCCAAGTTTCTCAAGGGATTTGAATCCTCGAATGAAAAACTTTTAGGGGGGTATCTAATCGATTGATAGATATATATGTAGCCGTGCCTGTTATAAGTGGTCATCGTTTCCGATGATTTCATAAATATTTTTTTTCCGAATCATCCGTTTGCGAAAAGATAAGTTGAGTTACAGAGATATATTTAATAAATGCTCGAAGTTAAATTAAGCCAATCTAAGCGAAAGGTAATCTCTTAGTGTTAAATATTTACATCTGCTATAGTCAAGTGTTTAGTTTGAGTTTGAGTCAAGGTGTGATTTTTATCAAATTAACTTTATTTTCTTATATATTTTATAATTCCACGAGCTGCAAGTATGTATACCTTAGTAATAATACTTTACTAATACAGCTAATGTGGAACAGCTTAACAAAAACGAATTAATTGAAATACCGATTATATATGTATCGTAAATATACAAATGTACATGATGTTATGTTGAAATCATATTTTTTATTTCATTGTTTCAATAAACAAATGATAATTTTCAAAACATTTGAAATCAATAGCCGTGGTTGTTTTATCAATATTTTCGTTAAAAAAAGCAAAATATTTCCAATTTGATACAGCTTTCGGCGCAAACTCCTATAAATTTGTTAAAGTTCCAGTTTTAATTAAATATTAGTTGAAGCATGCAATTACTATGTAAAATTTATTGTCATTCTTTTAATTACATATTTAATTTTCAAATTGACAATTTCAACTGAATCACTGAACAGAATTAGTACACCATAGTTTGAACATTTTCGAATTCATATTGAGTAATTGGCATTACATAATCTGCTATATGAGGTATGCATTATGTTGCCGATTAATATACAACACATTTTAGGATGGAAGAGATTGATTTTTATTTACATTTATAATAAGCAATCAATTAACATCGTTTATTAACTATATTGAACAATAATTTAGATAAATATTAATTTCATTCTTATTAAAATAAATTCCAATTCAATCCAGTGACGAAACTGGTAGTTGATAATTATTCATATCAACAATATGATATACAAAATGAGCTATCCAATATAATAATAAATGCACACGTAGTGTCTGGTAATATTTTTGATTATAACCATTTTATATGTAATTATTACATTTGGCAGGATGTGGGAAAGCTAAAATGTCGTATCTTATGTTAGTGTATGTACATACATATATCATATAAAAAAATATATTATTGGTTACTTTAGTCAGTGCTTATGTCATCGAATGTAAGGATATGAATATAAATAATCACATTGTACTGTATCATTTTGTAGGACACGACAAGATATATTACAAAACCACAGTTTATTTTTCATTGTTTGGATTTTATTGTGGCAGTTAACTTACAGTCATTTGTATTAAACTTTATATCACGCTGCAAACGCAAGGCACAGAGAGTGATTTGAAGCCTAGTCTCTGAGCAGTATTATATAGTATAACTTTTTATACCACATTGTGAGTATATTTTTGAAAAAATTAAGTGTTAGCATGTATACAATGTTATGAATGGGACATATTTATATCATGAGGTTAGTATGGGGGCGTTATTTAGTTTAATCTCACAACGTGATTGTAACCTTTAAATTAATGGAATATGAAATAATAATGTCTTACAGATAAAACCTAAACATTCTCGATGTTTTAATGTAATAATTTAATGTGGTATAATAATAATTGCTAGCAAAGGATTATTACACGCTTTGTAAAGCGTTTCTGCTTTGATCTTTCCTCTCTCTTTTTTAAAGCATTAATTTACAGATTTTTTAATCAAAGAAGAAAAAATAGAGCACTCAGCTTTAAGCAATGATAATCTCCGATAAAAGATATATAATTATTTCGTAAATTGTCTCAATATCCATGATTATTATTTTGGCTACTGAGTATTCTTCAATGATCATGTTACCTCATTTTCAGGTTTTGACTATATTTTTGTTTTTTTACCAAAAACGTAGGCAAAACTACACAAGAGACTTTTAAACGGAATTTCTATTGACTTCGAACCATTTCACGCCGAATCAATACGTAGATTTTGATTTTACAGATTATATATAAGAGAATACCATATTAAATATTTTTTTTATATAATTTCAAATTTAACATGGTACTATTCATTAGTGAAGTATATTATAGTAATAAATCATATAAAACAACACAATTATAATAATTTCACTAAAACCTAGTAATAAATAACACGACAATGTGCTACATATAAAATGTCAAATATATTGTTTATTTAAAAGTTTTTTTTCGTCGAATTTTCCAAACTGCCCGAAACCTTTTTTGTTGGATACGGTTGAAATCTGGATTGAACGATTACTATAAAAAAACAAACAAAATATTTTGACAATTGAAAAGTTATGAAAGATACCCATCGATTATCTTTCAACCAAGGATTTTATAATCGAAATATGTGTATAGATTGTTTTCTTATAATAACTTGGTTATAGAATATAATAGTAGTTAAAGATTTTCACAAAATGTTCTCTGGATTTATTTTCCCACGCAAATGCACAGATAAAATACCTTAATTTATATCTAGCACACCATTTATATCGTAACTACGTTGGAATTGAACAAATGAAGAATTATAGGATTTGAATATCGAAAACCACAGTGATAGTTATCTCTATACATGTATCAACTAAACAAAATATTGAAAAATAAAGAGCAATAATAGGGTCACTAACCGAGTGGCTAAAGTCGTCGGCTTCGGATACGGTGCTCACGGGCTCGAGTCCCAGTACGAACGATTTAATGAATTGATTCTTCAATCGGCTTACAGATTTATTTTAAGTATGGCTGTCTTCGATATTTAAAAAATTTTCACTCACCCACCCGATCCTAAAACCGAGCATAGTGTGAGCAAGTAGTACCCCGTTGAAAAAAGAAGTTGAGCCGCTGAAAAAGAGACAGTCATTCTGGAAAAACTTATGGGAAAAGAATCTCTTTAAACAGTACATAGGTTCGACATTGGAACGAACATGACAAAAAAAGGTTTCGTTCAAATGCAATACGCTACGTTTGTTGCAAAACTTTAAAAGTAAATTTTTTACAGTCGCGAATGCTTTAGGAATACTAATATATTGTAGTATGAACATACTTAATATATATTCTGAGTATATAGGTTTTTCTGTTTATCAAGTGGTATCGATTTTACCAATGCGGGTGTTCCTACATAGTAATATATGTTTTCAATTCAAAATATACACCAGAATAATACATTTTTATCCTACTTATCATTTTTATGATAATGATATACTTCAAATGAAAAATAATCAGAAATGGGGATACATACGTCTAAAGAGGGCCAAAGACCATAGTATCGACGATAATGACATTTAACTTCAGAGCGTTTATAGTAAATTTCGACTTAATGTATGATTGTGGAAACTAGACAGAATTTTGGCCGGTCACAGTGCTTCTCACTTTTTATGTCACCTAACTTATCATTCCTTTCGATGGATTTGGCAGTAACTTTGTGGCAGTTCGTTTAACATAAAATCCAAAATAACTTTGATTATTCCACGTATTGTGTAACTAATTGTGACAAGTGTTTCGCCTATTTCAGAGGCATCTTCGGACTTACTATCGCAAAGTTTGCTTTAGTAATGAAGCAGGATTAATTCTAATATTTTTAAATGATTAAATTAAAAATGAAGTTTGGGATTGTCCGTTTTATGGGAAGCAAGGAAGGGGCTATAGAATCAATACAAAGCAAACAAATAATTATACTACTAATGACGTTAGCATTATAAAATATAAACTAATGAGAGTCAATCAATCATGTAGGGTTGGGTTTAACCCTCTAATTGGAAATAATGTAAGCAGTGGCGAGCTACATTTGCTATTAAGGATATTATTAAATAATACTTTTTTTTTGTTAATACTCTTATTTATTTATAAAAATTCTTAGATTTTGCTTCGGAAGTTATTTATTGAGACTTGTTTATAATTCTAACAAGATATGTATAAAACCATACAATAAACGCATAGAAGCGTTATAATAGTATGCAGATGAATATTTATGATTGGACTTCTCCTCAATATTCCTTAATCTTCACTCTTCAGTACGTACACAGGGTGATAATAACGTTTGCGAATCTTTTTAATTCTGCTACATATTTCATATTAGTTTTTGACGACGATTTTTCATTAAATTGGACAATTCATAGCAAAATTAATGAATGTCTGTGATGCGGTCGTCCTTCCCAGTCCAAAGTTATATGATTCTGAAAATAGGGCGAAATAGTACTTTCAACAAGATATAATATCACTCACCGTTACTTCAGTCATCCTTCTTTCTTCGCCCTTTCTGATAAAAAAATGACTAACTTACAACCAGTTTCGTTTAAATTCTTCATGAGGAGTACCTATATAAGTGTAGAGCTATTCTGTCAATAATGATTTGAAAGTAAAATTTTACAAATATATTGCTTTGAATTTCGACGTATTTATACAAATATTATTCCGTCGGGTGTCGAGAGAAATCAAACGAAAACCGTGAAGCATAAAGTTTCATTATGTCTTAACTTTCTCATTAGACTTCGTTACCAATTATGTAAAATTTCATTATGCGTGTATACAGCATCTTATTATAAAAGCAATAAAGTTATAATTACGTGAAATACGTGTTGTATAAACAAATTGATTTGAATGAAAATATTATTAATTTATTTGCTCATCAATTTTAATTGTTTTTTCAATCGAAACTTTGTCTTTCCTAGAAATAAGCCTTTATTAAATGATTGATTTTTCCAAGATATACATAACTGACTAGTCTTTGTTGTTATTTTCGGTAGCGGTTCGAGTAGGTCAAATCCTAGTACGAACAATTTCAAAAATGGAGCGCAGCGATAGCAATTAGTTTTTTTAAATATAACTAATAGTCCTGACCAACCGCCATTCCTCTGATTCTTTCTTAGAAACAGAGTCAGTGACTGAATAAAAAATCTTACAAGATATTCTGTAGAGATAATCCCCATTAAGAGACTATATTTTTCTAATTCAAAGAGATCATGGCTGAAAACTGCAATTTTACGTTTGAAGCTAGCTTATAATATTTCTGAACCATCTTGTGGTGTATCAATACGAGAAGCCAAGCAGCAGACGCATTGAAAACAAATTGTTCACTGTGTACAAGTTATTGTGCTGTAAAGTCATTGTATACCATTTAGCTCAAACAGGAATTGATCGTTCGCTTGTGTTGTGTCGCACTGTTTATACGACAGAGGCGCATGATGCGGTGTGATTAGATTGCTGATTAAATCAACTGTTTGTCGGGAAATGTCAATGTTTTCCGTCATTAAATTTCTCAGAACCATTCATTTTCTACATCTTTAGCATGTAGCGAATAACGCAGGATTATTATTTTTATTGGCGTTTACTGTACTCAGGAAATAAATGTGCGATCGAGATTAACAACTTTCCATGTACGTGTAATTTATCATCAAAATTAGCATAGACCATTTGATTTTTAATTTTGGGATGATACTGGGCGTAATAATAAATATTTATTGAATAAAATCCTGAATATATACTATTTCTAAAAATATCCATTCAAAAGGGAACGCTCCAGTTCTGAGTCCGAAAATCTCCGAAATAAAACATTCACATTTTTTTCTTAATGAGTGAACGTCCCGTAATTTGTTGATATTGTATTGTCTAAGAAGAGGGATCAATAAGCTCCCTTCTATAGTTTTAATTATTTCTTATCAGAAGAGAGTTATTGAACTTTTGATTTGAAGCAACTTTTTGATTTAAGTCGATTTGAAATCTTTTTTTGAAATATTTAGAAGTTCTCGTGATCAAAATTGCTTTCTAAAGATATGATTGGCGTAAAAGATAAATCATAAGTAACAATTATTGACAGGTGTTTCGCCTTATTACTAAAGTAACCTTACGATAGTGAGTCTAAATATTTTTCTTTAATAAGCAAACACGTGTCATCCCAAGTTATCAAATAAATTTGATATATAAAAAATAAATTCGGGATTTAAAAATTTTGATAATAGCCGATATAGTGTTCTGAATTATTTGATATCAATAATAATTTCCAAATAAACGATTAATAGCATTTACTTGTATAAATATTGAAAGAAGTAAGGGGGCATCTAAATGTTGCTCTTGGCAACGACCTCGGCATCTGCTTTATATTCGCTTCTAGCTGCTAATTGAAGTTTCAACCAATACTAACGGGCTTCTTGTTTCGTTTAGTCGTGTGCTTATTGGGACTAACGTTGTTATAAGGTTTTTATCTCCAAGACCTTTCAAGCTGAAAGCTCCATAAAATGTTTGATATGTTTGTAAAAATTATACTTTAATATATTTTATATTTTGCAATTGTAATTTCTCTCTACTTTTACATGATATTCCGAATGAATTGGTTAATTGACTATTTTCCAACAAAACTGGGGATGATTCAATCACTGACGAAGCAAATTCTACAGATTACTGTTTGAAGGCTAATATATTTACGATACATTTCTAAGAATCGAGTGTACGTAAAATATCATCAATTGAAAGCGTATTAATTTTTAAGATTTCAATCATCACCAAAATATGTTAGAAAAACCACAGTAAAAAAACTATTGGATAGTTAATTATTCTCTTCAAATTAAAAAAAACAAATAGGCAGAGTATAAAAAGGAAGAAAATAATTCACAAAATACAGGATGAAATCGTCTCAATCTGGTATTCGTACAATATTAAGTGGGTTTATCTAATTTTTGAGCCATAAACGGTTCTTAAAACAGTAGTAAAATTAAATAATAAATCGTTCTTTCAAAACTTCAACCGCATTTTTCTCAGTTTTTTGACATTATGAAATGAACGTTTTCTTCATGACAACGTTAATTCACATTTTATAAATCACAGTTTTTTGAGCGTTTAAGACCTAATATCATTGTGTCCGGACTTTTTTGTTTTTGCTATCAGTACGTCCTATAATAATCACTCTTTCTTCACTCAGTTGTGACACGAAAGCTATGCGGCCTCTTTTCTATCGAGGTTGATAATTCATCATCGTCAATGTGAAGTAAGTAAAGACCACGAGACCTATTGAGCTAACACACTTCTTTTTAAATCCTTTCACAGTTAAATATTTACATACTCCATTTATCTTAAAAGATTTTTTATGCAGGTGTGCTTTTTTGCACAAAATATCAACATGGATTATTTTTGTAAAGTTTTGAAATATTGTCATTCTAATAACTTCTTTTGTATCCCATATTTGAGATTTTCATTATTAAATAATTTTCAGTCATTATTAAAACATTCACAATTATATATACTTCCTCAATGTAATTTTGTTACTATCGTGATTTCATAGTTGAGGAATAATATCTATTATATAATACAGCCCTAAGTAGTTGGTGTTTTTACCATTAATAGTAATCTACGCTTATAGTTATGCTTTATTTTCAAAAAAGTAATACAATTTTATAAAATACACAAATCTTTGGCCTTTATCTTTACGTCACATCTAACGAAAGAAGTACCGATGTTATTTAGAATCTTAATTTTAGTAAACGTCACCAGTTTTTTAGGTGATATATTGTGTTTCATTCAATAATCAAAAAAAAAATTGGCAAAAAATAGCGAATATGATGGGCGCCGAATAAAAATATGACTAGTTCATATAATATATTATAAAAAAGCTCTATATAAACCATTCAAGAAAAGCTACGCGATATTCCACAAAACATACAAATTTAGCTGTGCATGTCAATCTGAGAGAGCTTTATTATTAACAAACATCTTTATCGTAATGTACATATTCGTATATTTTTTTTAATATACGTGAAATAATATATTTTTTAAGTGTAAATATAATTTAAAATGAGACAATAAAATCACATACTATTTAATAAAAAACTAACTACGGTAACAGAGGTTTATTTATTTTTTCTATATAGTGTATTCAGTGTCCATGCTATATTGACCGGTGGCACTGCAACCTCTTTATAAAATTACTCGTATTTAAATAGCTTTGTTTATTAATAATTATGATGATGATATGCAATGACTAATTGTAACTTGAATGATGACAGGGTATGGATATGTATAAGTATTTTACATTTAGTTTATTCAAAATGACTTCATGAAAATGACGACATTTGTAAAGTATCAACGATTCTAAATACTTTGATGCTATAAAAATACTGAGATCAAAATGGTTTGGTTTCATGTCCTTATCGATCTGATATTTAAATTTAAACTTAGGAATACTGGTTTCATTTACTACCGCTATAAACGAAAGCCCATAAGCTGGGGAATCAACAATTCTCTGTCTCCGGCACCTCTTCTATTTACCAAATATCTATTGTTATCATATTGGATTCGTTCAAAATATGTGTTTATTATTTTTTAAATATTTTAACTACAGCGTATTTTTAACGTTTAGGTAATGATCAACTACGAAAAAAACATCTGTTATCATTGTAACAAGTATCAATTTACATTTATTCTCAAATGTTACATATAACCATTTGTCTAGTTTTATTTATTGAAGTGACATTTACTTGGTAAAACTTCATTGTTATATGCTTGTAAAACTTAATGCCAAGATATGTATGTTAATTTTGCTAGTTTTAATCGGACAGATTATAATTATCTTAAAATATGTCCTTTTCTACGAGAACTGTTTGTTACTCAGTGGCTCAACCTCTCTTTTTTGAATAAAGTGAAAGTTGAAAAGATTATCAGTGTAAATTTTTTCTTGCTGTGCCTTTTCTTGACCACAACCTGCAAAACATGAAGCTATTCATATCGTGTTTAATTGGCAAATAAAAGGTTTGACAATAAAGAAAACCATTGGCTCGATAGTCGTAAACTGCAGAAATCTCTCTTCAAACTGTTTTTGAAGCACTTGAATGTGTATGACGGTTAATTCACCGTTATCTACCATTTCTTTCATATTTGGGTAAATGCAAGAGAGACTTTACAGGTCGATGTGATATCCACAAAACTAATTTTGCAAAAATGTAAAGTTAAAAATGTTTCGAGCTAACGTTGGTGGGCGCACAGAAATCGGTCGGCGGGCGCCATGGCGCCCGCGGGCACGGGTTTGTAACCCCCGATATAGAGGTTTTTTCTTCATTAAACTTTGTTACGATAAATTGGGACGCTTACTTATTTTATTTGAAATGCCGAAAAATAGCTTTCTCTCACAAGCTATACGGTGACTAATATTTTTCATTGAAAATTTTTGAAAAAGTAAGAATATTTTCTTAGTTTTCAACTTATTTATAAGCAACTGTAATTTGATACATTCGTACGCTGCATAAGTATTTTATAAATTCTCCTCAATAGCGACTTTTCATTCGCAGCAATAAATATTTTTTCTTGTACGAGCCTTAAAATATCTGACATATTATTAACAGGAACAATTCTTCTTCTTCAATTTCAGAGCTTGATGATGCAATAAGCCGAGCGAGAGCCGAAGAAATCAGAATACCATTTGGCGTCGGAATAGCCGGTTACGTTGCCCAGTCCAAAGAAACGATCAACATCAGGGATGCTTACGACGACCCCAGATTCAACGCTGACATTGATGCCAAAACCGGCTATAAGACTAACCTAATTTTATCCATGCCGATCTGTAATTATGAAGGAGATGTCATTGGAGTTGCTCAGATCATCAATAAGACCAATGGTGAGTCATTTATTAGATTAACTGTTTAACTTTTTATTTTACATATCATTTTATAGGGCACCTAGAGTTTAACCTTCGAATTACGGTACCCAAAAAATAACGTGACAGCCGAAGGAGGGTCTCAAAAATACCCCAGTGGTGTAACTTTATTGGCATTGATTGCAATAAAAAAATATTCATTATGCTTTTACGTGTCTTTATATAATACATCTCAAAAAAACACATTGAAATCGAAAGTCTTCTCCAATAATTATTGATCTTTTAAGTCACGCATGAAAAAGACGACATCTCCGCTCTGATATTCACCCTAGACTGACGTAGTAAAATTAGCGACTGCGACGGTAAATATCATGTTTTTTTCTGAAAAAAAATGTAACAAAACTATGAATTAAGAATAGCAAAAGTTTACACATTGTATCACTGTATATTATAGACATACATATCTATATTTTAGATTAAGTGGCAGTAGGGGTCGCCTGTGTTATCCTTTGGGAAGGAAGGCTTAAAAATGTCGTTTATTTTAATTTATTCAAATTGTTTGAAATGATTTTTAACGGAATCGAATATGATACTGTTGATCTCTGACATTTTTTGTCAAGAGAAAAATATTATATATGCTGACGCCAATATACCTCCTCTTCAGTTACGCCGCAAATACAATCTCTTAAAAGCATACCTTGTACGCTTTAATTCTGCACTGATATTATTATACGATCGAGTAATTACCTTGAGCCGTACACATAAAGCTATTGTTAGATAACACATTCATGCTTTTTATAGACACTGATTCATCGGAAATTTAATATTTTTACGATTATGCTTTTATTATAAAATACCACACCATTCATAAAACTAAGTATACTATCATCGTAAATTTACAAATAGAATCAATAGTAGTGCTAGAATATTATCTTCACTTATAAAAAATCTGATAAATTTTAAAATATAGTGCTTAGATTTTATCAAAATAGTCATAAGCTCGTTTTTACTCCAAGTCTCGCTCTATTAGAATCTAATTAGTCTATAATATTAATTTTACATTGATGATCAGTTACAACAGCATATTTTCAATTGATATATGTAATCGTTACAGTTATGTATCAATTTAATAATAATAAAGGAAACTATAAGGATATGTAAATAGGTTGCAAGAAGAAATTGAAACGCCCAAATATTTTTACTGAACTTGTTTGCCTCTATGGAAATATTTGAATCTTCACAGAGCACATGCTTGCCTTGTCTAATACAACTGTGGCAATATTAAGTTGATTGAAACAGAAAATGATTAGTGGAGAATCCCTCAAGAATAAACCCGGTGAGTAATTTGCTTTCTTTACGCAGTGACAGGAATCAATAAGAAATAACTAGAGGGCAATCGACTCAGTACTCGATTTGCACCTTGGTCACTCATTTAACATGAGTTATATAATAAAGAAAGAAATTTTAACATAAATGAGTAATGCATATGTAGTTGTTATTATTAATTAAGATATCATTGATGCATGTTAAATTACCTTAGCTAATTTTAATGTTGGTGCAGTATTTTCTGAATTGACTAATTATTCTTTTATGCGATAGAAAAGCATGACATGACGCCCACTGACTGATTTTGCTTTTTCAAACATCGCAGTGTTTTCCCAGTATGGGGTATTTTCTCAACTTACTTGAGATATTGGTGTTTGCAAACTGCGTCAAGTTTCCTTTCCGATGAATGAAATTTCGTTTTTTTGTTTACATGTATTTTTAACACAAAAAGTTCATTCGTCAATAAATGTATTACACATTTTCACCCGTTATTTCATGTTGTAGCTATTTAAGCCTCGGTGATCAGCTAAAACTATGTTTTATTTGTTTAAATAAAATTTCTTTCCGCCAAGAATCTACCTTCAAAGTTACCGGAGGAGGTATCAATTTTTGTAGCATTAACAGACCATTCGGGGGATTTTACGAAGTGGAATCTAAGAGTTGATTCCAGATTTTTCATCTTAACAGATCGTGTTTTATTACATAACAATTGTGAGTCAGTTGCGTGGTTTTTATAAAATATTAAATTAGTTTTTCAGTGATACTACTTGATTTTATCACTCTTGCCATATCTAATGATGTATGCGTATACTTTTAATTGATAGTTTATTCTCCGGTGACTGTCTATGAAAAAAGGGTGTTGAAATTTTTTTTCGAATTCTATTAAATATTCATATCTAAATCACTGCTCACCGGTCTTATTATCATATGGCTTACAAATAAACTACCTCTAAACATTACATAAAAAGTTACCTTAACGCTTTGTAGTTGTAAGGAAAATGTCCATGTGTGTTTTATTTTGTGACATCTTTTCAGAAAGGCATTTCGCCCACAATGCGTTCGTTTACTTTGGTATCAGTATACAAACAGTAATACATAACATTTTTTTCATATTAAAGCAATAACGTTAACAAAGAAATTTCAAACATCGCCGGGTGAGGTCCACCGAATTTGGCGGCATTTTTATTCATTTTTACGGCATTCCGTCGGGTCGTGTGCTTGCCCGTAGCGGGGATATTTTGGAGGTGCGTGGCAGCCACTGCTCGAGCGACCGTACCTTTGGCAGTTGTGACACTACCCGGTAGCAGTCTTGCTGTGGAGATTTTGAAGAAGTGGGGAAGGCTGAAAAGTACCATCTTAATGTCTGACTTTTCACGTCACCTTTTACTAGAGGGAGGGGGATTCGATTCCGTTTTTTTAGCATGAGTTTGTCTTTAATGACTAAGAGGCCAAACGGAGATAAGTTTTTCCTTGACCCTATCGGTGGGGATTGAGTCCCGGATTCCACTTATAACCATCTTTACAGGCGGGTACAGACTACGTCTTTGTTTTCCTTTCCCGCGTGTAAGTGAGCTAAGTTTTAAGCATCTAAAAGATTTTTAAAAGTCAGCTGAAATATTTGTGTGGGGAAAAAAATCTGAAAAACTCCTTACGATAATTTTCATCATTTTTTTTATTCTGTCTGCGCGAAGAGGATCGCCTCTGTTTTCGCACCATTTATTTCGAGTCTCCAGAGACTGAAGAAGTCAGTCAGCTGGGATGTGCCAGCCTCAAGGCGACGTAATGCTCAATCGCGGTCCTTGTGCGTGAAAGCGATCCTTGTTGTTGGAGAAGTGTTGTCTGTTCTTGAGCAATATAGTTTTCACACATCACGGCCGAATGATTTGGAATCTCTTGTTAATTATTTTTGAATTTGTTTTCGTATAGTTCTTCGTTATAATAATATAAATACATATTACGAATACCAAACAAAGCCGAGTAGAACCACTAGTACTATATAAAATTAAATCAGTTCCATCGCAAATTAAAGCTCAGTTCGGCTCGCACGCCAGGAAGTGCATATTTTCGGTATGGCGGTTCCATATTTGCGGTCTCTATTTATAGATGGCGGCCCGCAAATATTTACAAAACATGAATAGCCCCTCCCCCATGTCAACTTTATGCTCGTGACACTAGGTGAACAGGAGAAAATTGTGATTTCTTGAGAATTTAATTGCTTCATTTCGTGTGGTTCGTACGATAAGGACTATTGATTTCTATAGCCATATTCAGCCAATGATATTATATTATATCGAACTCAATGGTATGTCATCTATGTATGTATATTCGGATTTTTTTTAATTTTAAAAACTTATTTCAACAAAAATATAAACACTTCATCATATTGTGAGTATTGTGATATTGTGAATAAAATATGTTTCCCTTTTCAAATAATATTTATAAGCTAAAACATTTTGAAAAGCTATTTTCGTATTTCGTTAGTATCAAATTAATACATATGATGGATATTACTTTGACGTTATTGATGATGTATAAATATTGTCGAAATGCGCTACGGATTTTGACTTAATGGTGTTATATGCCTAATGTGTCTGGTATAATAAGAAGATCAGAGTTTGATTAGGAAAGGATATGTAATTGTAGTTATTTCAAGATTGGGTAACGGTTATTTAACAGGAAAAAATGCCTCGTATAAATCGATTGAAAAACTTTCGAAAATTCGTGAAAGTGTCCTCTCAACGATTTAAACCTTGATTACGCAACTGAGTTGGTCGAAGGCCCAGAAGCGTTTAGCACTCGAACGCAGAACCAAACAATTAAAATGAATTCGGAACTATTTTAAGATATTAGTAAAATTATAAATCAATAGTGTCATCGCAAGTGAATACTCTATCTGACACATTTTGCTGGTAATCCAATTGTACCGTATATTGTTATGCAATCCTGAATTAGACATAAACAGTGACGGCTGGTGACGGGGTGTTAGGGGGTGCAAAGGAAGATTCAACTATTTTTCCGTACTACGGAAGAGAAACAGTTGGTATTGCGAACATCTGAATTGAAAGTCCATGATATAGAAGTGTTTTAAAATCCAATGAATAGGAAAGAACTCTTGTAAAAATGGTTGAATCTTCCTTTGCACCCCCCAACACCCCGTCACCAGCCGTCACTGGACATAAATATCACCGGTCATTTTTTATCCACATATTTGCGATCTAATAGTGATTACGTTATATTAGACCGTTTCTCTTTGCTGAGAGAGAATCAATAAAAATAGATAGCTACTTTTTTTCGTTTGATACAAATAGAAAGCAATCAAGGGATACACATTATCCACTTGCGCAAATAGCTTCTGTTTAATCATTTACTTTAATAGAAGTCTTACAAATTTGATCGTATGAACAGTGGAAGTTGCTTCCCACAATGTACTGCATTATAATACAGACATTCACATTCAAATACATACGGGCTATTATTTTCACAATAGAAAGATTCTTTATTTAACCCGGCAATTACTCTATAAATGCTATAGGCAATCACAAATTACACCCCTGTAATGGATAACATGTGATATCTGTGGCCAAGCTTTCATACTGGCGATATAATTTCACGTGTTTCGTACACTTTTTTAACGATATTATTCGTGTTCGGTGTAAAAATTAGTAAAGTTTTAATTACTTAAACAATAATTTTTGTCTCTAATTTTACGAATACTTTTTTAAAATATATCTTGTTTAAGATCCCCTTACTTTTGAAACAAGAGACAAATTTAATATTAATTATTGATGAAATAAAACTATTTTCATAATAAAATCATATTGAAAATTTTAAAAAGTTACTATAAAAATCTAATTATCAAATATTGTTTTATTTCAGTTACACATACGTTACACTTTATTAATTTATCTGACCCCTTTCGTTTTATTGCGACTTAATTTGTATTCGATTCGAATAAACTTCACAAACAAAATATCTAATTTATTACTGATTTTTCATCATACGTCAATAAATACTTTTCATTTCAAACAGGCTGTACTGCCAAGTGTTCCCATTTGAGTAGAATGCAAACAGTTTTCCGCGACAATTTTCGTAAGAATCGGTGAGAAAGGGAAGTGGCACCGAGACGAGCGTGCGGATCTATTTTTCGGCTTATATAATACTTACTTTCTCAGAATATAGTTTACATGCAGTGTTTACACATCCAGCGAGCGAACTTTACCCAAATGACAGCATCGAGTGAGATGTCACATTCAAAAAAAGAAGCCTCTTTTAAATGTTTTGACACTGAAAAACACGTGCCGTTCAATTGTTTGAATTGAAACGTCAAAATGGCCGTAAAAATCTAATATAAACGATATTTTGCCTGAAATAAAAAATGAGCACATTTTGTTATTGTAAAATAAATTTCAGTTTACTTTTGTGATTATTCTTTTATTGTACGTATCACCTTAAACCTTAATGCAGTAAATAAATTGAGTTTTCTAAATATCATCAGCCTCAAATGTCTCATAATTTCACAAATTCATAATGCAGTAACCACAGTTCATTTTTACGACACTTTCACTACATTTTCGAATTAGCACAAAAATGTGCTTTATTTTTTTAAATATAATTCCATTTCAACATGAATTGACCGTTAAAACTATCCAATTGTGAAATTAACTGTTATTTTGAGCTGTAATAATTGTATATTTTCTCTCCTCCTTATTAAGTGTAAGTATATGTCCATAACATCCAAAAGGTTGAAAGCTTAGTTGATAAATTTAAGATTTTAACATAATGGTACTTGGCAATAGGTACTACAACTGTGTTATGGGTGTTGGGTTATTTGGTTATATTATTATTAAATTATATGTTAATCAATTGAGACAATAAAGTTTTTCAGAAAAAGAAATTCAAGCCATTGGTAACTTTTATCTAACCTTCGAAATAAATACACAAACATTTCTTCAGTGAATCTTTTTTTTTAAAAGAACTCGCTAAAGCCTTTGCCTTGAATCTTTTTTTTACCTAGATAAATTTTTGCTGTCTGCTATAGACACGTGTTCATCTGATATAATGTATACTACACAAGTTATAATGACCCCATTACGAAAATCAAAGCGATTCGGCACTGTAAAATATCTAAAAAACTTGTATAACAGATAATAAAAAGCATCCATTTATTTAAAATACATTTTTTTGCGACGGAAAACCTTCATAAATAAAGTATAGCGTTACATTTATGTGAACATGATACACAAATCAAAAGGGGAAAACCTTTTTGTTAAATTATTTTGCGATCAATCAAAACATTCTTTGACATCAATCGTTCACAGGATATTACTTTAGAAATAAATTTGCCACAATATAAAGTTGATATTTGACCAATTGATTTTTGTCAAAATGGTAAAACAAAGTTACGTGATTTACAATATTAAAGCGTTTTTATTAAACAAGGATATTTTTTGCTTAAGAATAGTAGTGCGATCCATTTTCAATCGCAATCCATTGTTTTAATAATACCTTACTTATTTTTTCGCTTTATTCAACCGTCAACTAGATATTTGTAAATATGTTTATTTGACTGGAAATAATTAAATTGAAATTAAACATCATAACACCTCAGTAGGTAGATTAGCCATATTGATCTTTAAATATTTTGTTGTTAAAAAGATACTGTCCCAAAATTACAGTGAATGAGTCGAGATATCTGCAAGTTTTCAATAACTTTCATCTATGAGATATGTTTTGATTTTGTCACACGGGCATTTTCCATAAACAATTTCCTATTGGTAAAATGGTTCGAGAATAATCTTCAGATATAATTAATTCGTCAACTATGTCACATAGAGTTCTTTCCTATTTATTGGATTTTAAAACACTTCTATAGCATGGACTTTCAATTCAGATTTTCGCAATACCAACTGTTTCTCTTCCGTAGTACGGAAAAATAGTTGAATCTTCCTTTTGCACCCCTTTTATAGCATTGTATCAATGCTGCCATTATATTATAGCTAATTACGAATTTCAGCTTGTTTCTCCGAAAACGATTAAGTTGGCCATAAACATCGATATTTATGCTCGAAAATAAAATAAGAAATATTTACTTGCGCCAATTTAATGACAAAGTAATATAATAGGCATATTTATTTTATAAGACAAACTGTAAGTATATTTTTTAGTAGATTTTTGTACATATTAGCAATTTTTTTATACTAATACATTGAATAACGGCTATTTCTTTCATTCATTAGTTTTCAATGTTATACTAAAATCATTATATTAGCACTGTTTGAAAACATAAATCGTAAGTAAAAAACATCTCTCGACTTTCAGCTGCGTCGTAGATTACATAACAATTGTTGAGTAAGTTTACAGATCGCTACGTCGCTTTTGAAATATTTTCCCGACTTCGTTACAGATTGGAAAATATAGTCAAAAACTTTTTGTTTTAGAAATCATATAGTAAATCATACAACCCCAAGCGGCGACTGGAAAGAACGTTTATGGCCAGTGACATTAGTCCTGGGGGGCTTGCTATTAATCTGGGGTTTGCCGTCTCGGTGACGTGAAAAGTAGTATACTTGGCCAGAGCTTTTTTTTTCATTTAGACCGTAATTAAAGCCGTGGCGTATTTTTTTTATTACGGGCGTATGAAAAGTTTTACGACCGAGTCATGACGTCACGGGATCTGAAAACGGAAAATCTTATCTGTATCATTTAAGGATTATCGTATAATTTCAAAAGCGAAACTGAACCCCTTTTCCCATGGTCTATTTTTCATTGCACACATTCTTACGCATTGCTCTACGTCGTAAATGGATATTTTATTTTCTTTAATTAAAGCTTAAAAGGCTACTCTTTATTATTTGTTCAGTGTAAATTATAAGAATAAAAAACATTATTAGAAAAATGAATATTTGAACTAGGAAAAAATACCGCTTTTTAATTTATCATACTATTACCAATAAAGATTTATTTCCTAAAAACATGAATTTATGGAAATAAATCCAATTTTTTTTTAACTCTCATTTCAGTCTGTATCAATATAATTTTAAACATGGCTATACACGGTGCTATGTTTGGCGGTAATCGCTGAAAGTTTTAAAACCATTGCACAGCACAATTTTGTTGTTTCATGAAAATCTTTGAGAATAAAACCTGCAATAGTTTTTGGTTTATCACTTATTGTAATGAAATATAATATCACTAATCATGACTCGGTGTTTACCCAAAATAAAATTGGAAAAGGGAAAAATATCCATCAGGGTAAAATAGATTCTTCGTTCATCAAAATTTGTCACTGTCCGTCATTCTTGAATTACTTTTTATCAAATCAGTAAAAATTCAACGCCACAAATACTTGTGCGCTTTTCATTTTGAATAAACGAATGAAACAATGAAATCGTGATTTTTATTAACAATGGAATCTGCAAAGGTTTCGACTGCTAAAAAATCCAGCTATACAGACTTATCAATGTATTGATTTAAGAATTTGAATCATTCCGCGTTGAGCCATCTACTGTGTTTTTTTAAAGTAATTTAATAAAATGGTAAAGGTAAATCTGTAAGTGTTAATATTTGTTTTAAAAAATCCATTTTAACATAAAATCCAATTATAGCTATACCATCAATCAAAAACATCATCCAGTATGTGTTCTATTGCTCATAGCTTGAACTTTTTATCAGAGCTACCTGTTTACCTACATATGTTGACAGGATAGTTGTCGTATGCATGCCATATATTATATTATACTAGTATTCGAACCCGGCTTCGCTCGGACCAGTTTGGGGTTATGTTCAGCTCGGCGCGTAAATTCAGACGGGCCAAGTTAAACGACTTTTTTTAAAATTCAAAAGTCTAGGTCAATTAAAATGGAATTAAAATGAACATTTCAGCCTGGCATTGACATTTCACAGCCCCTTTCATATATTGACAGCCCCATTCTCGCCCATTAAAATGTCCAAAAATGTCTTCGCCGATAAAAAATCAAACATATTTTCTTTCATATTCGTTTTTTATGGCAACTTAATGACCAACAATGCAAAAAGGGAATTACAGACCCACAGACATACATACGCCGTTTCGGTTTTATATATGTACTACTCGATACTCGAGTAATTGGAATCTCTACACACACATTGATAACGAAACAAATTTACCGTCGAAACTTTCGCGAGCGAAATCAATTCGTTTGTTTGAACTTGCAACAACAATGCAAAAGGGAATTACAGACATACATCCCCCGTTTCAGTTTTATATATAAGATTTTGTCGTTGTTATAATACTACGTATCGTAATCGCTTAAAAACAAATAATTTAATAGTTCAATAAAATCATTTACAATTACCAACTGTGGGCTTAACTTTAATATCGAAAATGAATAGCTAATATTGTTTGCGCTCGAATTTCTGGAAATTCAAAAGGCTAAGCCTGGTTCGATGGTAATATTTAGAAGTGAATAAAATTTTAACGATTTTCGTTTTGAAATTATTTATGTTGAATTAAATATAAATATTCAAACATGCATAGTTTTGTATTTCATAAATTAGTACTATGGCTTTTGATAGCTTTCAAACGACATACATCAAATACTCTTTTCTTTTTATTGAGGATCGTGATCGTAGAAGATAGGTCCTAAAGACGTAAAACACGCTTAACCTGGCCTCGTCCGGCATCCGGCCTTGTTTGCATTATGAAAATGTTCCGGATGCTGGGAAATGGACATCGAGGATCGCTTTTAATCAAAGCGGAGCATTGAGGAGTGACGGAGGTCCGACAGTCAAATTGGTTTGACCTTTTTATGCCCTCGTTTCAGCCTTTCTTTCTTTCAAATAAACTCGTATCGGTGTCTGTTGCTCCACCTCTCAACGACCATACAAGGGCATATTAATTTTACATTCTTACATCTTTTGAAACACATAGCCATGCTATGCTTGCGTAAACGTATCGATTCTATTTTCTCCGCGAGTGAAGTATATTTTATTCATTCGGACGTCTGTTTTCCACCGATTCGGCATTATTCTACATCGGTTTAAATAAAAGTATCACAACAATCACAAGTTTGGTAAAATTAATTACTTTAAAGTACTCAATCGAGTAAGGTAAAGAAATGAATTAAGTTCTTAATTATCAATTAGCATTTACTGTAATCAATCGTTGTTTAAAAAAATAAAAGAAAGAAATCAAATTCATTTCCTATCGATTTTTTAGTTCGAAACATAACTAATTTACATTGCTATTACTGTTTTCATTTAACCTCCTTGTTGAAAGAAAATGTCACAACCTTTTGACATTTCTAAGTTTAGAATAAGAATGCATGTCCACTAAATATATTTTTTAAATACGATATAGTTAGTCGGAATATGCATTTTATAAAGGTTAATCACGTTTCATTACGTTTTTTGTTTTATTAATTTCATTTCAAAATTCAGTTTGTATTGCGATTAATAAATACTCAAATTGCTTAAAGCTTATCGTACGATAGAGTATGAAGTGTTTTGAATAAATGTAAAAAAAATCTTTAAACAGCTCCTTTTTATCTTTGCATTATTTAAATAAAGCAAAAATAGTTTTAGATGTAAGAGTTTTATCTTTCCCTAATCCGGTTAGTAAGTTCCATATTCAGATCGGTGATTTAAGTCTGCTTATATGTAAATTCACTCTTCTACACTCTTTACTGCAGTTTCTTGCAATACAATCACCATTGTGCTTACTATATCTAATAAATGCACTTTAAATGCGGCGAGCAAACTGCAGCAGTGTTATCAGAAATGGGCTAGGAACAGAAAACCACTCCGCAATTTCACAAAATACTCAGCTCCTATTCAATGGTCGGTGTATTATTAAAATTCAAGCAAGCGCCAGAGTAATCTCAAATGTTATTAACTCAAACAACAACCGACATTTTTACTGCATTATTCATACGGAAATTATTTTAATCAAATTAAAAGAATTAAAGAACTGAAATTGTTAACGTTTCCATACAGTGCCGATGATACAAGCGATACGTCATAGGTGTCAAACACTGCAATGTATTTAATAGATATAATTCAGATAGTCAAATAATTTATTGTATCACATAATATGATTCCATAAAGATTTTGGTATGTTTATCAACAATATTTAAAAAAAAATGTGAATCTAAATACATTAATATTTTACTCTAGTAAAAAAATCAATCAACACTGTGCTTGTTAATTGATTTATTCAAAGACTACTTCTACAAGCTAAGCGCTGCATACTAAGGTAAATTGAAATAATATTAGAGGACTACTTTCAGCTTTTCTATGGCCTAAAATTATTGTTATCCCATCTTAAGAAGTAATGAATGTTTCAAACACAAATTTGACAAGACCGCCTGTTCCACCTAATGGTCAAACAGAATACTTATTTTATGAAAGGTAACAAAAAAATATGTTTAGAGTTAGGCAACAATTAAAGGTTTTGGATGGTAGCTATTTCAACCTGTGTTTATCTACACAAACACCACACAAATCGACATGACACAAAAATAAATCTGACTATCGTTGAAGGCCGAAACATTTTTTACCATATTGTAGTAAATAAATATCTAATCAATGGCTATTCAATTCTAAAAAAATATTTTTAATGTTCAATTAATATATTAATATAATTAAATGCCTAGCATATTTTCAACCGATTAATGACCCTTCGTTAATACACAATTACATGATTAGTAGAATTATTTGAAATAAATAAAAAACATTTTTTAGTACTGCTTCCACTTGTATTCAAACAAAGATCAAAAGTTTTACTATTTATCACCCAGTAGTCCTATAAAATTTTCTTTGTTAACCAATAAATAATATTATTAAAATGAACTCTTTTTTTCTTTCAGGATCAATGGAGTTCACAGAGCACGACGTTGAAGTGTTTAGAAGATATCTTACATTTTGCGGCATAGGAATTCAAAATGCTCAACTCTTCGAGATGTCGGTGCAGGAGTATAGGAGAAATCAGATCTTGCTAAATCTTGCTAGAAGCATTTTTGAAGAACAGGTCGGTGGAAATTATCAATTAAAATAAAACAACTTTATCGACTTAAACTATATACATAAATTAATTGATAAATATGTTAATTTAATATTAAACTTTTAAAAATATTTGTACGTATTACTACGAGTATTTTTACGATTTTGAGTTGATTTACAGTAATGGAACCTACATATATGTTGATACCGTCCTGTATGGTAGGCTATCAGAACTCTCTCGAACGATCTATTAATCACCTCAGTCTATGAATTTAAGTTGATATCAGGAAGTAAATTCAGTCTAATAATACTCTATATTGAGATATATAGCTATTCAATATAGAGTAATTTCAAATCTTGTAAAACAGACATTTAGGCGCGACGTCTCCAAGTCGGTATTGCGACCAACGTCTCGCTCTAAATGTATCTGACCTTTTCACGCCCTGAGTGCATGAGATACGTGATATTTCACGCAGAGTCCGCTGGACCATAAAAAATGGTTCATCGGGCGCATCTTTAACGGTTTTTCTCCGTTAAGATGACAATGAATTGGGCAATACCCGCTAAACAAGGGCGATAATGAGCTTATTAGCATCGATTTTTGAGTAAATTAGTTAGTGAGAGTTTAGCGAGCATTGAGTGAGCACATAAGATCCGAATAAGCCTTCGTGTTGGTCGAGTAACATCCCAAACGTAAACCACGGAACGAAGCTCTCAATCTTCTAATCCTCCCCCTAAGTTAGCATCCCTAGCTACTAATATCTCCTTCACAATATTAACCTTGGTGTATTGTGTAATTTAACGTGTAAAATCGATGTGTAACATCTTAATAAACAATGTGTGTTAATCGCACCATCTTAACGCTTTGAGATCATATTTTACTAAAGAGCATCTTGTTTCTCCTCCTCCAATCCCTAAATTCCTCTTCCTGAGTGTTGGACCGGAGGCTTCCTCTCGATTTACGAGGGAGCCGAAATCAAGGTCGTCTCAATGTATGTCATTATTGTATGGGCACCGTATTTTTTGTTACAAGTTTTCTTTGCACGGTAGTCTTTGTAACATATCCCCGCGCAAAAAGAGGATCGGGTGTATTTAAATGAATACATTTATTTAAAAACTAAGCCTGACATTCAAAATATTTTATGAATTTAAACTCTTTTAACAACATTTTGTTGCAGTGCGTCATCTTAAGTGCCCATAAATATGAACACCTTTAGTATACTTTCGAATCTTTATTGATACTTAAGAACCAATATAATATTTTAATACCACAGGCATCGAAATTTAAGAACAGTATAAATCTATAGACCTTTCGATATTGTACACCAAATATTGACTATACACAATCATGATTTCCAATATATTGAATCTGTCGTACAATGTTTTTTGATTTTCAAATTTAGCATCCTTTCCAGCGTAATTACTGAAAAAACATGAGCGTTCTCATTTTTATTACCCTTTTATCCACATTTAAGGGTTATTAAAATAATGGAGATATCACGTTTGTTTTAATATTACTGTTAAGCAAATAATTTAATACATGCCGATCCTCTCTTTCCCTTTTGTGATTCTTTTGAAAATGTAATTAAATTTTCGTATAACTAATTATTACGAAGGGGTTTTTATGCTTGAAACGTTTCATAAAGGCCGCATCCGCCATCAAAGTCCGGGTCCGTTGCCTTAGGCAAAACAGAAATTAATTAAAAATTCGAGATTAAAAAATAAGTGTATAATCGTGTTCTGTTAGAGCTCGAATCATATCTCTTTGTTCTTTTAAAGACAATGTTTTCTCAAATCTGTCAGTTTGTATTTTTCCCGCTTCATTAAAAAAGCAATCAAAGAAAATACTTGGTCCTTTCTACACGCTGTGCTCAAAATTAATGTAAGCGACAATAATACCGGGTGCACTCAAATCAATAAATTTATTATGTCTTGCTTTTATAGCATATCAATGATAAAACATGGTTTCAGTAAATTTGCAAAGCGGCAAAAATCAAGATCAACTGCAAAAAAATGAAACATTAATTTGTTTGATTGAGCATACCAGAAAACAGCTAGATGGGTTAATATATATAACGGATTCATGTAATATGCTATGGTATCTACTGCACTAATCAGTATTACCTTAGGCTCTTTATTTTAAAGAGCACGGTTGCATTGTATAGTGTTGTGTATTATTTTATAATAATGCTAGTGTTTAACGTATCCCTAAATCATTAAAATCATTTAAATATTATTTCTTAGGGTGTCATCAAAAATATCGCATCTACGTATACATGAATTTTATTTTTTACCAATTTTTTCGACATATTTTTCATAATCACCTTGTAGAATAGTATATCATTAGAAGAGCTCGCGGTGACAAAGTTACTAGAAAAAGTTATTAGAATTAAAAGCGTCACGCTTTTTCTTTGAAAGGGAGAAAATTATTTTATATAGTTGAGAATCGGCTATCTTTCATTTTATTTTTTTGTAGATCTTTATGTATTATTATGTTGTTTTAATTTTCTTTCAGAACAACTTGGAATGTCTTGTTACGAAAATCATGACGGAAGCCAGAGATCTCTTGAAATGCGAGCGCTGTTCTGTTTTTCTCCTTGATTTGGATTGCTGTGAAGCCGTAAGTGAAACATTCATTGATTATTTTTTACTAATCAATTAATTAAGCGATATTTTCTGTACGCTTCATGTTGCATCGCATGAATATATAAAATCAAGAGAATTGAAACTCAAACAACATACTGAGAGTGGCCAATGAGCAAAATCATAATCAACTCAAAATCTCACCGCCAGCCACTAATAAATAAATATCTTTGCATTTAAACTTGTGCGAGTGTATTCGGTATGTACTCATCATCCGTTATGAATGTATCAGACATTTTCAAATTTCAATTTTATGTCATACTGCTTACATAGACAAAGGGACTGTAAAATCTTTAAAATAGATTAAAGTATCACGAACTTTGATGGCTGTTATCTACAATAAATACCATTTACATTTAAAATTTTCAAAACAATAGTTAAGGAAAATGCAGGATCTATAACTATAACTAAATTACCGGTTGAATTTTCATGCACTTTATTCCACGTATGTATTTTTCGTGTGTATATTTAAATCAATAACCTATAAGTGATAGATATTATCTGACCATTACCACAGCGACTCAACTAAATAATGAGTATGATAACTATAACATTTCTGTGACTGAAACATTTATTTTCGCAACCGAATAAGACGAATATATAAGAGCATCATACAGTCGACTATGTGTCAGCATATACATAAAATAAACCTCGAATAAACCCTAATAAATAATAAGTATGTATTTATTCTTAACGTAAGTAATTCATAAAATATTTTTAAAGTTTCGACACTTTGCTGCTAATAAAGTTTCTTTGGCATTAATTTACATAATGTCGTGAAGTTACTCTCCCACACTGAATACCACCCTTGTTTCCGTGCGTCAGCTTTGGGGATGTTGACTTCGTCAACAATAGAACCCCTGAAATGTCACCAAAAGAAAAAGTCTGATTTTTATTCGGAATATAAAATGATTACTTCTCACATATATTATATTCTATTTATAGTATTATTTCAAACTTCTCTCAATAGATGGCAAATGCAGGGTTTGTAAAAAACAAGTTCATCTATGTATAATAGATCGCCTAAAAAACCAAGAATCATACAAATTCATTCCATTATCATAATTAACTAGTTTTCGAAAAAACTAATATATCAGCTTTTCACTATGAATGATGTAAAAAAATGTACGCACTGTATATCACCAACGACTCGAAAATTAGCCACTTATGGAAGATGCGGAGGCAATAAAATTTCTTTCTACCTACTCATCTTCTACCCTCGATTTTTCCTTCCACCATAAGTTGAAGTATTTAACATATAGCTTAAGTTAGCTTATACTCAAATTAAGCGTGTAAATATAATATATATTATAAAATATTAAATTGCTATTTTTTAACTTGTCCGCTCCCAGCATGCAGCATATGGACTCCTCGCGTTTATCTAATAATATATTTTTCTACGAGAACTGCTTGTTACTCAGTTGCAAAACCTCACTTTTTCGAAGACACTAGGGGTTGAAAGAATACGAGAGAACTAGTGATTAGCTAATCGCTCTCGCTACGCGCCGCATTTGGAATCCGGTAACACCCATGCTTTCGAGCAGGATCGATAAATGAACTGACAAAAACTGCTAGTACAAGTACTCAAATACGTCACGGTAAAAACATTAACCACTGCACCACGGAACTGGCGAATTGTTATTTATTTGTTGAAAAACATTCTCTATTTTGTAGCTCCAGTGATTATGCCACACCTAGTTACACAACCAGTGGAAAGACGATGTAGTGAATTTTAGTTGCATATAAAATGAGTGTTCACTAAGCTACCGCCGAATCCATCTAAAATATTTTATTTTCCGATCCTCATAGCATTAAGTTATTGGTTTATGCGGATATTCAAAACGCTATTTCCTTACTTTTCAAACGAATTGTATACACACAAATATTATCACGTCTTTAGAATTTGACAGGTTCTAAGAATTGTATTGAAAGGCGCAATTTCCTCAACTTTATTTTATCACTGTTGGTTCAATTTATTTTGTATTTCTCAATTGATTCGATGCAGTCTTCTTATTTGATAAATCTTGAATATTGTGTATAGCATGAATGCGACGGATTAAGATAACACAATTTGTATGCAAATATTAGTCAAAATTTTATGTAACTGTAGTAAGGATATGAAAATATCTCACTGTATGAAATTCTAACGTATTTATAACATTAAATAGGATAAAATTACATAACTTGATATTTGACAAAAAATATTTGTTTGCACGATGCGGTTGCTGACTACAGATCATATGCATCAGATGAATTTATAACCAGACTAGTGTTCGAGCTCGAAGCTCTCAATCAATATAAATCAATCTAAATGCCGTTTTGGGTCTGAAATAGTGAGATTTTTTCCACTTGTATAGTATGTCAACAGTTTTTTGAGTGTCAACTTTTACCAGACGTTCCAAGCATTTTAAACTTAGTTTTTAATTCTAATGCAAGATGT
This sequence comes from Himalopsyche kuldschensis, assembly GCA_028554975.1. Taxonomy (NCBI): domain Eukaryota; kingdom Metazoa; phylum Arthropoda; class Insecta; order Trichoptera; family Rhyacophilidae; genus Himalopsyche; species Himalopsyche kuldschensis. The sequence continues at coordinate 3,121,797 of JAHFWI010000068.1, forward strand.
TAGACATCACCTGAATGATAAAATGAATTCAGGTCGGATTATCTCTAGAATAGGTTACTTCGACAAAACGAGACGGATGATTTCTCAATTTGCTGAACTTCCTATGGAAAGTTTTTTTTTCTTCTCACGCTTCGGAAACTGTTGCGGTGTCTCAGAGGAGTTGCAGTGAACTATTGGCTCGAATTGGATACCCGACAAACTTATTTATTTAATTTCAACCAGAACTCACGTGCGTATACAATCTTCTTAAACAATTTGTAATCCCTTTTATTTGCGACCACAGAGTGAAGAATTGCAATACTATGTGCTTTTACCGTGGCCATATAAAATTCTTGGTTTTTTATTATTTTCGCATTCAAGAGTTTGAATTTAAAACTAACGAAATCGTAGTTATTATTGACGGAAAATTTGTTGAATCAGCAATAGTCAGCATTAGCAATATTTATTTATATAATTTGTCAAAAAATTAGCACTATTTAATCAATTGAAAAACTATTAAGCGATTTAATTGATAAATTTAAAATCAATTAATTTCGATTGAAAAACTCTTTGAAAGCCTGAGTAAACACTTAGTTATACCAAAAGTTCTGTTTCTGCTCCATTATTTTAAAGTTCCACTTAATGTCAATGATAATTAGAAATAAGTGTCGAGCGATTTTTATAAAAGTGTAATCAACATTGTATTAAGCATCACACACTATGGCTGTGAATTAAGTATTAAATATATTTTAACAGTCGAACGTGAACGATTCAGGAAGTTATGGTATATTAAATCATTATCTTATGCCAACGTTATGTATTAATACCTGAACGTTTTTCACCCATGTATGCAAGCTTTTAAGTCGTTGGTTGGTGGATTTCCATCTCTGAAAGTTTTTTGTTAAAAGATCTTCAGTAAGTTGTAAAGATCTTCCGAGACCGAGTGAATGAATATCAAAAGGTTAGGAGAGATTCATTTGAAGCTGTATGTATTTGTCTTCGGTATTTTCGTTTGTTTTCTGATGGGAAAACAACTAGACAATGTACACTTTGTATAGTTCCCGTGAACTATATACTGTGTAACGGTAAAAGGGTTTATCCCACATATTCAAACATTTACCTCTTAGAATAAACGTACATTTATCACGTAAATGGTATTTTTTGGTATAAATAGTTTCACAATTAACAATAAATTGCAGAATATCTGACAGGTTAAGTGTTTCATTCCCTTTTATGGGTAATTTTAATATTTAGATTTTCACATAAAACTATATTTCTTAATATATTATAAATTCATTCATGCTAGGACTTTTATTTATTTTAAACTGTTTCTCAGAATACCAACATTTATTTATTAAGATAGATTTGACATATTTATGAAATATCTAACTGTGTCATCGAAGTCAGTTAGGCAAGTTTTATAAATTTGTAAGAAAGTCAACCATTTATAAAGCCACTGTGATTAAAACAAAACAATAAAATGAATGATTGTAAGAAAAATTATAACGCAATTAAGATAAAAAAAATATCACTTTCACTAAAAAATAAAATATTTTTTTTTAAATAGTAAGAAATCAGGCTGTAATTACAAATTAATTTGAAACTATAGATTTTTTAAGTAATTCAGTGTCACATTCATATCACAATAGGTAATACCTGTGTGCGATAGTGAAATACGTTCGAGGCATATGTATTCATTTTCATTGTATCATTAATTATTGGCATACCTAAGGTTAAAATACATTTATATGATAACGAATTAAGCGTTTACATGCGTGGAATGTTTCACTGAGAACATAACATACATTTACAAAAAGGTGACGTGGATATGGACTCGCGGAAATCGATTATCCTCATTTGAATAAAGATTTCTTCATAGTTTTTGGCCGTTGCTAAATTTACTATCTTTGTTTCAGAGCCATCTAGAACGGATCGTCGAGCGACCGAACAGAGTGATCCAAGAGCACGCGCCCCTTTCAAGACGACAGAGCAACAATGTAGACGTGCAGGACATTTTAGAGCAGCAGGTAACGAATATTAAATAAACTATTGAATGTTCAGTTGGTATTATGTATTTAATTTCAAGCATACCAAGATGGAGAAAACATTGTTGATTTTTTATTTATTATACTATGCAATCCTAAATTGCTGTTTTTTTTCGAATGTTAAAGTTATTATTTATGGAGAACCGAAAAGAATAATAAGCGGACTATTTGTTTACTTTGTCTCGCAGACAACTCATAACGGAAAAGTTCATCGCCAGCGAATATGTATAGAATAGGATCAGAAAATTACATTTGTTAATATCTTTATACAATTATTTGATTTACTTTAATGCAAAAATCAATAACTCACAATATTACCACCGTAACTTCTTCTCTCACCAAAGACAAATGTTTAATTTCACAACAATGTATTTGTAAAAATTCTTCTGTGTGGTATGCATCTTCCTTTTCAAAAAGTTTGCTGTGCACACATTTTTATAAATTATTTGAATCAAATTACATCTATCAATTTTCGTCTAATTTGGGGATCAATGGGTCATTTAAATATGTCGCCGAGTAAAACAAAAGTATTTTAACAAAGCGGAAACTAGCTTGCAATGATAGGAGGAAAAAGCATTGATTGGCAGGTCATTAGCGAAGCGGCGAACCCATTGTCGCTTTCAGGAAAAGTGAAGATGTTGAGTATAGTGGCGTGCTGGATATTGGAATGGCGCATACTTGCTCACATTTTGCATTATTTGACCTTATTAAAAAGATAATGTTTTGTAATATTCCATTCAATATTTTTTTGCCTGACAAATTTGGCAACCGATTAATCATACTGTAACGATAAAAACTCTAAACTTATCATAATGGTAGATTTCCGAATAATTTGTCATTGATAACCGAAGCATATTTTTCATCTTCTTTAATATTATACATAGAGCTTAAAACATTAAGCAATAAATTTTCAATAATTTTCCATGGTTCAACACGAAAAAATATAAAAAGCTTTAATATCTCTATACTTGCTTATTTTATCGAAATTGTGAAATTAAGTAAAACCTTAAATAGTTACTTTCTTAAAGCTTTTTATTATATGACTAAAATAATTATCTTTCCTTTGATGTGTATGCTTGACTACATCGTCTGTAACAAGAAAAAACGGCGTTAGATACATTTTGGTGATTCTGAAATAAATATGAGGTTAGAATTACAAAAAAAAATATGCACAGACGGCCATAGCAGAAAAATATTTCGTAGTGCATATATGGTAGTGGTAAAGAAATGAATCTGTTGTAATTGACCCAATACATGTTCATTATATTTACTCTCCTGAAAAGTTACGATTTGTCACGAACGCACTTTTAGCTTGATAGGGCTGATATGGTAATAAAAATAATGAATAAACGTATTTTTGTACAACACAATTTGTGAGTTTGACGTAATTAACCGAAAAGCGTCAAAAATATACCAAATGATCATAAATAGAAGGGGAAATCTTCATTTAATTTAAGGAATATTGAGATGATATATAGTTTAAGTTAGTAACGCTTATTGTCTTTTTGCATATAAAGACACATAATATTATATATAAACAATAAAAAAGTTGACAGCGGTAAAGTTCGTTGGTGATGAAAATTTCTATTAAGTAATAATTATTATTGGTACACAATTAGTACTTCATGGCAAACGAGTTAAGTCATTAGTAATCTACCTATAGGTCCTATAGCACGAATCATAAATGTACGAGACTATTATACACTCCATACTAAAGCCTCAGTGGTACACCATTAGTATGGAGTGCTTGGATAGGAGTGAAAAACGAATGAGATGACGTGGAATGGATGGGGAAGACTGATTTATTCGTTGGGTGACATTATTATTTTTATAGGAGGTATCAATCCATCTAAAAGACGGGTCGAAAAATATCGTTAAGACTTTTTTTAAATTTAAGGCGATCTGTAACGGGAGAACGTTTAATTACAAAACTTTTTCTGTCATTTACGTAAGATAATAAATTTGAGTTTTAGCAATAAATTTCTTTTTATGCCATAAATTACATTAGTACTTTCATAAAATTTCTTTAATAAATCAAATTGCTTTTCATTAATATTTAATCAACTTTACTAGTAATAATACACCCATGTCACACTTAAATAGCTACTCATATGTTATTTCAATAACGCATCGAATATACGTGTCGTCGGAATATTATATTACGTTCAAAATTCTGCATGTCATAATTATATGAACGCAATGTATTTCATTCTACGACATTATCAGATTATTATTACAAAATAGTAGTTCTAATTTGCCATCTCTTATTTTCTCATCTCTAATGCAGGTCTACCGACTAAATACCAATTCAAACAATATTTTCTCATTTATTTTGGAGCCACAGAAAAATTTAAGTTTTCAACGTTAGTAAATACTCAATGCATACATTGTATAAAAAAAGAACTCTTTACTTTAGTATCTTGAGATAGGAACGCACAGATTTACGAGATTAACAAAAGTGCGTTTCGATGATGATGAATTTTTTTTTTCATTGTTTCGCATTTTTTATAATAAATAATAATTTAATTCCGTTCATGAGATCTTTTTTAGTGGACCAAAACCGAAACGAATGACTTTCACGTCCTTTCATGAGCCGTGGTCACCCCTTTTATATGTACAGTAAAGGCGGGATGTAAAATAAAACATATGCTACAGCGGTTTCAAAATTGCAATGTTATAATAGAATCGATGACACTTCTTAAATATCACCGAATCATACATTATATTGACAGCTGACACATAATTTGCAAGACGGTGTTTGAATATAGATTTTGCCACCATGACCTACATATATGTAAGAACACTCGCTGAATAAAACATATACGTAAAAATAATATTTCTCAGCACACTTCAAACGACTTGTAAGACGTCACACTTACCTTATGCATTGCACTTGTTCAATATTCAGGACAAGCTTTGTGATATTCAATAATGTCATACTTTGGGGAACACCCAAAATACTTATGATATTGACTAACAATTACGTTTTCGAACTATTTGTTACATGTACATGTCTTAGATCAGCGGTCGTCAACCTTTCAGACATGAGAGACCGATAAAAAAACAATTTTCAATCCCTTGGTTGATTTAAAAAATATATATCCATAATATATTTAGTTGGTAACTAATAATCATTTCAAGGATCATTTTTAATTATAAATGTTAAGTACACTTCTTTTGGTGTTATATCTGCAGCATTTTTCAATAATTATCTGCATGCGTTGCTGTTTAGAAGTATACCAACAAAGTTTTCACAAAATAATACCACTGGTACCACTGCCGACTACAATTTCAGATCATATTTTTTAATACCATTCTTTGACGATTGCTTTGATGTAATGTTTCCCCAAAAAGTGCGTCGTCAACAATGAAATATTTATTTTTGCATCAAAAAAAAATAATTTTAATAAGTGAAAGCTACTTTTTAGGTGTTCACTGTCAATACTTGGTGGAATGGCATTATAATAAAAATAATAACACATTTTTAGTACTTATTCCACACTTATTGGATCAAGACCTGTTCCGCTCACATCTGAAAGCATAATTTCTGTTTTCAGTGACATGAATACAAGATGATATTTTTAGAGCAATTGAGATTACTAAAAATATACTTCTGCATTTTCACCACCTCTAATCCAAAAACTCTTTTTTCTACAATATTTGTCAGTCAATTGAAAACGATATTTCGAGTTCTTGATTTTTTTCAATATAAATGATAGTGATATTTCATACTCAGGGCTTCATCAAACTCCAATACTATAAAAGACACATTTGACATATTATTCTTTATATTATATTTCTAAATATTTTTCTTTGCTCGTCCCTTTTTTTCGTTTAACATTCCTTTGAGAAATTGCCTACGTTATTTATCGTCTACATATTATTTGTTTTCTTTTACTATATTATATATAAACAGAATGCTGACAATTTATTACTTCAATGATGACACAATATATATAAAAGTACACAATATATACAGATATTGGCGATAGGAAAATGCGGAAGTGAGCGTTCGGCACATAAGATGGATTACTTACCTTCGTCTTGTCATTTTTGTATGTATCTAGTGGAGTATGTACAATGCGATAGCTTTATTTGTGATAGAACTTCTCCTAAATAGAAAACTCACTTATCTTTTATTATTTCAAACAAAAGTTTCAAAAATATTTGATATATCCCATTTTAATTAAATACATATACGATGATTCATATAAAAAGAATCTCTTAGAAAATATAGTCATATGTAGAGACACCAAGAATACTCTTCCATTTTTCAAGTATTTTTTTAAATACTTGAGTTATACTCGTAATTTATAAACGAAGGTTTGATCCATTTTTTTTTTACTTATTTAAAAAAATATAATGTTTAAACGTTACGTTTAACGGAATCAATTTTTAAATATATATTTTGGTACATCTGAAACTACACGATTATACTCGAGTATTTTAAGAATTCAACACTCGATACTCGAGTAGTTGAGATGTCTAGTATTCGGAGTCTCTATTCATAAGGCAATATAGCAAAATTTTGAGTTGAAAAACAAAAAATAATCACAAAAAAACCATTTACCAAAAAATATTCATAATAATAGCTTTTAGATTTTGGCACTTTATTATTAACTAAGTAACGCCTTTACACCAAGGAATTTGAATAGAATAAAGTAAGAGTAAAATATCATTGTTGATAAAAAAAATCCAAAATATATGAAACGTGGACATATTAGTAGGTAATAAAGAAAAATAAAAGAAAGAAAAATCTTTACTGTGTTCATTTTTTGTTTTTGTTTTATTGAAAATATTCTTTTTGGTGTCTTGCCTTTGTGTATTATGATTGAAGATGCGATATATACAATTTGGTCCAGTTGTTTAATGCTTATATCTTATATCTTCTACGAAACGCCAGAATGGCAACTATCGTTTATTGATTTATGGATTTTTATTCGTAGGCGAGGATTTATATAATGTTTTTATTCTACCCCGCTCACCTGAAATCCTGAAAACGACTTCTTTAGTTAAACGATAGACAGTACTCATCATAAATATACTCAATTCTAATCTACTTTAGAAGCATTTCATATTCATCAAATAGATGCTAAAAGTATTGGACCTTTTGGGGAAAATATGTAATTACTAAGGTTTAATGGAAACTTTCCTCGAAAATATTTTCTTATGTTATTAATATTTTATTTGACAGAACGCCAGTATCTTTTTAATTTTCATATTTTTATAGTAACATATATGATATAAAACTACATTAGGTAAGAAAAACACGTCGACGACGTATATCGCACAGATAAGATAGATTCTCAATAATAGTGTTATTAACATGTGTTCTTTCTTCTTTAGAGTGCTAAGGTTCGCTTCACCCTTGTGTTTGAGCTCGGTGGCTCAGAGCGATCAGCAGTTGTCTCCAGACCATCCGCCGAAGACTTGAAACGTTCCGTGCTCGCCCAGCTAGCCCTCCATGCTGCTCAGGGTGGAGGAATCCTTAACATTGGAGAAGCCCAAGCTGGAGCGATGACTTGGGAACCGGGTGCCCCAAAAGCGAGGAATATTCTGTGTATGCCAGTTGTAAATGGACAAAAGGATGTTATAGGAGTAGCGCAGCTCATTAATAAAGTGAGTAATATTTTTCATTTAAGCCACCTGTATATAAAACAGATAATAAAAACATGCTTATTTATCTCTTATAAGTCAAATTTTACTTGATTGTTTAGTATGTAGTTGCATTCGTGCATTTTCCATGACTCTTTTATTTTCAGTTACCTTCATCCAAATGTTACATTTATAAGACTAGTCAAATAAACAAATACAGACCAAAAATGTTCCTAAGTGCCAATATTTTTCCGTATAAGAATAAAATACTGGACTCTGAATGTCACTATAAGTCTAAATTTAAAAAAAAACTCTGTTTTTCTTTTGACCCCAATTTAATCTCTTAGCCAACCCTTTTTTCGAACCGACTGACCTCAAATTGATCAATATCGACTCTCTTGGGGATCCCTACAGTAGACTGTCCATGCTACAAGTTTTCCTACGAACAACAAAACGGCGTAATTCATATATCGATCGGTGATAATTTTGCTCTAAACATATGGCTGTAAGCAATTACGTGTTCTTTATATAGGCTGTAAGACTAATAAAAGATGCAGTTCGAGCACCTCCCATGGCGATACTAATTACTGTTATAACAGCCCACCGTCACTGACCACCAACATAGAATGATTAACGAAATCTATACATGGAAACTAAGAATGCTTTAATTGATATTTGTTTTTTTATTATATTAATATCCGTACACTTTTGTATTGTTTCGGGTAAAACAGAGGGCGTCACACCACGACATCTACATATATCTCATATGGATTATCGATATTGTCGATTATAAAAACAATATTGACATACTTATATTGTGAAACATTCTTTCTAGCCTTGGTGAAATAAAACAGTTTTAAAATTAAGAAGAACGATAATTTATGTTAGTAAAAGTTCAACATTAAATACATTTATCAATGATATGACTAAATATTATATGTAAGTGTAATACGAGGGATTCAATGGCAGGTTTCCCAAGTGAATATAAATATTAATCTCAGTCACGACCGTCAAGTAAAGAAACTGTCCTGACACATTTACGAAATTCCCCATGGACTTATTTGGAAATTTGTTACGAGTATTACAAATATTCTGTTGTAGCTTTATCCGATCCGGCACGTACCAACGCATTGCAAATTAAATATTTCATGGCTTGTATTTCTATTTTTATATTTTATACTTTTATGATTAATTTTTAATAAAAGACAGTTTGATTTCATTTATTTTGAAGTTGTATCTGTAAATGCGTATCATATTTCTTTGACCAATTTCAAAATACTTCGCCACTCAAGTAATACTCAATTTTATATAAGTATATACACTATATGCAGGGTTATTACCCTGTTTGGTTTGCATAAGATAATAATAGAGTAACAATTTTTCTGCGATTCGATAATTAAAAAATAAGCACATTAGACTTTGGAAGATTCCTTGCGAGTAGGCATTTTTGACATTGCACAAGATATTGATTTGTTATGTAAAAATATACAATTGCATTCATCTCAATACTGTTTTGCTTGCTTTATGTATGTTATAATAGTTAATACCAAATAAAAAATCTAACAATCAAAATCAGATTTCGGGTTCCGCGGTATGAAATATTTTGAGAGGCACTGATGGACCAACAAACTTCGCTTAGTATGAATCAGTGAACATTTTATTTCCAATAATCATTGATGTTAATTTTGTCGTAATTTGTGGATTTACTTAATGCATTATGTACTTAATACAATAGCCGTAAAAAGTAAGAAGCTACCAAAGCTATTTCATAACATTTTACTTTGGACTGAAATGATATATCATAGAGGGTGTACAAAATTTATTGTATCCATGTTTTCATAAATTCACGCCACCTTGCCGTATCTTAAATCTCCAATTCGCTACTGTAAACACTATAATTCTGTATTATATTGAACAAGCGAAGGGATTCCGGAAATTTCAAAGTTACTACACTGGTAAATTGTTTCCGGGAGAAATTCTGAAAAATACACACTGACATTGTGTCGCTTATATCACTTTTTCATAAAAGCTTTCTCTGCATTACTTTGCAACAAAACGTTTTTACTGAAATGAAAAATATGTAACTATCAATTTATGAAACATTTTGAATTGTAACGTTTTAATTTAATACATGTATTCAAAATCTTATTTCATTACAGCTTCGTGAAAAAATTTACTACTTGATATAACAACAACCGTTGTTATTTAAATATAATAAATACATCAATTTTAAAGTTTTTATTAAAACATTGATGATACAGCTATCGCCCTTTACATTTTATTAACACAATCAAAAAGAATTTATGTATTTAATACGTCTGCAATAAATATGTTGCTTATAGTCATGGCATCAAAGGAAAATCCGTAGAATTTAATTATTTATGGTACATTAATAGTGCGGACTCATAACGCGAAAACTACGAGAAATATAATATGGAAAATAATATACACGATTTGAGTCCTTTTTTCTTGCGATATCAAAGTTGATGTTAAGAAAGATACTGAAAAATCTCTAAGCCGAGATGAATTTATCAAACTTACATATATATATTGAGACGACCTTGATTCGGCTCCCTCGTAAATCGAGAAGGAGCCTCCTATCCGACACTCAGGGAGGAATTTTGCTAACGGAGTAGGAGAAACATGGAACTCTTTAAAACAAAACACGATCTCAAAGCGTTATGTGGGTGCGGTTAGCACCCATTATTTAATCGTTAAGAATTTACACAGACGTTATATTACACTAGTACATTGAATTTAAAGACAAGACAAAACACAAATATTACGATAGCAAAGAAGATATCAGGAATTTGACTCGAATTTAATTCTTAGGGAGAGGATTAGGAGCGTGCATTCTCAATGCTGTCCAATCTCTCACTGATCGTATGAAAAAAAAAGCGGTTCCTGTAGGTAGCCAAACCGTTGCAAAATGACCGTTAAACGTCACGCAAGATAAGCCATTATTTATGGCCCATCGAACTTTTTATGAAGTACCATGTACTCTCGTACACTCAGGGCGTGAAATAGATAAGAGACATTAAGAGCGAGACGTCCGCATAAATATCTCTTTTACAAAATTGAAATTACTCTATATTGAACCACTATAGATTTCAATATAGAGTATTATAAGAATGAATTTATTTCCTGATATCGACTTAAACTCATAGACTGAGGTGAAAAATAGATCGTTCGAGAGAGTTCTGATGACCTACCACATAAGGCGGTGTCAATATATATAACACCTTGATTACAGATTAAGCTCGAACGTACGACTTCAGATTTTACTCGAACGTCAGTTAGGGACTGATAAGAATTTGAAGAAGAACACTTTTTTAAATTAACTACAGTATTCTTTAGCGGTTTTTTCTTAATAGCTTACCCGGTAAAAGCCGAAGCATCTTTATTAATACAGTAACTTCACACTCGGTCTGTACCCACCCAGAAATCAAAATAGCCAGGAAGCTGAGAGCCCGATTTCCGATTTGAAGATAATAAAATAAATAAATTAGATGTTGAATTCATTTTAATGTTGATATAAATCAATGATGACAAATAAAATATTCAAAAATATCTTAGCTTCGAACATTGTTGAAAGATATTCAAAATATATGCATATATGTCAAATTTTATTTGAGGAAAAACATTTCGGATACTTTAATTGTATGGACTATTTGAATTGTTTTCTACATAAATAACTAAAATGTTCATTTCGCCGTGAACGAAAGTGAACTTTTCTTATGATTCGATGCCGTAAGCTAATCGAACGGGAAAACAACGTATTGATATTTCAATAGCTTTTGTTCGCCATCCCTGACAACTATGTAAGTAAAGTCTCACCTCACTGTTGTATTTAAGTTTTGAGCCGCATCATTTTTTTGGCACTTTTACGTCTTTGTTACACACAAAAAAGCATTCGTGACATTTGATGCCACCTTTTATGATTTACCAATGGTGTTATTTAAGATAACATACAATTGGGAAGGAATTAATGTACCAAAGTTTCGAACTGCATTCTGTAAATGCAGTCAACCAGAAACAATCGACTACCGCATAGTTGCTCAAATAATTTACGTCCATATCCATTCCATACCATCAATTCGGTAAGTTTAATGACGGGCACGAATCCGTAAAATAATAACAATAAGCCATTGCTTCGGAATTCAATCGAACAATAACGTGATTAATTACTTTACTGTGGGTGATAAAACTTAATACGCGTCATATCCAGTGAGATATTAGGAATGTGAATTGAAGTGGTTTGATATTCGAATGTACGCAGTATTGAATTCCTAATATAGTATAGATACTTAAAAAGATCATGATGAGACACGTATTTTATATTTTATATTTTTTATTAAAGTCGGATTACGTTGAATAAATGTCGGGTTCGGGTAAGATGTTTGGAAATGAACCTCGGACTCGGTCTAGGTATAATTATAAAAATTTCGGCCCGTGCAGACCACTAGCGTAATGTACAAAGAATATTTTGGGCGTATTGAAAGATTAACTGTCTCAAAAAAAGTGATCTATGTGTATAGTAAATAGCGTTTGTTGGTATTTATGAATATTTTATTTAAAAAAATGTACCTAAAACTCGGTTTCCTCACGTATACAATTATAAAGTTTCGAATATTCAAAAATGCATAATTAAGGCCCTCTGATATTTCTGAGAGAGTAGTAGCTACATCCTTTTAAAGAAGCAAAATTGATTTACAAATAAAATGAGTAAAGCTGATCGAGTTAATGTGTAGTCGTATTAAAATTTTCTTTCTGCAAAGTTTGTTCGCTAGGCGGATTTAATCCCTTTCGTAATTGTGTTAGCAATGATTTTTTCGCTCTAAAGTTGTCTTTCATTTTTATTCAATTATTCTGGGTCAATTTAAATTCATGCAAAAATCTTTTCCGTTTTCTTCTTTGAGTAATGAAATGGTCGCTACACTTGGCTAAAAAAAAAAAAACAATTTTCGTAACACGTGTACGTTGCACGAATAAAAATTCAACCGATTTTTTAAGTAAAACTTTTTGAAAAATTTTCATACTAATCAATTTTAAAATACCACAAGATCTTTATGTATTTTATCAAATATTTCTATCTGCCAGTTCTATAGTCCTTAAATCCCGGAGAAAGACACGGAGATTGCTTTATATTGTATTGTATTTTTATTTAATTATTTTATTCTTGAAAGAATATTTAGATTTTAGGTAATAGGGTCAAACTGTTTTTTATTTCTATTTTTTTATGAACGGCTCATGTTTTCTATAATACTTGAAACAATATCTGAATTTTCAATTATAGGCGAATGCCAGTCAGTTCACAGAAAGTGATGTCTCCATCTTTGAAGCCTTTGCAATTTTTTGCGGTCTTGGAATACATAACACGCAAATGTATGAGAACGCTTGCAAACTTATGGCAAAGCAAAAGGTGAGAACTTTTTTTTACATAATTCTTTGTTTACCCTGATTAAAGTTAACGTGTATTTTTAATATGTATAATACGTATTACCACAGATGAAACCTGAAACATAATTTAGTATAAAATTTTACTAACTAGCTTTCAGGGTTTTTACATAGCGTGTAAAATTCGAATCTATGCTGTTAAAGTAAGCTGTACGCTCAAAATTTTGAAATGTGGTCGCAAGTTAAGCCCAGACCCATACTAATGTTCCCTGAACAAAAGCGTCAAGTAACTAACTTTATAGTCGATTTTATTTACTGTACAATTTATGGCGCGTCCATGATGTAACTTCTCAAACTCTGAAATATAAACTTTATAGCAGTTTAAAAGATTTTATGAGAAAAGACAACTTTACTTGTCTGGAATATTGCGTAAATATTTTGTTATTTTTTTACTGGCGCCGACCTGTAGTTAAAACTTGGTTGGAATGGGGGAAATAAGTCCGTATGTAGCTTCTTCAGCACCACGGTCAATTAAACATTTCATATCTGATATTACTTTAAAACCTCTCGCCACAATAACTAATAGAACTTTTGATGGGTTGGCTTTGTGGAACATTTTTAATATAAAATTTCAATTAATAGCATTATTCCACTGATTGTACTACACATGGATAACACATGTGTCGCCTCTTTGAGAAGAGACTGAGTGTCGTCCGATGTTTAATTAATGTAGACATTGATTCTTATTATTAACATTACAATGATAAACTGAAGAGTCGTGTGTTTCTTTGTATTGTGCACGGGTCACATTCGATAAAAATAATAACATTATTATTTAAAGTTGTTTAGTCAGGAAATCTCATCGAGCATAAATCAAATAGCGGACAGCTTCCCGTTCTATTTAAGAGAAAATAGTAAAAAAAAACATCCCACTCTTCATTTTTTTCATATATAAGTTCATATTTAGAATCAATGTTTAAGCTATAAATAAAAAAATAGCACATAGCTATTCAGAGAATACTTTTTAAAAAGCAAAGCTATCAATTGCAGTGTTGTATTTTTATAGGTGTATTAATAGAGAATGTGATCCTTTCATAGGTGGCGCTAGAGTGTTTGTCATACCATGCAACAGCCACTGCGGACGACACTGGGAAACTATCAAGAGAAACAATACCCTCAGCGGAGAACTTCAACCTTTATAGCTTCACATTTCATGGTGAGAAATTATACATAATATGTCTATATTTAATGACACGATATCTACAGGAGTTAAATCAATTCAACGTGAAATACAGTAAAGCGACGATCTGACAAACGATTGCGAGTGAAGGGGCATCCACTACAACCGAAAATTCATAATATAATATATTTTAGTAGCGTTTGTTCATCCACTTCAAAAACTCCCAACTCATTCATAGACAATACATTTTTAAAAGTCTCCACGTATTTATTAGAAATATAATGTGATTAACAGAAAAAATATGCACGCATTAAAACCTCGTAGCTCTGTGATCATGTGCTTTATTATACACAGAAAATTATTTACAGTGACTTTTGAATTTTCGCATGAATTTCACTGAAATAATTAAGATTTTAACAATTTTCAAACATCTTTTTCGAAAACTATAGAACACATCTGTAAATATCTACAACATTGTATGAAAAATTAAATCATAATAAACTGACCTTACTGTTAATAAGTTTGTTTTTACACTGAAGATATGTATGTTACCTTATGTTGACAAAATTTAACTAAAAAATGTGGGGAAATATCCAGTGCAAATTTTTATTTGGTTGTTGACTATACCGGCTTCTTTGAATAAAAAAAAAATATTTCTATCTAATTTTCTTTTTCAGATTTCGATCTATCCGATGAGGACACTTGTCGCGCAACCTTAAGAATGTTTCTCCAATGCAACCTTGTACAACAGTTTCACATACCCTACGACGTAAGTTTCCATAATTTATATATGTTTCAATGTGGATCTTGGGCATGGGTGTTCTTTATATTTGTTCTTCTCGGGTTGATCGTGAGCTACCTAAAAATGTCATCGTATACATAGCATGTGTTTTTTTAATATCTGGCGCAATGACATCTAGAATACTTTTGTGTGTAATTTTCAAAAAAATTCTCGTCCCAATTTTTCCATTTTTTAAATCAAATTCCACTCCCAGTGTGGAGAATATGCCATCTTAATGGAGGTATCTCAACATGTTTCTTTTAACGGTAACTGTTTGTCACTCAGTCGCTAAAACGTACTTTTGTTCGGTGAGGGAAAGGATAGGGCTAAGACGACACTAGTCGTAAGCTAGTCACTTTCGCTTCGCCCCTCTTGTAGGATCGAATTGGTGAGAAGAAATTTCAAAGCATTTTTTAAATCGACTGAAAAATAAGTCGTCGAGTCCGTGGTACAGTGGTTGATCATTGGTTTCCATAACGGACCTCACGGGTTCGAGCCGCAGTACTAGCTTTTTTTCAATCTAGTACTTTATATCTCTGACAAAATTTGCTGCTATTTTTTCTACCCATTACTTATCTCAAACGATTGAAAAATATGTGGAAAATAGGAAATATTTTTTTTTAAATACTGTAGAGATTATAAAATGTAGCATAAATTAATTACCGTTGAGATGGTGACAAAATAGTGCAATATAAAGCAAAGCGTCTCTCTGTTGTGATCAAATCACTAACTTTTCAAACATCGCACTCCTCACAAAGACTGTGCAGCCAAAAAAACCTTTGACTGCCCTACATTGTATCGGTCTTGATGAGTTTTAGTGTCACGTTTTCATGATTGTAGAAGATTTGACCTTATGGCGTAGATTTTCTGCGTTTTATAGTCGCCATAAAGTCCCTTGGATAATTGGCTCGTCGTCAAACCTTCTCGTCATTGGTCCGAGAAATCCACATTTTATCATTCATTAAATTGTTAATCGATAATATCTGCATCGTTATTCATTTAGAAAAAGTTTCAACATACAGTGCGTAGGTATATGAATTATAAAAATATTTGGGTTCAATCAAATTTATCATTATATTACCTTATTCCTCGATAGCCAACTAATAAGTACTTCTTACTACATATAAAACATTTTATATACCGTAAAACAGTGTGAATAGAGACTGCGGGGTGAATAGAGACAAAAAAAGGATTGAACTAGGACAACTTTACTAAGTATCCAATGTATTTTTTACTATTTATATATAATTCTTTACAATGACTATGATACGATTGACAAAACCAAACCAACTAAATGATTGGCCAAAATTGAAATAAACGTGTTTAAGTTCGATGCCTGTGCATCCTTACTTTTTGACTTATAAGTGGACTACTTTTATTGCACGAAAATTAAAATCATGTTATTTTCGCTTAATCAATAAAATTGAATGAATAGAGACTCCTATATAATGGAGGTTCATATATACCAATCATTACCATCTGTATTTTTGTCTCTATTCAACTGGCAAGTCTCGATTTACCCTCTCTCGTCTCTTTTCACCCCGATTCAATGTGAATAGAGACATCGAACAAAATTGACGGTGTCTTAATAACGATAGTGAATTTTTGAAAAATATTCTCATGAATGTGTAGTAGGAGCATAGAAAAAAGTTACAAACCATTCATATTTGAAATATGTGGCGCAGTATGAAGATTTTTTGGCTGCTTCTACGAGCCTTTTGCGTCAGTACGATTTCTGTTTCCACGGGGAACACCCTGGACAGAAGGCAGCGGCTTTCATTGCGTAGGCCGTAGACCATAAACATTATAGACAGTAATACGGAAAGAAAAATAACAATGTATTTTAGTTCTACATAAATTATTTTATATATTTGTTGATAGCTATTTCGGCTTACGCCTTCGTCAGAACTAAAATACATTGTTATTTTTCTTTCCGTATTATAATGGAGTTCTACCAAGTAAATGCCTACTCAATCAATATATTATAGACAGTTAATGTCGTAGACCTTCCCACAAAGTTTGACAGAGTGGAAAGTCTTTCGTCAACTATTTGACGGATTAATTTGAAATTTTAACCATATCTACGATAAATATGCCTACTTTAGTCACGGCAGGTGTCATTTTTATGTTGTATTGTGTATTATAGTATAATTATGCGATGGTTCCTATGAGCAATCGCGTGGCTAGGTTTTGAATATTTCCAATCTACCCTCTCAATATTTTTTCAGCTGAATTTACTATACAACTATTTCTTCAGTGTTTTCATTTTTAAGCTGTTCACATTTTAAATGGATATAATATGTACCTATATATTCAAAATCATATAAAAAGAAGATATTATAATAATAAAATGAATACATTTTATTTATTTGGGTAAAATTGTACTATTTCTTAATGGCAAAGAATTACTTTGTAATTAAATAACCGTTTTTATATACATATACAAACAAAAATTTTGTTATTTACTAATTTATTAGTTTTTTATTAGCGCTAATTAGTTTTTTTTTTAAGTAAGTGTAAATAAGATTGTCATGGATTTTAGGAGACATATACACTTCATACAAACACAAGGGTCATTTTAAAAGTGTAAATCTATAAAATAATAATAAATATCCAAGAACTTCATAATTGTATATTAATGTTTGAATCATAGTATTCGATGACAAAAACAATACCAATATTTTACTCGAGTACTACGTATCTAACATCTTAAAACCATACCATAATCACTATTTTTTAAATAAATCAAAATCTATGTGTAATATCTTTCACTATACACACGGTCACAAAGTCAAGTTATGTGTAAATCATTTAACGTCATCTATTTAATGCATTTTTCGAAAGCACGTGTAAATGAGTTTTGTTTATCAATATTCATTGTTATACAAACTCAACAGTAATATTATTTTACTTTCGAATATAAATTATTTGTAACGGTATTTAAAGTTAATAATATTCACATACCATATTATAAACATAGCGTATACTTGCATGACCTTTGTACCGCGCACGCGATCCAGTTCGTATGTAAAATTGGCATTTTATATATCGATGCTGTTGACAGTGTTGAGTCCCATTTAAAGTTGAATGCAATACCTATTTTTACGCGTACTGCCTAACAATTTGACATTTGTATAGTGAAAATTATTTAAGACATTAAATTAAATTTGACAACAACTATGCTATTCTAATTATTTTGTTATAAAAAAAACATGTGTTTCGCCTCTTGGGAGGTATCATCGATCGGAATACACGTGTCGCTTTTTGTAACACAATCATTGGAATAAAAATTTCATCGAATTTATTTTTTTATTAAAAATGAATTCCCACAAAGCTACCGCCGAATTTATCGAACATGTTTAAGATGATGCACATTATATGTGAAGAAAACAAATTAAATAGGTTTGTTACGATTACTTTTTTATATCCTACGTTAAAATATAGAAAGCATTTGGAAGGAAAAAAAAATAGAATGTACTACAAAGTTTTTCAATAAATTATATTTATCCCTCAATATTTTATTTTTCAAGTATAATAATATGCGGTGGTCGTAAACTTTAAACGTTCATTTCTTGTTAAATAAAGTGCATTCTTTTAAAACTTCAATTTTAATAATTTATTCTTCACCTATACACTCTAGGGAAATTAGGTAAAAACTTTTAATGGTTGGCAAACAGACGCGAAATGCAGTCGCAGTTTTTCCAAAGAGGGTGAATTCAGATGATAAGTTGTTTTATAAAATTCTAAAACACATATGTTCGTGCTTTTTCTGTTTTCTAACATACTTTGAATATTTTGACTTTAAAAAATGTAATAGTATTATCCTGGAAAATGGAAAACATAAATTGAATATTAAAAGATAGTTTATTGGCTTTTATCGATATATATATATTCAGCATAATTTTCGTTCAGGAAACCTTTTGTCGGATTTATATTTGAATATTAAATTAAATAATAATTCGATTTTTACCTGACTTCACTCAATGAGTACCGCATATATTTCCAACTGCTTCAGAGCTTCTAGTGCTTTATATTTTTTTTTTAACAAGCCATTATTTTCTTATTCAAGTAACATTATTTAAGAGTTTTCGCCCTCCAAAAATCACTGATCAGAAAAATGGACCTATACTGAAATCCAGTGTATTTGTTTGCTGAATAATCATATTTTTTCATTTATGATATTGAAAAGATTACATTCAGTTTTATGGGAAACGATAAAATTTAAGTGTTTAAATCATAGCATTGCTGAACACAATGTTTAATTTACGCGACTGACATGTAACGTTGTAAAAGCGAGGGAAGTGAGATGCGGAGTCGGGAAAACGCGACACGAGACGGGAAAGTCCCGCTAACTTTTTACCCGACAACTTTTCATATTTGTTTGGCGGAAAATGATTATTATAGTCAGCCCGCGGCAATCGAGCAGAATCACTCAAACTTTTTGTTGCTCTTTTCATATCGATCGTGATTCGCGCGAATACATGAATTGTGTTATAATTGATCATCGATCTTACATTTTGACTGTGTAATGTAATCTAAGCACTAATCTACTACATCTGAATATCATATATAGACCTGATGATGCCTGACGTATTAGAATAACATGCGTGTTCATATTTTCCGGATAAATACATATTTAATACCTGGATACAATTAAGTCTTATATTTTCATAATTATTATTCTAAAATATTCATATTTTTATAATGTTGTTGAACGATTGAATCAACAAATGATTTTTGGAGGATATTATGTTTAAATACTATTGGGTCAGTATTTTACTTGACACTTCTTGTCGGGAAATTAAAAAAATAACTGCATGAATTATCTGTGGCAAAAAGTATTTGGTGTGTTAATAATATTTTTCCACGCGGCCAGTCCGCGATTTGCTGCCAAGAATTCATGGCAAAACACGACTACCCGAGGTGATAAATAAGTTTCTTCTTAAAACTAATTAAAAATTTTTACAGATAATATAATTATTAACAACCATAAAAACTCTCCTGTTTCTTACGTTCGACTTCTAGGGGTAAAAAAACATTTCCCTTATAGGGCATATGAAATATTTTGAAATTCGAATTGAGACGATATTTTAAAAGATAAAGAGAATGAGATACTAATATTGACTTTACTATGGGTGGTATTGGATATTTTGACCTTACAAAACTGGTTTTTATATTAACCAATAACGGTCTTTGCCCTATAAAGGGTTAGACGTGGAACATTTGTAACCAGGGCTGTGGAGTCGGAGTCGTCGCGGCGATTTGGCCGGAGTCGTACTCGGAGTCGAAAATTTTGAAAAGTTTGAACTTTTTATTTTTGCATATTATATGTCAAATTTGGCTATTGGCTGGATTGGTAGGGTTGATATTTAATTGAATACACATAATTATCAAAACTAGGCAAAAAAAAGTGACGATATTAAACATTTTTAGTCGGAGTCGGAGTCGGAGTCGGAGTCGTGTTTTTGGTCAATGTTGGAGTCGGAGTCGTGGTTTTGGTAAATGTTGGAGTCGGAGTTGGAGTCGAACGTTTTTTCATCGACTCCACGGCCCTGTTTGTAACAAACCGAGAAAAAAATTAAATAGATTTTTCAAATAGAGTTACATTATGTGTCTTTGTTTATATTTTGCAAGCATCTATCAAAAAATAGTTGACGCTATAGTAAAATTATATGGCTTCATCATTAGAATCTATTGGAGAACCACCGTGCGGCGTGTCCTTAGGGACTCGAGCTTTCTCATTCTCACAGAGCTTACGTAGAGAATAACTTCGCAGTCGCCTGTGCTTTGTTCTGGCATCTGTGTATTCAGGGTCACCAATCGTTAAGGCTTGTTGTTTTTTCATATAAATTTGTTTTTACCATCGCGGGTTCTTCATTTCAAATGTATATGAATATGATTTAATTTAGTTGGTAAAGTTATCGAATTAGAACACGTAGTATTTTGGCGAATTCTTTTTTCCGCATTTTTAAATATTTTTCGTTTTTTTAGAATCAGACATGCTCGTTTTATTTTTAAAATACAGTAAAACCTCTACATTGTATCTGAATAATTCTGAAGACTAATTTAGTTGGATCCGTAGTGCAGTGTTCTACTTCTTTGGCTTCCATGATGGACTTCACGGGCTCCATTCCCGATTTATCGATTCTGTTTGAAGGTATTGGTGTTTTGCTGTCTTAAAATTCCTACACACCCACCCGTCTCATAAGTGGGCATAGTGAGAGCGACTACCTAACCACTAGTCCTATCATATGACTTTATATCCCTACTCTCATCGAACAGAGGAGAGATTGAGCGATTGAGTAACGAACAGTTCTCGCAACAAAAATATGTTAAGATATCTCCACTAGAAGGCCATATGCTTCACATTGTGAGCGGACATTGATTTTAAAAATGAGGAAGACTGAAAGTCCGATAAAGACGAGAGTTTGTTACATAACAAAAATGTTTTCTGAATGCATTTTTGTCATTATCTTATCGTTATGGTAATTTTTAATGTTATAAAAATAATCCATCTTAATAGTATTAAATAAACATTTTATCTTTCTTATAATAATATGTATCTTAGATTTAAACATTTAATTTTAATAAAGCATTCATTATCAAAAACTAATCACGAGTGATTGACAATGAGCTTATAGCGTAAGACCATCTACATTATATTTTGAACATGTAATTTCATAGATTTATACGCATCTTAGTTTTCAATTCCCAAGTACAATGAACGAGTTTAGGCTAATCTCTCGGGGACGTTAAACCGGATCTAGCTTATTTCATTAGGAATTAAATACTCTTAAACGTTTCAGCTTTGGTCTGGCCCAGTTATGATTCCATGTATGCGAAAATTATGCAACGTATTTATAATTCATCTGAAAGACTTGCCTCGATTGCTTATATTACTTTGGAAAATTACCATAAACTCGAGGGACATTGCCAACCTAGGATCAGAGCAGTTCACGTAACAATGTAATATCATAATAATTTTACTAGGCTTACAGTGTCGTCAATTTAATTATTTTAGTTGTTAGATTCAAAAATATATCATATTCAAGTCATAAATAAACGCTGGACCTATCTGTGTCGTATTATGAATAGTTCTGGATCAATGAAATGAATTTATCTGTTCTCCTTGTTTTTTTCATTTAATTTTTAAGCACACGTAACTTAAAGTAATTCTGAGTATAATTATAAATTCTTTAAACATTTTCGTCTGATGAAAAACCAGTTTTTATTTAACGATCACTGTTGTGACGCCTGACGATATACGGTGGGACAGGGAATGTTTTTGAAAGATTCTTACGAAATAATTAACGTTGCTTTCATTCAGAATAGAAAACTAAATTGGATATAGTATACCCATCTAATAATAGTTGTAGGTATTTTATTGTGTACAATTTGCTTTCGTTGTAAGTGTAAGTATTGTAAAATATTTAAAGATCACTTGTATTATATGCCAAATTAATTAAAACTACATGTAAATATCATGGAACTATCTCAACTTGTATTATGACTACGAAATCATTTTTTCAAATCATTATTGCTCAGTTTATTAGATACGTTCTGAGATTTCAGGAAAACTTAATATTGAATAGATTTTTAGTAAATTTTATACTATCAATATACCTAATTGGAAAGATCTGCATACTGCACCTACAGTATTAAATAATTGTAAATGTGAATATTTATAAAGAAAAAGCACATTACCGAGATACTACATATTTAATTACGAAATTGAAGAAAAAAAATATGTAGCATAATAGTTATGCTTTAAAATAAACGACAAAATGAAATAGTCAATGTACATATATAGCTTCCATATTACAATTTATAAATCACATACAACAATTGTGTAGCCCTCGCATTTCCTTAACGAAAAGGAATCATGCATTACTTATAATATATGTATTTTTTTTCTCACATTATGTTTCAAACAATCATTCCATAAATACTATATTTTTTATCGAACAAGCTTAAGATAATGTTTGACAGTTTTTATTGGTTGTGACATGAAATCTTTATCGTGTAAGAATTTAATACAACTTCTATTTGTTTTGAGATTTTAAGATTTCGAAACAATAAACACAAAATGTTTCTCGGGGTGTCAATGTCGAATTTTGTCGCTTGTTGTATTTTACCCCTTAAAATATTTACCAAGCTTAAGTATTTAAAGTTCCCTCTCAACCCATATCTTTGTAATATTCACAGATACATAAAATTAGTCCCACCAAACTTGGCTATATTAGGGTTGATGATAATTAAACAACTACATGTTGGGTATCTACATAAACGGATAACAATGTTTATAAATTTAATATCACCCCTTACCCTGCAGTACTCCACAAATGCTAAGCCCACTAATTATTTGGTATATGCATTGCCAGGACAGTAAACTTAGTAATAAACGATCAGTAATTTTTTATAACGATGGGCAGTCAATATTTTATTTTATCAGTATAAAGGCTTGGTTAGATAACCGCTCGTTTGATTGAATAACTGAATATATCATATCTACTAGGGCAGGGATAGACAAAATGTGACACCGCGAGTGTTATCTTAAATCTGTATTTTTCCATATGTAAAGTAAAATAGATAAAACAAAGTTGAACATATGATGTAAAGAGAACATTTCAGTTTAAAGTAGTGTGTTATATTTTGTAATCGAATAAAATAACATTGTGCGGCAAAATATATCCGTTATGAAAGAGTAAAGCATAAAAACACTACGATAAAAACCATGTCAATTATATAAGTATACATAATTGAAGATAGTCTTCATGAATAATAAGGTTTTAAATATAATTGTTTAGTTAAAAATAAACTTTTAAACAAAGATATATATTTTTTTATTAACTGTGCTCCTCCAAATATGTATTTTTGTGAAACACAAGAAATACCTAAGAAGTACCAAGAAATACTGACCAACTGACCAGTTATAATGCTCGCTTAGTCAATATAATTTTATATATATTTCTACCAGGTTCATACGTTATTATAACAGATCTAGTACACAAAAATACTTTTATATCAAATACCTACATATAATATTTTATTACATTTTTGCGGTCATAAATTTTTCAAAGTAAATGTCATTCTAATACCCTCACAAATAAAAATATCGAATTTTAAAAAGAAGCGTTAAGGGAGTGTAACAATTATTATGATTATTTTAGGTTCTCTGTCGGTGGATACTGAGTGTTAAGAAGAACTATCGTCCAGTTAAATATCACAACTGGAGACATGCACTGAATGTCGCACAAACTATGTTCGCCATGCTTAAGACTGGAAAGATGGAGAGGTATGATTACGAATGATAAATAAAACATCATTATGTATAATTGAATTGTAATAAGCAATAATTCTGTTGAAAAAATAGTGAATACTTATTATAATACTTATGACATAAATACAATGTCACAACACTGAGCTCGACATCATGTAAGTATATGGCATTGAAGATCAATCAATCATAATAATTATGAATTGCGGGACTTTTTTGATAGTGCCTTTTGGACCATAACTAAATCTAAAAAATAAAGAAATTTTATTAAATTTGTAAAAAAAAACTTGCAGAATATGAAGCCTTCCACTTTCACATGAAGCTCATAATAATGTTACTATCATCGATTAAACAGTTTACTTGGCTTTTTGATTCCATGATTGAAAAAAGTATTTTTTGCACAAATAATGTAAAAGTAAAAATCGATTTTCACAAAACGTACAGTCAACCCTCCTACAGCACCTTCTGCTACAAAGCGGTTTTTTATAGCGTGAGCTGCAGTCTTCAGGCAAATTATTTGTTGAGTAAATATGTAATATTATATATAAATATGTGCGATCGAAAAATATTAATTTATCAGTAGCTGTACGTCCCTTTACTTTTGATAAGTACTTAAGTCATAAACAAAATCCCTATCTTGGTGTTGTAAGAAAGTTGAATGTACTTACTAAAACAAAAAGAAATAAGTTTAAATAAATATTTATCTTACAAAAGTAATTATATTTTAGGGCATATTGAAGCAGCATCAATTTATTGTACTAATATTAGAATGTTTGATTTGTATTTATTATTATAAAATCTTGACACGTTTTTCTATGTAGACATTTTTTAAGTTCGCTTGATTTTATTTTATCTGTTTAAAAATAAATTACTATCCTTTTTCGTTACCAGATTTATGTCAGATCTTGAGATCCTTGGCTTGCTCGTAGCATGCCTCTGCCATGACTTAGACCACAGAGGGACAAATAATGCTTTTCAAGCGAAAACTGAGAGCCCTCTCGCAATACTGTACACCACTTCCACAATGGAGCATCACCACTTTGATCAATGCGTCATGATACTCAACAGTGAGAGTAATAATATATTCCAGGTAAGTTCATTCATTTCCATGATCTCAAATCCCAGCACGTATATTTCCGTAAATCAATTGTTTCCATGGATGGTATATTAGTTGATAAGAATTGATTTACTAACAATATACAATCGGTGGTCCTTGTTCATGAAGGTCGCTAACCTAACACTTTACCCTACTGTACTTAACTTCACTATAATTGACCTTACTGAGTAGTTTGTTGGTGGAATAGTTTTTTTACAAATATCTTAAATATATATTTGGTTTAACCATACTTTACTACATTACATGAATGGTTGTAAAACAAAATATTATTCTCATTAATTGACAATAATAGACACCTATGAAAGAGATATCGAAGCTTAGAAATTGATTCAACTTAATTATTAACTTAATAATTAAATGTATGAAATCAGTTTTTTTTTAGATTATCATATAAATTATATCGTATATATCAATACTCAATCTCTGTCTCAATTGAAAAATATAATATAATGCAATAATTGCAATTAATATTTTGTTGTTGGATTCAATCACTAGATAGCAAAATGGAAACATTAATCACTATCACTTGTCAATGGGGATTGAAATCAAATGATATTTATTAACTTTATTTGCATCTCATCATCTACAATTTTAGTGATATTCTTAACTTATGAATCAAATGTATAATGACTTTGTGTTACCTAATTATCATTGCAGGCCTTATCAACAGTTGACTACAAAAGTGTAATGAAAATTGTTGAGACAGCTATTTTATCAACGGACTTGGCTATGTACTTCAAAAAAAGGAGTAAATTCCTCGAACTGACTGAGGATGGAGAGTTTGGTTGGCAAAGTGAAGACAAGAAAGAATGTATGATAATTTTATTAATGTTCACTGTTACTCCATGATGAAATTTCACTTATTTTTCCACTGTAGTATAAAAACACTGGTATTGCTAGTTGCATTCAATGTGTCAGCTCAGAGCTATTAGCGCAATAATTGTGTTAAATTGTTAGTACATACGATAAATAAAAGAATGAAGGAAAAATACATATAACTTTTAACAATATCGTTATTTCTATACTTTCAGTACTTTGCGGAATGATGATGACGGCATGTGATGTATCAGCAATTGCAAAACCCTGGGAAGTTCAACACAGGGTAGCAAAACTTGTCGCTGATGAATTTTTTGACCAGGGAGATTTAGAGAAGCTTCAACTCAATCAACAGCCAGTGGCAATGATGGACAGGTTGGTCATATTTGATGTTTCTTTAGTTATTTAAATTCTCCTGTCTAAACTTCATTTTGTATGCAAGAAAACCATTAATAATAAGTCTCAATTTGAGAATATTTTGTTGCACTTTAAAGAGCAGTACTTTCGGTGGTGGCATATATTTTAAAAGTCTTTCAGCGACTTCTTGAAGCATTTTAAGTCAAATCATTTTCTGTAAATTTACTGTGTTAAAAGCCTAAACAGTTACTTCCATCTTGCATTATCTAAGTCCATCTACCTGGAAAGGTCAAAAACGTAACCAAAGCGTTCAATAGAAAATAAAGCTTACCAAAATATATTCAAGAAAGTCTCCAGGCTGCATGGGCTGCATATTTCTTTTTTCGAAAATAGCTTAAATAAAGTATAAAAATAAATTTTAGTACTCCATTGATGCGCCCAAAGTGGTTGCCTATTTCACCTGTTTGCGCCGGCCCAGTTTTAATCTTAAAATTTGTTAAAAGATTCATTTGATCGTTCGGTAAATCGTGTCATTGTTTTTGAGTGAATTCTTTTAATATGATTAAAAAAATTATCCTGACAAATGTAATATAAGGAAATATGAATTTTCAACGGAAATACTTTTTATCGTTCCAGAGAAAGGAAAGATGAACTACCTCAAATGCAAGTGGGCTTCATAGATGTGATATGTATGCCGCTTTATAAAGTACTCTCGGATTCCTTTCCGTGGATTCTCCCACTATATCAGGGCACAGTAGAGAACAGGCAACGGTGGCAGGATTTGGCAGAAAAAGTTGAGATGGGCCTCACGTGGATTGATCATGATACAATTGATAAGCCTGTTGAGGAGTTTTCAGGTAAGAATAGGAAATTTAAGTAATACTGGAACAATTTAGTATCAAGTATAATCTCATCATGTAAATGCAAAAATATGGAACAGCTCACCACAATGATACAAATTGAAAAAAATCAATAACATGAAACCACCCGAAAAAGCATTCAATTTATGGTTTATCGTAACAATCAATTTTGATCAACAATCAAAAATTATGCATCTACCAATAATAAATACATCATAATCTTTAAGCAAAAAGTGGAGAAGTAATCTGTAACACGTGGTACCGATTTTAAAGTAGATTTGCAACTGTAGGGAAAACCACCTCGTTTTTCCACTGTAAATAGGCTTCCCAGAAATAATGTATTTCTAGTAGAACTATCATCGACCTTAAATACAATAAAAAAACTTGTGGTACATATTATTATTAATGAATGAAATATTTAAAATCTCCCCATAAACACTTCTGATGTATGAACACAAATAATTATTTTATCGATATAGCCCCTATCCTTTTTGTGAGTATTATCTTTTATAGTTGTCTGCAATCATTTCAATAGCAAGTCAACCTGTAGGCCTAGAAGTTACGCCATGTCTGATATATACCTACATTCACCTCCATATACAAAAAATCACTGACTTTAAACATTTCAGCATCCTCAGAAGTCATTAAAGATTTGGAGTTTACTGTTACAACTTTAAACTGCACTCACTCAATGGAGCATGCAGATAAAGAAAATCAAAGCTGTGCAAGTGTGGAGCCCACTTCAACCAGGCCTCGCTTTCAATCACTTAGAAAGGGAAGGTCTCTGGGAAAAGCGGTTAGATCGAGGTTATCAAGGCAAGAATAAATTTAATGCAGTAATTTATTGGAATAATAATATGCCATGTACGCACTACACTATATTCGTCAGGCCTGTAGCTTAGTGGTCAACGTTTTTGGCTTCGGTTGCAGAGTTCACGCATTGTTAAAAATATGTTTCTACTCTAAAACTCTATATTTATTTAAAGTTTTTATTTTCCAGGTCATTATACAACACCGAAAGAAGACATTCAAATAATGAAAACTCTTCAAATACAACAATAGCTGAAGAAAACTGTTCAAAGGAAAAGCGGGTGGCTCTCATACCAGCCAAACAGAAACCAACAAAACACAAGAGCAAACTCTGTGAACTTTTGTGACAATTTGAGATTGAAATGCTTGTGGTCATGTAACACTACCAACCTAAGAAAAATATTTGTAGCCTGTCGCTTAATACAATGTCAAATTATATATAGAATCAGAAGGGTGACTTCGATTTGTGTGTCACATTAATAATATGTATTTACTGTAGACCCTAACGAAATAAATTCTACATCATCAACGTTTTGTTCAAAACCCTAAACATTTGATTCTTGCTTGTGGCATAAGATTGCGTGTTATATATTTATAAATATTTAAATGCATGAAAGTAGTTCCGAATACTGAGATGAATCTTGTTTTATTTATGGGAAACATTAAAATCTGACATTAATCTATGACATGAAAATTCATGTAAAATGAATATAAAAACAAACATCAGTCATATTGTTTTGCTGATTTTATTGACCATTGAAATGATTAAATATTTTTTTTTCCTTAATCAAATGAAGTGATAAACTAAACATGAAATTTATATAAATTTTATTTTTTGATTCTATGAAAATTAAACAACATTCAAGTATTTATTGTATGATTTGGTAAGCCTATGATAAAGCTTTCCAAATGCTCTGATATATTTTTCCATAACTTAATCCTTTTGCTGCTGTGTTCTGTAAACATGCCAAATATCCTCCCAATTTTATTCTTTTTGTAAATTAAGGGTTAATCAAATAAATGAAACTGTAATACTACTTATTACATGTCAGTTTTCCGTCAATAACTTTTGAAGATATAAAAAAAAAATATCAATATCTTTTTCAGTAACTATTTAACCACCATAAATAAGAAGTAAACCACCAAAACGTCATTATTACAGACAAATCTAGTCCTGACATACTTGGAAAACTACTGTTTTCAGGTATGCTTCAAACATTGATTCCTGCGTCTAATCATTAATTGAAAATCAAGTTATTAGCATAAGTTAGGATATTAAAATTGTTTTTATTTGAAGAGCCAATAGTTACTTTTGGCGAAATACATAATCAATATAATTATATATTTAAATAGCCTGTTTTAATATATAATATATGTTTTTTCACCAATGGATGAATACCAAGCCAGATGACAACTTTATTCATTGCCTTAATTTATTTGGAGGGATATTTTCTTATTATCATTCAAAATAATATAACAATAACTCATTACACTTAAGTGTTTCTTTTTTTTCCACGAATACATTAATTAATTAGTGTTTATATTGAAACAGGTGTTCAGTCAGCCGTGAACACAAAATAAATTGGTGCAGATTTAACGTCATCTAACAAAAAATCTAAAAAGTAATATTTTATTTTATGTAATATATGTTTAAATCATTTTAATCCATTCTATTACCAAAAACTTATCCAATCACGTTATTCAAAACAGAAATTATTTCATTAAAAATATATCCATAAGCATATTGCTTCAAAAAAAATATTTGCACTGGATTCAAAGATATTTAACACATGAATAGTTTCACATTGTACTGAAAAAATCAATTTACTTTTTCTAGCATTCCTTTAAAATTAATATATTTTATTGCCAAGAATATGTAGGTATGTTACATATGTTACCTGCTACTCAGTGCTTGAGCAACTGAGTAACAAGAAAGAAGTTCACTTCAGAAAAACTCCCTTTAAGATAAGCTCGATTAGGAGTCCATATTATCCACATTAGGAGCAGACGTGGCTAAAAACAATGAAGCATAACACTTGAGATTCATGATAATTGTTGGCCTATCTCATGTTATAAACAATTTCAGAGATTCGGTGTAACATATTAATATATACTGCTTTCAGCATCTTCGCTAAAAATTGTTACATACCATATTATATTCTTTAAGCTTTGTGCTGCATATTTTTTATTTGATTTATTTAAATAATAATTATCTTGATATATTGGTGAATATTTTACGTAAGTAAAATTAAATGCTCAAATGAGTAATCTCTAGTCCCGACATATTCTTTTGTCAAACTAGAATATACTAAAATATTTTTCTATAATTTGATTTAAAAAAGATAAACATTTAACTCAATGTCTTAAAAATAAAACATTATTTGATACCTAGTGACAGTTATACTATTGAATAGTGTAAGGCATATATTATATCCCAAGGAATGAGAATACTTCACAAATGTATTTGATTTTCTCAAATCAAGTTTTAGTCATTAATAATACTGTGGTTGTGCATGTAAAATATAGATTTTTTATAATTAGTAAGTAGTAACCATAATCATGTAGAGAAATAATTTTATCGGTGAAGGGAAACCTTTCTTTACTAATGTGTATGAAATATACTAGAGTCTAGCTGCTAGACTAATTGAGTTGGATTCGTCATTTAATTTGTATTATAGTGAGAATAACATTATTATAAATTTTTTAAAAAATGTATTCCAAATTTTTTATTCATATTTTAACAAGAATTAATTACTTAACCCACTGCCTTCTAAATAGCTTTCAGTTACTTTTATTTTAATAAAATTAGAAAACTCCATTTATATGATTATATAATTTACGAGTATAAACATCAATATTTTATTTCAAAAAAACTTGTGTAAAGTAGTAAAGAGGCGTAAATGGTGGGCTCATCGAAATACTCGCACTTTTCACACATGCTCCGCATCTGAACACCTGCTGCATGTCCTAAGTTGCACCCCAAAGTGCATAAATGTTAAAGTCTATTTTCATTTTTTATAAATTTTGATTTATTTATTGCTGTCTTTTTTCAATCTATCAAAATTTATTAAATAATTTTTGATATCTCTGAAAAGCGACAATGAGGTTTGTCAGCGTGACATTTGAAATTTTATAGAGTTTATCATGATTCAATTGATATTTTGCACATTACTCTATAACATATTCAAAAAATATACCATGTCACCCATTGAGCTGATTAATTTCAAATACAAATACTAGATGTGATTATGTTTTTCCACTCAATTCTTCACATTTTAACATTCAGAGTGATTTCACAGGTGTAATGATCCAATTTTTTTATGATTTAACCACCATGTGCGTCACATATTACATGACATTCAGCAAAAAAAGGTTGAAATATGACCCAACATCATTTCTTTTGATATAAAAAGTTTTGATGAATATTATTCGTACCTTGTTGTTGAATTCATAATTTTTTGTTACATTATCTGTTAATCTAAAAATATAAATGAAAATTTTATTGCCAAGGATTTTTTCAGAATTGATCATAATGGACGAATTATTCTCAAATTAAATTTACAAAAAGTCTTAGACATGTATCCAAACTAAACTTAATCTGACTTACCCAATAGTGGAGTTGGCAAAAAAGAAAAAAGCCTATCCGAAATACTAATGATTAAAAAAAAATTTGTGGTCTCAAAAATTTCTGTTCCAAAAATACATCGACATTCAAGACTTTTATCTGACATTTTTTGATTCAATTTGTGGAAATCTTACCTTGAATAATGTGTTTATTATGATGCGAATGTTTATGAATCTTAAGATTTAAAAATTTCAATGTTAAAACTTATGGTTTTGGGGTAAATTTCAAACTACTTTTTCACTTCGAAAATGACTTCATAATACTGCATTTTTAACTAAATCGCTGTCATGTTATCCATCATGTTAAACATTCTCCCATAAGTGTTATTACTACATATTAGAATAAGACAAATGAATTTATTGTCTAAATCATGCTTGTACATATTCCATCATGAAATTCCTGTGTTTTTCAAACCAAAACTATATTTGTATATTAAATAAGATGTACGTCTAAAACTTCATCACAATATTAGATTATTAAGTAGGTAGCAAATAATTTTTCGACTGACTTACATTATATTATTGTGTGTACACCTTGTCATAGACAAAATTAGATAAGGTTTTGAAATCATTCTTCGTTGAAAATAGTATTACATTATATACTCAATCACATTCATGTTTTTGATTACTAGAAATAACGAATAGATACTTATATTTATAAGATGGGTAAGTATTCTTCATTCTATTTCTGTCAATTATACTGGTTTATATAAGTTTCCGATGTATTTAACAATAAATTTTATTTACTAGAGTTAGCATAAATAATTTTCTGAACTCTTCACTTCACTGAAAAAATTATTTTTTATTCAACAAAATCATAATTTATCGATCAATAATAATGACAATGAAAGTTTTTTTTCGTGTATAAAAATCAATCTTTGCAATTTTCTATGGCCTAATATAGTATTTCATCCCTATCCAGATTAACTTTTTTTGATAATGAATTCAATAAAACTCAATTCAAGAACAATCATAATGATAATAGAATTTTTTTTGTTCTTATTTGAATCATTGGTGGAAAGGTATGCAATAATAAATAAAAACTAGGCTTTGTACATATTCTTTGCACTGACACCAGCACCGCTAGGAAGCACTTTCATACAATACAAATCAGGTATTAAAATAAAATGACGACGAGCTATATGAAAAAAAAAATTCTGTAAAATAAAATAATCTTACACTTTTATTATAAATAGCTCAAGAATTTGAATCCTTAAATGAACAACTCAATACGTTTATTTGTCAGTTATTATTGAATTTGGCCGAAGGCATGAATGATAATTTGATACTTCATCCTCTTCTCAGCTATACAACTTTGAAAGAATGAATAGCTCACTACTTGTGCATTCATCTTCCCATACTAGTATACTTACTCTCTTTGAAGAGAAAGTCTGGGTGATTGATTATCAAACAGTTCTTAATAATCTTCTGTTGAGATATTCTATTAAAACTCCATTTTCCATTAACTCATTGGGAGTAGAAACATAGCTTATAATAGAAAGAGAGGGCATTGTGAAGATAATAATCGTTATGGAAAATGTGTTAATAAAATCGATTCTAAATCCTGTCCTGTGTTCTAAATTATAAATTGTGGAATATGTGCACTAAACGGTTTTGTTCATTATTCATAATAATCATATGTATACTAAGACTTTATATTTCTGTACCTCTTTGGCAAAAGCAGATAAGTAATTTTATCCATTTGCCATTAATCATTATTACAATAACAGATTGGTAATAGGTAGGTACTACTTTGACAGAAAATATAATTAAAAACCTTTTGTTATTTAACACATAACCACAAATCATCATACTTGGAAATAGTTTATTGAAATACTACTTAGCATTTAAATTCAAAATTTTACAGAAAATTACATATCCTTTTGCCGAAGACATGTGAAGGATTCTTTTACTTCATCGCTGTCTTTTTTCTTTCATATAAATTCATTTTTTCATAAGCCATCAGAATAATGATTTTCAAAGCGCATGCAATTATTTTAATATTATCATTATACAGGAGAAAGTGACCATTTGTAAAATGTTCCAGATAGCCATTTGAACATTTTTAATATTTAGATAATCTGTAACACTGCATTTGTGAAAAATGCACTTGGTCACTTTCTTTTATTTCACAATGATATAATTATAATACGTACAAGTTAATGATAAATAAACTGCAGTTCATCATCCTACACTTTAAACTTACTATTTAGTTGAATGCAGGCTGAAACAAACTAATAATTCATATTTAACTATATACTTTTTTCCCATCTTGTATTAGAAATTAAATTTATTTTCTACAATTCTGTGATATCATTATATTTATTATACAAAAGCACCATTTTCAACATTAAACTATTGATGTTATTCCAATCATCTTCAAATATCATTCAAACATAGAATTAGTGAATTGTGACTAAAAAAACATTTCTGACTACAGAATGTAAGGAAGGAACAATCAAAAATGCCCACACCATTCATACCCACTACCTGAAAAAATAATGAAGTGGGATTGGCTAATCGAAACCTCCCACCCTTTTATTCTTGAAATACTGCATTGAGTTCATCTGCGTCACTTGGGAGTATATAGATTAAAAATAAACAGTAAATTGTAATTGTGGTAACATAAAAATTCATACAGAAATAATTTAAAATTAATAAATGTATGCGTGATATTGGTGTTATTTTGATTTTTCCTGCAGCTATTTTCTACTTACATAAGGTATTTTTTTACCGAAACACTGTAAGAAATGGGTATGTACACATTTGAGCCATTCCTATGCAGAAAATCCAATGGCTGGGCAAGCCAAACAAAGAAATGCACGGAATAATTAAACCATTTTCCAAACATCAATAGGTCACATTTGAATTTTTGTTTTTGAAAATAGAAAGTTCTTTACGTAATTAAAATTAGTATTATTTTATCCCTTGATACTGATACTTTTACTTGGTACATGAATAACAAAAATTTTATGGAAAACAGTGATTTTTTAGAACATTTTGTATTAGCATCTAAATCTTTATTCAAACAATAAAAGTTCACACAGTAATAATTGATAAAAGTATTTTAATTAAAATCAGTTTAATATACACAGCTAATCTAATCGTGTCTCCTTCATCTATATCAGGGGTGGCCAGACTTTTTTGCCCGTGATCGACTTTTGTTTGAAATTACTTATTGGCGACGATCGACCAACATCAAAAGTAGTAATTTAAAGCCTATATTAATCTAAATGCCAACCCTTGTTTAAACCGGGTTTTAGAAAGAGTTTTTCGTCGATAATCGGCTTACTTCGAGATTTTAGCGTGCTGTCCCTGTTACACGACTTGTCTCGCACGGTTCTTGGAACGGGCACTAGAAATTTGTACAGGTCAGATAGACCATCGACTAGGAATCGCGATCGACGCTTTGGCCACCCCTGATCTATATCAATATGTTTTTCAAATTATAAATAAGATTCAATTTGTGTTTTAGAATCACAAAAATTAAGTAAAATCCATGTTCACATTCGGTTATTTTAATTAATTATTCATGAAAACAACTTTTATTTTAAATACATATTTTTCTTTCATGATTAAATTTGAATAGTTTGTATTGGAGACCAACCCAAGAGGAGTGCGTGAAGGTTCTTAAGTTCTGTGCACACTCACGCAGTTTAGGAGGAACACTGTACACAGAAATAGACTGTCTGTGTGTAATTGACAGGCATATAAATATGATATGATGCCTATACATGTACATATATTCGCATAATACAGAGTAGTACTGGTCTGAAGGCCTAATATAATTGTCTTATTTATAAGACCATCTACTACTATATTTTCAAATAATATGACATACTTATATGGCTCAGTTTTACTAGTACAATATAACGTGAATAAACATGAAATGGTGAAATCATTTCAAACACCACACAATTTTCAGAATAATGTATGCTTGTATGCAGTGATGTACTGCTAAAATTGTATCAACCGCACCTTGGAAAGCACCAACAATTTTTTTTTCAAATTAAAAAAAAATATATTTACATTACGTAATTTATACAGTACCGGTAAAACGGGGTGAATAGAGACTGGCAGGTGAATAGAGACAAATACAAGGATTGAACTTTAGCACAACTTTACTAAGTATCCAATGTATTTTTTACTTTTTATATACATATAATTCTTTACTATGACTATAATACTATCTCTCGAATGACAAAACCAAACCAACTAAATGATTGGCCAAAAGTGAAATAAACGTGTTTAAGTTCGATGCCTGTGCATCCTTACTTTTTGACCCCTTAAAAACTTCTCTTTTATTGGACAAAAATAAAAATCAATCAAGTTTTTTTTGGTTAATAAGTACCGTAAAACGGAATGAATAGAGACTCGTATAGAATAGAGGTTCATATATTCCAATCATTACAATCAGTATTTTTGTCTCTATTCACCTGTCAAGTCTCGAACTACCCTCTCGTCTCTATTCACCCCGATTCAATGTGAATAGAGACATCAAACAAAATTGACTGTCTTAATAACAAAAGTGAATATTTGAAAAATATTGTCATGAATGTGTAGTAGGACCATAGAAACAAGTTTCAAGCCATTCATATTTGAATTATGTGACGCAGATATGAAGCTTCATAGTGGTGAAGGGTAAAAAGTGTCTCTATTAAACCCATTTTACGGTACTACATAAATTTCTGTGTAATGGCGACTTCTGAGATATAGGCAAAACGGTCGCAAGTTTTTAATTTATCCATATCAGTATTGTGATTGTGTAAAAATTCAATCTCATATTTACGTTAATTAAAAAAAACCATATTTTTAGAAGCGGCTCTCCAAACCAAAACTATTTTAGCAACTGGTTTGACAAAACCGGTGCAAACCCATAGCAGCACATTACTGCTTATATGAATGGTCATGCGTTTACATTTATTATGTATTACATAGATTCGGTCATTGTATCATATTTATATGGCCACTTATCAAAGAGATTCATGTTAACTTTATTGAAAGGAAATTCATCCAAGCACATTATATTATTGGCAATAATAAAGAACATTTTCAAGCGTTTCTTAATGATTGGAAAAATCTATAAAGGCCTATACTTAATTAATTGTAAAATTTCAAAAATATTTGATTTCTTGATACTTTTCGCATTGCTTTGCACAGTAAGATCTCCTGGTGAAAAAAATAGTTACATTTCGTTTATGCTAGAACTTATTATATAAATATATATATATATATCATTACATATATTATCAACATAAATGAATAGTTTTTGTTGTCAATCCGAAGGTAATAAATTTTGGCAAATTGTTGGCAAAATATTTTTTTAAATTTATATAAGTAAATTTTAAATGACAAATTGTCATCTACGTTATAATACTATTCATATACTATTATAATTATCAATATGGCAATATATAGGTTTATACTTAACAATTAACTATGTATAGTTAAAAACTAAATTTTAAATGAGTTTTTGTTATTTTGAGTGATAAAGCAGTGATAACAGTTACTGTAATCCGTCTGTTTTTTTATTACGAAAATGTAGTTTTCTTGAATTCTATGAAATAAATTACTTCAAAAAAATATTACTGTGTGGAATTTATTCTCAAAATTTATTATAAAAAGTAACCAAGATGCATGCCAATTATGCAATGAATTTCATCAAACAATTACTGAATTTATTATTACTTTTGTCAAATTCATATCATGTATGCTTATAGACGTAGCTAAAACCAAACTGTAAAAAATTCAAAACACTAATTCAAAATTAAGTATATTAAATTACTCGCGTCACTGATAGACATTTGTTGGGACCGTAAACTTAAAAAAAAAATACGCCACTAATCTAGCCATTTTATTTTTTTACAATCCAAAATAAAGCAGAGCCGCCACTGTCTGTACCATAATCGGGCGGGTACTATTTAAATTATCTACGTCGTTGGCATTCCAATTTGTTTGTACTCTTGTGATCCATACCTACCTATACCGATTCTTTGAATTTCGTAATATAATTACAGCATGAATCATCAGATACAAAAAGTCACATGGCAATGCCAAAAATAATTTCATTTTTTGTTTCTCCAATGTGTATTTTTTCATTCATGGTACATAATATTATTTGCACAGAAAGCATTTTGACTATACAAATTTGCCCAACGAAAAAATGCAACACGCGAATGCGGCAATGCCAGGCAGTGCACTTCATCTCATTCTAGATTTTTGACAAAATCCCTGCATTCTTTAGGTGCGTGAAGAAATATCTATCTCCCTTTTTCCTGTACACTTTATAGTATATCTTAACTCTTCCAGTGCACCGGTTACTATAAAGACAACATAGGTAATATTATAAATATGTTTATTGAACAGGGCCGACTGTGGTTAACATCTTTCATGAAAAATAATTCTCAATCAGAATTTCTTCAAATAATAATGAATTACTGTAAGTTTTTGAAAAGAAGGTAGGTTGATATTACAAGTTAGAAAAATAAATATTTTGCGTAGTATATAATAACATAGCGTTCTCGTTAAACTAAATTCAAAAATCACATGGAATACAAAATTAAGAAGTTTTTTAAAAATGCTTTAAGTTGACATGCGACCCCGTGATAACTTTACCATTTAGGCATCTTTCAAAATATATTTCTTGCTGACTAATAATATTATGGCGTTCTTCTCCAGGGAGGTCCTTGTCCTTGCTTGTGCGGTGTGACATAATATTTGTATTTGACATGCACACGAAGCGGGATTGTTTTCGCGGATCCCGAGCTTGCAGTTTACCAAGCATTTTCGTGTATTTCGTGTATGTACTCGCACGTGTTGAGAGTACCGTAAAACGGGGTGAATAGAGACAAGGACAAGGATTGAACTTTAGCACAACTTTACTAAGTACCGTAAAACGGAGTGAATAGTGACACTTTTTTTATCTTCATACCTGCGCCACATAATTCAAATATAAGGCTTGAAACTTGTTACTATGGTCCTACTACACATTCATGGCAATATTTTTCTAATATTCACTATCGTTATTAAGACACAGTCAATTTTGTTCGATGTCTTTATTCACATTGAATCGGGATGAATAGAGACAATTCAGAGGGTGAATAGAGACAAATATTGAAAATTCATATGACTGCGTATACATGGACATTTCTTTAAAAATAATAATATTAATGATTATACCGTGTCTCAATTCTAATTTGGCATAAAATAGGAATTTTCAATAGCTAATATTAAAATGTATTATTTTTTGACAAGGTGAATTTTTTTTTCATAATTCAGAAATATTTTTTCTTTGATTGAATGATCAGAAATCTTTATATTTCTCATAATTTATAATAATGCTGTGTGGAATTTAAACAATCTTTGGGCCACTCTTCACCTTAGTTAGGTCCGCACATATTATTTGTAATGTCATTCGGTGCCCTGTGCGGCTGGCGTAGGTCGTAGACGTGAAATTCCTTACGACAACCAACACTCCCAGCTAAACTACACATATTCGTTTTTTGGATTGATAATGTTTTTATTTATGTGAACTCACTAAAAACGTGAAAAATAAACTGCCAGACTATATATATCTCAGAATACGTGTCATTTAGTTTGCTAGGCAATTCGTGGTGAAATTTTGGGTAACCTGGATATTATTTTTGACAGCTCGCTACAGTAGCTACTACGGAATTTTTTATTGTGCTTATCTGATGAAGCTGTCATTGTAAAAGTC
Organism: Himalopsyche kuldschensis; assembly: GCA_028554975.1. NCBI lineage: Eukaryota > Metazoa > Arthropoda > Insecta > Trichoptera > Rhyacophilidae > Himalopsyche > Himalopsyche kuldschensis. The sequence continues at coordinate 3,161,352 of JAHFWI010000068.1, forward strand.
TTCATAATATAAATATTGTGCGTCGAATATGTCGGAGACCGATAGTTCTACCGTCGGAGAAGACGTCGGACCCGATAATAGCAACAGCCTTTTGCAAAAATGTTGCTGGGTTTGCTACGCCACGGAATCAGACGACATGCTCGCATCCTGGGTACAGCCATGTAATTGCAAAGGGACTAGTAAATGGGTAAGCTTCCCTTTTATTTATTTAGTTGTGTATTGATAAAAATCAACAAAATAAATAATTTAGTTTCGTGAACTTCTAACCCATACACCAGAATCTCACCCAAATTTATGCCAGTCTCAAATCATAAATATATTATTATTTACACCCATGCGTTCTTTGAGATAACCGCTCTCTGGCCGTGTGAAAAAACTATCATACTTGCTAAGAAAAGAAATAGTACTCATTTAAAAGATGATGAATTTTAATGAAATAAATTTTCCTAGAATATGTCAAAAACTATTAAGAAATTTTTTAATTTCTAAAACAATGTAAAATTAATTCTTCTGAAAACAATGTATTATATTGCGTGCAGCTGTGAAATAACTTTACCTATAGTTTACTTGTTCTAAATGGCGATTCTTGTGTGACGTGAATGATGAAATATTTTAAATGGTTTTTGAGATTTTGAGCGTGCTAAATGTACTTAAAATAGTCGATTGTATTCAGGGCTGGCACAGACGTTTTGCTGCCTCAGGCGAGATCATTATTTTTTGCCATGGTTATTAAAGTGAGGAGATGTAGTTTGATGTGTCTATAAGATATCTGTGCAACATAGCTTTTATCCTCGTTTATCATAATATTTGTACTGATAAGCATATAAAATCTTGAATTTTATTTCATTCCAAAATCAATTTTTGTTTTCTTAAGTTATCTTACTCACTCGTTTACTAATTAATGCAGATGTTTTTCTTCATTTCCTATTAAATATTCCAAAATGTGGTTTACCTTTTAAGGAATATAAATATATGCAACTATCCACATGCCTCTAAACACAATCTTGATTTATTTAATGATTGTGAAAATTGGAAAACTGTACAATAATATTGACCCATTGAACAGTTTCACACTGACGGGTCAGTGATACGTGGCAGTCCTCATTAATACAATAGGCATTGTTTATAAATTGATAAAAATATCATAAATAATACTTTTCATAATGTGTTGAAATAATCATAATTTATTTTGCTATTTTTCTGTTTTTATTAGGTCCATCAAACCTGTTTGCAACGTTGGGTGGATGAGATGCAGAAAGGCAATATAACACGCAAAGTTCCCTGCCCTCAATGCAAAGCTGAGTACATAGTAGTCTTTCCATCCATGGGGCCTCTGGTGGCCATATTGGACAATGTAGAAGAGATCACCCATAAAATATGCCCTTTCCTCACAGGCGGGGTAATGCTGGGATCCATTTACTGGACTGCCATCACCTATGGAGCCATTACAGTCATGCAGGTATATTATGACTATATAGATGTAAAATCATCATTTAGTCTTTATACCCTACGGATCATGTATAAACAGCAACCAATATAGAATTTATAATAGGCCAACAATATCATTTCAGTTTCCATATTTACTAAAATCAGATGTCCATTCTATGAGCCGTCGTATTGCTCACATAAAGCTATTCCAAATGAACGATTCACTAAAAAATAACTTATGTGAGGTTTCTTTATATACCTGATGTATAGATTAGACCAGCGGTTCTCTCGCAAAAATTTGGCTGTGGCCGCATTAGGAACATCAGCTGTCGAACGGAAATGTCTGGTGGCCGCACCAAATTTTTGTGTCGAGTCTTTTTTGTCAAAAAGACCTAAACATGTGTATGTGTTTGAGTTTTTGCGAACTAACAATTCTTGATGCACAATACAGTCAAACCTCCGAAAACACTACTCCATATAACACGCTAGCCGAAAATATTCGCCGAAAATCTCCCTATGGTACGGTCGCATTCCATTGTCGTTGCTATGTAACGTTGCCGGCTGTTATTCCGGGGCGGATGCCGATGCACACACACAGCCAAACGGCTGGCCGTCTCTACGGTGCATACACTCAAACAACACTTGCCAGACAATACACGACTGTGTGCCGACTTCCTGTTTGCTACATTTTGCGAGCGCTATGCATTGTATCACCAAGCAACCAAATATTTACTTAAATATTTCGTTCAAATATTTTTTTTGCAAAACTCATATATAATATAATCTTTCATTAATCCATGACCACTCCATCTTTTTTCACACAACTGTTTTGTGTAGGACGAACCCCCGTGTAAAAAAGAGGATTGAGCTTACAACATATTTTAGGTGATGTCAGCATATTTCGCAATTCGACAGCTTGATGAAAGATTTTGGAATCGATGACACTTATTTTATTGATTTGTATTGACAGTATTTGAAATAATATCTGTTAAATTCTGTTCATATAATATCTAAAAAAAGGTGTTTTATCAAAAATATTAAATAAATTTCAGACATCTTCTGAATTAAATATTTCAATAATGTCCATTTCATTGTAAAAAATCAACAATATATTTAATTCAGCGCTTGATAGATTATTCAAAGTTTTTGAAATTGTTGTACTATGTATATTAAGAATTTGGACTGAAGGTGCTTGATTTAATTTCAATATCAAATTTGAATCGTTTGATATTTGTACTTTTCCATGAGTTTTGTTGCTAACGAGGCTGGTATCACCTTTTGGCATCTTCAGGCATTTTAAATGCACAGATGAACTTGTCAGTCAACAAGATTGATAATTAATGACTTTGTTTTTATATGATAAAGGTGGCAGGTCACAAAGAAGGCTTAGAGATGCTAGAAGCAGCGGATCCCCTCGTACTTCTACTCCTTCTGCCAGCTGTTCCTGTCGCTCTCATTTGTGGCCGTGCACTTCGATGGGAAGATGCTTTGCTTTTGGCTCTACGCAGGACTTGTAGAAAACTGCCCTTGCTCACAATGCTCTTACCTTTTGGAGAGTGAGTGGTTTGCCAATTATATATCAATTAAAATTTTGCACAAATCTATTATGGCCCAAGTTGACTAATTTTATGAAAATAATATTGTCTATTCGGGTAATTTAGCAGCTGGTTTGCCACATAGATTTATCACAGTCTATTTTTCCTTAAAACCACAATGTCTTATCGCTCAATCCAAATTGTTGCAATTAATATTCAGTGTATGAATTTTGTGCTTTGGATCATTGACATGTTCATGTTACTTATTGTGTCTATCATCTAAAATTCTGGCTTAGACTTATTGATTATTCAAATGAAATATCTGATTTAGTCATGATTGCGATATGACATAAAACAGCAAGAAATATATATATGAACACATGCTTACCGAGTGCACAGATTTGTTACCTTGGTAATTTATATGTTATTTCGCATTTGATGGCAAAAGCACAAATTGCTCTCCATAAGCATTCTGTTACTAACACTCAAAAATAGATTTTTTATTATGGCAATTTCAGCCTTAAGTGACAGTATTAGTCACAAAACACTTCTATTTTTAAAATTTCCACGATTTTTTTTTTAAATATATTTGACAATTAATTGATTATAAAAAATACTAATTTATTTGATTTATTTGCTTTATTCTAGAATTGAAGACGAAGAGGGATCAACTCGACCCATCGAGCAACTCCCGCCTCCGAATGCCTCTGACCCCATCGTGTTACAAGGCCACGCCTCTCCGACGAGAATACTCTGCGGCGCCCTTGTCTTGCCCACCATATCTACAGTAGTCGGAAAGATCCTATTCAGTTCTGTCAAAAATAATTTCCATAGAACGATACTGGGCGGATTAACATTCATTGTAATCAAGGGAGCCTTAAATATTTATCACAAGCAAAAGTTGCACGTTAGAAGATCTACTAGAAAAATACTGGACTATAATCCAGAGAATTTAAAGCGTTACGCTTTGGTAAGTTTGGGGAATAATCGTTCTTCTATCGGAGGGCCAGGGTCTAGCGGAACATCAGAAAGGACTATGGGAATCAATGTAGAATCAACCATTTTTGTTACAGATCATAGAGTGGTGTGAATCTGTGTCCCTATTTATGTATGAAAATTTAAAGATCGGGTGATGGGGTGTGATGGTATTCGATAGAAACCGCAAAGACTGTGTATTCTCAGATGAATAAGTATTTTTTTGAAAGATTGGCTAAACTAAACCTTCAAAGTCATGTTTACCTTTGAGCGTAATTTACCTATACTGAAAAATTTTACTAAAAAATTTTTTTGTTGGTGCTGATAATAAAATAGAATTGTAGGAGTGTAAAGTTTGGGTCGTTCTAACTGCACCATATTCAGAAAATCATTCTCTACTGTGAGGAACATAAAATGACTTCCGGCCAGGTCTATTTGACTCCTGATTATCATTGTCAAAAATAAAAAACATGTTAGCCAACTGTGTTCCTAAAATTCAATATTATTCCTGAATATGTTTTTTTAGTAAATCAATATAGTTCACTTTTTTATTTACTTAACTGTACTTAACCTAAATGTACAAAAATATCTTTAATCCTTATCCACCAGATAATGACCTCTTTCAAAAAATTGATGACGCTTCTAAATGTGATATATCTAAGAAAGTAACTTTTCATGATAGCGAAAAAAACATATTCATTTATTTGGAAACACCAATTTTTATATAAGAAAAGTTTGTCTTGAATAACGCACGCAGTGTTATTTTGTTCTTGCTTATTCTTGAAAATTTTCATGCCAAATATGCAAAATAAATGTTGAGTAAAACTACATTGACGCTTAAAGAAATATTTATGTATTTTTTTCTCCTTTGCATTTTTGGATCACCTAGTCCACAAAATGAGATAACGTCTTACCAATATAAATATATTGTCTTTTGTACTTTTTTTTTCTAAATATTTAATTTAATTTTAATCAATATGAAATTTCGACAGTCTCTGTTTATAAAATATAACCAAAAGCAAATTAAAATGTTTCACTAATATCTCGATTGTGTTCTCAAATTCTTTTGTTGTGCAGTCTGCCATCATTCCTGTAAATTGTGAATAATCGGAATCCTATATAGTCAACTCAACATAATAATTCATCCCAGTTTTTTCAAAAAGGCACACACTGGTTGTCAAATTTAGTGGCGCGTGTCCTATTTGCTAATGTGTTGTAAATATTAATATAATAGTGTAGAATATAAAATTTATTTATTTTGTATTGAATAATTTATGTACAAAACAACTCATTTGTGTATAGTACTGAAAATTATAATAATCAATTTTTTATTTTTATCTTGCACTGGAGGTGCTTTCAAATCTTTCCTGTAAATATTTTATTCATTGACAAAATATTTATTAAGAAATCAATTCGTTTTTTTTTATTTTCCATATCACTTCCTTCGTACTCATTGTTTATATATTAGAAAAGGTGAAGTTGCCACTCATTGCCGTCCTAATCAAACATAAATACTGACATGGAATGCCATATCGGTACCATTTTGTTCTTACTATCGCTCCTGCCCAGAAAGAAATATGTTCTCATAGTTGAGTACATGATCTTAGCCCGGGTAGCCAGTTGTCTGCTGAACACGTCTAATTTGAAAAAAATCTCATGATTCACCTGACTGACCTGAATTGATTTGTTTATGGGTCTTTTTAATTACTATGGTAATTACGCACAAATTTGTGCACTCCGTAAACAATGAGCTAATCAAACGATTCAGGTTTTACATTATAGCACAATTGATTACTCTTTTTTTGTTAATGTAAGAAAAGATTTGATTGTTTTGTAAATATTTCAAAAATTAATTTGAATTTCGAAGTCTCGAATATTAGTCTTGCCTAAATAATATCTTTCACTATCAATTCTAGAAAATAATACATCAGCATTATATACAAAATCAACTTGAAAATTCAAAAACTAAAAACTTATTTTTATTCTAATACATAGGAGAATAATTAAGATAACAGGGCGATTACATTATTTATTTTCTCCGCTTACAGCCAGTGCTGATTGATTAAAAAAGTACAATTATTCTGAAATATCATAGTTGTTTCGTCTGCAAGTCTTCCTGTATTTAAATAAATTGGGTTTTTGTATGATTATGTATTAATTTATGAAAAAATAGATTCAGATATGTATTCTATTACACAGCTAACATATCTGAAAAATGGAAACATGGATGAAATTTTTACAGTAATATTGATATTTATTGTGATGTTATATAGAATGATTGGTTTGTCATAACACACAACTTGTTTATACATAGAACAATAAATTAATGCTTCCAGTTCAAATACATATTGCATCAATCTGTTCATAATAAATCTACCCTGTCCTCTTCATAAGAAAAAAAACCAACGGCCTAAACCTGTTTTTTTGGCATATCCTTATTGTTCGCCTCGAATAGCGATAATATCTCATACATACCAAAGTAATCAGTAAAATTTTGTAAATAATAAAATTTATATGATTTAGATCACAGCTAATTTTATTGTTAGAATGGCCTGTCTGTCTTTTTCATTAAGACGACAGTAAAAAAATGAAAGGCAGCCCTGTAAAAAAATCCACATAATTTTCAACTTCTTCTATCTATTCCAGTGATGCACAACCTACAGCCCACAACCAGTATGCGTCCCAATATAACAATTACTTTATTTATAAAAATGTATTAGATATTTGGACAAATTATGCAATAGCAAAAATATTTAATGTGAATTGTCACTTATAAAAACATTTACTCATTGATTTAAAAAGAAATGTTTCTCATTTAATAAATACAATAAATGTTTTGATCACTAATCCACTGCGCCAAATTTTATCATCTCAATAGAACCATAATTATGTATACTATTACTATACTTTTAATCACTTATCCAGCCCGTATATAATTTTAAAATTGAAAAGTTGACCCATCCGCCAAAAAGGTTGTGCATCATTGACCTTTAAAGGTAGTTGTAATACACATAATAAGATAATATGAAACTCCTGAAACTTTATCCCGTTAGGAAAATGACCTAGCTATTTTCTCTGCCGTTTTGAGTCATTCACTTGTATAGTTCAAAATTACCCAATAAAATAATTGGTGTTTGTCATCAAGATTTTTTTTTTCAAAAACTCAAAAAAATGTGATATTGTAAAAAAAAACAGTGATAGATCTGAATGTAATCAAAAATTGATTAGAACACGAGACTGCCATTATTTGTTTCTATGACAAAGTTATTTTATTCAACAATAGATTTCTTGAAATTATTCTGCATATTTTCATGTTCAAACTGACTATAAATAATTTAAAATTGGGAATTGATTCAGTTAAATTTAAAAAAAAAAATTAACATTATCCAAAGATGACGCTTCTACATCACGATTAAAAATAAGATTTGAAACAATGTTCACATTTTTCTTTACAGAGTATGGTATTTATAAATTTAATAATATTTGTACTAAATACGTACCTATTAATTTTAGACGTACATGTACAGTATATTTTAAAATTCCCTTTCAGTGCAGTTTCTGTAACGCTTTGTTTATTTGAAATTAAAAATTATTAAGAAGTGTAATGCTGTTTTATTTGTGTTACCATCAATATCATGACTAATTTAACATTTAAGGTAGTTTAACTAAAATTTGACAAAAGGTATTATTTTGTTTCAAACATATGGTGGGAATTCAAACATAACTTAGTGGTAGGATTGCCAAAATGCAACCAGCAGCAAAAACAAGTACATATATATGTTCATGATTTTTTAAATGATGACCACAAATCAAAAGATCCAACTTCTTTTATTACAGTGAATGTTATAAATCTGTGCCATTTCCATGTGTGAAACTAACAAGACTTATTACTGTGCTATCAGAAGAAAATATGATCATATTTTCGATGGTTTCGGCGGTAACTTTGTGGAAGTTCATTTTAATATAAAATTTAAAATAACTTTGATTATTCCACGTATTGTGTAACTAATTGTGACACGTGTTTCGCCTCTTTCAGAGGCATCTTCAGACTTACTATCGCAAAGTTTGCTTAAGTAAATAAGTAGTTACTTAAGCAAACTTTGCGATAGTAAGTCTGAAGATGCCTCTGAAAGAGGCGAAACACGTGTCACAATTAGTTACACAATGCGGAATAATCAAAGTTATTTTAAATTTTATATGAAAATATGATCATTGGATAAATTTCCGGCTGGTTATAGTAAAAAAACTACTGTGTGGACTGAATGGATGCTACTACAAATATTCCAAGTATTGAAAATTAATTATGGGAGTGTGATAATAATCTCCATTTTGTGACAACCTGTGAATGGTAGGTTTTCACGTTCACCTCGACTAATATTACTAAATTATTATTATATCATGCATCCATTTTAATCTGAAACTAAATAGATGATATATCACATTAGCAGTATTCACGTAAAAAACAAATAAGGAATTAGTTCATAGCAAGCAAGTTTTTAGTCGCTGCTGTTGTCATTACTTGAATTTAGATTGAATTAAAAATCATTCTAATAAAATTAACTACTCTGTAATGTGGTATGCACCCTGTAAGAGGTGTGAAGTTGCAGTGGGTGATATATTGTTGATTACTTTAGAGGAGCTTTTCAAGGGTGGCACAAACCAAAATAATAGATATTTTATATTTAATTAATATTTTAAAGTAGAATGAGACTGATTATTCTTTACAACACCTTTTTTGTACTAATTCTTCATTTTGTATAACGATTAGGGCCAGTTCCGTTCATCGAATGTTGCAAACGTTGCCAACCAATCCCTGAATAAAACGAAAAAATGCCTATTATTATGAAGCATTTTCAGACAAATATTTTTTCACCAAACATAGGGAGAGGGGGGCGATAGATTAATTTACATTAACTCGCTTTATATGCCCCTGACTGCAAGTATTATTATCTAATCAATAAATATTCAATAATAGCATTGATTCCATTATTATAAAAGCCAAACATCAAATAAAATGTAAGTACATACTTTGTTTTATCAATAAATTGAAAGAATTCAATTAAAATGATAAGTGCCTGGCTTTATCTTATCTGACAGGTAATGATATCTATAGTAACATATATACATATTATTTATATATATTTGTAAGAAAAAATATTGAATTACTTGCATGAATATCCAGCAGTACCTACATCTAATCTAATGATAAGAAAATTATATGATAAAATTAACCTGTTAGGTTTGTGCATTATTATAGGGCATTTTCCAAAAACAGTTATCAGCAATTGTTTCATAAAGTTTGCAGCTAATGAGTCCAGTAGTGTATATTTATATAATACATAGTTCTTTTTGTGTGATTATCTGGTGCATTGGAGTTCTGTGTAATTTTAGATAAAGACCTATATTTGGTTTTCATGAATACACCTTGTTCAATATTGACATTTCAATGTTATTATGAATTTTCAAATGAAAAAAATGGTGATAATATCTTAATATAAGAAGTTTATTACACATGACGAAAAACTGCGAACAAAAACCACACTAAATGAGGATGGATTATTCTGTTCTTTAAGTTAAATCATAAAGTGTTTTAGGGTACCTACTGATTTCTTAGTCATAAAGTACATACATTAAAATTCAAGCGGCTACTGTGATAGGTGTGTTATTTGGGAAATTTGTTTTAGAATTTTCCAAAAATGGCCAAGTTTTTTAAAAACTTTTTTAATTCATCATCAACCGCAGCAGAGAAAAAAAAAATATCAAAGAGTAAACCAGATCTAACGACTGATGATGATAATAAGGAGTTTTCTGCTCCTTATGACACCAGAAGAAAGTTGTCGATCTCACGGTCAGGGCGTATGAAACAAAATCTCAAAGCTAGAGGTGTCATTGCAAATGATCTGTATGGAAATGAGGTTTGTAAAGCACATTATGGATGTATATCCTAGCAAAGCCTATTTATATAATAAGTCATAATTAACACGTCGATTAGGTAACATTTACTTGGTGGATTTCTTATGGCAATTAATATTAATTCAGCACTTAGCATTGTTATGATAAGATTCAATTCATTTACAAATATTGGTTGCAAAAAAATGATTTCAAAAATGGTCTATGACTTTCACATTATATTTGCACAAAATCTTTACTACATTACTTAAGTATGTATCTGATTTTCTTGGTGATTTACTTGGTATACTCCTCGTGTTATATTTCATTAAATTCTACCTTAAACTACAACCAAAGATACCTCTCTAATTATGAAACATACTGTAGCAACATTTTAAAGCAAAAGAGCTAAGCTTTGTCATCAGTTTGGATGGCACTTAGTGACACGACACAACAATGATTTGTATGCTACTTTAGCCAGTGATTTTGATTTTTAACAATATGGGATGTTGATAACATCTCAGATGATTAAGGCATTATTTTTAATTTTTAAAACTTTTCCATAATATTTAAATAAATAAAACAATGAACACTCCCACTTATATTTTATAATTATAAAAACCGATTTGGCTTATCACAAGCATTATCAACTCAAATTTCAAAATTAATTTAACTAATAGTCATCATAAAAAGGTTTCCGTCATCTGAAAAAAGAGTATAAGCTGGTGGCATGCTTTGACAGTGATATATATTATTTAATGCCTGCTTTTAGAACAGTAGTTCTCACGGAAAATTGCTCCGTGGCCGCATCGATAACATAAACGGTCCTAACGAAATGTCCGGTGGCCGCACCAATTTTATTTTTTTTATTCTTTTGTGCTGAGGTATGTCAAATATACCTAAAACAGTTTGTCAATTTACTATTGGCATTAATTGCGTCTGAAATATTTAATTTTCAGAGTCTTTGTTGACAAAATAACATGTAAAACCACATTTTTTGTGAAATCAATATTTTCTACGAAGCTGTTAGTGGCCGCAGCCAAGTGCTCCGGTGGCCGCACATGAGAACCACTGTTTTAGAATCTTTGATTGTACAAGAAATTTTCTTTGTTGCGATTTGGAGGATTAAGGACAGAATAAATAAACAGATGGCATAACTTTAGGTCCATTGTATGCTATTTGTATGTATGTATAGAGGAAGCTCACAAAAGGATTATAACTGAGCTTCCTTATAGCTGGTATATAGTATGTATTATTTGAGACCTGAATGAAAGTTTTTAATCGCTTTTATTGTGAAAGCTGTCAATCCTTTTTCAAGTCCTTTATTCATTTCCAGACACATGTAGAAAAAACAAGAATTGAATACCACGTTCACGGGAAAAACTATCACCAAAAAGAGTTAGTAGGAATGACGAGTTCTGCATCGGACATACCAAGTCAACAATGGATGGAAAGCAGTGCAATCAAAAATGGCTTGGAACAACACACTGGACAGGTGTTCAAGGAAAACAAAAGGAAAGATTTGGTTAGTAATGCAAAGAATAAAGCATTTGAGGGACTAGACATGGACAAAGAAATCGAATCGGTTTTTAAGCCAGTTGAAACGGATTTTTGATAAACAATCCACATTTTGTTTAAAACATTACAAAAATATTGATCCAGTAAATATAAAATATGCATATCGTTATAAATAAATATAAAGCTCGTTAGATTAAATTTTCTAAGATTCTAGTATCAATGATAATATGATTTAGCTTCTTTTTGTTTATTCACTAGGATTTAAAATGCTTCTTTGAATCAAATAATAAATTCATGTTAAATTATAGATGTGCTATAAATATTGAGAATATTACATTGCTTAAGGATACATCAATGGCTTTACCCAGTTAAATACAATTTTGAGATAGAAATTAATGATTATCAATCTGCATTATTCTAGTGTATAAAATAAAAATGAGAAAGTATTAATGAACTGAAAACCTTTACTTTGTATACGCAATTGATAAAAAATATGAATTTTAAGATTCATAAATAATGTTGATATGTAAATAAACTCATATTCTTAAGTATAAAAAGCAAGGCAGTGGAGTTGTTGAAAGAAAATATGACTCCGACTCCAGCATTTACCATAAACATGACTCCCACTCCAACTCCAAAATTGACCAAAAACACGACTCCGACTAAAAAAAGTTTAATTTTGTCACGTTTTTTCCTACCTTTCTATTTATTTATATTCAATTATATATCAACCAACCAATCCGGCCAAAAGCCAAATTTTACATATTAAGTATATGCAAAAAATAAAAACTTTTGTTTCAAAAAATTCCGACTCCGAGTACGAATCGGGCCAAAACACCGCAACGACTCCGACTCAGACCAAAAAACCCCGACTCCACAGCCCTGATAAATAGCATAAATTGTATTGTTTATCAAAAAATGCCATATCTTCATTAATTAATATTTAACGTTTAGTTAAGTAAATAGATGCAATACACTTTCAAATGAAACTTACTAACTTGGATTAGGTGCTTTCGGAAGAGTTAAAAAAATATTAAAATGAAATAATAATGAAATTTGACAAGTATGAGAGTTCATTGCCAATTATCAACAAATCAGTAAATAGTGAAGAATTTTTAGATTAACAATTGAAAAAGATATCTTATCGTTATCAATCACTGTCATTGCATATCTCTAAATACCTCATCAGTTATCTCCAGATACAGAAGAGTTTCAAGATTATTTAAATTTAAGCTGAAGAAATAAAGTATTGTGATAAGTGAGTTTTATCATTGAAAAATGAATGATGCAAGAACCTCTTTAAAACACATAAATTTATGTTACATGTACCAATATTGTGTTTTATATTATTTTGGGAATACATTGAATTAATGGTGATTATCCAACATAGAATAATATACATATATAACCACTTTTAAGCTGTTAACTGTCACTTGGATAAATAAAACACATTTTTTAGTACTACTACCACAAATAACCACATATAACTTAGGATAATGATCAGAACCTGTTTCGCTCATCGTGAGCATTATCCAAATTTTTATCGGAATATGTGTGGAAATAGTATTAAAAAATGTGTTTTATTTATTTTAAATATACATAACCCTTGAAAACGAGACCAACGACAATTATAAAAAGTTGTCTCACAAAACTGTCTTCCTGAAACAATATTTCTACATACATATCCTAGCCTAAAAAATATGGAATATTTTGTCAGTTAATATTATGTTAATATACCGGCTTATTTTTCTACATTTTTTTAGTAATATTATACGCTAATAATTTACGGTAGGGGCATTCTTCATATAAAGAAAATTTTATATAATATTATAGATGAAGTCTGTCTTTAACTTGTAACATTCTTGAGGAGTGATAGTTAAAGTTTTTTACTGGCACACCAATTTTTTTGCTTATGACGTAGAATATTTTTTTTAACTTCACTAGATGAGGAAACAATGGTGAAGTATAAAATGTTAATTTTCAAACATGATTGTATAATAATAGAAACTTGGGTTTGCGGATCGTCAGTTTCCAATATTAGAATATATGTACATAGAATAAAAGGGACTGATATTTGTGGACGAATTAAAGTTAACGACAACAAATATCATACCTCGGGCACAAGCCTTTTCGTGATTTTCATGTTACAAATAGTTGGATGAATCAAAATTATATTTTATTGCAAATTATCATTGGATATAATATATTTCCATAAGAAAAAAAAAACAATGAAAAGTATATTTAACTAGAATTATATAAAATGTTTTTACCAAAACTCTAGCAATTTTAAAAATATAAAATTTTCTTGAATGTTTGTTTTCCATCTATTTCAAAAGAGGTGATTAAAAAATTGATGGAAAACTATTTGAGATGCTTGCATGTGGGTAAATGCAATGTGTGTGATTGTTGCCTACATTAATTTATTATACATACATCCTATTTATTTGACAAAAATGTGTAAAATAAAAAGTGATATCTTGAGACATGGGCTGTTTGTAATCATGTTTTTTTAACTTGAATGTGAACATTATTTTTTGAATTTAGTTTAGGAAAAATTTTGTAAATCGAAAAAAATGCTGAATATAGTTTTTTTATGTTTGGTTATTTCAGTTCATCTACTTTCTTTATGGGCCTTTTAATTAATTTGGTAATTAACATATTATTTCGCATTTGATGGCCAATAATCAAAAGCAGAATTTTGTGCACTCTATTAGCATTGAGTTAATAAAAAATTGTGGGTTTTGTGCATGATTATAATATTTGGTTTGTGGAAGTTGCTAGTTTTTTAAAGCAGTTAAATATTCTATATTGTAAACTATTTAGTTAAATATAAATTGATAAATATTATGAAAGATTTGTGATTCACTGACTAAGTAATTCTTGTTTCTTTTTCAACTAACCGTATTATGTTTTATTGTACATATGTATATACCTATGTATATACAGGGCTTTTTTTACCATTTAACGCGGTGTAACGGCGTTCCGGCACCTTTTTTCACAGATTTCAAAATCAATAACACAAAATTTTACTTAAATGATATTTGAATATAATTTTATTCAGGACTTTTTTGAAAAAAAAAAGGTTCCGGAACTCACTTAATGGTCAAGCTTTTAACTAAATAAAATTATATTCAAATATCATTTAAGTTAAATTTTGTCTAGTTGATTTTGAAATCTGTGAAAAAAGGTGCCGGAACACCATTCCACCGCATTAAATGGGGAAAAAAGACCTGATTTTATTTAGTAAAAAGCTTGACATGAAGTGAGTTCCGGCACCGTGGTATATATATATTCTAGCTCATGTCTGCTCCTAATGTGGAGCATATGTCCTCCCAATGGATGTATCTAAACATATTGTTTTTCTGCGAGAACTGCTTGTAATTCATTCGCTCGACCTCTCTTTAGTTTAATGTGAGTAGGAATAGAAAGGATATTGCTGGGACAGGCCTAGTGGTTAGCGATTTGCTCTCGCTATACCCCTCGTTGGGTCTTTGATGCAGTGGTCAACATTGTTTGATTCTAGGCATTGATATCTTCAACAGATATAAAAAAGAGCAGTTCAAATACCTGCATGATATTGCCACCTCAATCTGTAAGTTGTTTCTTTCTGCTGGAACAATTTTTGGTACTCACAGTAGAATCCAATTGTGAATACTTACTGAATGACAAAATTTCCTGCAAGGATAACACAATTTCTAAACATTTCTGAACCACTTATTGACAGGTGGTGTATATAATTGTGGTATATAGGTATTTAAAAGATTTTCTAACATTATATATCAGATATTTATTGGGTATTCTAGACCAGATAATGCTTTCATTCCCACTTTGCCTAAGTGCTGTTTAGAATCATTATTAATTACCTATTTGATATTACATTGATTGTTGTTTAAATTATTTAAGTGATTCTCAATTTTATTGTCAAGTTTTCCCATTTGCCAATTTTGTTAATTAAGAAATATTTTTTAAGATCGTTATATTTTTCTTACTTAATTTATTTTCAGTGTTTTAATTTTTGATTTTTATGTGATTTCTAAAACGTTTTAATTATTAACATGTCTCTTGTAACAATTGTTTTGATACACCTTGTTATCAGTTTTAATCAATTTTATATGTATAACCCTGTTTGGATGTATTTTTCATCAGTATTCTCAGGATAAGCAACACCGGTCCTGATCTGTATAAATATATGAAACTACTACAAAGAATGTGTTTTCTTTTTTAAATGTATATTACACCTTTCTACCAAAAATTATCAGTTAACATCTTAAAAATAATCAAATAAACGTATTTATAATGCTTGCAATAGAAAGCCTGAAGCTACGTGCAGTGTTCATGATTGTGTAACATTCATCTGCGGGAAAAGGTTTCAAATTTTTTAATACGTACAGTGGAACCCCGATCTTACGTTCCCGCATTAACCGTATTCCCGCATTGTCCATTCATTTTCTATAGTCCCCACCAAGCACCCATAAGAACAATCTTAACAAATCCCGCATTATCCGTTCCCCGATTTTACGATTTCCTCGATTTAACGTCGAAATTTTATGGTCCCGTCATAAATATTACCCCGATTTACCGTTTTGTTTAATTTTTCTAAGAAAACCGTTCGGCTCAATCCCATTGGTTCGCAGAAAAGAACCGAAACTGCTAGTGTGCTATTATTAACGTTTTATGGTCATAATGTTTCCGGTGATATATCACTTAATGAGCACTGCATGTGTGCAATTTTTTACGTTTTATTATCATAATGTTTTTAGTGATGTCTCAGCACGGTGTCCTGTGTACATACAGACTCCAGTCACGTAACTGTATTTACACAAGTCGGTCAGCGCCAGTCGTATCACTGATTTTTCGTAAATTCCCAATTAACATGCCCCCCACGAAGAAAGTTAGAACTCTCTGAGAAACTGAGAATAATTCAAGAGGTCGAAAAAAATCAAGGAGAAAAACGAGTTGACATAGTAGCAAAACGTCTGGAACTGACACCATCAACTCTGAGCACGATTTTTGCTAACAAGAGTGACATTCGCAAAACAATTGAAAATCAATTTTTCGGGAAGAACTGATGGTAGTCGAAGAGGACTCAAATGATTCATTTGGTGATGACTGACGTCTTGCAGCTCAGGAGGACTTTGACTTTAATAGGTATGTGCAGTGTGACAGCGAGCTAGTCACATGTGGCGTCGAAACAATCGAGTTATTATGTGATGCTACTAATGACAGCAGCGAAGAAGAAGATGACCAAGAATGCAATGATGAACCTGTCATTTCATTTGAAGAAGAATTATTAGCCTTCGAAAAAATAAAAACGTTTTTCTACTCTAAGTACATAGATGAATCTGCAGTCAGGAAATTATGCGAATACGAAGGATCATTTTTAAAATTGAAGTGCAAAACTGCAAAGAAGTAACTAATTATAAAGGACTTTTTGAAAAAATGTATGTAAAAGGTAAAATAAATAAATTTTTTAATTGTTTTACTTTTTTTATTTCATATTTTAAGCTTTCCCGCATTGACTGTTTCCCGCATTATTATATCGAATTTTTTTCACGGTCCCTTGAAAAACGTAGAATCGAGGTTTCACTGTATTCCAGCCATTTTCGATTGTAATTAAAAGTCAAAAAAATTATTGAAGTTTAGTGTAACTACATAATTTGAATAAATTAGATTTTTTCAGTCTTGTTGGAGAAACAATTCTTTTGGTGGCTGTACTTTTAAAATTCATGAATAACGTTCCAATAATTTATCAAACGCCTTGATTATCATGACTAATTGTGGATGGAGGTGGACCGGTAAATGAAAAATCAGGATTATCAAAAAAAAGTATGAATATTTTTTATTTATCTAGATTTGCAAAAAGCTGCAATATAAAATTATTCTATTATAAGAAATTCAATTATTGATTTTTGCTTAACGCTAGCACTTCATTTTGAAGCTGCCAAATTTGGCATTTTACAATTGTGAATATTTTAAAAGGCACATTAATCATCTTGTGTTACCTTTTTGCCTTTATCTCAAACTGCGCAGTTTACAGGGTTAGAATTTTCAAAA
Organism: Himalopsyche kuldschensis; assembly: GCA_028554975.1. NCBI lineage: Eukaryota > Metazoa > Arthropoda > Insecta > Trichoptera > Rhyacophilidae > Himalopsyche > Himalopsyche kuldschensis. Next base: position 3,178,751 of record JAHFWI010000068.1, read on the forward strand.
AAATCGAAATATTTTTTTCGTAATGTACACATATTTAAGTATATTCTCTGAAAATTTAAAGCCAATCTGATAAATATTTTCGGAGATATACCTGAATTTGATATTATACTGGAAAAATTGTTGATATTGTTGTAAAAAGTTCATACTGTAAACAGTGTAAGGTTTGGAAACCTAAAAAAGGTACTGATGAGTATAATGAGTGGTATAATGAACACAATGATGCTTGTTCTGCAAATCACCAAGGCTCTTCAGGTAAAATGGAAGCCGAAGCGGTTATTGAAATGTTTAAGCGTTCAATAGAAAAATTGAAAGTTCGTTATAGAAACTATATAGGTGGCATGTATTTAATGGGTCAGTAACTAATTCAAGTTTTGGTCAGTTAAATAAATGAATGGTCAGTTAAAAATCAAAATAGTCAGTTAATATTATAAACGGTCAGTTGTCATTGTATCAGAGTGAATGTGGTCAGTTATTAAATAAAACTGTCAGTAATATTTTTTAATGGTTAGTTATTTACTAAAAATGGTTAGTATTTAATTTAAATGGTCAGTTATTTAAAAGAAATGATAAGTTTTAGTTTGACAGCTTGTGAATTTTATCAAATATTACTACCATAGAGGCAAATTTATGACATGTTCTATGAAAAATTAGCGCATGAAATGAACTAATTTTGAATGTTCAGGTATTTGAAGGCATATAATATTATTTTAATAAGTGTAAAGTTTACGATAGTATTTAAAATGTTTTGTTTTTAATTGTTAGAATAATTATAATAGAGGATCCCAAAGAATACTTTGTGACATTAGTATGAAATCAAGTTTAAAAAAATGCGACCACAAAATACCAACTAATAATATTTCCAGCAGTCACATAATTCAATTATTTGCTTAAAATAAAAAGAATAATTTTATTATAGGTTAATATTTAGAAACAAATTGTACAGCCATAAACAATATTCTTCAGCGTGAAAAATCATTTCAGTTTGTTTCAGAGGATCGCATATCCACAGATGAATGCATTTAAGATTTAGGTTAGAATTTGATGTGTCACAGCTTTTTGATTATTAATTAATTATTATACCACCTTACTATGTGTTAGAAAATTCCGAAATAAATTCAGTACTCATAAAATAATCAGTAATATTCAGATTTAATCATATTGATTTCACATTTTATAATAATCCACAAGAGCTCAAAACCTTAAGTCAAAACAAAAAATTATAAGCCAGAATGTATATTTTGTTTTTTTCAACATATTGATAGCTTTTATTCCCTCTGTCTCCATAATATTATATTTTTGTATTTTATTGGTGCGCTTTTGCTATTAAAAATTTAAGCTATCTATATATAGCTGAATTTTAGCCTGTGAATGAACGAAAACTAAAATCAAAACCTAAAACGCTACATATATAAATATGCAAACAAATGTAAAATTGTCTGTGGTAACATTTTCAAACATTTATCTCCTTTGTTTATGGTTCATTCTGACATATCAATTTTAAGATTACCCAGCTGATATGAAGCTGAAATTATGACATATTATGACCAATGTCTGATGATGAAATGATATTATGACTTTATTTTTGACGTTTCAATTTTAAGATTGCCAGCGAGGATATGAACACCATATATTTTAAATGTTATATGTTATAATATAACTTATATCCATCGTTTAAAGATATCTACTGACCCATTTACAGAAAATTATTGACCATTTTACAATAAAAAACTGACCTAAAATTAATTATTAACTGACCATTTATATTTTTTAACTGACCATTTATTATTTTTAACTGACCGTTTTAAGTATTTATAACTGACCATTTATCGAATTAGAAACTGACCAAATAATTACTAGTCTATATAGGTGATGGCGATTCTAAAACATATTCTGGGATCCTGAAAGCTGCTCCTTACGGTGAAGTTGAAGTTGTCAAAAAAGAATGTATCGGGCATGTTCAAAAGAGAAAGGGACTCCATGAACTAGTAAACAAAACTACAAAAACAGCTGAAATAGGCGGAAAAAAATTCAAAAAAAAATACTTTCAGGGAAAGGTAAACTCACGGCTAAGGTAATAGATAAGTTGACAGTTTACTATGGTTTGGCAATAAGGAGAAATTGTGATTCTGTTGATAGTTTATATAATGCAATTTGGGGAACATATTATCACTATTGTTCGACTGATGAGAATCCTCAACACGAAATGTACCCAGGTGCAGAAGGTTCATGGTGTAGTTGGCAACAAGCGCTAGCAACAGACACATTATCTTCTTACACCCATGATCATGTCAAAAATCACTATTTTACTTCATGAGTTCATTATGACTTTCATTAGGCACCGCAGCTCATGCTTATGTCCACAAAGAGGACGCAGAGCGTGTAATGATCACTGACGCAAGAGCGCATGGGAGCACGCGAGAAGGAAGAATGGCTCGACGACAACACCAGCTAGACTTATTAGAAGCTACCAATACTGCAGAAGGTACCTCTTATGGCCCTGGAATAGATAATACCATGTAAGTTGAAGAATTTTTTTTTACTATGTGTAAGCTACTTCTGAAACTTTAAACGCGTTTTTCTCAAAACGGTATTTTCAAAGTCGGTGATCTCAATTTCTCCGAAATGGCTCTACCGATCGGTCTCAAATTTTTACACAATTTTCTTAAATATATTTCTCAGGTATTGAAGGAAGGAATAAGATTTAAAAAAATTATTACTATTTTTTTTTAACAATTTGGAGCGAAAATTTCAGTCAAAAATCAAAAAATTTCTTATTCTTTCGTTCAATACCTGCATTAATCTATCCTTCAAAAGAATTCACCATATTTTTTGATTTCAGATAATCCAAACCGCCGAAATGGAGATCACCGCCAAGCGCCTTTTTTTAGAGGTCGTTTGGAACATCTTCTACAGGATCGGAACACATTAATATTTTTACATGATTGACGCGCTATTGTATTCTTGAAAGTAGGCTCTATTTGAATAACCATCACTTATAATTGATAAATAAAAACTGTGTCTATAAAAAAATAATAAAAAAATGTTTTTTTGAGCCTTGCAACTGCGTATAACCCCTTAATATAATATATACATACAAAAACAAACAAACTGGATTTATTGAAATTTTAATATATTTACAGTATTAAAAATAATGTTTAAAAATTATGTCTTCAGTTTCTTTTTCTTTGGTTTGATTGGTAGTGCGCCAGCCATTTTGAAAACAGTACTAAAAAATAAAAATATAGTATTAGTAAGAATTGCTGAACCATCTCAATAAAGGCGACAAATCAAATTTAAAAAGCCAGCAAGAAAATTGTCACAAAACAATTATTATTATACAGTAAATTGTGCTGGAATAACATACTGTCACTGACATGATATTTTGTATTTAAATAAAAGATATAAAAGGATAAAAGAAAATTTGCATTCCAGCCAATTACGGCCAAGGTGCCAGATATTTTGAAATTTCAAGTCATATCATAAAACTTCATATGACAATTTTTTAAATGTTGCTTGTGATCAATTCAAGGAGAAAAGATCATGTACAGAAAATTTTTAATGCGATATTGACCTTGCCATGAATGGAACCCAAACCTCTAACCATTAGATCACAGAGGCTGACTATTAAATTAATAATTTCAAATCAACAAACACATTTTGATGAAAGAACACAATATTATGAAAGAATAGTGAAGTTTTAATGATATCATATATTGTGCATCCTTCCTTTACACTCTTACAGCCCATCATTATTCAGTCAATTTGATGCTGTTTAATTGAAAGTGAACTCTAAAATAAATATTACCGTATCAACTACTAATTGATTAATACTTACTGACAAGTTGTGCAGATTGGGCTAAATTTACAGAAAACTGAAAAGAAAAAAATATATTTTTAAAACATACTATTAATAATAGCCAACTGTATTCGGCTGTAATCACTTTTGATTGTCAATAATTGGTAGAAGGGTATTGGTATATGTGTTACACCGAATATACGAAATACATTATTTCATGAGATTGGCATTATTTTGCATAATTCTTGAAAATTGCAAGCCTATTACTACTACCTTATTCATGAATTAGAAAAATTATCTGCCGAGTGCATGAAATCGTAAGGATAAAGAATTCTTAAACTGTCAACATGACAGCTATATTATCTATGATGACAGCAGAAAAAGTAATTTTAATACGGATGGTTTTATTAGGATGTGGGACGGCTTAGGGTTACGTTTGGGTCATTAATTGGACATGTAACAGTTCTACAAAATTTTATGTAACGCGTATTTTTTTAATTCTAGATAAATAAATACACATATCTTTTCAACCCTGGCGTATTTTGATGAAATTTTCAGGTTATGTCCTACAACATTTCATATTTGTAGGCTCTTATCATATTTAAAAATCTTATAAATAATGAAATGAGAGTTTATGTATTATTACCAAGCTCATTATATAATTAAACATTTAGAGTTTGATAAAAAATAATAGTTTTATCGTCAGGTTATATGTCAATTATTTCGAACAGGTATAGATATAGTAAATTGAAAATAAACAGATAATATCAATATAAAGTTATTTTAATAATAACTAATCATATTTTGATTTATGTGTAGGTAATTATAGCTATTCGTTAACATGCTGCTAAATGATCTGTCAAACGGGAACGATTTTTTGTTTTCATTTCATTTATGTTAGACAATATTTTTTTAACAGAGGTAAAGAAAAGAACCGAAAAGGGTTGTTAAATATGCTGCATATCTTTATAAACATGGCAACTTCATTACCAAATGAATCCTCATAACTATTTTGGACACATGTTGGAATATTTTTCATTCCTTTCGCGTTGCTTTGTTCACCGTTTCATATTTTGTTATTTGAATTTATATAAACATTGCATAAGAAGTTATCCTTTCAAAAATGTCTACAGAAAATAATAATAGTGACGATGAGGTCTATGCCGATAATTTATCAGACTTCATGGAAGATTTGGAAGAGTTCGGATCGGGAATCGGAATCGGTTTAGAAATATATTGCAATTATGATGTAAAAAGCGTGTTTTTTATGATTTCTTTGAAAATTTCAATCGAAAATATCTTTTCGTTTAGAAGTTGTTGATTTTAAGAAAGTAACATATTTTTGCGCTTATCGCTAAAAAAACGCCCGCTACAGGCTTGAGTCTATTGTTCGAGGTGCCCGACAACATAGTGTTAAGGATTTCGTTCTCAACTGGTATTTTTTTTAACTATGTCCGCTCCCAACTTGGAGCAGTTAGACTCCTCACGGAGCTTATCCCAACATGTTTTCTACGAGAACTGCTTGTAACTCAGTTGCCCAACCTCTCTTTTTCGAAGAGAGTAGATATGGAAAGGATACGAGGACTAGGACAGGACTATTGATCAGCTGTCACTATGTATCGCTTTTTAGGATAGGAAAGGTGGGAAGGTATTTAACAACATAAACCAAGAGTCTATATGCTCCAAGTAAGGAGCGGAAATGGTTAAAAAAAATAAAACACAAAGTTCATTTATTCAAACGCTATGAGGCATTAAAATCGGAAAAAAGCGATGCAAGAAATATTTTGACGTTTATAAGCAGGGCTGTGGAGTCGGAGTCGTCGCGGCGATTTGGCCGGAGTCGTACTCGGAGTCGGAAAATTTTTGAAAAGTTTGAACTTTTTGTTTTTGCATATATGTCAAATTTGCCTATTGGCCGAATTAGTAAGGTTGATATTTAATTGAATACACATCAATATGCAAATTAGGCAAAAAAAAAATTGTTTATAAGACATGAAGTTCGTGACAGTTCTGTCAGTGCTGCCTGTGTACTAAATAAATAAATTACCTTAACTCGTGAATTGTTATTGTTGATTCTTGTTAATATTTATTAATATAATATAAATCATTCCCAAACGATGTAATTTGTCATGAACATCATTGTAGTTATTGACAGGTATATTTTCATATAATCTATGACATTTGACACATTTGGTTTAGTTGCAAAAAACACCACCTTGGCTGGCGCCACTATCTATGACACATTTGGTTAAGTTGCAAAAAATACCACCGGAGCCGCCACTATCTATTTTGTCATAAGCATGATATAGGCAGAAAAAATATTGTCGAATTCATGCACTTGGCCGATAATTTGTCGTTTACATGAATAAGGCTTGCAATTCTCACAAATTATGCAAAATTTTGCCAATTTCATGTAATTCTCTATTTCGTATATTCGGTGTAACATATGCATGTAATAACAAAAACCAATTGATGCAAAAATTTGGCTCGGATTCAACCAGCATTCAAATGTTTAGAGTGTATATTATATCAAATAATGCCTTTCTATCAAGAATTTATTACTAACTTCATCATATACGGTAAAAATGAGCTAAATTGGGAACTAACTTACCACTTAGACAGACAGAGCACACAAAACCTATTGTGATAAGTTCCCTGTGGCAAAAGCAGGCGGCCCTATAATCCACTCTCCCTGGGGGAGGAAGAACGAGCTTTTTTCTCACAGGTCCTTCGGGTAAAAATACCCACTGAAAGAGAGAACGGTTAAATGTTACTGCATGATAAGTATAATCTCAATTCATTTTTGATTCATGTTCATTGACTCAAGTATCTTGGGCCACATTGATAGACAAGTACCATTGTTCTAGGCCATTTTGCATTTACACACCCCTTCCCTTTACAGTATCCTATTGCTTCACCTATTTCGCAAGGTGCACTTGAGAATCATGCGATTGAGTAACAAAAAAAGCGCAGAATAATGTTAAAATGTATCTGTTTATAAAATAGTAAAAATGTTTGGTCTGGTAATAAATTGAGCATGAAATTACCTCTTCCTGGTGGCAATGCTTTCTTATAAGGTCCACATCATTTTCATCACAATTGGTGAAAAGACAGTGCGGAAGTATTTGGACTAGTCAATGTAAATATCAATTATCACACCATTCAAGAGAAACAATATGGGTGATAGCTTGCCCCAGTTTTAAAACATATATATAAAAAGTACCAGCAAATATTGTAGAAGCCCTTCCAAAGCAGGAACCTTCAGATATAGTCCACCGGTTATATCACAACCTTGCTGCAGCAAACTGAGATGCTTATCAAGAGAACAGACGTCTATTAATACTTGTTGTTTCTGTAATAATAAAAATAGTGCATCTAAATATTTTGTGGCTTTGTTGCATAATAATAAAGTAAATGTATGATCTATTAATTAAAGCATTGCAGAACAAGGAAAAATTACAGCAATTTTCTCAATGTGGGAGCTGGTTTCCTTTTAGTAAAATATCACACTTCAAAATCAGACATATCCATATTTGTGACCTCCAAATAGCCAAGATGACAGATTCAAAATATACTTATTTAAGTACATTGTGATTGATTTGTCGTAGAAGTTGTTATTATTGTCTATATCAGCATGAATATTTTACTGACAAATAAAGAACTTAATCTAGCCAAACAACTATGCCTGACCGGTCTGATCAAATTCTCTAACAATGTCGAAATATCTTTTTTTAAATTCCAAATAATAGCATATCCTTAATAAAATACTGTAGAGCAATATAAATACAACGTTAAGCCTACCACTGCATTGAAAGAAGAGGTTGATAGCAATGTAATTTTAACGAACTCCAGATATCCGAGGAAAAAAGATTTTTTTCTTTTTTGAATCAAATTTTTTTGGATTGAATGAAAATTCAAAGATTAATATCCTACCTGAGCTGTGAAGAAAACATTCATGTAATTTATATATTGAGCAGCTGTATCGCTGCTTCCAGTTATTACTAAAACTCTGCTGTTTAATTTTTGGCCAGGAGCAATCAACCGTTTCATCTGAAACCAAAAAAATAGTTAATACATTACGCAGACAATAGCAATGTAAAACAGATAATAATCTATAACAAAATGTGGAAAAAACCATGTCCGCTCCCAACTAGGAGCATATGGACTCCTCACGGAGTTATATTTATAACATTTTTTTTTTTTTTTCTACGAGAACTGCTTGTTACTCAGTTGCTCAACCTCTCTTTTTTTTCGAAGAGAGTAGGGATGGAAAGGATACGAGGACTAGGACAGGACCAGTGATTAGTTAATCGCTGTCACTATGCGTCGCTCTATTTGGGATCGTAAAGGTGGGAAGGGATGTTTAATTGTGGAATAAAACATGCAATTAAATTAGTAACTATAACTATGTTTATTAAAATATCCATTTTTTGACAATGTTAACTCAGTGTGCCATCAATATATATATGAATTTATGGTCACAATGCAAAATATCGATGAGTTCATACTGGCCTCAGGCCCATTAAGAAACATTTAATGTTAAACTGCATCGAAACAGTATATGCTACCTATTTCTATGTTATATTATAGTACTTGATTTTTTTTCTACATTATTTCTGACCATCCTACACCTTCAATCGATTTTTTTTTTTGTGAAAAGAACATAAATCGACCCTGATAAAATACTTAACACATTGTTTAGAGGATGCGAGTAAACTTGCTTTTCACATACTATCAGAACTAGGGAGAAGACAAAACACATCATTAACAAATTAACAGTGGGCAGTGAGAAATGTGTGAGCACGCAATAATACATACCACCTTTTTGTTTCGAGGTTTACGGTGTTGATATCTGACGATTCATGTACAGTATGCGCCATTTGATTCTACGCACCTCGAAAATCATAGAATTTTGCGATTTAAATTTAATTCACACACATATTCACAAAAGTAATTAATACATCTATTAGAATACTACATAATACATCATTTTAAATAATATCTTGCAATAGAAGTCCTGTTTTTATCAACAAGTTCTCAGAAAATGGATTTCTAGGGGATTACGGCCAACACGACCGTTGTGTTTGGGGTTGATTTATGGCGGGTAAACAATTCACCGAACCTTTTTTTTGTGTTAGAAGGAAAGATTAGATGTCAAGTAACATTTTAAATGAAGTAAAACAATTTTATGGCTGCGCATTTTTTTTTAATATTTTGTTACATCTCCTTTGGCCTCAATTACCGCCAACATCCTTCTGGGAAGAGACGCATACAAATTTTTTAAAATTTCTTCAGTGATTTCATTCTCCCATACTTCCGCTATATTTTTTTTAAGTTCTAGTAAATTCGTTGCCTTTTTATTTCGCAATTTTTGTTTAATTATGGCCCACAGGTGCTCTATCGGATTCAGATCGGGACTGTTGCCTGGCCAATCCAAGGACGTTATTCCCCAACGCTCCTTAGCTTCGTTAACCTGTAATAGAGGACAATATTTTACGTCGAATGGTGAAAATTAGAACGAAAAAACCTTAAAAAACCAAAGGGTTACTCACATAGCGGGATCGATGGCAGGGGCTGAATCGTCCTGGTAAATCGGATCCGGGTGATGTTGTGTTAGGTCCTCGATAGTTGGCAAGACAAACTTTTTATAACTTTTTGTATTTTTTCCGTTCATTATGCCATTAATGAAGTTTAGCGGCCCTAGCCCATAAAATGTCATGCATCCCCATATCATAACATACGGGGAATGCTTCACCGTGCGACGTATGCATTTCGGATGAAATCGTTCCCCAATTCGCCGTCGCACAATCTGCCGACCGTCCGATCCAAACAAATTAAATTTACTTTCATCGGAGAAAATAACTCTTTTCCATTCATTTTCGGTCCAATTTCGATGACATTGGGCCCACTCGAGACGTTTTTTTTCATTTTCTCCGTAAGTAACGGTTTTCCCGCACTAATTCGGGCCTTAAAACCCAGCTCCGTGATCCTCCTCTGCGTGGTCCGCAACGAAATATCGGTTGACAACGAAGATTCGATCTCTGACTTTATTTCTGGAGCCGATTTAAAACGATTTTCTAGCACAATATTTTTTATTGTGCGGTCGACTCTGCGGGTACTCGCGCCCTACCACCCCCTTGAAGTCTCTCTATCACCATTGTTTCTCGATATTTTTTCATGAAACAACGTATCGCACCCTCACTGAACCCCACTCGACGAGATATTTCACGCATGGAAATATTCTCCTCCACCAAAGTCAATACTTTCGACTTGATCGCAATCGACATACGCTTTTCACTCGACATGTTTATTTGACAAACTTCACACGATCACGGCTAGCGAACAACTGACCTGCTTTCTGGTCGTAAAATTGTGTCGAACTATAACCAATAGTATCCCGAATATCCCTTAAAAAACTTACCCGAAAAAAATAACGGATTCTAAGAAAAAAACGCAAAACATTACAAAACATCGGGGTGCGTAGAATCAAATGGCGCATACTGTATATTGGATTGGCAGGAAGAGCACTGTCAAAAAATAAAGTAAATAAAAAAGGCTTAGATTATTGTAAATATGAAATTACCCGAGCTATATAACATAAGCCCATTGCAATAGTGCCAGCAAGTAGCGATTCTCCAGGAAGTTTTCCTTGAACATCTTCATCCAACCTTACCAAATCACCTAATCTGTAAATGAAATGAGCATTAATATACAATAACAAAACTAACTGAGATTAAGGATACCCTACCAAGTGAATGGCAAAATAAACACAGGTTTGTAAAGCAATTCAGTTTGTATTGAAATAACTATGTGATAATTTAAAAAAGCAATTTATATAGTTTCACAAGAATTATGTAATATATTTGATCGCCATTTCGGCATCACGCCATCATCAGAACTATAGTAAAGACATAATATTACATAAGTGTAGTGGAAATGAACACATTATGATTTTTTTTAACCGTTCAGACGCCACGGCGTGCAGGCACGAGAAATCGGTGTTACCACCAGCGCCACGGAAACGTAATTACGAGCTTATTAATGAATAAATTAAATATCTTTAAATGCAATATTATGCAGAGACACCTTTTGGAGGCAATGTGATTAGAATACCCATATGTTAAACCGTTTTCTTTTTATCTGAAGGGCTAACAGATGTCACTAGGGCTGGCACCTTATTATCGCAATGATCGCTCGATTGATAGAGCGCATCAGAGTGAGAAGAAAATAGCTTAATATCAGTAAGTGCGAGTAGACAACACATACATATATAGAAACTCTTAGGAGCGTGTCAAATTGCCCAAGTTTTTTTTTGTATGTACCTGGGCTATTAGCTCTTTCTAAATTAGACGATAAATCTTCGTGCAAATGGCTAGCCGCCCGAAATTGACTCCTTAGTTTCCAAGAAAAAAAAAACATAAAATGAAATAATATATTTTGTATTTTATGAAAAACGCATGTTTCGCATTTTGGAGTCAAAGCAAAACAGACACGGGTCCGCGACGGGTCGCTTTCCGGGTTAATTGATAATTATGTTATGTTATAATGTTCAAAAGACTATATAAGTAAAATATTAGTTTTTGTAATTTTTATGTTAAGTGTTTATTTGACATTTATCAAATCAATCAACATTCCCAAATCAATCAACGTTTGCGGTCGAAATTTAAAAAAAAATCTGTTCCGTAAATTGTAGGGTGAGTCGGCTTTTTCTCCTATTCATTTTTTTACTATAATATTATATGTGGTGTCCCTAGAAGTACTTTATCATATTCGTAATTTATTTCATTATAGGAATAATAATATATATAATAATAGCTTGCCATAATAAAATAAAAATTATAAATTATGTTTTTCTATATATATTTTATTTGTGGCAACCCTGAATACATTTTGTGCTATTTATAAAATATGGTTTATTATAAAAAAAATAACTTTCCAGTCATAACAAAATAATTCTAATTTATTCATAAATAACATTATTTTTTTGTGGCAGCCCTAGTTGCAATTGTGCTACCTATATAATTTGTTTTAATATAGGAAAAAATAACTTTTTTAATTTAAGTTTTATTATAGAAAAATATAAATATATTTTTCATATTTTTATTTATAGTATTTATTGTTTTTGGCAGCCCTACAGACATTTTTTAAATCTTGTATTTTTGATATATTTTTTTCATTTTTCTATGAAAATCAATAATAACTTGAGTATAAAATTATTTTCCGGGTATGTTACGTGGCATTTTCATGGAAAAATCGATGATTGAAAATGGTGGCGTACAGCAAAAATCCATGGAATTGGCTTAGCGTTTAAAAGGTTAAGGTGTTCACTATCAATACTTGGTAAAATGACATTATAATAAAAATAATAACACATTTTTAGAACTATTTCCGCATTAGATTTAATAATATTAGGACCAGGATAATCTTATCAGTTGATAATGCTCGTGATGAGCGAAACCGGTCCTGATCCCAATAAATCCAATGTGGAATAAATACTAAAATTTTGTTTATATTTTTATTACGTTATGATTTATTTCATCACTATAGTCATGTATTTCTTATTTTCCATGAAAAATTTAGAGTCAATATTAATCAATTTATACAATTCAGGCAACATAATAATTTTACTTGCTTGGATTTTAAATTAATAAATAATATGAGAGCATTCCGGATAAATGAGTTGCTTTTTTAACTATAATGGAAAACAAGACCACAAGATTTTATATGAATGAGCTATCGTTTAACACCATAATTTCATTTGTTATACTAAAAAAAACATTTCGAAATCCTGAGTGGTGATGCAAGGTATTCAAAAATTTTACCAATATAACAGATCTATGAGGTTTCTTAGCAGACTCGATGCGCTGGTAGATTAACATTTTGGGGGCTAAAATACCGGTACGCTGAATGATTTATAGATAAATGTCATCAGCATACGGTGTATGTTTCTCTATGTCCATCACACAGCTTCACTTGCGTACAATCAAGTAGGATAAAAATGCAAAGGTTTTAGCATCTATGACCAATATCTCAAATATTGAAAGATTTTTTTAAATTCTATAATGACCTTCCCTGGACTTGAGTCTATTTAATCCTAATTTCCTGAAAACAGGGAGTAAACATGCGGGCGATAGGCTACCTACTTTCTTTATCTTAGTCATATTATTTTTTCTTTACTCTCTCCAGCGAAAGAGGTTGAGCAACTGAGCTACAACCAGTTATAGTAAGCTTATGTAGAGATGCTTCATTAGGTATACATATACTCATTATCAAGAGTCAGCGTGACAAAAAATAAGTATATAAAGTATAAGATAATTACCTCTGTTTAATAGTTCTGTCAACCAGTGTAAATAATTCATACTGGCCATCCAATTGCCGTACATCCAATGATTTTCCAGGGGAAGGATATAGGTATTCACTAAAAGGTAAAACACATACTGACATAAAAAGTGGGTAAGCCGTGTTTCTTAAATTTTTTAACTGAAAAATCCGTGCGGCGGTTTAGTAAAGATTTAGATGAAATAGTATTGTATAAAATAGACTGAACCTATATTTTCATTATAATACCTTCTATGTTGGTGACAACCTAAAACAGCCAATTTGTTTTGAGCCTTTTGCATTAGATGTGAATTAGCAAATGCGATTACGGAATCAAGACATTGTATTAAAAGTTTTGGATTCTCTTGAATAAATCGTTGATAAGGATTTGTATCAACGACGATCACTAAAAGGCTCGTCTCGGAGTTGGCTGAAAACATAATATAACAATTAATATCCATCATTTAACAATTTCAGCTGATTGTTGCCAAGATCGATTTTTTGAAAAATATTTACAATCATTGCTTTCTGATGTCATAATTACGCCGCTGTTATCTTTATTTTTAATGCCCAAACAAACTTCGCTTTATAGCTAAACTAAATACAAGTGACATTTAAACCGCTGCCAACTATGTCTATGGTACCAGATATATAATATAAAATATCTATGGAAGCCTGATTTGCCAATGCTAAAAATAAAAAAAGGAATGGACTGGGAAAATTAAGAATTTCAAAAAGTTATTTCACTCGAGGCCGGTTCGTAGCGTGTGTGAAGTATATGGCGCGCACAGGCGCTACCACTAAAGCGCCTTCTCCAGATACTAATTATCAATTCTGTAAATGGCACTCCACATGCTATAACTCTGAAATGTTTCACACATTATAGAATTAAATAGTACTACTATTTAATTCTATAGCAACCAATAATATATACTTGCCAGCCCAAAAACTTGTTCGTCACTGGAAGTGTGAAATCTAACGCAGCATTCACACCATGACAATTTCATGCCAGGAGAGCCACTAATTAATTTTTTGAATAATAAATTGACACACAAACATTCAGAGTATAATAACTTGTGCGGTTCATTACCCACTTGTCACAATATAACCACTTTTTAGTTTTTGCAGCAATTCAAGTTATTAATCAATCGATCAGCATGACTGTTTATCATCGGCATTTTAATTATCTTGATTAAAAAAAAGCATTAGGAAAATTTAAATCAAAAAAAAAGTTGAAATTGAAAAATCATGTAGTTGGTGATTTTTGTAAGAAAGAACGCTTGAATTTCAAAATTGAGATAGATTTTGCTCATAATCCAACTTCACAACATCCCTTGCATTGAAAATCACCGCACGCTACTGATAATACTATATCAATATTATTATAATTTATGGTATGTTGTACATTATGGCAATGTTATAATGACAGTTGTCAAATTGTTCAGCTATGGCGGCTTTCTGGCTGCCACAGAAGAAAGCAAATACGATTGAAAACAAATAAAATCACTTAAATGATATTGATATGGAGGACAGGAAAATTTGCAGGCTATGTTTGGGTGACGATGCTCATTACAGCTTATTTCAGGAAGATTCGAAAGTTCTCAGCAAGATACAAATTTGCTGTATGTTAGAGGTTAGCTATCACTTTGCATTGTAAACAAAAAAAGGCTTCGTGGATAAGCATACGTAATAATAATCTCATAACACTCCATCCTAAATGTTACTCATACTTATTTAGCTAATTTCGAATGCTGTTACCAAGATTTTTTTAATAGTCCTCAATAAAAATGTGCAAAAATGAATCGCTTGATTTATGTTGTAAACAATACTCATTCCTCAACATATCAATGAACTTTGTGTTATTTTATGTTAAGAAATCTTTTTAAAATTGTAGTAAATTAAACTGGGGATACTAGATTCTTCACATCATTTGCAGTGATCAAATGTTCGAGTGGTGACAATAAATCAATTGAATGATGAATGAATTGTGTTATATTTATCTGTTAGGATCTTGAAATAGTCATTTCGATTGTACACTCAGTTTTCATCAAATTTGAACGTGAAATTATACTCATACACAACCAATGTTTCTCTTTCTGATCGTGATATTTGATTGATTGAGTAGGCATTTACTTGGTAGAACTCCATTATAATACGGTAAGAAAAATAACAATGTATTTTAGTTCTACATAAATTGCTGCTAAAACAATTTAAAATGGCTTCACTCGAGACATTGCGGATTTTGAGTTTTTTCACACGATAAAAATACCCATTTAAATTTTTTCCATGTGGCGTTGGGATGGTTGAGCAGAGAGAGGATGTATGGTGTACCCTGTCTAGCCTAGGTATATAAGCTATCTCTAATACATGTTTAAAACAAAGTTCTGACGAACGCGTAAGCCGAAATAGCTATCAACAAATATATAAAATAATTTATGTAGAACTAAAATACATTGTTATTTTTCTTACCGTATTAGTAGATATTTGACTAAGTTTAATTAAAGATCAGAAAAAGTTTCTCTGTCGTTGATATTTATAAATGAAGAAAAAAAATATTTCATGTCGACGTTCGAGTGATTGATAAAATCTTGCTAGCTAGAATTTTGAAAATTTTGAAAAAAGGCCGCAAGGGCGCCGGTGGCATTAATAGACACAGTAACTAGACGATTACATTTTTGAATACATTAGTCAATCTTAACTTACAGGGAAGAAATATGTCAACCTTCACATTTCAATTTCAACTGACAACTGAATGAACCATCTAAATTCTAGCAGGGACTCTATTTACACTATTCATTATGCTTAAGATTTGTTGACAGGTTGCCAAGTCGACGAGTCGCTTTTCAATTTTCAATGTTGATTTCAGGTGCAGGCAAGTGATGGTTTACCTGATCACATATGCTCAGAATGTGTTAAAATTTTGGACACAGCTGCAAATTTCAGATCTCAGTGTCAGGAAAATGACAAAATCCTTCGAAATAATTTGCTCCGACACAATTCGTGGGAAATTCCAATTGAAAAACCAGATGTCCCTAAGAATGTTAAAGAAGAATGTTACATGTCCGATGATTTTGATAATGTGCCGAGTGTTCCAAGTGATGATGACAGCAAAACCGATATAATAATACATAAACCTCCTAAAACACATCACAGTAAAAGAAAAAAATCTAAAACACTTAAAAAAGAAGAGGGAGAGAGAACAAAAAAATTGAAGAAAGTTAAAAAGCCTGTTGAAAAGATAATCAAACTTAAAAAAGAAAAAACTCCATTTGATAACAGTAGCCTGTGCACTATTTGCGGACAAGTATTTTCTAAAAAGTCAGCCTTTCATTCACACTTGCGCATTCATAAAAAAGAATCGTTCATGTGTAATGAATGTATGAAATCTTTTAACTGTAAAAGAAATCTTGTAGAACATTTGAATACACATTTTGGTGTTAAGAATATACCATGCAGCATCTGCGGGCGACTGTTTCTGACAAGGTCACACGCTATTAAGCATTTGAATAGAGTTCACAAACGATTGAGCGTTGTTAAATGTAATGTTTGCAACAAGGATCTCGCAGATAATGCTACATTAAAGGTAAGCATAATTATTTTAATTTTGTGTTTGGTTGGCCTGGTTGAGCTCAAACTGTCACCACTTTTGGTGGTCTGTATAAATGACTCAATTTCAAATGTATTAACCAAAATAAAAGCTCTCAGGCAAGACCCGTTTGAACGAAACCAGCTAAATGTGCACTCCTACAATGGGGTTGTATATCATGATTTATCAATAGATCATTGTTTTCATTTATTGAATGGTGGAAATTGATATCTCCAAACAGCTTGAGATCAATTTAAGTCCAGGACAAAATTTTATTAAAAATACAGTTTTAAACTACTAATTTTCCAGGTCTGTAGCTGAGTGGTCAACGTCTTTTGCTTGAGTCACGGTGTTCATTGGTCTGAATCCCAGTACTCCACATTACGAATAGACATGTGAAAGACAATATATATATAGATTACTAAAGTTAGAAGTCTTTTTCAATGTTTATCTATTTTATTGCAATTACTAATTTTGTTATAGAATCACATGAAATCGCACACTGGAGAAATGGAATTTGAATGTGAAATTTGCCAACGTCCTTTTACGTTCAAATCAAGTTTAAAACTTCACATGCGGACACACACCGGAGAAAAACCATACTCTTGCAAATTCTGCGGGAAGCGTTATGCTGCTTTGAAAACATTAATAGACCATGAAATGTTACACACTGGTGAAACACCATATGCCTGTCCAGTTTGTTTCAAAGGCTTTGCTCAATTGTCAAACATGAAGAGCCATTTCAAATACAATCACAAAGATGACCTTTTGAGTAATTATCCTTCATATAAAAAAAGACACAGAGACAGATTAAAAAATGAAGCATCACTATCAAATATATATGAAAATGTCAAGGGTCCTTTGTCACCGATCAGAGTTGCAACTGAGAGTAATAACCAAAATGTTAGTGAAGATCACAATGTTATGGCTAGCCAGAACTCCAGCGATAACCATAATATCAATGGATATATCAATAGCACATCAATACATCTACCGATAGAGCCATGTCCGGGTGATTACAGCTGATCATTTTAAAAGTGATAACTGTCAATTCTTGATAAAATAGTTTACTGGTAAATCAATATTTACCCATCATTTAATTTTGATTATTAATTATTTCAGTTGTTTTTTTATTATTGTGTTTTCATTATGGAAATTAACTTTGTTTTTCTGTTGAAGATTAGCAACATGTATTAACACCATTTGACCATTTGCATACTAAAAAACAGGGTCAGCATTGAAAGCATTAAAGAACAAGCATCTTACATGAATCAAAAAATCCTAAAATAAACTGCTAAATAATTTTTTAACTAGATTTTTCTTTTTGATAAATCACTCATATCCTATTTTCATATCAAATTGCATAATATATGAATTAATTCTTAGCTGGTCTCGCCATCTAAATATTTATAATTTCATTTTTAAATGTTATATTACGATGAGGTCTGAATACATATAAGATTAAAAGTAGAAAACAATATATATTTCTACAGTAGATTAAAAATTTTGCATTATCTGCTACTACCTCAAATATAATTCTATAAAGTAATTAGTAATAGTAGGTTAATACCCCCAATTCTTTTTTAACACAGTTATAAAAATTAACACTTGATAAATATATTGTAAGCATAAATAAAATCTTAAAAGTTTATTTTTAGAAATCGATAGTAAGTTCAGATTTTTATAAATTTTATTGTTTTGGGATAATTTGATTTGTTTACTGGGATATAAATGATTGATAGTTGAAATGCCATATTTAAACATTGTGTCTTCCCAAAACAATATGAATTTATGTAAGTTGGTTTAAATAAGGACCTATTCCTCATGTTTCTATATGTTTATTTCTTTATTCCTTTTGTGAAGAAAGAATTGAGTGTATGGAAAAATAGTCATTAATAATTTTATAAATCATGTTCATCTTATTATGTTATCATATAAATAAAAATGAATTGTGCATCATATGATCTCAGCGATCCCGGTTTTAATGTTTGATTTATTTTTAGTACATATTAATTTGCTGGAATGAATTTCGCATTAAGTCACCTGAATAATATTATAATCTAATGAATACAGTAAATAAAACATGTTTTTTTACTATCACACTATTTTATTACATAGTATTTTTGTATTAGTAAAAACATTACAATGTATCCCACACCTTATTAATTTTCACACGACTAGCATACATATTTGTAAATATATTATTTAGTTAGTGAAAAATGAATAAATTAATCTTTTTATATACTTTGGTGTGCATTTCTGTTATTCTCTTTCCCTACCAAAACAATAAATAGGATTTTTTTTCGATGGTTTCGGCGGTAACTTTGTGGAAGTTCATTTTAATATAAAATTTAAAATAACTTTGATTATTCCACGTATTGTGTAACTAATTGTGACACGTGTTTCGCCTCTTTCAGAGGCATCTTCAGACTTACTATCGCAAAGTTTGCTTAAGTAATGAAGCAAGATAAATTCTAACATTTTAACATTTTAAATTATGAAATTACAAAATGGATTACGGGTTTTTTTTCCTTCTAAAGGAAACAAGGAAGGGGGTGATAGAATCAAAAAAATACATTAACATAATGATACTAATAAGGTCCAATCACTCAATCAATTAGATTGGGATTTTTCCTTTTTAAGGGGCATAAAGAGGGTTATAGAATCGAAACAAAGCAAACAAATATATTTCTAATGACGTTAAACATTACAAACTAATAAACTATAAACTAATGAGCTGCAATCAATCAGTTAGGTTGGGTGATCACTCTTTTGAATTGGGAATAATGTCAGCAGAGGTGAGCAACCTGTCCTGTTAAGAATATTATTTAATAATATATCTTTTTATTAAGAGTTTTATTTATTTCTAAAAATTCTAGACTATTCATCTTTAAACCTTTTTTATTTACTCGGTGGAGTATTTCTACATTACTAGTCTGATTGAAATTATGGTCATTTTCTATTAAATGATTGGCAAACTCAGAAAAATTATTACTCTTTAGACATCTTATATGTTCTTTAATTCTAATATTAAAGTTTCTACCTGTCTGTCCAACATAAGACGCTGGACAGTCTCCACAAGAGAGTCGATAGATACCACTCTGTGATGATGAATCTACGCGATCTTTACTGTTCAATAAAAAATTTCCTAAATTATTTACTGTGTAAAACGCGGGTTCTATATTGTCTGGCAAAAACTTAACTATCTTTGACGAAATGTCTCCTAAATAAATGATTCTACGCCAGTGTTTAATATTTTCTTATTTTCTGAGTTTGCCAATCATTTAATAGAAAATGACCATAATTTCAATCAGACTAGTAATGTAGAAATACTCCACCGAGTAAATAAAAAAGGTTTAAAGATGAATAGTCTAGAATTTTTAGAAATAAATAAAACTCTTAATAAAAAAGATATATTATTAAATAATATTCTTAACAGGACAGGTTGCTCACCTCTGCTGACATTATTCCCAATTCAAAAGAGTGATCACCCAACCTAACTGATTGATTGCAGCTCATTAGTTTATAGTTTATTAGTTTGTAATGTTTAACGTCATTAGAAATATATTTGTTTGCTTTGTTTCGATTCTATAACCCTCTCTTGCGTCCCTTAAAAAGGAAAAATCCCAATCTAATTGATTGAGTGATTGGACCTTATTAGTATCATTATGTTAATGTATTTTTTTGATTCTATCACCCCCTTCCTTGTTTCCTTTAGAAGGAAAAAAAACCCGTAATCCATTTTGTAATTTCATAATTTAAAATGTTAAAATGTTAGAATTTATCTTGCTTCATTACTTAAGCAAACTTTGCGATAGTAAGTCTGAAGATGCCTCTGAAAGAGGCGAAACACGTGTCACAATTAGTTACACAATACGTGGAATAATCAAAGTTATTTTAAATTTTATATTAATAAATAGGATCTTTGTGAACAAATTTTATTAATTTTTGGCATGTTTACATATCCAACTCAAGAGATAGATAGTATCAATCAAGCAATAATATCAACAGTTTATTTATCTTCAATCCCCACTTCATATCATCCCTACAACCCTGGAACAAAAACCTTTCAAATACATTTCTTTTTACTGAAGAAAAAATGGAGCGTATTACTATGACTACTGATTCTTCTGACCCTTCCCACGTTATTCAATTTTGTATCTTCTAGGGATTAAAAAACCCTTACTGGCGATTCTGTAACCTAACAGCATTGAGAGCTATAAGACATTATATGTAATTCACTCTTGTTCAAATCATATCTGTATGGCTGACATTCTTTAATCTTTCATTTTCGATTTTCATATGAAGTGGTCAACTGCCTCATTAGAAAGATGACACATTCGTCTGTCTGAGCCGTAATAGCTTTACTGTATGACATGCCCAGTTGCTTATTAAGTGACTGGTGTGAAAGTTTTAAAACTATCATTTATTTTTCTATGTTTACTGTGTCCTTTAACCTATACAGATTATTGCATATCCGTCGCCGAGTCGTTTCCTCCATACAAAATGAGAATCAGGATATCAAATCTACAATACTTGCTACAAATTGACAACTAAGCAAAGAATTTTTAATGACTAGAAATTCAAACTGCATTAAAGTTGCTGAACACATAAATTAATGAATATTATTTTATATCTTAAAAATAGCAACAGTTTCTAAGTAACTAACATACCATAAGTTGATGATCTTTATACAAATCACCAGGGCTTGAATTCCTTAAAAAGCTTTTTTGAATTCATTTCCATGTTTGTTATTATCATATTGATTTTTTTTATGAACATTCCAAAAATTTCTCCTTAGGGCCAATACTTAAAAAGGTTTTTAACAAAACCAAGTTTTAACAGGGGGCTCAATCGCATCATCCCAATCCCCGCACTTTCCATTTTCATCCTGATGTCAAAAATCATCCATATTTTTCATAATACTGCCGTTATTCAAATTTCCATTCACCATACCATTGTTTCGCCTAACGGATAGGTCAGAGTCAGGTTTTATCGGGACATAGTCTTCGTCTGTAGCATTACCTTCAGGGCTATCCGAAATAAGCAAATTAGCACTCATCAAGACTCTGTTGGGGAATATAACATTGTCTACGTGATAGTTTCTATTTGCTATATTAGCTTCATTCAACATTTGCAGAGATTCTTCTAATGTGCGCGCTTGATTTCTCTTGATGGCTATATCTTCATTAGCGGTTTGCCGGTGTCGCAATACGAGAGAGTTGGTGTTGGAACCGAGATATGGCGGAGGCTGCGGTCTATTGTATTCTACAATCAGGTTCGGATTAGATCTGGGCTTCGTTAGACTGCTTGGACTGAAAAATTTATAACAAATTATAATGAATATAACTATGTAAGTGCACCTTTTTTTGTAACTCTTTCGCTCTTAATGTCAAGCATGTGGGCTCCTGGAGCTTATCTCATCGGAATTTGTTCTTCCGGAATTCTTTGTTGCTAACCGCTCAACATCTCATTTTTGGAGTCTAAGGATAAGGACAGGACTGCTGGTTAGCTCATTCCTCTCACTACACTTTGTTGGATGTATGGGAAGGAATTTAGGCATTCATGCCTTTGAACACAAATCCAAAAATAGTTGTATGGAACTGTCCTTACTGGGAATCGAACCTGTGAACTCTACATCTAAAACAAACGACGTTGACAACAAGGTTCATTTCCCGCAGTTTTTAAATAATGTTAAATCGTAGCAACATACATAGATATCCTTGGCGTCTTTAAGCTTAAATTTGTAATATTTCTCAGAAATGCCACAGTATGTATGTTTTTGTACCTGGAAGGCAGACCACTTTTGTTGCTAATATTGTCACTGAGGAAATTTTGGAGATTACTAGCACTGTTACTGGTATTAGCAACTGTTATTCCAGAGGCATCACTGTGATATTGAGATAACTCCACTTTGCTATCTGCATTTGATATGTTGCGGGAGCTTCTGAAAATAAATTGTTATATCACAATGAAAAACTAAAGGAACACGTGAAAAAACCAAGGGAAATTTTTTTTTTTAAGAAACATTTGTACCTATACAATAATTAATGTGACAAATAATTGAGGATTTCGACTGAAAGGACCTTGATGGAATTTCAATATCAAATTTGAATCGTTTGAATTTTCTACTTTTCCATGAGTTTGTCACTAACGATCGGGGTTCAAGTCGGTTAAAGTTTATTAATGCACTTGAAAAGCCTGAAAATGCCGAAAGGCAAAATATAAGTCATTCAACAAACTCATGGAAACATACAAAATTCGAATGTGACAAATAGTGTTGAGACAAGGAATCATTTTATGAGGTCTGGCAGGGCAACCAGAGACTTGCAGTCCAGGTTTCAGCACCTTTTTAGACAATTGTGATTATTGGTTATTTTTAATTTCATGATATAAAAATGCAAGAGAAGCGAATTAGGCAAACCAATCCCAAAATGATTATGGAAAAAATCTTAGCTTGGTGAAATTATATCTTTCCGATATACATATATAAAAGGTATATTTAGGGAAGTGGGGAAAGAGGGGCATTTAAAAAAGCAACCTGACACAAATTTTCACAGCAGTTAATTGAAATGTTAGATGACCGTCATTTAATGCAAAAGCAATTTATTTTGCATTAAAGTCATTCATTTTTTTAGCAGTGTCTTCAAAAGACAATGGTAGCACACTTGTCTCACACGCACTTTATTCATTTATGATAAAATGTTTTCATTAGAAGGTAAAAACATGTTGTAAAAGACAATCAATTTCTTTTTAAAGCGTAATTAACAAAAACAGGAACATATGTCCATTTGTAAATTCCGTAGCATCAATTGAAGCTATTAATTCAGAAATGCACCTACTCCACCCGGAAACTTTAAGAACAAAGTTATTAACAGCACATTTCTTCATTAATTTCCAAAGCAATCAGGGTTAAATAATTTCTTTGGAACTCCTAGGTTCAATATAAAAATCAAAATCAAGTTATTTAACAAAAAAATAAAAATGTCACACCAAAACCAAGCACCATATTTCATTATTGATACCTTCTGGCCTCTATGTATTCAGTGCAAATATGAAATATATTTTCAATAAACCTTCGGTATTCCATATCTTCCCTGAAACCAATTTCATTATTGAATTAATTCTACTCAGATAAGTATTTCACTGTGTCAGTGCAGATTTAAAAGCTACATGATTGGGCTATGATTTTGTGTAGTTATTCTATAATTTCCACTACAGAGCCACAAAATGATAATGTATATTTTCATCAGCAAAAAAATAATTCCGGGTTATGAACAATTACCGAGTTTTTTTATTTAATATTTTTTTTGTATTGAAATAAAATATATGAGAATTACAAGATTGTTAATACTCACATTCCTTCGTGGTGAAAGCAGAGAATGAGACTCAGCAAAGATACCAAAATAATCATAAAGAGCATAGGAATTATTATTGTGAATGTAAATTCATTAACATAACTTCGCTGGGGCACTTGATTTTTTGTGGGAGGTAGCCATCTTTGAAAATTGCTAAGAAGTATATTAGCATCAGCCGTCTTCAGGCCATCGTCTTTATGAACAATCTTATTTCTCAATTCATTGATCTCTTTTAATGAATTCTTTTTGTTTACGTTTGTTTTGATTGATCGATTTTCAGTCTCCAACTGGAATATCAACAGTGAGATGATAGCATGGTATTAAATAAAACTTGATTATTTTACTACAGTGATATATTGAATTTCAATGAAAACTCTCACCAATCTAAATGTACACCAATCTAGATTGAAGCCAGCATCTCGAAAAAGTCTCTCAACTGTCGTTCTTTTAAAGTCCCGCGGGCACCAAGAAAGCTTAGATAAAGGTCTCACTTCTTCTTGAAGTTGCAACAGCTCTGGAGAATGCGGCTTATAGCTACCTAATTTCAAAACTACCCTGTAAAAGTAAAAAACTGTTCATTTTTGCATTTGAAATTGGTCTCTAGTGATTAATAATTTTAACAAAATTTTATGGAGACTTTAAACATATCATGGTCATATAAATTACAACTGCAAGGAGTGTGACCGGATAATATATAATTCAAGAGAGTAGAACATTATATTCCAGTGTTTAATATGCGTTCGGCTACATAGAGGTGTAGTTTTTCCAGGACTGATAGAGTACAATATATTTATTGACAGCAAAAAGTTTAATCATATAGTTGTATCCAATATTTACTGTGTAACAGCTCTATTCAAGTACTCACCCTTCACCTTCATTTGGTCTCAGAGGTAATCTAGCGCCAAGCTCAACTGCTGAAGCCATAAAGGTTGTATACAAACTGGTGGAACTGTCACGCCACAGCTTCTTACGAAACACATCTTTAAGTCGTTCAACTCTAGAAATAAATTGGATAAAAAAATATTACAAGCATTGAGTATGAAACAGAAGTAAGTACTTGTTACTCCTAAACGCAATTTAATAATTATTTTGTAGCAAAAATTACAAAATCTTTAGTATCAAATGAGTTTTATGATGTGAAACAAAACAATCACAAATTCTGTCATAGTTGAGCAGAAGAAAACAAGAGAGTTTGTGTCAACTTTATTTTGACATGGGTATTGTGATTCCTATCATAATAACAACTCCATAATGGAATATGGAGCTATTAACAAACAACCATTCTAAAATGATTTTACCCATCTTTAATCACTATGAAAAACATAATTTAATGATTGAATTTATTATTGACCTGTGTTCATCTAGCAAATCTTCAACATCAATATTGTCAATTTTTAGTTGAACTTCATATGTAGCAATATTTTCTTTTTTCAATACATGAAGTGGAATAATCAAACTTCTTGTTTCATAATCTTCTCTATTCAATGCTACAACCTGAATCTGAAATATTATAAAATTACACATTTCATTTTGTTCACTGGTAATATTTTAATTATGTTTTGTTAAACCAGTAATCATTTTGAATTTAATGTAGTTTAGGTAAAATTCTAAGGGTGTGTATAATAGAATTCAAATAAATTCTAAGAATTGTGGTTTGATTATGAATGTCATCATTATATTATTTACTTTTGATAACATTGTGTAAAAGGCTGTGTAGCCAACAGTACAATGACAATGATACCACCCATTTTTTTTAAATATAATATTTGAAAGAAATAAAAATAATCAAGATTGATTCAAAGTTGATTATAGAATTATATCATTACATTTTTTTAAAAACAATTTCATATATTACTTTATAGCAGAGGTCTGCATGGATCAAAATTTCAAAATTCTACCCGGCCCGAGCTCGAAAATTTCATTAATATTTATAATTTCATTGGTAACTTATAAATATGGTTTAAATTTCAGCTCCTACTTATCAAAGGATATAGAGTGAACATTTTAAAACTGTATTCTCCAAAGAGCATGAAATCATCGAATGAAAGTTCTTCTAAGCAGGGCTGTGGAGTCGGAGTCGTGGAGTCGGGGCTTTTTGGCCGGAGTCGTTTTATAATTAAAATTTGGGTTTTGGCCGCATTGATAGGAGTGATGTTTAATTGAATACACATAAATAGGAAAATTAGGGAAAAAGTGACGATATTAGCCTTTTTTTAGTTGGAGTCGTGTTTTTGGTCAATGTCGGAGTCGGAGTCGTGGTTTTGGTAAATGCTGGAGTTGGAGTCGGAATTTTTTTTACCGACTCCACAGCCCTGGTTCTAATCTAAGAGATGTGTTTGTTGTTCGGTTTTTCATTTTTCTCTTATTTTGGAAACAGTAAGGAAAGATGGATGGAGCAAGATCAAGTGTAGTAGTTAGCAAAAAGTCCCGCTACGACCCACTTTTTGGAAATTAATCGATGAGAAGAAATGTAGGCATAACATACATCTATACCTTTAAAAACAAATCTATAAGCCAACTGAAAAATTCATTTATGACAGTGCCTATACTGCCAACAAAGCGACAGTTATTTCTACTAACCAGTATATCCTTTTGATTGTATGGAGGAGTGCCATAGATAAATCCTGAATGATGTCTGACGCTATAAACGTAATGTAACCACTGCGGCAAATCAGGCTTATTCAAAATAGAGGGGTGAAATGTATATTGATTATCAAATACTGAAATAAAAATATTAACTCTATAATTGACAATTTGAATCAGATAGCAATGAAAAAATAAAATAAACAGTCAACAATTTTTTTTTATTATAATATAAAATTAAATGAAAGCTTTAAAAAACCTAGGTTTGTGGAATATTTATGGTTTTTTTAAGTTCTCCAATTTCATTCAAAGCTGACACACAAAAAAGCTTCAGGTTTTATGTGGTACCTACTAAAAATGTGTTATTATTATTATTATAATATCAAGTATTGACAGTTAACACCTTAATTAAAATTAAAAAGGAAAATAAAAATAAAAAAAACTTCCGAGCGTAATAATAGTATACATTATATTATTATGTCTGTTATAATATTAGGTATCTGTATAGAAATAACCAAATGAAATTGTTGTAAATATATTATTCAAAACCAATATCTCAATATTTTTTTATAATGACTACCTTGGTATGTCCAATTGAACATTTTCGGTGCTATAACGATGGAAAACATTTCAGTTTCGGTGACATCTTCGGCATAAGATATTGGCGATGAAACGAGCAAAAGAAAAAATCCTAACAGGTACATCATGTTTGTATTACCTGTAACAGTCAAGGCATTGATAATATGAGACCTTAAGGTGAGGTGAAGTGAGTCTAAAAATAGTGAAACTTTTCTATTGTACTTTTTAAAGTTCAATAACGTTTTTACTTAGTTTTTTTGTGGAACTATCTTAAAATTTTAACATTAAGTGGAAGCTTACTACATTATTGAACAGAAAATTGTATTTCGGGGAAATATTGATTGAAATAAGGTATAAAGGGGGGACATTAGTTCACCGCTAACATATCATTTGAGCCATTGAGAAGTGAAGTGAGACAAGTAGTAAAATGACTTTTGTCAATACAATATTCAGAAAATATTTTTATTTAATGAAAAAAATACTTTTGAAGTGTGATTTAATAATCTCACTTGTAGACTACTTAATCAATGCTGAACCTGTTTTTTAGTATGAAAATGGACACGCTAAGCGTGTTCTCAGCATCCAATGTGTTAAATACCTGTAGAATATGATACTGCATCTAACTAATTTTTTCTAAAAATTCTAGTTGGCACACTTCACTTCTCAGGAGCTAATTATATAGATTTTGACACTTCACTTTACTTCACAAAAATAAATGAACTTGATAATCGTGTGGTACTTCTTTCAATTAGAAAAAACATTTTGTATTGTTTATACAATACAATGCGATTGATTTACCAGCAATGTATTATATTCTTACCACACTTAATGTGATAAATCTGATGTAAATAATTAATTCAATAATTAGAAAATTCTATGTACCTTTTATATTATTTTAAAACTCGTTTGATCACAGAGCAACATAACCAATGTTGTTTTATGCAAAAATCTAAAAATCGATAGCTTCCTGTCAAACTAGTCCAATTTTTGCTTCTGCACATGTGCAAGAGTCCTAGTACAGGGAAGAATTTGGAACTTAGGAAATACCATTATTAGATTTGATAAATAGGTAGGTATAACAAAAATTCTTTAGGAATGTAGATACGTGTAGTTCGAGCCTTGGTATATTTTGTTCATTTGATTCAATCAATTATTTGTTATTCATATTAACATTATTACGAAAAAATATTACTTTTCCAAAAAATACCTACGTTTTACAAGCACAAATATTATGCATAATATTTACCTCTCTTTGCATTCGTGAATTTATTTCCCATTTCCTTTTTCGTAATGGCGCCAAAATAAACATTGCCAGGTTAATATTATACTGCAAATGCATTTTTAATAATTGAGTATTGGTCTTGTTTTTCGTTCATTGTTGTTTACACCTTTATTATTATTGTGTATTGTTCATAAGGAGCCCAACCAGTACTTTTTTCGACTTTTGTAAACAATACACGAATTGTTGTATAATATGCCTATTATATTAAATTTTAATCAACAGAACAGAAGGAACATAAACCAAATGACAAAATTCGACAAATAATAGTTTTCATTAATCTAGTTTAATGAAGATACCACGGCCGAATTAAGCATCCTTCTGAATAATTCAAGACATATTCTATATCAACAATGATTGCTCAAATTTGGTGGACTGATATTCGTATATTCAAAGAGTTTTGAAATTGTATCGGACTGAGGCCGCCAGAAAGTATGCAGGCGTTGATTTTGAAGCAAATTCAACGATATTTTTTACGATTTTATTTCAGCTTTGGAATGTAATCATTCTCGTCAGATATCGTGACATTCCGTTTGTTGAAAATGACTTTATTGACCTTCAGCCAAACGTATGTTGAGCGAAAAATATGAACCCAATGAAAATTTTACATCTGACCTATTTCCCTGGATCAAATATTAATAAAAAATGTATAAGGATTTTTATAAATGCGTTATTTCTACTGTCCTGTTTTTTTGCATGCTCTATAAATTTAATTTAACAAAATTTAATAATAAAATAATATATGGCTTTTGTTCCAATTCACCTCTGTTCAAGGGAGTGCCAGTCCAATAAAATGGCAAGATATGGATCGCAGGAGACCTGTCACACGGATGGTAGCGCTACAAAATAATTGAATAAACACTAGTTAATCGTTTGACAGCTCGCGAAACAATTATTATGAATGATAATTATTAGTTATTCTGTACAGGCGTCATCGGTGTACGAAATACATACGTAAAAATGACGTGAAACTGTGTGTTCTCGATAAGTAACCTAGTTTTTGTGTTGTGACCGTTGGATTTGTGTTTTTGTGGTTATTCTTTCGGAATCATGTTGAAGTTCAAAAAGATGGGGACCGAAAAAATACCCATCCTTCTAATCACTGCAAATGTGGGATCTATTTTTGAATCTGTAAGCTACTATTTATTGACATAATGACACTTCAACATTCTATGTATTTTTATTTTATTCAGAGACCAGGCATAATTGCTTGTAGTCAAAGCAATCTCTAGTACTTAATGTATTATTTATCAACAATCACACCGTATTGGCGTCTTTTGTATAAATTATTGTAATGTGCTAAAAATCTAGGCAATAAATTAGTGTGAACTATTATTCAATCAAGTATTTATTATGATGCCAATTATAATTGTTTTGAAAAATGAAAGTTTATTTTTTGTTACATATATTTTTCAAATAATTTTTATTATATAGTATCATAATATTTAGATAGCATATGTAACATCTTTTATCATTTTTCCTTTTTCAACCCTCGCTAAGAGGCCCTTTAAATTACTTTGGTAATTAATATATGATTTTGCATTTGATGGCCAATTAGAAAAGGCACAATTTTTTGCACACTGTAAGCATTGTGTTCATATGAAACCTGAAGCATAAATGAGTAAACTTACTCAATCACGATATTTGAATGATTCTAATGTTGTTTATTTATCATCGGAAGTTTTCTTTTGAAGTCTTTGTTAAATTTAATACTATCTAGCTCAACATAAATACTACTCATAGATACGTTACATTTATTAATTTTATTTTATCAGCCGTCCGTGATGTTACCCATGTGGACGACGGAATTCCTACAAACAATATCCAAAATGGAACCAAAGTTCATCGGTCTTCATATGCAGGAAGTTGGCGGAAAAACTTATGAAAAATCAATGCAATATGTACAGGAATTCATACAGAGGCTTTGTGACAGTCCAGAATTGCGACTATTTGACAAAATCAGAATATACCTTGATGAAGATTATAGCTCTCCTGAAAAATTCACCGTAAGTCACTGTTCATTGTACAAAAGAAGAGGGTGACTATTACCTATTAAAATAGTTTTATCATTTTTTAATAAATATTTGGAAAACGGCTGCTTCCTCAAAAAAGTGGATTGTATCATTGCAATATATATTTGGCTCAAGATATATATCGGTCCATTTTTATATGAAAGCTGATTCGATGGTTCATGTGTCATGTTATTGCCTTCTATTTATGATACATCAAGGATTAATACGCTAATAGATTGCAACTAAGATGCTTTAATCATTTTGACGCACCAAAAGGTTCCGGTTTATATAGTTGCAATGATTATCATCTGATCATTTACTGTGGCAATTAATTTACACATGAAATTTGGACATCAGCACGCATATCCAGGAGTCATTAAATAACATTCCTTGAGACAACCTTTGATAAAGAAGCGGAAAACGATCATACATAGAAAAAATACTGATTCAATATAAAATTAAAATTGATAACTTTGTTATTCCACTAGTTGTGACACATCTTTAGACTCAGCTTCTTAAAGATTCTCAAAGTGGTGGAACACTTGTAATAACTAGTGAAACGACCAGTGGAATAATAAAGATAACAGTTAAAATTTTATATGAAACATGAATTTCTACACAGTTCCCCAAACCTATAGAAAATATTAAATATTGATTCACTTGCTCTGTAAAATTTATTGCTTTCAGGCTCTCGGTAACATGTATTTCGTCCATTCGTCCTTAACAGAAGTGAAGATTTGGGATTTTATTACCCAGGGGTGGGTACCTGCCGAAGGAAAAGAAGTCTACGCTGGCAACATTGAAAAAGCACCTACCAAAGAAAAAGCCAAATTCCCCCAGCACTTTTTTCCGGAGGTAATCTTAAATAAAATACATCCTTATAAATTTTGAATTATAAAGAACACAATAGTATTAAGAATAATTACTTAAATAGGCTCAAAATATAACTATGCAGAGAACTCCCAGTAATTAGAAAAATATGGAGAACACAATATACCATATTTTCTATAATTTCTGCACAAATAAATAAAGCACATTACTTACAAAATGACATAATATGATTTAAAAAATCTGAAAGAGTACTTTAGCAAGCAGAAGCCATATAGAGTAATATAACCTAGACCTTTTCCTCGTTGAAACTGTGAATGCTGTATATCGCTGTATGTGAATGCTGTATATCTTTCAGAGACATAATGTCCAACCACTATTGTTAAATTTCTACTATTTATTGATATATTTAAAGTCTTTTACTCAGTATCAAGCGTTTGCTTCCAATTCAACAAAATTCGTCTTTATTTATTTAATCTTTTGAAATGGTGTATCAGAGTGATTGATTAGCCAGTGGTACCCTTTCTCAAGTGAATTCATAATAAGATCAACCAGCCCTTGTTTCAAATCTATTTAAAACTCATGCCAACTGACTAGTGTCCATTGCCTCGTATATCTGGCTGTAAACACAGCTCTGCATATCTCCCATATTTATATTTTCAAATTTAATGTTGACATTCAACATTGACTTTTAATAATAACTCTCAAGTAATCCAAAGTATTCTGAAATTATCTATACTATGTGAAAATAATGAGCAAACAAATACAACCTTTAAAGTGCAAGAATAGAGAACTGTTTTATTTCAGAACACATCACTCTGATGTCATAGTGCAACATTCTTACACAATAACATGCGAGGGCAACATTAAAGCTCCACAGAGCCCCCCGTAAAATTGGTGACATTGGCTTCATATTATTGACCTATTATTGCAGTGTAAATGGTCTCGCAAAGGTTTTCTACGGGTCCGCTGGATGATCCGCAACACGGCATTTGAATTAGTCAACGTCCATCTCTTCCACGACGCTTCTAACCTTCTCTCTTTGGAAGCTTGCCCGTCCGTTTATTGTCGAAGCAGAAGAAGAGCTCTGCGTCATACTCTTCAGCATCTACATCACGATCCCAATCAGCCACCCTTTTTTATTTTTGGAGACTTTAACTTCAGACTGGACACAGGAGGAGTTGTGAAGGTAATCTATTTTTCATTATTATTGTGTATAAATTATTGTAGACAATTCTGCAATAATTGAAACGTAAATGGCGGCTAGTACATGCTGTTGACACAATTGATCTAAATCGCAATACGTTGCTGACTGGTTAAAAACTCATAAATGCAGTGCTTAAAATATTTAGGTGTCAAAAATATTTTCCTCATAAGTGTCTGAATTCTACCTGTTACTTTTTATTTATCCCCACTAATTAAATTCACATGTTATTATTCTTTTTAGGCAATGTTCATATTTTATTATTGTAGCAAACTTTATTTTAAATTTCTTAAGATTCCAGTATCATGTTTTTGAATTTTATTTTTCAGAAACTTACTGAAGATTTGAAAACCACAAGAATTTACAATGGTAAATCAGTGGAATACACAAAATTACAATTTCGCAACCAAAGTGAGGACAGGGTTATATTGACCGTTGGCAAGAAGGAGTTCAGCCACATTGAACATCAAAAATTGTTTCGAGAGCCCTGGGTAATTTATAATTTGTGATTTTCAATTAATGAAGCCAATCGGTGCATTTTACTATTGTATATTGTTTTTTGTTTTTGTCAATGTTCAGGTACTTAAATTTGACAAAGAATTGGAAGCATTGAAACCACATTTGTACGAATTTCCCATAAAATTCTCCCCATCGTATCCTTTTGAGGAGAATGTCGAACAGCCAACTCATTTCATGAAAACAAGGTACTTTTTGCTTTATATTCCGAATAATTATATTTTTTTCAGTTTTATTTGTAAATTAGAAACATTTGTGATACTGTGGTACATGTCTCATTAAAACTATTACTATATTAAACTTGATGTCACTGTTGATCTACATCTTATTGGTATTTTATCAATAATTCTAAGCTTTGTTTGTGTTAAATAATTCATGCAGGTTATCAGAACAAATAAGAAATTGAATATAAAATTATCCCTTCATTGATCGCTTTAACACTGTTAAAACTCTTTTATTTTCGAGTATCAACTTTCAACACACAGCAATCAGCCGTCTCAACAGTTGAGACGCTAGTAGTTAATGGGTGAAGTCTATTCATAAAAAAAGACATGAACTTATGTTACAACATAATATTTCAAATTTATGGTAAAGTTCGGTAAAAATTTATTTAAGGTTGTTGATTTAAATAGGTGTCCAGCGTGGTGTGACCGGATTCTTCTCTCTCAAACGGCAAGGTTAATAATTCATCATTTAGACGGGGCTAAACTGATGATAAGAGATCCCTCCGAAAGTCGGAGATCAATCGTAGAACAGATGGACGGTGTTCTCAAGCACACGCAAGGGTCAAGGTATTTTCTAAAGCCTTTTCGGCAACAGCTTACCAGTAAAAAAAAGCTTTTTCAATTAATATCCTTTAATGATAATTGCCAATTTTATTATACAGTCGCAACATAAGAAATTCCCGCATCTTCACAATTTCATTCATTTGCGAATATTTTCTCGAAATCTTTACCGATTTCAATTTTTTTTTTCTTCCGATTGTAATGAAAATTAATAGCCATATTTTGAAAGACAAACGAGATTTGAAAGCTTCAACAGTACTGAGCCAGACCTAGTCGCGTAAAAAATGAGAAATTTTGGAAAAACGTAATCGCGATTAAAGTCCAAATTTGAAGCAGTTTTCGGGAGAAAACTTACCAAATAGAAAAATTTCGCGTAGAGTAGACTGTGTAGAAAGTATTGTGTGGAATTTTTTAAAAATATTTCCTGAAACTGGTGCTCTGGAGGGGTTGTTTGAACTGGCAGGGAGCGGGTTTACAGCCGACTGGGATGACCCTCATATAAGGAGTATGTTTTTACAAAAACGCTTCAAAACTGCTACAGTTTTCCATAATGAGCTTTAGTCGACCGGTGATTTAGCATATTCGATGCGAATTGTCTTCTTAGTTTTCTTTACAATCGGAAGAAAAAAAATGGAAATCGGTAAAGATTTCGAAGAAATATTCGCAAATGAATGAAATTGTGAGGGTGCGGGAATTTCTTATGTTGCAACTGTATATTCATTATTCAAATACTTGTTCATACAATTTATAAAATATTAATAAAATAATGAGACCTCCTCAAACCTCCCGATCCTAAAAACATAGCATAGCAAGAGCCATTAGCAAACTATCAGTCCTGTCCTAGTTCGATTCTTCTATACTCTTTTCCTATAAAAAATGGGAGTTTGAGCAACTGAATAAAAATCAATTCTTTTTGAACAACTTCTGTTGAGATATCTGTATGAGGTATCCATATAGTCAATATAAGGAGCAGGCTCAGTAAAAAAATATGTTGTCGTTTGTTTTCAGACGGTCTATAGCCGAATCAACAGACAGTGGGGGTGGCAGTCCTTCAAAGAGCAGTCACAGATCATCTGGCCAAAACAGCTCTTCGGAAAGCAGCCCTGCGAGATCTGCGTCACCATCGCCGTCACCCATCAAATATGATAAACATGGCCTGCAACCCAACGCTGTACGGATCTTCTCATCTCACACTTATTATTCAATTCATATTGAAATACTAGAGCTGTACCCGGCTAAAAAAATACCATGAGCACCGTATCTTTATACTGTATAAATCGTAAACATTGAAAAGCATTTGGTAGCTTTTATAAACGTCAGCAAAAATCTTAATCTTGAAGTTCTATCTATATATTTTTTTTATTTCAGAGTCCAGTTCGAAAACCTGGTTCAGGTTCTGAATTTGATGGTCTTACAGTACCTGGAATAGCTCAAAGCCGGAAGAGTATTGCTGATCCTACAAACATTATTCATGCTCTCAATGCAAGGTATTTTGATTACTGTCACATCATATATACACTCAACTCACTTTTTCAACACAGTTTTTTATATATCAATGCATATTAACTATCAATTCTACATTTCGGTTATCAACCAATAAGCTTTTTACTAGCAGTATATGTATTATGTTATGGCTAGACTATTTTACATAAGAATTTTGCCTTAAGACTGATTATAGTTGTTTATTTCCTTTTGGTCCGTTATAGAAATCATTCATTGAGACCTAATTGTACTTTCTTTAAAAACGTATAAATATATAACAGCGTCAATGCAGGAATTTCAGGAGTTAATTAAACAACTCTTGCTCAAAATTTGCCAAATAATGGCAACTTTCAAATTCAAAGTTCAAATTCATTTGGCCTTGCCAAATAATGGCAACATCTGATTTGAATTCATTGTGAATTGAAAATATTTAAATTTAAATAGTCATAACACCATCTCGTATACACCATGGCATTATAATTCAAATTTAATTTGTCTTGACAGAAGCGGAGGTGACGGAAGTGACAGTTCTCCTACTAGAAGGCGGCTTGTTCGAAATCAGTCAGAAGGCTCCCCCAAACTCGGTGAACACGCAGATCTTAGAAAATTGTCCACCGATAGTAATAATCCGTCGCTGAGAAAACGAGTCGAGTATGGCATTATGGGCGAGAGCACTTGCATGGGGGATCATAAGGTTACTTGGTTATTTATTGATGTCTATTTTACTTGTTAATGATTATTTATTTTACTATTCTCCTGCCTATCTTTAACTTGTATATATGCAGGGTTTGGTTTCTATTCACTCTTGCTTACTGTACATGTAACGAATATTTGAAAAAAATGACAATATTCATAAATACCATAATTTGAGTTTTTTTAATGCTGGCAGCAATGTAAATTTTAAACAACACA
This sequence comes from Himalopsyche kuldschensis, assembly GCA_028554975.1. Classification (NCBI taxonomy): domain Eukaryota; kingdom Metazoa; phylum Arthropoda; class Insecta; order Trichoptera; family Rhyacophilidae; genus Himalopsyche; species Himalopsyche kuldschensis. The sequence continues at coordinate 3,214,989 of JAHFWI010000068.1, forward strand.
CTTTGTTTTTCCAGTTTTTTAATGTGTTGGTAGTTTGTGAATTATTATTCAATTTATTATAGCACAGTTATCTCTTATACATTCTTGTTTAAAATTTAGTACAAATATTGTTTTTAAACATAAATATCAATTTAAATAACTCACAATTTCTCATTGAAACTTCTTTGATCTGAACTATAGATCCTTTGAAATGACACTTTATCTATCCTCTGTATTAGAAGCATTGTTTTCATGTTTTTTTTTTTTTTTAAATTAGTTTTTTCCTAGTCCCATCTTTGTATGCTGACCTCTCAGACAGCGTAAGTTTTTTTTGTTAATTTATGATATAAACTATTTTTTTCAGCCGGTGTATCTGCGATTAATGCTGCAGAGCGATAAAGGTACAGTGAGATGTTGCATGCAAGATTTTCCTGAAAAGTATTGCTACTTTGCTCCTCCTGAAGCCGCTTCGGAAACTTGTTTCCGACACCCTAGCGCACACAATCTCTTCAAGTGCCCTTCCAAAGAGTGTTTCGAACCGTTGACCGTCTCTTTCCGCAGCCGGGTCGCCAGTCATATCAGCTATGATTCAGGATTCAGGCGATCGTCTTCTAAAGACAGACCTTGCTCGTTGGTCAGATTAGGAACCGACCCTAGTCTGCTGAATTTGAAGACGGAAAATATAAATGATACGAAATTAGTTAACGCAGATGTAAATAAATTTAACGACAGTCGAAATATAATCAATTTGTCGACTGCTAAAAAAATCGGTTTGCCATCTAGTAATGAAACGCAACAAGATTACTCATTTTTAAGTAGAAATTCCATTGAAAACTTTCTTTCCTGCAAGGATATCAGTGATGATTTTGGAACTCATCCCGTTCCCGACGTTCAGATAACTGATGCAGACTATATCAGCTATGACGGTTTGATCGTCAATAATATAGATACTCATCTTTTGTATTGCGCGAGCGCTCCGCAAGACCCTTACACCCCCGAGAGTGTCGAATCTCATTCTCCTTTTCCAGAAATTTGCTCAAACCGACTGACCCCTCGGGACAAACAGACATCCGATGATATAGTTTTAGATAGCGATAATTTAAACTCTAGTTTGGAAAATAATGTTAAATATGTTCTCACTGAGGAAGATTCTCCGTTTTTCACTAATAAAACTCTGTCAGTCGGAAGATCTACCAAAAGCGTCTCTCCGAGGCAACTGAAATCTAGATTAGAAAATATATTGAGGAGTTCTAAAAACAGCATAGCTTCTTCGGATTGCTCGTCAGAAGCTAGGGTGTCTGTCAGAGCGAGGGATTTTGAAAACCTAGCTAATTCAGACGTTATAAATAATGATCTGAGTCACACCCACGATAGTAATGGCCATAAAGATAGCGAGTCAAATACAAAAGAAGAAGCCAAATGTATTTGTTTCGGTTGTAAAATATGCTGACCCCTTGTGTTCATTTTTTATGCCAAAATCTCCCACCCAGTTGATAGTTTTGCACATACATAGCATAGAGTAGTAAGCGATAGTTATTGTAAGCATTCGATTCATTTGATTTATGTCATTACCAAAATACGTAAATGCCGATTGTCAGATATTATTTTCAATATCTGGGGCTATATGTGTATTGATATTTTCATGCTTCATGTAAAATTGATTATTTTAAGTAGCTTAGGAAAATTTGTATGTTCATGTTGTAACAAAACTGTCACAAAATTCTAGGCAAGTGTAGCTACGGTTTGGATATTATTTTATTAAGACCTAATTCAAGTCTGCTCAAACATTTTGCAACCGTTGAGAATATCATCACACATTGCAAGAACTGGACCAATTTTATAAATCTTAACCTTGCTTTATGTTTTTTGTGACAGTTTATTGATCGATGCTTAGAGTGCTTAGCTTATTTTGTAGTGTAGCTGTTATTTGTTAGCTTCACAAGACGCATTCCATCATAAGTCTGATTTACATTTTTGAGCATTATGCCTTAACAACTTACCAAAAATAATAAATGAATGATTTGTGGATTGCATGGAAGCAAATAATACTTGTTTGCAGTATCAGCTGAATTATACATATTTTTTTATGAATTTAACACAATTCTAGGCTAGACAAAAATTACTTGCCTATCTAAAATTTTAACAACCAATATTTTTCAAATTGGAAAATAAAATACGATTAATGATTTATTTGTGGAGGTAACTAGGAGTAGTAATAATATTTTTTTTTATTGTTTCCACTGATAAAATTTATGCTTACTGAGTATGTGATTCTGGATGGTAAAGTTTTAATTACAGATAAAAAATAAACAATTTGAATTAACACACTGCGGAAATAAACTAACGTAAAAGCTAAAATCTTGTATGGTTTGAATTTGTACCTTCTGTTCGTAACATTGTGAACCGTATACTGAACAATTGCGAAATACTTTCTGAGTTTTGAAATTGTGATGGAAACTTCGCCATTTGGACATCTTTTTTTTTTTTCAAATCAATTAACTGATGAATGTTGTTGGATGAAAATAGTATGTGGAATTCATATTATTCCTACAAAATGTCATAATCAACTTCTTCGTCTTATGTTACCGTAAAATTATTAGTAAATTACAAAGACTGGTGCTGAAACATAGAGCAGATTGTAATATTGTATACCATAGTAATAAAATATTTTTCCAGTGCATTGCTAAATATAGTGTTTATTTTTATTATTTAATTTTGTTATTTTTACAAATAAATTCTTATGCATTTTTATTTCAATTGTAACTGAATATTCTACACCCGGTGCTTAATTCTTATACCATTATGACCTCGTTAATTCAAAAAACTGTGACACCCAGTATGAAGATAAATTGAAAAAGCCAAACTGCAAACAAAAATGGATTCATTAATGTAGAAACCAAAAGCATATTTTCAGTAGAAATATCACTGAAGCTAGATCAAACACGATCAAATCTGATAAAATATTTTGCACTAGTTACTAGTTAGTATTCAACCAAAATAATTAAATATTCAGTACCTGTACAATTTACTTTTATAAAATTTCATTAAAATCTTTTGTCATTCCTAGTCATTTGATCTATCCATATTTCTTATGAAAAATACCTACTCTTGATTATGTATACAAAAGATAACATCTTTATGTTATGGTTTAATTAAATTATAAAACTTAATAGAGCAGCAAGGATGAGTGCTCAATATTTACTTACAAACGAAGACTTTGCATTTTTTTCAAATATAAATTGTTTTAGTATTTTTAGTTTCATTTGTAGTTTTATTTTATTTGTTTCAATACTCATACGTGATGGCATAAATGAATTCAAAAAGGCTCATGATTATTAACTAATCTATATATCAACTGAATATTGATTAAATTGACCATGTCGACCATCCACAAATAAGTCAACAGGCAGTACATGTTACATACCATAAAACATTGTTTTGTTAAATCAACATTAACAGTGTAGTTCCTATGCTCTTTGAAATGACCCTTAGAAATTTTTTACACAACTGTGGTGTATGGTTACACATAATGTGAATTTTTCTTCAGTTTTACCATCATTCTGACGTATTTATGCTTTTCATTATACATGTCAAATTATTTATTTTATCTTATATCTATATTTTTTAAATGGCTAAATTCTACACTACAAATATTATATTCCATTGACTATTTTCCCTAATTTTTATTCTACTTTTCACATATGTATCAGCTGGAAACATGGAACTATGCCACAGTTGATGCAATTGAAATAAACATAATATTTAGCGTATTGACATATTGACTGCAAAAGTTTTTACAACAATTTTTTAAAACTTTATCCCTTAATATTTTTTGTGACCTGCTAGTCATGTGTTTTGTTTATGTAATTTTTGTTTAAAATAACATTCGATAAGTCATGTAAAGCTATGATTGGTCTGGTTTCATTTTGCTTTTAAATAATTTAATATCAAAGTTAAGTATTGCGATCGACTTTATCATTAAAGTATGCAGTGCTTAGGCAAAATTTTCCATCTTTTTAACCGAATTTCTGCAAATTGAGTTTTACAACAGTGAGCTTGCATGTTGTTGATATTAGAAATAGAGCATTGAGAACATCCTCAATCAACCCATCATCTGGCCCAGTAATATATTCTTGTATAACTAAAATGAAAAAGCATTTATTATTTTCGCATTCCTACTTTATAATTTATCTTTCAATCATGTCGGTATAGTCAGCTCAATCCGTAAACTGTATCTGGTGCATACATTTTTAAGTATTATTAAGTACTTTAGCTTTTTCAAATTAGAAACAGTTTTTTTACTTTTATCAAATTTTTTGACTGCTTATATTTGGAACATTGCTAACTGACAACTGGTGAGTAGTTTTTGTGAATCAATGGTAGAATCTGATGAATAAATGAATTGCATTTAATATAGTCTTTTGTGAAATCTTGCAATATAGACGCACGCAGCTGAAAGTTTATGTGAAGACATAATCGCAATACAGAATATGATGTTCCCTTAATTCTAGTCGTATTTCTTGGAAACTTTCCATATTTCTATTTTCAGCTAAAAATAATACAAAAATACTCCAGATCAAATCATAGATTTTCAAATTATGACCATAGTATCCTAGTATTAATTACTAGCCTTATGTGAATGTAAATGTTTTCATTGTAATAATTCTTATTGTTCTGTTGACTAGTTTTATACTGTAAAATAAAACCCAATTTATTTTTCATTTGTTTTTTTTTTAGTTTTTGTTTTATGTTTTGAAGATTGGCCATGCACCAGATGTAAGTAGCTTTTTGTCTATTCAGCATGCTTATCTTCTTTATTAATTTTGCATTGTTTCAATGAGTATCATAACCCCTTGAGTAGTATGGGCGTACTTGTATGTCTAAGTATTTTGTTAAATATTATCTGTCGTCATTCTCATATTTTTTTATGGAATTATTATATCTTCAGATATGGTTATAATACATATCTCTCAGTAATTTTTGACCACCACATTGTTTTTATTATTTTTTTTCAAATGAAACAAATTGCATATTTAATATTTGGAGTCAAATCTATAGCCATATAATATTGAGGGAAAAAATCCACTTCGGCTCGACCCCATCCTAGAATCAACATGAATAAATGAACAACATTTTGGTAGATGAACACAATAAAGATCTACACCCGAATTGGGAGAAAATCTTCTAGTTAATTATTTGGAAGAAATAATGAATTATTTTACTAAAATTTTATATAGAAAAGAATAACCTAAAAAAATCCCGCATATAACACTACTCAAAGGGTTTAATATACCACAAAATATTTTGGATAGTAAAACTGCTCAAAAAAGCATCACTGCTGATAAAACTACAACGTTTCTTTGTTGTTATATGGTACCATATTTTTTTTTCACTATTTGTTTGACCAGACATCCTATCACAAAAACATAATATGGAATCATTATTTTGACACGCCCTACATCAATTACTTGAATTGCTTTTTTAACAATCATAAATTCATTGCCTACGGGTGTTTTTTTAACCCTAGATTAACAATGTTGCCTAAAAAAATATGTTCTCTTATAGAAGACTGATCAATAAAAAATTATAATGATATTTAAAGTGAAATTTCCAAATTCATCAAGTCAATTGAATGCTCTTTTAGTATAATTTACTTAGGAGTGTTTAGTTGATTTTTGATTAAAATTATCTGTATAATTTAGTTGAAATGATGTTAAATTTCAGGACACTGCCGCAGTGACTCTCAGTCCGAATCATCAAATATCTGCAAAGAACTGGCCCAGATTGAAGCTGAAGTTGATGTTATCCCAGAAACTGTCACTAATCGATACGTACACATTAAAGGTGACCATCCGATTGATATCTTCACTGAATCGGATATATGAACGCCCCTAAAAACATAATATAGTGACAAAATTATCTTATAATATCAGGCATATTCCAGTAGGTAGACATTGTTGTATTGACGTTTTAATTGTTAGACAAATGAAGAAGAAAAAAAATATTGTAATTTACGTGACATCTGTTATTCCCATGTTAAGTATTTCGACTGAGGGTGCTTGATGGAATTTCAATATCAAATTTGAATTGTTTGAACTTTGAACAGTTCAAGTACATCCGTGCACTTGGAATGCCTGAAGATGTCGAAAGGCGAAACCCGGATCGTTAGCGACAAAACTCATGGAAAAGTACAAAGTTCAAACAATTCAAATTTGATTATTCCCATGATAATGGCTAAAATGATATGGTTATATGGTGTAAACTGATTGATTTCTCACTATTCATTTTTACAGTTATGCTAGGCCTGTTCATTAAAAATTCAATTCATCGCAATGGTAATATTGAAAAATAATTATTTGAAATACATACTTTTTCAATTTCATGGATTTGAAACGCGAAATGCAATAGAAAACATAGAGATTGTGTATATCTATATAAATTACATAATATTCCACAATTTTTATTTAAAAATTACACTTGAAATTTAAAACAGATATTTAAAAGTAAGTAAGGACTAACTTAAAGTCCTAATATAAATATGTACTTAAAAAAATATTAATTTCATAATCAGAGAAAAGGTAAGGTGAGGTTTTTGTGGTACATTTAGGGTATTAATTAAAATATATTTTGAAGTATTCCTTTTTTGTTTTCAAATATATATCTATGTATATTTTAAGAATTCAGGTGTTCAATTAATTTATTATTGGTGATCTTAATGACAAATTCAATTTTTATAAAACCCGTTGATGCGAGAAATGGATTAATTAATGTTGGCCTTTCAGTAGCGGGTATTTACAAGCTGCGCACACTTTTGGGTTAACTTTAAATCTTTATGATGCATACCATGCATAAGGGGCATGTTTTGACCATTTTTTAAACCACTTTTAAAATATCTAGATAGTGGTATAGAGTATATTCTGTAAAATTTTTGGAATGATCTCGATTCATCTTAAAGCAGATTCCATGAGGTATGAAAATAATCTAGTATTATCTGAATGCTGTTACATGTTTATAAGATGGGTGCAACGAAGTTAGCACACAGGACATTAGCGTGCAATACTAATAATTTAAACATTTTAATAAAAAAACATAATAATATATTTAAACAAATACATAAAACACACTATACACATTGAAGCCAATTAAATTTCAATATTATTAGAGTTGGAATGATGACTTCCAATCTTCAATCAAATTTGGCATATTTAGATTTTGAGATGAATTTTAAATAAATAAGATGTAATTTTATCAGAAAAGTTATCTTATGTAAGTAAATTTATTTAAATGAACATTGGAAAATGATATTATATTGCGCGCCTAAGTCGGGGTTTTACTGCATGCTAACGCCGGCGAGTTTATAAGATGCTATGAAGCTTGGAAATATTAATTACTATGGAAAAATTTCTTCAATAATAATCTTGAGTTGAAGATGAAATTATTTAAAATTTTAGTATACATTTAATTTACAAACAGGCATTTCTGAAGCATTAAAGCATACCATATTAGTATAACCTAGTATTTTATACATCAACTTGAATTTGTAATTTTTTAATTGGGTTGTAATTTCAGAGAAGTTTCCATGATGCGAACCAATATAAAAATATTATGTTTGATTTTTGATGAGTATTTATAATTTAAATCTTGCGTATAAGGTAAGTAATCCCAAAGAATATTGAACACCAATTTTCATCTACTAGTGGTCTGACCCCCTAGTAGTGTTAGCATAAAAAAATATACATTAAGAATTGGTGTATAGATTAAAGAAATATATACTTACTCTAAATTTTTTTTGAAAAATGAAAGTATTTTATTTTCTTTCAATTTATTCAACTATCATTTGTATTTAAATAAATAAAACACAACCTTTTCCTACTTCGGCATATACTATAATGATCAGGACCTACGACACTACAAAAAATTGTCATTTCTCTTTGGTGGTATCTTTGAATCAAGATAAATAAACTTGAAAAAAATTCACACACTTGTTCTATTCGTACATTTCTTAGACTCTAAGATTGATTTTTAGAATAGGCATTCAAATTTTTTAGTATCAAATCAATTCAAAATAAGAGCTTTGATGTAGTGCCAAAAAATAATTATTTATGTATCTATTGAAAACTGAACAAAAATGCAATTTAATACCACTAATGTTCTCAAGACATGTTAAGATTATATATTACAAATGAACATGTATTACAGTTCAACAGAACCAATGAGAGTGAAGTTAAATACAATGTTATTTTATAAAACATTTTTATTGCAACCCTTACATTGCAACTAGCACAGGAATCAGATGAGCTTATAAAATAATCATTTAAGTTGTAGATTGATAAGTGTTACTTAAATTACTTTTGTGTTTGAATCAACAGCAAATCCTTAAAAATTGATTAGTCATTTCCTTTGTAATGTTACAAATAAATCACTGTTTTTATCACACAACCTCGTCATATAAAAGCTTTTTAAACATCTCTCTATTTATCTATCTCGTAATTTAACTATTCAATCCTCTTATAGTATAGTAGAATATTCAACTATTAGATAGACTTATCTATGTTCGATGTTGTGTCTTTAATGATGTGTCAAAAAGATGGCCTTAGGTTTTTTGACATACTTTTGGTTAAATTTGTCACTTACATTCCCTAAAATAATAATAGCAAAGTAGGACTGTAGGCATTAAAATCAACTTTTATTTACTGTGTTAACTTGTATTAGTTTGTTAGATATTTGGAGGTTGTTAATAAAATGGCAGAATGTTATTAACCCTGATGGTGAGAGTTATCGAATTATATTCAACCTATAAGTTGCTTTTTTGAACAAAATAATTCTGTCATCTGAAAGAAGTCACCCACATTACCGATAGACTTCTCATCTCAATTATTTCCAACCATAAAAGATTAGTCATTGAAAACTTTTGGATATTGAATGATTTGATTGTATTAATTGTATATTTATTTTATGGGCTAATACAATGTTATTTTCAAAATTCATCACAGTACACCCTAACCTCTTTTTGTGCGATTTCAAAGTTATGTATACAGTTTTTTTTAATGCTATTTTTTATTTTTATAAATATATTTTTGGGACTACATATATAAGCGTACATATGAAAAACGTAAATTACAGCGCTTTTTTCACAAACTGTAACGTCCAAAATCCAGTGTTTCAAACTGTTTATTACAATGTGACCTTGACACGTGCATCCTTTCACATGTTATGTTCCTATATTTTTCATAGCTTTTTTTGTGCGATTTTCCACAGAACGCATCTACCGCACAAAAAAAGGTTTCAGTGTAATGTGAAATCATCATAATTTTTCCTTGATCTTCACTATAAGTGTGTTGGATTTAACATAAGAATAATTCAAATTTCATTAATATTTTAAGTTTTGCCTCCTTCGAGAATTGCAATAAATTTAAACTGACTTCCATATTTGGGTATTAATCTTTCAATGATTCGATTGAAATTCATTCATGAATTTAATATATTCACAATTAATTCAGCAATAAATTATTTTTAACAAATTAATTCATATTTTTAGATATCAATGTCTCTTACACTTGCTGTTATAGATCAATGAAATAAGTACAAGTTCTTGATTCATAAACGATATACAATGAATACTTTGAATTTGAGTTCATCTGTGAGTGATGATGCCGAAATGCAAAACTTTGCTAAAAAATAGCAAATGGCTGATAATGTTCAATAGTTACCGAGATTGTATATAAAAACAAGGTATGTCTCGCAAAACTTAATCTGCCAAAGTGGTGAGTCACCAACTTCATTTCAAAACTAATTACTAAATAACTTTACATTGCAATGTTACTTCATTTTAAGTTATAACTAAAATAATATAATTAGATGAATATGCCATGTCATTTGGTATGAATGTATTCTAGTCACACCTGCTAGATATTATGATATTGTTTTGTTTTCAGTACAACATTCTTTGATCTTATTGGTAGATTATATTTATTATAGTTATTTTCAGTGTTTAATTGTAATGTGTTCTGAAGGTTACTTAATAAGTGTTGGACTTATCGATTTAAATATATAAAATATTTATGAAAATGTAAAATTTTTTTAATATTTTCACCACATCTAGGTTTCAAATCCTTAGTAAATCCATTTTTCCCAAAACTCATTGGTTGCGGACGCCTAGTTGGTCGTGGGGCTATTTTTATCAATTGATATTTATTGAAATTACATAAGTAGGTATATAATATATATTTCAAAAAATGGCTATAAGCATTTTTGAAGAGGAAATGTTTCTTTGTCAGCTTTTGAGGGTGGGTGATATGAAGAAGTTTTAGAACTACTGATTTAAAACACCGCTGCAAATGTGCATGTGTCTATATAATTATTATGATTATCTTTATTTTTTGCAAATTGCCGTGTGCATATCAGTAAACATTTATAATTTGCACTATCGCCTCATGACGTAATGAAAGGCTATCATTTGCCATATACCTTATGTTCGATGCAAGACTTTTTTTAAATATACTATTTTTCTATGATAGTGTAATGATAGTTTTTTTCAGAATGTAATGATGACATCAAAATAATTATTTTCACATAAGTAGGTATTATTAAATGACTAAAAGCATGCATTTATTAGGTACTTTTATGTTGAAGTTAACAATATTGAACACCAAAATATATCGGTAGCGAATTCACGTTATTCAAGCTACAGTCGCAACATAAGAAATTCCCGCACCTTCACAATTTCATTCATTTGCGAATATTTTCTCGAAATCTTTACCGATTTCAATTTTTTTTTTCTTCCAATTGTAAAGAAAATTAATAGCCATATTTTGAAAGACAAACGAGATTTGAAAGCTTCAACAGTACTGAGCCAGACCTAGTCGCGTAAAAAATGAGAAATTTTGGAAAAACGTAATCGCGATTAAAGTCCAAATTTGAAGCAGTTTTCGGGAGAAAACTTACCAAATAGAAAAATTTCGCGTAGAGTAGACTGTGTAGAAAGTATTGTGTGGAATTTTTTAAAAATATTTCCTGAAACTGGTGCTCTGGAGGGGTTGTTTGAACTGGCAGGGAGCGGTTTTACAGCCGACTGGGATGACCCTCATATAAGGAGTATGGTTTTACAAAAACACTTCAAAACTGCTACAGTTTTCCATAATGAGCTTTAGTCGACCGGTGATTAAGCATATTTGATGGGAATTGTCGACAATAGAATCATGGCACATGGATTTCCGCCCGGCGACTAAAAAAATATCCAGTTCTCACAGTAAAAATGCAAAAATGGAGGTTGGATTGGACGAAGGTGCAGAAAAATTGGACTTTGGACGATTGGAGACGAGTTATATACTCTGATGATTCCAAGTTTAATTAATGAGGACATCACGCTATTCACACAGGGCATCTTAAAGTCGGTGAAAAGTTTGATTTAAATTGTTTTGATTTGGTAAATACTCGGTAGGTCTTCAAAAATTGGTACAACATCATTTTCCAGAATTCTTTACACGTTTCGCCATTCATTATTCACTGGAGAAACGTAAAGGCCCTAAGCCATGGCCGGTCGTTCATTCCCATATCGTAATATAGGGTGAAGTCTAGTTGTGATTTTTTTTTATATATTTTCCCTATTATTCCCCTAACTTTGCCAACTCGCAGGAACATAATTATTTGGTCTTTTGTCTTTGTGGGACCGTGCAGAGTCGTTAAGTTTTTCCATAGCCAACGTTCTAGCTACAGTGGTTATCATGTGCGGCCACCAACAACTTCATAGTTAATACTGATATTTTAAAAAATGTGTTTTTACAAGTTATGTCAACAGTGTAAGTTTGCAAAACTGTTAAAGCGATATTGAATTATGGAAAATATGGAATTAACAGTGAGAAAAGCATTAAATATAATAAATAAATAAAAGTTTTAGGTGTGTGTTTAATAATATTGACTGAAATAAAAAAACAGAAAAACAAAGAAACATCGAGTTACATAAGAATATTATAAATCATTATTAATATAACATAATAAACACTAATAACGGTGCTCATAAGCGCACAGGTAACATTTCGCATCGTACTTATAATATTCGATTTCTTTTTTCGTAAAGGTGAAATCTATATGTATAAAAGTTTTGTTTTGTGAACTTGACACAAATTAATATTGTTTAAACTACCTACTTGTTTATTCCAAACATGATTTTTTGCCGTTCGCGATTTGCTGTGCACAATTTATTATAAATCAACTATGACGGCGACGGCTTAAAAACATCGATGAAAAATAAATTTCACCCAGATATTTAATTTATACTATCAGCAATTCATTTTCGTAGCAGCGAGGCGAAATCTGTTAATCGACAATAAAATAAATACCTGCACACTTTTTAGTAACATTATTATTGAAAAGAGATTTCATTTTTCAAAATATGAAAAAAGCATCCATCAAAACATTTGATAGATTTAGAAATAAACTTCTGTTGTCCCACGACTTGGATTTACAAAATGGTCGTTGGAGTGCCCTTGGCATTAGAAAATTGTTTTAACCTCTCTAAATCTTTGTAACTGTAAATCAATACGGGCTCACTGGTTGTCTGTTCTGAATCATGGCTCCTAAATAAAAATTGTACATGTCCTAAGCTTTGCGAAGAAATTTCTTGCTTGACTTCCTAGGTAATTTCAAGCCATATTATTTTCTTCCATGGTCGAATCCAATAAGGAGTAAGCTTATCCGTACAATGATGAAAGCGTATCGGTGGCAATGCTGCAGGGCCCGAAATATTAAGCTTATTATAGAAATCGATGGATATCGAATCCGAGATGTAATAAATTTGCTTCACGGAGCGAGGAAAATGACTAGACAAGTTCAGTTTATCTGCTTTGCATATACATATATTAGTATTCGTATACATATCTATACATCATTGCCGCCATGTTAAGAAAGTTCCGAAGGCAATACATTTATGCTAATTAAAGGACACCGAGTGTTCAGCGACATGTCGAAACCTTCGGAGATAATTATTTTCTGTAGGCCACTGCACCCATAGTGCGCCAGGAGTCTAACCAATACGACACGAGTATTACAATCGTCTTTGGATGTCATCTTTGGAGGATTTGAATTCACGAGAGTGTGCTGCTGTCTGCTATCTTTACATCCTTACACAGCACTTGCGGTACACTTATTTTATGTGAAGATAAAACAATATATCTTCAACGATTTATTGTATTTACATTTTATATTTCTGGTACAAAAAAGTATGAATGGCGACACCCAGGTCGTTAGAGACAAAACTCTTAGAAAATACAAAATTCAAACGAATCAAATTTGATATTGAAATTCCATTAAGCGCCTTCAGTCGAAACACTCGAAACCCTCAATATTAAAACTCACTATTGTACATATATTCCCGCTTTTCCTTATATTTCAATATCGGTTTTACTCGGCTTCACTCGGAATGTATGTATGAAATATATAATAAATGTATGAAACAATATATATATTAATATAATCATAGCTCTACGAAAACAAATTTAAAAATCATTAACTACGAATTCATTTACTTACTGCCGTGATATACGTAAACTATATTCACTCGTTTTAAGATAATGTATTTATAGAGTCGTAGGAAAAAATATTTTTTAACCACAGTTGAATTATACACATCATTGTTTTATAAAAAAGAAAAATATTTACCAAGCTGCGGTGTATATGTAGGAAAAACCCTATGAATCTTCTTGTTTGGTTGATGGTATGAGTTTAAAGTTGAATATAATAACATTGGACTAATAGAATAAATAATCGATATGTAATAATCTGACTTGAATAGCAAACACAGCATTGGGTACCTTATCCTGTCGTGTCATTGTTCTGTAACAGGCAAACAATAACGACTAATTTAAAACTCATCTTGAATTTATAAACATTTTTTAATCGTTGAAAGCACCACATACATATTTGGATTAACCAAACAATCCAAACGTAAACGCAATATTAATATCAGAAATTCGGTGCGAATGTATATTTATTAGAATTACTAAACGAATCCAGTCACTTTAATGTTAAAAGGCATTTTTTGCCATATTTTATGAAATTTTTGATTCATTGGATTTTTACATCTATAAGGTTTTCCTTATTACTAAGAATACTGTTACGTAAATAACAGGGCCTTTTTTTGAAAAAAGGTGCCGGAACTCACTTCTTGTCAAGCTTTTTATCAATGAAAATTATATTCAAATTATATATTATTTTCAAATATGATTTAAATGAAATTTAAGCAGCTTTTTATTATGTACCCCGAAGCGTCAGAGGTGACTGTTAATTAGGATAAAGAGAGATAAAGAAAGACGTGGCATAAATATACGCATCATATATTTCTTCGGCAAACTACAAGTTAAAATTTACGAAATTCGGGTATTCCCCATCCATTGACCGTATTTTAAGTTGCATCAAATGTAAGGATATTGATAAAATGAAATCGGCAATGTCAAGCCTACTCTCTTGGTTCTTTTCACGTCCGCTCGGGGATAGGATTGGTGACTAGTTTTTGTAAATGAGAGAATTTCGCAAAACAACAAAATATATCAAGAATTATGCCCTTCCCCTGGATCTGGTCATAGAATACGTATATGGACCTGGTATTGTTTTGATAAATAAAAATACCGTGTTACGGTACCTGGTATATTACATTCAAAAGTGACCTGAGATAGGAACAGACAGCGAATGGTTTCCAGGAACAAGAATTTTGCGAACATTGATTTGAAACGCCGAGAAAAAAGAAGCCGGAACACCGTTAGGACTGAATTTAAATCAAATGTCGCGACTATGTTAGTATGGTTGTGATACAAAGGCTACTAATTAGGATTACAAAAAATAATAAGCATTTTTTTCAAAAATATTATACCTTTCCGTCGATTTGCGAATTATTTCCATTCAATCCCATCGAATACATTAAGAATGTTATGATCATAATTAATAGTTATTACAATTTTTAGTACAGCTATGTTTTTAATATCGGAAAGCTATCTAATATACAAATTCGATTTTCAATAAATTAGCAAAATTTTGAAAAATCTAAAATCTTGTAAAATATTTGTACTAATATTTTCTCGAATATTGAGTGGAATATCAAATTTTCTTGGCGTGCGATTCTTTGGTGATTTTCTATGAAACGAATGGTTCGATTCGATCAACATTTTGGTTGATACAATAGAAAATCAGACTTTAGTGCGAAACAAAATAGAAGAAGACGAGGCAATGACATTTGTATGACCTTTGTGAAACTGACTATCACACTCATATAAATACTATACGGCGGACATCGTTTAAATTGAAACCATGGACGGACATATTATTTGTTTGTTAAAAAGTGAAAAGAAAACACTCGTATTCTTTTGGTGTCATAGTAATCAAAAGCGTAATATAATTAAATAAGACATTTGAAACAAACACTAAAAGAAGTAAATCACAATTTATTAATCCATGGAGGTTTTTTTAAGGTTCGTTTGATAAACGGATAATATTTACATCATATTTGGTTATTTTCACAAAAATGACATGCGTAAGCGCAATAGGAAAGTAGGTTCTGGTGATATTAAAGTGTACATTTTGATTTTTTCAAGAAATGGGTGCAGAAAAATATTTTCATGTTTTACGATTTTCCATGTTAGGCGTTGCACATTAAACGGTGTCCACTGATTTTTATCTAACAGCATTGTGAACAGTGGCGGCCGGTGACCAGAATATTAGGGAGTGCAATAAAACAACCTATTTATGCAAAAAATCCATCCTCCGATTCTTGGATTTTGAAAATACATCTATAACACGGATATTAAAGTCCGACATTGACGATACCAACTGCTTCTCTATACTTAGCATGGCAAGGGAGAAAACAAAAAACTCTATTAAGGCTAGTACAGCCACAGAGCCATGGAGTTTTTTTATAAATTGCTACATTAAAATACCGATTGACTACTTTAGTTTTGGCCGTACACTTCTGAACTATATTTAAAACTGGCAAAGGCCGTCCTCCTGCTTTTATTTCTAGCCTTTTAGAAAAATCTCGACGATTTTCTTTGATATAGGACACTGAGTTTGCAGGAAACATTATTGATTATTATTTAGTATTATTAATAAATAATAAATATATATAATAATATTCAATGCTATAATACATATATTAATAATACTTGTTATATTAATTTATTATATATGTTAATATTTATTTATAATATATGTTAATATTATATAGTAGATATATAATAATAAAGTTAAATTATATTGTAGAATATTATATAGTAGGATATTGTATTTAAAGTTATTAAACAGTTTTATATAGACAAAGCCTTTCCATATAACAAAAACTTACAAAGATTCATATTATATACGCTAATAGGGTTTGTATTAAGATGTCTATGAAATGAAAACAAGTATGAAAAAATAATAATAAAAATGTTATAGTTGCGTGTTGCGTGAATCAAGTCGAAACTACAGATGAGGTTAGAATGCACTGTCACAAACGCACTTCACAAATCACCCGCAAATATCTTTATTTTTCCGTTCTTCAAAGGACCTCATCTGCCAAAATTTGGGCCAATACTGAATGACAGAATACAAATCTATATGTTTTCGCTCAATTTCTTTACACAAGTCATTTTGGTGCAAAGGGTCTTAGTGCACCGGGTTAGTCGAAATTTCAAAGATTTTTTGCATACGCCTTCGCCGTGTGAAATAAAGTCATGTTTTCTACCTACTTTTTTTATGCCAAATGGGACATTTCGAGAATTTCCAAGAAATGCACCATCGAGTAACATCTGGAATCAGCTTATTTCGGGGAATCTACTTATATAATATTTGTGTGTTTAGGTCGCATGCGTGAAAGATCGTTTTATGAAACCATACATCGTTGGAATTTTGAATGAACAAATTGGTATATATATTTTGAAATTCATGAGCTCGATTCTTGGGGGACTAATGCACGTTTGCTCCTTCACACGAGCCGTCCCTGATTGTGAAGATATATGAAATCCAACCAACTATTTTATACCCATTTACCAATATTTGCAAAAATGATGTAATCGTAATTATTATAACATAAAATCTTCACGTACTACTTTCAATTATTACATCTTTTAAAATGTCGGATATAAAATAAATACTTGTTGGTTTACGATTTTATTTGATTGAAAAACTGTAATTAAAAATATCATAGGATGTTTCATCTATAATTTTTTCTTTTTATATTGTCTAATATAATATATGAAAGTATTATAAATAAAATAATAAATAAAGTGTATGAGAAAATAAACATAATATAAAAATTGATATAATAATGCAGGAAAAAGATTTCAATGTGCAAGTAGACAAACCCATTAAAATGTTGTATTACAAACGCAGATTATACGTGAAGCACGAATAAATTTCAGATTATTCATAAAACAAGTCATAAGCAAAATGTTATTGATAATAATAAAATTAATATACAAGCATGAATGAATTATTAATATTATGATAACTTGGTTTTCGTTTTTATAATAGGTACGCCATTCTTGAAAAAGCAACGTAATATTTTTTTGTTTCTTTGTTTAAACACTCATCATTCATCATGATGCTTCGTCGAGAGTCTACGTCGTTGGATCGCATGGGCTCGAATCCCAGTCCGAGCAGTTTCGTACTTCTTATATGGGTACGACATTTTTAAAAAGTATATTAAAACTATTTTTTCGTCTATATAAATTACATCCATTAAAAGAAAATATATTTTTTTAAATTACTGCTATTTTAATTGAAAACTGGAAAATGAATACTTGTGATAATATTTGTACTGCTGCACGTTAAGTTTGACTATAAAATTTTGTAATACTTCATCTCAAATTCGAAATTTTCCTCAAAAAAGTGAATTGAGAAATCACGAATTCAATAACATTTTTTTATAAACAAGAAACCATGTTTTCTTAGCAAATGCGCTATTATGTGGTCACATTAACACGTTAAACGTAAGTACCTAGGCATTTATTGAATAATTTCGATTCGTTATTTTTTTATCAATAAGCAATATAATACATGTCGAGGGTTTTAAGACATCAGCCATAAAATACCTTGTTGATCAAACAGTTACTGAAACTGAATCAAAAAAGGTAAATGTAACATAGACTTAATTATTTAAAACTAAAAACTTAATCAAATATTTAGAAAAATCGATAAACAAAGATGCAAATTTTCCGCCATATGTGAGGTATTGGAACAAAGAATATGGCAGTTAAACAAAAAACATACAAATAGTCTTTTTGACATCTCAAGTTGTGTCCTCGGTTTTATATTCAATTAATTGGATAGTATTAAAATATTTCCAAGGCGGAGTGGCACAAATAGGTTAATTAAAATAACAGATTTTCATAGAATCGAATTCATATTTATTTTGAAACAATGGCCACTATACTATATTTATTGTTACTGATTCGAAACGCACATTCAAAGTACGTAGGTAATATACAACGATTCAACCACACTGGAATAGACTCGTAATTTTGGGGGTGGTTACTTTATTTCAGTAGATAATCATCGTAAGCATGGAAAATTCAAGCTAAATATGACTGTATCTAGGGTTTGATATGACAGTGACACTGGGAGTCCCCAGGGTTTGGGGGGCCTCAGTTATAGATGCATTGAGAATCTCAGAAGAAGAATTTTTAAAATAAGCATTCATTATCAAATAAGCAAAATCGTTAGTCTTCGATTCACGCGACAGTGACTCATGACTACTTCACTGGGATTTATACAAATTGTAGTTATGCCACTGCCGTCACCTTTGGGAAATTAATCTTCAGCTTAGTGCAATATGTCACAAACCGGTAATTTTCTTAAAATTGATTTCAATATCATAACCTGCCCTATTTGACGTCATCTATAAATGCAAGAAGTCTGAAACCTATACATCATATTCTTTGGTGATTTCTAAAATAATGTTTTTTGTCAAGTTGAAAACAAAAAAAACTTTGAACGCCTCAGAATCAGTAAGTGACTAATATAGGCAAGTTATGATTTGGTTCAACTATCATCAATATACAACCATTAAAAAATATATTTTTGGCATTAATAATTATGATTTTTATAGATATGGCAAGAAAAAATGTTTAAATAATTAATTAAGGATACATATGCTAATAATCTTCTTTTACAAGTTCATAATATTTATAATTAACTAGTATTGCTACCCGGCTTCGCTTGGATCAGTTTGGGGTTATGTTCACCTCGGCGCGTAAATTCAGACGGGCCAAGTTGAAACAACTTTTTTCAAAATTCAAAAGTCTAGGTCAATTAAAATGAACATTTTAGACTGGCATTGACATTTCACAGCCCCATTCTCACCCATTAAAATGTCCAAATTCAAGGAAAAAATCTAATTTGCTGTCAAAGAAATGTCAAATAATACCTTCACGTAAATAATAAACATTATTATTAATAATAAAAGCCGGGAAAAGTTCAGTAGAAGACTAATTTATTACATTTTGACTAAATGTCTTCACCGATAAAAATTCAAACATATTTTCTTTCATATTCGTTTTTATGGCAACTTATTGACCAACAATGCAAAAGGGAATTACAGACCCACAGACATACGCCGTTTCGGTTTTATATATAAGATTACCTCAATAAGTTTTCTTTTTCCATGTTTCTAAAGAAAATTGTTTACAACATAAAATAATTGCATCAAAGTTTTTCAAATGAAATATTTTGCCAATCGCTGAAATCAATTTACATACAAGTAAATGAACACATACATATGTATATAACATCTCTTTAACGTGGATCAAAGTGTTGAATTAAAATATAAGATTATTTAGAATTAAATAATACAACAGCGACTATAAAAAATCACCACAAAAGGTGCTTTTAACTCTAATGCGTTTTCATTTTTTTGATTACAAAATAGTTTTATTTTATGAAATTCGCGAGGAACTACGTAACGAAACAGAATGTCCATAACACCCATACGGCAATTTCACATTATTTGTTATATGACACTCTACTCACAGAATTATAATAAATCAGATTTTGTATCACTTCAATGAAACAATAAGTGCAAGCAGGTATACTATTATGCAGCAGACTTTCTCATTGATAAAAACTTATGGGCTTAAAAAGCCGTGAGTAAAAATAAAAGCTAAAAAAGTAAGTGATAGGTAACCTTAGAATGAAAATAGAAATAAATATTCTAAAACACTAAAATTAGAAAAGAATAATCAAATCTCCGCAAGAAAAGTCGCGTCATATACGAGGATTTTTTAAATCGTGTAGATACAATTTATCTCTTTTATATGCTTCTGTAATAATATTTAAAACTTAAATTAGTTTTTTTCGAACTCTGACATTCCATAATTCTTTTATAGATAAAATTATATTGTAAAAAAACGATTTAGAACATTCTAAGTTTCGTTCTCAACGATTATAAAGAACAATGAGAACATAAAAATACAATACGATA
Source organism: Himalopsyche kuldschensis (assembly GCA_028554975.1). NCBI lineage: Eukaryota > Metazoa > Arthropoda > Insecta > Trichoptera > Rhyacophilidae > Himalopsyche > Himalopsyche kuldschensis. The sequence goes on from JAHFWI010000068.1 coordinate 3,235,411, forward strand.
GATTGCTTTCAAAGATTAATAATTTTATGAATATAAACGTTGAAACTAAAATTATTTAAGAAGATCGATGAACAAAATAGTTATATTAATACTTCAACTATTCATTGTTTTAAATTTAAATGGTAATTATCGTCGGTAAAATTTATCCGGAGACAATAAAGATACGATCACTAGCCAAATTGATTTCATCCATTTCCAAGTATCGAAATACACATATGCATTAAAGTTTGTTTTATGTCTCCTCAAAAATTAAATTTTTGCCGCGTTTGACAAACCAATCTTGACGCAACGAAATCTAAGAACTTGGAAGATAAGCTTATCCTGATTTTTGTTTAATGTTAATGACATTAAACAAAAAAAATGTTTATCACATGTTTTATAATAAAAATAAGCCAAAGCCATTATCGGCTAAAATACTATCGCAAATAGGAGTAAATAACAAAAATTTGGAGCAAAATTCGTTACACACATTGGTGCGCTTAAGAAATATGTGTACATTAAGAAAAAACTATATTTTGGCGAGTTTGCATAAATATACTTTTGTTATTAGCTACATGGCAAACTTATTATTAAAAATAATACTATACAACTGAAATTTTTCTGAGATAAGTATTTGAATCGTTAAATAAAGTTACAATATTAGGGCTTTTTTTTAATAAACTCCCACATTCATTTAACGCCACTGATTAGGAACTATGAAACCACACTCTACTGATAAAAAACTGTTAATTCCAGCCAGTTTAATATATTTGGTCGCTATGATGTGTGGAGTGTCGAATGATATTTTTTAGTAATACTTGTAATACAACTTACTAATGGATACCATCGGATAAAGGGCTAATACCAAATCCGATGGAAACATAATCATTTATTATACTATTCGATGGTTGTCTATCAGTGATTTATTAGTGGTTAGTGAGTATTGCCGATCATTATTATAATGTATTTAACAGTCGGTTTGTCGGAGCAAACAATTTAGTTGTGGATTGTATTCCACCCGGTGATGTAGTGTTGGCTTTCTTCTGTAAACTGCGACAAAATACGCGCCAAAAGAAACTATCAAAAAGATTTGAAAACAAAGGTAAATTATTTTGTATCGTCTTATGATTTTACCAAAGCAATATTATTACCAAAAATTACGAAATATTTTTCTAGTAAGTTTAAACTTACTTCGTAGATTAAAAAAAATGCTACTGGATGGGCAAAGTATATGAAATACAGATTCATTCTATATTATTTAGAAATATGGAAAATATTTTAAAATAGACTCGTTGTTTAATCATAGTGTATAAAACACAATCCATAAATAATATACATATGTATATGATTATGTTTTTGTGGAAGCTTTTTATTTCATATACTTATATTTTTCGACAATTTTAAGGTCGGTAACGGTTTCGCTTACGTATTTATGAACGCTTGCTAACTAAGCGAAACGGGTGCTTATGTGTAAATAATTTTTTGGCATGTTTATTTTATATGGGTCTTTATTATATTATATTATGCCACCCCACAAAAGATTGGCAATGAAAAAAACTGATTATATATTTTCAAGTGACTTAAATGGTTTCATTTGTAACCAATGAACTCAGCTATGATAAAAAGCCATTGTTTGTTTAGCATTTGTTACGTTGTCAAATGATTTCCGATCAAAGTTCGTATTGAAATTTGAAAAGTATGACTGAAAATATTTGTCGGATTGCCTTTTAGAAAGTAAAAACGTATTACTAGCAATTTGAAATCAACTAAACAACAAATAAGCATGATCACTTTCCAGATTTTCACTGTCAATACTTGGTGGAATGGCATTATAATAATAAATAGAACAGATTTTGTGTATTTCTTCTACATCAGATTTATAAGAATCAATACCGGTTTCGCTCATCGCGAGCATGATACTAATAAGTATGTTATTTATTTTTATTTTAGAGATAGAAATCGTGTAATGTCTTTGAGATCTGCTATAGATTAGTTTTATAGCGAAAGAAAGTAAAAAAAGACTTAAACATACAGGTCAACCGATTGTAAACCGATTGTATTTTACAATATTATATACATTGCGTGCAGTCTGTTTTACTACATGTCCGCTACCAATGCGGAGCATATGGCCTCCTAATGGCTGTATCAAAGTATATTTTTTCTACGAGAACTGCATTTTAATCAGTTGCTCAACCTCTCTCAGTTCGATGAGAGTATTGATAATAAGTATAAAGTAAAGATAAAGGACTAGTGACTAGCTTATAGGATCGGATGATTGGGAAGGAATTTGTAGACAACACAGTTGTATTTGTTAAGTCGTATCGATTAAAGTTTAATTTGCTGTCGATTATCCTAAGATAAAAGGAAATATAGTGTAGCTTAAGGTAATTTTCAATTAACATAACACGTATACGATAAATAAAATATATTTAGAGAACAAAAGAATATCAATTCACTGATCCTAGAATACGTAGGTAGCCTGCTGTAACAAAAGGATAAGGAAAATTTATAAAACAACATTTGTATACCAATTATTGTAAGCAATGCGTTGAACCCGAAAATACAGTGGCGCGAATTGAGTAAATACAAGAATAAATGAAACAATAACCATTTCACAATAATTAGTTTATTCATTCGTGTCTAGGGATCGACTTCGTACACTATTTTTTTTTCAAGACACGTCATACTTAAAATGTTATAATGAAAACTCAATGATAAGTGTTACAATCCAATATACAATCGAGTTCCTACTTACAATTAATAACGTGTTTTGTTATGGTGTATTAGCAATAGTGCTGCAACCTGATCGTAGCAATAGTCTTTACAACACTAAACTCTTAGAATCAACTTATCATATAAAGATTTCTTTATTCCATTACTGAGCGTGATATTTGTATTCCTACCACCCTTCCTTATCCTGAAAATCGAGAGATCAAACTTGCCGCATTCGAAGAAAATTTTAAATGACTTCCTTACAATAAGTTGTCAAAGCTACAAAGATACTCCACTGGGAGCCCATATATGCTCGACATTTGACGCGGACATGGAAACAAAAAAATACTTGACTTGAAAAATTAACGATAGCAATATTTTACTGAATTGCTTTTTAGTTTAGTTGGAACTATCGTGGAAGTAGTACAAAAAATGAGTTTCATTCATTTAAAATAATGCCTTTCCACTTAGAAGTCAAATTTAACTCATAAAACGTAAATCATTATGATTATTTTAACTAGTGAAACGTAAAATAGTAATCAGTTTGTGTTATACTACCGATTAGTGGCATTTGTTTCATAATATATTATATGGCCTTGGAAATGATGTTAAAGTCATCGTAAAAAATTTATAATACGGCTATAAATAACTTGTAAGTATAATTAAATCTTGATTAAAAACAAGATGGTTGATTTTTTCACTGTGCATATTATAATGATCAGATAATCATTCAATATTTTTTTCGGAAATCAGAAATCATCTTTGCAATATCAATACATGATCAGTTATAACTGTTTGAAAATATATGAGGAGTCAGTTAACATTACCAGTGGCGTCCCGTCAAAAAAATTTCCACTAGGCCCAATCTCGCCGTAAGTTTTTCGATGCTTACCTTTTTTCAATTTATAAAACACGATCTTGAAATTAGTACGCCAATCAAAGACAAATATCAATTTTTTGATTGACGAACTAATTTCATGTATCATATCTCTTTATAATGCTAAACAAATATGTATAAATGATTGGTTGGGCCCTTTACTCTCACTAGTATTGCAGTGGCACGAGTCCATCAGTAACGTCACTAGGCACACAGAACCATTGCTAATATTGTCGAAACTTTGCATAGCACAACATTTACTTTACCAGTCGGGTGTCTCTAAAATAAATATACATAATTTATCTTCCTTACATCAAAACTAGAAAAGGGAAGGACTTCTTATGGATTATTCCTGCATAGTGAATCTATTACCACAGAATTTACCGTTTGATTATTTTAACCAGCTACCAACATTCTATGTTTCTATATATATTTACGAGATTCCATATGAATTTATGTTTGACATACGGCAGTGATGCACAATCTTTTGGCAGAAGAGCTTTATCAATTTTCAGATTGTTTGAGGTCCACATGAGTAAAAGTGATTTAATTTCGTTATTTTTAGTGTATATTAAACTGAAATTTGTATTATTTTATATTGTTCTTCCAAAGCCCGTGAAATGTTTTGAAGAAAAGAAGGCGATTGATATTTGCCGTATTGGACCGCAGGTTGTGCATCTCTGACGTACAGGAATAAAATTATTGTCTGTGTCTTACAATTTAAATTACCTTTTTTTATACATTTCAACAATAGTTTTATTGTTCACGTTGTGCATTTCGATTCAAGTTGTCCTTAATCGAAAACGTTTAAAAATGTTGTAAACAATGTAAACGCTCCGCTGAGTAAAATCTGTCTTAAATTTTAAGATTTAAATGTTGAATATGCGAATAAACAATATGTAAATGAAACGAAGTATCGAGACGTGGCGCCGATTGTTATGATTGATACTTAAAACGCAATTATAGTATATAATTGAATCAATAAAACTTTAGATTTGCACTTAATCGTTTAAACGTTTAAAGCATAATGTGTGTTGACTTTAAATGACTGTGAATTATTACGATTTATGGTTTTAGAACGTATCTACAATAAATTGAATATGCATTGAATCCAGTTAGCTTATCTACGTAGATAAGCAAAATGTACTTATTGAGTATTGTATTTATAGCAGTGGCGTAGCTACCGTTTTACAAGAGTGCATTCAAAGTATTTGGGCCTGGGACAGATAATATAAATATAGATCTAGATGTGGAGAGAATATATTATATTATATGATGACAAGGATTCTTGCCTTTGTTTTTTTTATTTTAATAAAATCTAAAAAATATACATTTACGTATTCATTGAAAAAAGCCTTAATAAGATCCATAGGTATATAATAGATCAGGGGTCACCAGAATTTTTGAGAAACCGGCCGGATTGATTTTTTTTAAGCATGGCGGGCCGGATAACAAATAAATTCGTGTTAGAATATTAGAAAATTAATTTATATGTTCTAACATAATTATAAAGGGTTTTTCAATAGGGACGCTCAAACTTTTGAGGTTAACACTCGTACTTAGTTGGCAAATCATCGTGGAGCAGTACACACCGGAGCAACGCTTGCAAATTATTCAAATCTACTACCAAAATTCGCGTTCGCTCACCGCAACTTTAAGAGCATTACGACCATTTTATCGTCGTCATCACTTGCCTGCCACATCAACAATTCAACGTTTGGTGCAAAAATTTGAAAGCACATTGTCGGTACACAATGTTCCAGTGCCAGTGAGACAAAGAAATGCACGAAGTGAGGAAAATATTGCCGCCGCTAGAGCATCTGTTCTTGATGACCCAAATGAGTCACTGACACGACGTTCTCAACAATTGAGCATTTCTGTGACGTCATTGTGGCGAATTTTGCGAAAAGATCTTGGCCTACATCCATACAAGATCCAGTTGACACAAGAACTAAAGCCGCTTGACCATTTGAAACGTCGCCAATTCCTCAATTGGGCTTCACAACAATTTGAAAATGATGCTGAATTCCATCGAAAAATCATCTTTAGCGACGAAGCTCATTTTTGGCTCAATGGATATGTAAACAAGCAAAATATGCGTTATTGGGCAGGCACCAATCCACACGTGCTTCACGAAACACAATTGCATCTCGGAAAAATCACTGTTTGGTGTGGATTACATGCCGGAGGTGTCACTGGACCATATTTTTTTGTTGATGATGCTAATCGTCATGTTACTGTGAATGGTAATCGTTATCGCTCCATGATAACTGATTATTTTTGGCCTCAATTGCAAGGTATGGACTTGGCCAATATGTGGTTTCAACAAGACGGCGCTACCAGTCACACGGCACACGCAACAATTGACTTATTGAAAACCAAATTTGGTGAGCGTGTTATTTCGCGAAATGGACCAGGTCAATGGCCGCCTAGATCATGCGATTTAACACCATTGGACTATTTTCTTTGGGGCTATGTTAAATCTTTGGTCTATACCAACAAGCCGGCGACGTTACAAGAGCTAAAGAAAATATTGAACGCGAAATTGGTGCGATTCGGGCCGAATTATGTGAAAAAGTGGTGGAAAATTGGATTCAACGATTGAACTTCTGCAAACGTGCCCACCACCGTGGTCATGCGAGGGAAATTGAATTTCATACATAATTGCCACTAAATGTACTTCAAAACATAATATTTTTTTTTAGATATCTTCATTCGTTTTTGTTTTATTTTAAAAAAAAATTGAGCGCCCTTAATGAAAAACCCTTTATAATGTAAAAAATGTTATTTCTATTGGAATTTATAATAGAAAATATTTATTATAAATTATGGGCTCATACGTGGTCGTATCTTATTGATGAATTGAAATAAATAGTTGTGAATTCACAACCAAATCATGAAATTAAAAATATATATTTTTCTAATTTGAGTAACTTATTTTCAAAAATCGAGAATGTTTGGAGGGCCGGGTGAAAATCTTTGGCGGGCCGTAGTTTGGTGACCGTTGTAATAAACCATTAATTAAATTTGAATCGTTTGTATTTTTTCATGATATCGGCATCTTCAGGCATTCCAATTTATTTTATTATTATTTTCTATTTTAAAGCACTTTAGTGCATGGTTCAAAATCAGTCCCGTGCAGATCTGCTCGGGCCATGAATGTGAGGGGTAAATTCCTTTTTCTAAGTCGATAGCGTTGTGAAAGGCGGCCATGAAACATTGGCTGCATATACACAACGGGTGGTGGTGGGAAAAACCAACTTATATTTCAAGTGCACAAATGAACTGGAACTAACATATGAAATCGTTTACATATAAAAATAAAAGTAGATCACTAATTTTTATTGTTTTTAACTAGAATGAATTAGGGAAAGTTTTGATTTTAATGAAATCCAATGTATTGTGGGGGTAAATTATAATTATGACGTATTTTAAAGATCGTATCGCAAAAACTAATTAAAAGCTAATAACATAGAAATACCTACTTATATAATTGGTGGGTTTTATCCGACCTATTATTTAAAGAATTGATTCATTTCAGTTCAAGCTCATTCGTACACTTGAAATATGTATATAAATATTTTAAAAAAAAACACAATTATTTTGTGCCGATTCCACATATTCTTATAAAGATCCGCATCTAATCTATTTTATTATAATTATTTAGTTGCACTTTGCAGTGATACAATACGCCAATGTAGTCTGAACCACAAAAAGTATGTATAATAGATATAACCGTTTGTCATGAAAGTAGTCTGGGTTCCGACGAATTACTTCATTCAATTATCATAAGTATATTTATTTTCTGTTAACGTGAAATAAAAATCGTCACAATACTTGTTCCGTTAATCTTTGAGTAACAAATAACATCCTATGTCAAAATCCTTATTTTCATTGTTTTATGACAAACACTTTATTTCGGTTAGGCCAGGGGTCGGCAGGAGCGGCTCTTTGCATAGACGTTTGCGGCTCGCAAACTAGCAGAAAACCAGCATTTGGTATTCTTATATCTCTTCTAATTGTTATCCTGTTCCCATGACAATTTGGCTCTTTTCACTTGACAAACTGCCGACCCCTGGGTAAGGCTAAATGACAATAATCCATACATACCAGAATGCTACATGACACGTGACAATTTTTTTCCTAATACGTGTTTTTATTTGATGAAACTAAATAACTTATTTAATTTTATAGACTTCCTTTATAAAATGCCCCATTTGCGGTATTATATGGTATATAAAAAAGCATTCAATATTTTCGTATAAATCTTTTATATCTTGATTATTATCACATAGTAAACAAAATATGAAAGTTTTTTTCATTTGTTTATTTTAATGAGAAAAAATAGTTCTGCCACCGTTGAACGATTTTTACTTATGTATTGAAATTGATTTCACATAGATTTTACCTACTAGTTCCACAGCATTTTTGTAGTCCACGTGTAGTTGGGACTGTATCGTCGTAGTGCATTGATCTCCATTCAATCTGTTGCAGCTGTATTGTGAACTACTCAATTATCATTTAGTAATAACCAGTTAAAAGTAACGCTGGTTCCATTATGCTACACGCTACAGACATGATTCTCTCGTTTGTCAATGGATTGAATACCTACTGATAGATAACTGAGGCTCATGGGCAGGGATGTATTCATAATATTGTTTTACCATACCTAGAATATTCAAAAAAAGAACCAGTCAGTGACACCACACCACTGATAACAAAAAATTACTTTCGAATATCGTTAGGTAGGTACATACTTTATTTTTAAAGTGAAAGTATTCATATCACAACTGTTCCATCTGTCAGTATAAGGAACTTAGATAACTTGCACACGAAACGTAAGGTTACGGGATTGATTTTTGAATGAAGGTACAAGGGATTTATATATTTTACTCCAGGAATACTCATTTTTCATATTCCGATAAATTGAAAATACTTAAAAAAAATGATTTTAGCGTGCTCAGAGGATTGGCAAGTTGACATATGTAGATAGCATAGCGGCCTTCAAAAATTAGCATGTGCTTTGATTCGCCATTTCAATGTCATTATTTATATTAGTTGAATATATTAATTTATTTCTCAAAAGACTTTATTTGAAAATTTTGAATTTTGATCTGACCATTAAATATACTGCTCAAAATTAAATAAGTTTCAAAATATTTGAATGTGAAACTGGTTCAATGGAGATTTTAAAATGTTGATGAAAGAATGGGATTCATTTGTAGTTATGCTCTCCTGCTTATATTAATATTAAATAAATGTTTACAGAATGTACCGAAATATGGATGTAAAAAAATCCTAAAATATCAAAATTAATGCCAGTGTTAAATATTTGTATAATTTACTACAACATTCATTTAAAAAACACGTTAGAAATACCTAGTTCGCGTTTTATGCACATGTATGTGTAACATTTCATCTCATGCTCCTTTTTCAATTTTCATCTTTTCCCAATTGGAAAGATCTCGATATATGTTTTTTTGTTATGATTTTTTTCGATAAGTTGAGGACTTTTCCTTTTTAAGTATTATGCTTTTCAAAAATAAATGTTACAATTTCAGCCACGAAACTCACAGTTAAGACAAGGAAAAATCTCGTCCTACACTAAACAGAAGATACATATGTTTTGAAAACTATCTAAAACTAAAAACATATGATTGTGAAATGGAATGTGATTCAAATTAATAAACTTTGCGATTGGAAACGGGGCTGCTAGTTATATTACCTATATTATAAATCTATGGTCCGACGAAAAGTTGCATAACACCTTTCACCACAAACAAAGTCCCATTATCTAGAGATCAGATTATGATGTGTAGGCCTAAAAACAATTTTACAGTTTCATAGGCATACATGTTATGATATAATAGTTCGACCCTTTAGCCGACGATGTGATGTGGAAAAACCTGATTTCGTGAACTCGTTAAGTGAACGTTTGTGTACCACTACTTCTAACGGCTCAAATCAGTTAGCTTGAAAGTTTTCTTGAAAAGTAATAACTATGCGGGAGTTTAGCGCACAGACCAATGCAGTTGATAAATTTATCTACAATCTAGACTTTTTCCACACTCTACACGTCAACGTGTGTGAGTAGATTTGCTAATTATAAAAAAATATTTTCTTTTACATTTCAGATAATATACTATTGTCATTTTTTACTAGGCTAGTAAAACAACAATAAAAAAACGTATTTCGCTTTGAACGTAAAAATAGATTCCGTCACTAGCGTAGAGATATTTGAATAATATTGTTCTTTCGAACAACAACAAGCTTAAAATTTCTGTGTAAATTGTATTTTTAATGGAAATCGTATTTTAACTAAGATATAATGAATGTTTAAAAAACGATAACGATCTCACACTATACCTACCGATTCTGTAGCAGGATGGTCAACGTTTTTGTTAGCTCGCTCAATTCGACTGCGCTGATCGTGGAAACGAATTTCCAAATGGACACATGATTTTTAAATCGAAATATGAATTTGTGCAATTTTGTTATTTTTAAATAACCTTCTATCACCTAATATTTGCATACTGCTACTTTTTCCCTCTCCAAAAAATAGTGGATGGGCGACTGAAAAAACCTATACACAACTTCCGATGAGATCTTTATTAGAGCCAATGCGTTCCACACGGATAACGGATATGTCAAATAAATAACATAGATACCATAATAATTAAACTCAATAATAATAAACGAATGAAACAAGTTCTTTTGGCGTAGTAAAAAAATAACAAGGCTTAACCGATCGCCGTTCATTAATATTTCTGTCGAAAACAATATAATTGCAAGATAAAATAATATATCCCACCATGCAAGATTAATTAATTCCTTTCAAAACAAACTAATACACATTTATCTTGATAGATGGTTTACCTTCAGACGGCATTATGTTTTGCGAGATTGGGTCATTGAAAATATTGTGCATTCACTATTTTTGTAGCCATAAATTAGTATAGATAAAACAAATCTCGATTTTATGTAAAAATCGTGACCGAAACGCAAATTCTTTGCTTTGTACACTAAAAGCGTTTGGTTCACGAGATGATTGTTTTAAGTTTTCTTCTTTTAATGTACGATACAGTTTTCAAAATAGAATAAATAAAAAGTAACAAGGGTTTCCATTGTTACTGCTATTTATATATACAAACATATGTATGTACATTGAAAAAATCAAAAATTTCGAAGTTTATAGCTTTTTCAAGGCGAAAAAAAAATGAATTGCAAAAAAATGATCAAAGGCTTAAGGGCGCCACTGTCGCTTTATCTATACAAGGGGTGTTCAAACCTTTACCACTACGGCGACTTTTTTTGAAATTTTTGGCGACGATCGACTCACAAAATAAATTGAATTTATAATCATTGGAATAAAAGAAGAATCAGAGATGTGTACATTAGTACACCAGTGAGGCGGGCGAATTGGAATAGCTACGTAATCGCGATCGACGCTTTGGCCACCCATGATATATGTATACTGTACAGCAAAAGTAGTATTGATGAATTAGTATTATGAGGAACAAGTACATAAGTCATGACAGTATGACACTCTTCAAAACATTGGCTATCAATATTTTATCAATTACACAATTGTTTCTCACTCTTAATTAGGAATTGAGGATTTCGACTGAATGTGCATGATGGAATTTCAATATCAAATTTGAATATTTTGAATTTTGTACGTTTCCATGAGTTTTATCGCTAACGACTCGGGCTTTGCCTTTCGCTTTTCAGCATCTTCAGGCATTTCAATTGCTCAAATGGACTTTAACTGACGCGTAGTAAATATTTTGTATCGCTTATGGTATCGTACAAATTAATTGCCAGCCTCTAGGATGAAAGTGCCGACTAATTTAATAGGTGGGTTTTATCCGATGAAAGATTATGAAAGAATTGATTTATTAATTTTTTTATTTTTAATTTATGATATTTTTTAAAAGAATTTGAATAGGCCGAGTTATGAAGACAACGTTGTTCACTAAAAAAAATCTAGCTACTAAGCTCTGCCCTATTTATTTCCAATATGTCCTGTTAAAATAATTAATGATCACCCGTGTTGTGATGTTAGCACTGCTTGAAAAAGCCGAAAGGCGATACCCGGGATGTAAGCGATAAAACCCATGGAAAAATAAAAAATTCAAACGATTCAAATCTTAATTAAGAGTTTAACAATCCGTTATATAGACAGTATTTTCTTTATTGTACATTGGCTACAATATAATACTACAATACAATATCTTTGAAAACAATTGAGTCGCAATAAATAGATCTTTTTTACGACAAGAGAATGCATTGTTTTAATGACACATTATAAATAAATTACAAATAGATTTTTCACAAATTAAAATAACGGTGGTAATTTAGTAATACGTAAGATAGTGGCTGGTAATTTTATGAGGTACCAGAAATATAAACGGCTGATATAAATAATCAGCAAGCTAATTAGACCATTTACGATTTCCAGGAGTTACCTACGGCGAGTTCATGGACAGATACGATTTTTTACTCATGAAGTCGAGAGGTGTTATCTTAGCTGTCATAATACAGTGTTCCGATATGACACAGTTATTGTAATTTGTATCGTGCGTTTCAAATTTTAATTACAAAAATATTGTGAACCGTGACGCGAACTATCCTACTCATTGGGAAAATACTCGTTGAAATTGTGACGTAAATCAAATTATCTTTGATACTGATACAGACTCGAACAGAAGGATAGCCGAATCGAAATGTAAGCACACTGACACGCGAAATACTACATATTTAATTATGAACATCCTTTTCAACTAGTTTTTGATTTCCGGTCGATTTATCTTGTAATGCAGTGATGTTCCCTGTCTATTAATTATTTTTTTGAAAAAAGACCTTACTGTTTCCGTGCCATATCGGATTATTGAGACGGCGATGATTTTGACCACCCGTCACTCCTTTCATTCCAAATTCGAAAAATGAGAAGTAGGATAAAGAGTATCAGGACCAATATTGCCGATTGCGATTATTTGCAACTAGCTTGATAAGTGGAAAACTGCTCGCGATCAGCAAATCCGGTCCTGATCTTTAAATAATATACCATATTACTAATAAATTACTAATATATTATTAGCAATAATATAATATACAAATACATAGATATTTATCTAAATCAGGGATGCCAAACTGAAATCACTTGGTGGGCCAAATAAAATAATACATGTCTTTGATGGGACTACTACTTTGATGTACATAAATATTTCAGGCCGGAATAAAATATATTTTTTTATTACATGAATAATAAACGCACAGCTCACAATTAATATATTTTTTTTCAATCCTTTATTATTTATTATATGATATTTTATAATTTCGACCGGAAATTTGGACGTCGCGCATCGCAGTTGATTAATTAAATTTCCATAAGTCAACCTGTTTCCACACTTCGATTTTGCGATTATGAACTTTGAGAAAAAAGAGAAGCTATAATGCACATTGTTCATTGCTTTAATTTCGGAAATAATCTTCAATGATATATTTTTGATTTAATCTGGCGGCGGAATATGCTACCCAGGCAAAAATTCCAAAACGACGTATCAAATTTTTTTTATACATTTTATAATGTATTTTATCAATAACAAAATGTGTAGAACACTGAAAACCTCGAAAGGGCCACACAAAACCTTCAATTGGGCCACATGTGGCCCACGCGCCTTTGGTTTGGGCTTGCCTGTTCTAATTATATGCGTAGTTAACTAAGTATCTGTAAAATTATATACGTTTTTTTTGAATATTAAGGTTCAAAAATGACAAAAAATATATATATATTTGAAAAAAAAACTTTTTCAGGAAACATTCTTTACTAATTATTACTTGTTATAAACTCATGTCAATCAACTATTATATATTCGTAAAAATATATTTATTTATGAGACTTAATCTATGCGATTACTACTGTTAAGAGCTGTCTGGTTTGCTCATATAACGACTCGAAGGGTTAAAGCAAGAAAAGATTTTGTTAAAATAATTTGTAACAATATGCGAGATTACGAATAATATTGCCACCCTTCAGAATTATATAGTATTGTTAAAGTCAAAAAAATATTTACTAAAATTGAATGGAATGTTTCACTGACACATCAGGAGATAAATATGAAGCATTTTTTTCATTGTAAATAAATTTTCAAAAAGTGACGCTAATAATTGATAAATTGTTCCTTTTTTCTTTTTTTCAGAATCTAGAAGTATTTAACTTCAACATTACCATGGTCACCAGAAACTGTTTCTTGTGCACTTTAGCACTTGGATTTTTATTGAATATAGCTGCAAACGAATCACCACAGTACAGGCTACCGAAAAATGTAAAGCCCACGCACTACGACCTTCAGATTTTGTCACATCTTGGTGATAAGAGCAACTTCACATTTAATGGAATAGTTGATATACAGGTAAATTTTGTTCATATTACCGATACTGATGAGCTGCATATGGTTCCAACCAATCGACTGTATCACATTCACCAATTATTGTAATATTGTCTCAGTGTAAATTTTGAAGAGTCGAACATATGTCTGTAACACACTTACAACTTTCAACAATGCTGTCTACTTGCGCCAAAATCTAAAGGAACATTTAGAATGCGTATGCAAAATTATTTACCGAATATGTATAAAAAATTTTGGTTGATAGAATATTTGGTTTTTGCCACACTCTAAATACCTATATGCTTATCTATAAACAAAGAACGGAGTATATGGAAAACTCTGAATATAGTGTAAAATGGGTTTCAATATCAGTGTCAATTTCAGATCAATAAAGTTAGTTACTCAGTATCCTCGATTTTGTTGTAGAAAATTCATTTGTTGAAAAAATAAATGTACATTAAAAAAATGCGTCCACATTATAATCAAACATTGTTTTCATTATTTCAGCTGAAAGCGTTAGAAACCACAAAAAGCATCACCCTCATGTCCAAAAATCTCGCTATATTGGAGAATGAAATTGAATTGAAAAGTTCAGACTCTAAATATATCAAAGTCAACAATGTGACATATGATATTCCTGTAGACTTCCTCACCATATACTTTGAAAAGGATCTAGCGAAAGGAGAAAGCTTCCATCTGAAAATTCCGTTTGAAGGTATCATTTCTGAATCGCTAGTCGGCTTTTACAGAAGTAGCTACAAAAACCACGAAACTGGAAAAAATGAGTAAGAAATTTGGTTTAACCTTTTTCCAATATGAATCATCCATGCTCAAGTCAAATTGTATGGGGCTTAATAATCAGGTTACATGCAGTCAATATTTATTATCGACAAAAAATTTAACATTTAAATTTATTAAATAATTTAATTACCAACGTCATCCATGACAGTGAGAGATTTAAATATTCTAATAATTACCAATACTGTTTCATAAATACAGTTAAAATCCAATTGTTAAAAATATTATCCAGTATCAACAATAGGAAAGAATTTTGACAGCCCACATAAATTAAAACAATTCTTATTTTTAGGTGGATTGCTGTAACGCAATTTGAGCCAACTTATGCTCGTAGAGCGTTCCCATGCTTTGATGAACCCGATATGAAGGCCACTTTCACCATAACCCTAGGGCGAAAAGAAGGATTGAACTCAATCAGTAACATGCCCTTGCTTGAAACAGTTCCAATGTAAGTATCATTTTTCTTAAATCATCCAAATGCTGTTGTAAGTAAGAACGGAGTAAACAGCTGAACACACATTGGCGACAGCAAGTTTATTTCTATTGGATATTGCTTAATATCTAGTAATGATACACTTCAAAGGTGAAAATAATGTCAAAAAAACAGTAGAATACAAATACGCACTTATTCCTGAATTGGTTATTCTGAACAGACATTTGGACAGATTTCAGACAATTTTGTGATTGATTTTGATTTCAATCTCAAAATTAAAAATCGATTATCTATCTTGGTAACAAAACTATAATTATCAGAAGTATAGTATCATCTTCAAAATATGATATTTAACTGTCCACATTTAATGTTAAAAGAAAATTTGAAACCTTTAGGTGGTTAAAAATTACCAAAACATTATAAACAGCCTGAATTGGGTGACAATAAAAATCAAATCCCAATTCTTCAAAAATGCTTTCCCATTATTTCAGTGACGGTTCACCAGGATGGTTTTGGGACAAGTTTGAAAAATCTGTCCCAATGTCGACATACCTAGTGGCGTACATCGTTTCACACCTGGAACACATTGTCTCGCCAAAAAACACATCCAATGCTGAGTTCAGAATTTGGGCAAAGAAAGATGCTATAAATCAGGTAAAATACACACTATTATAGGGATAAATATTTTTGGAAAATAAAACACAATATAATCTAATTAAAAATAAATTATTTACTTGAGTATTGATAGTCAATCCCTTGAAATGTACCTAATACTTACACCTTACACATCCTTTACACTTTATTGTAATGGAGTCGTACCAAGTAAATGGTTTTTCGATTAATATAGTATCATTATGCCAACGCTTTTTATATTATCAATTTAAAATAGGATACATAATCCAATTTATACATACTAGCAGCCTTAACAAATAGGAAACAACTGTCAGAACTAGTATTTATAAAAAACAATAATATTTAAGTACAGTTAGATTTTTTGTACGCTTATAAGAATACAATATTACAACAAATCTTTTATTTACAGACTATCTATGCATCAGAAGTTGGACCGAAGGTTCTGAGCTTCTACGAAAAGTTCTTTGATGTGCCATACCCCCTACCCAAACAAGATATGGTTGCCATTCCTGATTTCTCCGCTGGAGCTATGGAAAATTGGGGCCTCATCACTTACAGGGAAACTGCTCTCTTGTACACTCCTGAAATTTCTTCCGCTTCTAACAAATTCTACATTGCCTCTGTAAGTAATCTAATTGAGGCAAAATTTACTTCTATTCTATCACTGTATTCATCTCATGACTTCATATACCCCAAAATCATATATTAATTCATAAAAAAATTCTGACAGGTAATAGCCCACGAATTGGCCCACCAATGGTTTGGAAACTTGGTGACCATGAAATGGTGGACAGATCTATGGCTGAATGAAGGATTTGCTACTTACATCGCTTCCTTAGGAGTTGCCAATATACATCCGGAGTGGAACAGTCTCGCCTCAGAGACTGTTAATAATTTACAAGACGTTTTTGATTTAGATTCTCTCAATACTTCTCATCCAGTAAGTGTTATCAAAACTTTATTACATAGGATCTTAAATTTATTTCTGCTCCTCTTCACAAATCCTGAACCTAATTGTTCTCAGTCAGTTTTCAATGTTTCCATTTATAGTTCCTTTGTAGGAAATACTAATAGTAAATTGATTTTTAGTATGTGTGAGTCAAATCAAATATAGTAATTAATAATACCTTTTTAAAATATTATAAAAATAGAAACTGTTTTGCAGTACGTGTATTTTATTAATAGCGCTTTAAAAAAGGAAGATTTTCACATTAATTACTGAAAACCCATAATGTTTTCACCGTGCTTATTACAAGCTTTCTTCATTCCGTTTCACTTTTTTATTGCAGGTGTCTGTACCTATTGGTCACCCAAGTGAAATTAACCAGATATTCGACCCGATATCTTATAAGAAAGGATCAGCTATTTTGAGAATGATGAACATATTCTTGGGTGAAACTGCATTCAGAAAAGGATTAACTAAGTAATTAAGCATCATTTTATCGAATAGAAATGAAATATTTCAGTATTTATACAATTTCACCAAAATTATTTAAAATATTTATTTCCATGCATATTTCAGCTATTTGAATAAATACAAATATTCAAATGCAGCTCAGGATGATTTGTGGAACTGTCTCACAGAGGCAGCACACGAGGCTAAATCTCTAGCACCAGACGTGACAGTGAAGCAAGTCATGGACAGTTGGACCACCCAGACCGGATATCCTTTGATAACTGCTATCAGAAATTATGAAAATAATTCATTTGCAATTACCCAGGTAAAAACAAACTGAGTTACTTCTGAATCAATTTGTGTAAATATCAGACAGGCAGTCGACTAGGAATAGTTATACAGTTGACGCATTAGCAAATCCTGGACTATATCATGAAAGGGCTTACGAGGGGAACAAATGCAGGTCTCACCCCACTTTAAATATTAATCTCCTGTCGTAACCTGCATGAACATTCTCTGAGCTTGACTTTATTAAGAGTAGACTCTGTGATACGGCAATCCAACCCATGCAAGATTCAGTAGTAGAAAACCTGTGACATATTTGGTACTGTCAGTCTATCTAGCTGAACACAGAATACAAAATAGCCATTGTATTTTATTTTATTTCAGACACGTTTCATGAGATCCAAGCCATCTCTCAGTACAATCAACAATAAGTGGTGGATACCTATGACAGTGTCTGGACCGACTAACATCAGGGAAAAAAATGGAAAGCCACCAACATGGATTAATGAAAAACATACAGCCTCGGTTCAAAGCAGTCCCAAGCCACATGAATGGCTTCTTTTGAATATCAACTTATCAGGTAATTTATTTCTATGCATCATATTTTACAAAAAAAATCAAATCAACCTATAGCATAAATAGAATAAAATAATGAATAACTGCCTTATCTCGTGGATTAGTTATTATTTTTGATAAATAAATGCTAAGGGATATGTAGACATGTTAATAAATCTAAATAAACTTTCGGGTTTTATCATTTTTTATTTTCATTGAGAATATTAGTACACTAGATGAGAATCTATTTAATTTACAGCTGTCTGCAGAGTGAACTATGACGATGCCAACTGGAAGATGTTGATAAAAGCTTTGAAGAGCCCAGACTTTGGCGGAATCCCCCAACTTAATAGATTCCAGTTGATCACCGACTCTATGGACTTCGCTTGGTCTGGTATAGTCGACTACAAGCTGTCTCTCAGGTTTGTCAATTCATTTCACAGTCAAAAAAGTAATTACAATATTAAAATGTAATACAGTGCGTATAATTCATTTCATAATCAATATTTACTTTCAACAAGTTTTTGGCAAATTACATTTATCATATTGTAATAAGCGCTTCAATGTATAAAATATTTTTTCTCATCGTTATTATGGTCCTTAATGTATATTTCACTTTATTGTAAATAACTTGACGATAATAAGTTATCTATAAAAGGTACTGAAATATCTGCTTTCATAACATTATATTAAAAAATTTACTTCTAGCCTTCTACAATACCTAGAGAACGAGAATGATTATATTCCTTGGTCAAGTGCTCTATCCAGTTTGAGTGACATTAACAAACAACTGAAGAGAACATCTAGCTATGAAGTTTTCACAAGTTATATGAAGCAATTACTCAATGAAACTTACCTGAAAAGCGGTGGTCTTCATACAAAAGCTATCGCTAACCCAGATAAACTTGATTCTGTGAAACATCAGGTATGCGCAATACAATGGTTCTGATTATCCTTTACAAACATATTTACATAGTATGTTTGTAATTATATAATATATCAAGTAGATAAACCAGGGCTGTGGAGTCGGAGTCGTCGCGGTGTTCCGGCCAGAGTCGTACTCGGAGTCGGAAATTTTGAAAAGTTTGAACTTTTTATTTTTGCATTTAATATGTCAAATTTGGCTTTTGGGGCCGCATTGATAGGGTTGATATTTAATTGAATACACATAAATAGGAAAATTAGGGGAAAAAAGTGACGATATTAACCTTTTTTTAGTCGGAGTCAGAGTCGTGTTTTTGGTCAATGTCGGAGTCGTGGTTTTGGTAAATGCTGGAGTCGGAGTCGGACTTTTTTTTACCGACTCCACAGCCCTGGTTTACATATATAAATCATTCAAAACACTGTCATAACATCCGAAAATACATTATAAAAGATTAATAGTATTTTGTGGAAAATGATTTTTATTTCACATTAAATATAATCAAAATATTCCTAAAGGTTTTCATTTATTTATTCATAATTAACAAAATGAAAGTGGTTTAAAGTACAATAAAAATAAACAGAAAATTATTAGTTACTAATATTGAGTGATAAAACTCACACTTATTGAAAAATAAGTAATTCATATTTATTAAACCTGAATTCAAAACTTTTCAGTAATCTTTTTCAATTGCAGTCAAATGTATGTAATTTTATAAAAATCTCCTTTCGCAGACATCAACACACTCTCTCCACTCATATAAGCTGTCACAGAAAACTATATTATTACAGATCCTTTTCCCGTTAAAATAATAAGAATTATAAAATGACAGCTTATAATTAGCATTTTTCGCTAGCCTTCAGTGATAAATTCTTAGTTATGGCAAAGGCGTCTTTCAACATGAAGTCCCTCAAATTCCACAGGGCTTTAATAACTTTTGGATTCTGTGATGATGAAACGGCGTCATTGACATTCGGTTGACCGCTGCCATTGGTCTGGGCGCTGATACCGTTGACCAGTTCTTCGCTGAACTGAGTCGGAGTCGTGGTTTTGGTAAATGCTGGAGTCGGAGTCGGAGTCGGACTCGGACTTTTTTTCACCGACTCCACAGCCCTGAGATAAACATCAAAATATTAATTTATAAATCATTTGAACAAGTAATTCTAAATAAAATTATGACTTTGCTTACCACCTCTAACCCCTGTAATTTTTATAATACAAGAATTTCTTTTGTCATTAATGAATAACACAGTTTAAAATATTAAAACCTCTTTTGATAATTCGTAAATTTTGAGTGCCTTAGTGAACTTTCTATCTTTAAAAAAGAAGGAATAAGACTTCTTGCGTAAGAAGTTTGTGAATGAACTTGTTAGTATATATTTTTAAGTTTGAAAAGACGAGCATCTTTTCAGGATCAACATATTTATTTAATTGTTCACTTAATATAGAAATAATAGGCTTCGGTAGTGTTCCTGATAATAAGTGATTAATTTGAATTTGCAGTCTTCTTCTTCATGCATAAATTCTTTTAATCTGACTTTTGTTTCTTGAGTTGTTTCTTTTATTCCTTATTGCTGTTAATCCATAACCAAATAGATGAAATTCAAACGATTTTATGTGTAGGTTTTGATCAGTAGCTGGGCGTGCAAAATGGGAATTGAAGAATGTGAGCAACACGCCATAGAATTATTCTCTGATTGGATGTCTCAAGAAAATCCGGAAAAAGTCAACAAGTAAGCTATTGAAAGTTCATTAATTTCCGTAAAATTGCAGTCAATACAAGTCAACAGATAAAAAACACCGCCATAATTAGAAGTTAATGCTATTTTTAGATTAGAAAAGGAGCGTAGTTACAACATACAAATATAGCTTTTTTGTGTTCAAATTGGCTCACTCCCTTTTCGACCAATGAATAGATCTGGCACCATCATCAATGTCACCATAAATGTTGTACCAGTATTTCAATATCCAATATGTATAACTTGGGATTGATATAACTTGTATGTAGTTTTAATATATAAAGATATCTTCATTGATATAATAATAAGAGTGACTAATGTAGTAGCTTGTGTTTATGCCAAGTACATAGTAAACTATTCTACGATTTGTTTTACGACTGCATAGCAAGCTATCACCCGCATTAAGTGACTATCGATCAGCAAATGTAAAATATCACTCTTGAAACTTTTAAAATTTGTAATATGATTCTTTCAGCATTCCTAATGACTTACATAGTATTGTTTACTGCATTGGAGTTGAGAAAGGAGGAGAAAAAGAATTCGATTTCGTCTGGCAAAGATATCTCAAAGCCAGCGATCCCAGTGAGAAAGTCACCCTTCTTTACAGTCTTGGATGCAGTGAAAAGATTTGGCTCTTGCAAAAGTAAGTAATGGTAGCTGCTGAAATTGTTTTTAAATTTTTCCATTTGATCACAGAAAAGTTTATTTCTGTAAATATAGAATTCTTAGACTTCAAATAGTCTTTATTGTACAGTTGTACAGCCCGAAGTAGTCCCTGACCTGCTCCTACAAAACCCACCATCCTGCTCTAATTTTTGTTTGGCTGATTAAAATATTCATTTACAGACTTCTTGAATGGAGTATCACAGATGGCAGCGGAATAAGAAGACAAGACGCAAGGAACGTGTTTGGACGAGTCGGATCATCACTAGTGGGATATTATGTCGCTAAGACTTTCTTGTATGAACATGGGCACGATATAGCCAACTAGTAAGTATCATACATTGTAATTTAAATACACTTTAAGCCTATAACCATGGGTATCATACTCGTGAAAGTCCTACTGGTACACATTGTACTATATGGTGGTTTATTTAGTTTCAGCGATACACCAACCAACATGGGAAATTACGCTAAGACAATTGCGGGTCAAATAACAACAGAACAAGAAGCCGACGAGGTAAGCGATTCTGTTTAAAACTTTGAACTTTGAACGAAAATCAATATGAGAACCGAGCTGTATTTTTTCTAATCTATTATTATGTCAATTTCAGTTCATCAACTGGACAAAATCGAATTCAGGCATACTTAAGGACGCAAATATTTTGGTGAAGCAGGCCTTAGAGGCGATGGCCATCAATCTAGACTGGAAGAACACCCACCTGTTCACTGTCATTAATGTTTTGAAAGGACTTATCAATCAGTGATCAGTATGAGCATTTGAAAATTCCACTTATATTCCACCTAAGCTAAATTTTTGGACACTTTATATGCAAAAAATGCTGTGTTCAAATTTATAGTTAACTCAATATAACTTGACAGTAGCCAGCCATCAAAAAATTTCATATAATCTATAGGCAATAAATAGAAAACTCGTATGGGTAACTAAAAATATTATATGTACCCGTGAGATTAATACAATATTTGCAACCAAAGAAGGGAATCATAAAAAATATTAATTGCTTATCAAACTTAAAATTATTACCTTATCGATAAAGACCAGTGACGGCTGGTGACGCAGTGCTAGGGGTGCAAAAGGAAGTATCAACTATTTTTCCGTACTACGGAAGAGAAACAGTTGGTATTGCGAACATCTGAATTGAAAGTCCATGCTATAGAAGTGTTTTAAAATCCAATGAATAGGAAAGAACTCTTGCAAAAATGGTTGAATCTTCCTTTGCACCCCCCAACACCCCGTCACCAGCCGTCACTGATAAAGACCTCTATTTTAGAAATTACAAACACCTTTAATGGATAGTCTTCCTACACAGACTTGCTTGTCCGCTCATTTAAAATGAATTTATTTTCTGGAGTGTTAAATAATCTCATCTCGAATTAATTAAACTGAAAACATTAGGTACTTGAAAAGATTTTGTACTTAATATATTATATTTATAGCAATATGTAATTGATACATAAAAAGTTTATATTAAGGTGCGGTAGTATTTTTATATTTTTTATAAAAACGCAACTGAAACATAAATATATTTGTATGTTTGATTTTTATATATTAAGTATATTCATAAGTTATTTATTTTAAAGAAATATTTTTGTTTGAATAAATAAAACTGTTTTTATTGTTTTAACCATTGGTGTGTTTTTTTTTTTTCTATTAAAACTAAGTTGGGATTCATGTTGTCAAGTCTGATCTAGATTTTATTAAAAAATGTCAGATCAACTTGCAAAAGTAGTAGGTTGGTGATTAAAGTAAATAACACTCACATTAAAATATCCACTGAATTATTTTTTTTAACAAGTTCCGTGCTGTGGTGGCCCAAAGCCACTCAAATGAAATCTTCTCAGGAGGGCGCCGGCTACTTAACCCATGCTATTTAACAGCATCTATGGCTGGCATGGCCTATTCCAAGCATACGCACAAAGATTTTTAAATTGATTTATCATTTTCCCTCTGATCCCCTAAATAAGTACATATCGTTAGCATTATTGGATTTCAACTGTCTAGAAAATATGATTAAGAATAAGAAACCCTTATTCGACATGGTACCTACATGTATTGTGTAATTACCTGTTTCTCAGTGAAAGTGTTTGGTCCATAAAAAATACATTTTTATTGTATTGTAAAAAAAAATATTGGAATATATAATAGAGGTCTGCACAGGCTCGGATAAGGCCTGTGAGCCTGGTCGGACCCGAGCCGGGGTTGAGCCTCAGTACACAAAAATAAACACTTAAATCCAATTATTCCGGATATACACGCCATTATGGTATAATCCACTTTAGAGTGTTTCTCTGAATGAGATATTATTTTTTCTTTTTAAATACTAGCAATGCCATCTCTGGATAAGCTTCAATAATCAAATACAACAATTATCGAATATATCGCTGGAATTCCTTCGAGAAAAAATCAGGGTTCCCGCATTTCATTATAATATCTCTCATCCACGTTCATTAGTTCGCGATGCCTAAGCTAGCGTAACTCATTGCATTATAAATAAAATTTTGCATTTATTTTATAATGGTGGCTTTTTGACAATGTATGGTGTGGTGTTATGACAACCTTAACTTTTGCATCAATTTTCGCAAGATTGGCAAGGAAGTATTTTGATCAGCTTTCTAGGTAAAATACTGGCAGTCAATATGTACTATTTTGGTTTATGTAAGTACCTGTATACTTGTTTAACATATTTTTACCAATGAATTCTGTTTTTTTAACTTCATTGAAATCTTGGGATACCTGGTGTTTCAGTCTGAGCTGCTGAAAGGTTAAAAATACACAAAATGATTTACATTTTTATGTGGGTTATATTATATGTATATGAGTTTTTATGAGGCCCCAAGCCAATCCACCACTAAAAGACACCGTTATTAAGTCCTTGGCGGGAATAAATTTTGTTTCTACACCAAAGCATTGAATCATAATCAAGTCAACATAAAAATATTCTTTCATAGTTTATATCAGGGGCTGTAGAGTCGGAGTCGTGGAGTCGGAGCTATTTGGCCGGAGTAGGAGTCGGTGCGGCGTTGTGGCCGAGTCATACTGGAGTCGGAAATTTTGAAAAGTTTGAACTTTTATTTTTTTAATTTAATATGTTTGGCTTTGGGGCCGCATTGATAGGGTTGATATTTAATTGAATACACATAAATAGGAAAATTAGGGGAAAAAAAGTGACGATATTAACCTTTTTTAGTCGGAGTCAGAGTCGTGTTTTTGGTCAATGTCGGAGTCGTGGTTTTGGTAAATGCTGGAGTCGGAGTCGGACTTTTTTTACCGACTCCACAGCCCTGGTTTACATATATATAAATCATTCAAAACACTGTCATAACATCCGAAAATACATTATAAAAGATTAATAGTATTTTGTGGAAAATGATTTTTTATTTCACATTAAATATAATCAAAATATTCCTAAAGGTTTTCATTTATTTATTCATAATTAACAAAATGAAAGTGGTTTAAAGTACAATAAAAAATAAACAGAAAATTATTAGTTACTAATATTGAGTGATAAAACTCACACTTATTGAAAAATAAGTAATTCATATTTATTAAACCTGAATTCAAAACTTTTCAGTAATCTTTTTCAATTGCAGTCAAATGTATGTAATTTTATAAAATCTCCTTTCGCAGACATCAACACACTCTCTCCACTCATATAAGCTGTCACAGAAAACTATATTATTACAGATCCTTTTCCCCCGTTAAAATAATAAGAATTATAAAATGACAGCTTATAATTGCTTTTAGCCTTCAGTGATAAATTCTTAGTTATGGCAAAGGCGTCTTTCAACATGAAGTCCCTCAAATTCCACAGGGCTTTAATAACTTTTGGATTCTGTGATGAAACGGCGTCATTGACATTCGGTTGACCGCTGCCATTGGTCTGGGCGCTGATACCGTTGACCAGTTCTTCGCTGAACTGAGTCGGAGTCGTGGTTTTGGTAAATGCTGGAGTCGGAGTCGGAGTCGGACTCGGACTTTTTTTCACCGACTCCACAGCCCTGAGATAAACATCAAAAAAATATTAATTTATAAATCATTTGAACAAGTAATTCTAAATAAAATTATGACTTTGCTTACCACCTCTAACCCCTGTAATTTTTATAATACAAGAATTTCTTTTGTCATTAATGAATAACACAGTTTAAAATATTAAAACCTCTTTTGATAATTCGTAAATTTTGAGTGCCTTAGTGAACTTTCTATCTTTAAAAAAGAAGGAATAAGACTTCTTGCGTAAGAAGTTTGTGAATGAACTTGTTAGTATATATTTTTAAGTTTGAAAAGACGAGCATCTTTTCAGGATCAACATATTTATTTAATTACACTTAATATAGAAATAATAGGCTTCGGTAGTGTTCCTGATAATAAGTGATTAATTTGAATTTGCAGTCTTCTTCTTCATGCATAAATTCTTTTAATCTGACTTTTGTTTCTTGAGTTGTTTCTTTTATTCCTTATTGCTGTTAATCCATAACCAAATAGATGAAATTCAAACGATTTTATGTGTAGGTTTTGATCAGTAGCTGGGCGTGCAAAATGGGAATTGAAGAATGTGAGCAACACGCCATAGAATTATTCTCTGATTGGATGTCTCAAGAAAATCCGGAAAAAGTCAACAAGTAAGCTATTGAAAGTTCATTAATTTCCGTAAAATTGCAGTCAATACAAGTCAACAGATAAAAAACACCGCCATAATTAGAAGTTAATGCTATTTTTAGATTAGAAAAGGAGCGTAGTTACAACATACAAATATAGCTTTTTTGTGTTCAAATTGGCTCACTCCCTTTTCGACCAATGAATAGATCTGGCACCATCATCAATGTCACCATAAATGTTGTACCAGTATTTCAATATCCAATATGTATAACTTGGGATTGATATAACTTGTATGTAGTTTTAATATATAAAGATATCTTCATTGATATAATAATAAGAGTGACTAATGTAGTAGCTTGTGTTTATGCCAAGTACATAGTAAACTATTCTACGATTTGTTTTACGACTGCATAGCAAGCTATCACCCGCATTAAGTGACTATCGATCAGCAAATGTAAAATATCACTCTTGAAACTTTTAAAATTTGTAATATGATTCTTTCAGCATTCCTAATGACTTACATAGTATTGTTTACTGCATTGGAGTTGAGAAAGGAGGAGAAAAAGAATTCGATTTCGTCTGGCAAAGATATCTCAAAGCCAGCGATCCCAGTGAGAAAGTCACCCTTCTTTACAGTCTTGGATGCAGTGAAAAGATTTGGCTCTTGCAAAAGTAAGTAATGGTAGCTGCTGAAATTGTTTTTAAATTTTTCCATTTGATCACAGAAAAGTTTATTTCTGTAAATATAGAATTCTTAGACTTCAAATAGTCTTTATTGTACAGTTGTACAGCCCGAAGTAGTCCCTGACCTGCTCCTACAAAACCCACCATCCTGCTCTAATTTTTGTTTGGCTGATTAAAATATTCATTTACAGACTTCTTGAATGGAGTATCACAGATGGCAGCGGAATAAGAAGACAAGACGCAAGGAACGTGTTTGGACGAGTCGGATCATCACTAGTGGGATATTATGTCGCTAAGACTTTCTTGTATGAACATGGGCACGATATAGCCAACTAGTAAGTATCATACATTGTAATTTAAATACACTTTAAGCCTATAACCATGGGTATCATACTCGTGAAAGTCCTACTGGTACACATTGTACTATATGGTGGTTTATTTAGTTTCAGCGATACACCAACCAACATGGGAAATTACGCTAAGACAATTGCGGGTCAAATAACAACAGAACAAGAAGCCGACGAGGTAAGCGATTCTGTTTAAAACTTTGAACTTTGAACGAAAATCAATATGAGAACCGAGCTGTATTTTTTCTAATCTATTATTATGTCAATTTCAGTTCATCAACTGGACAAAATCGAATTCAGGCATACTTAAGGACGCAAATATTTTGGTGAAGCAGGCCTTAGAGGCGATGGCCATCAATCTAGACTGGAAGAACACCCACCTGTTCACTGTCATTAATGTTTTGAAAGGACTTATCAATCAGTGATCAGTATGAGCATTTGAAAATTCCACTTATATTCCACCTAAGCTAAATTTTTGGACACTTTATATGCAAAAATGCTGTGTTCAAATTTATAGTTAACTCAATATAACTTGACAGTAGCCAGCCATCAAAAAATTTCATATAATCTATAGGCAATAAATAGAAAACTCGTATGGGTAACTAAAAATATTATATGTACCCGTGAGATTAATACAATATTTGCAACCAAAGAAGGGAATCATAAAAAATATTAATTGCTTATCAAACTTAAAAATTATTACCTTATCGATAAAGACCAGTGACGGCTGGTGACGCAGTGCTAGGGGGTGCAAAAGGAAGTATCAACTATTTTTCCGTACTACGGAAGAGAAACAGTTGGTATTGCGAACATCTGAATTGAAAGTCCATGCTATAGAAGTGTTTTAAAATCCAATGAATAGGAAAGAACTCTTGCAAAAATGGTTGAATCTTCCTTTGCACCCCCCAACACCCCGTCACCAGCCGTCACTGATAAAGACCTCTATTTTAGAAATTACAAACACCTTTAATGGATAGTCTTCCTACACAGACTTGCTTGTCCGCTCATTTAAAATGAATTTATTTTCTGGAGTGTTAAATAATCTCATCTCGAATTAATTAAACTGAAAACATTAGGTACTTGAAAAGATTTTGTACTTAATATATTATATTTATAGCAATATGTAATTGATACATAAAAAGTTTATATTAAGGTGCGGTAGTATTTTTATATTTTTATAAAACGCAACTGAAACATAAATATATTTGTATGTTTGATTTTTATATATTAAGTATATTCATAAGTTATTTATTTTAAAGAAATATTTTTGTTTGAATAAATAAAACTGTTTTTATTGTTTTAACCATTGGTGTGTTTTTTTCTATTAAAACTAAGTTGGGATTCATGTTGTCAAGTCTGATCTAGATTTTATTAAAAAAATGTCAGATCAACTTGCAAAAGTAGTAGGTTGGTGATTAAAGTAAATAACACTCACATTAAAATATCCACTGAATTATTTTTTTTTAACAAGTTCCGTGCTGTGGTGGCCCAAAGCCACTCAAATGAAATCTTCTCAGGAGGGCGCCGGCTACTTAACCCATGCTATTTAACAGCATCTATGGCTGGCATGGCCTATTCCAAGCATACGCACAAAGATTTTTTAAATTGATTTATCATTTTCCCTCTGATCCCCCTAAATAAGTACATATCGTTAGCATTATTGGATTTCAACTGTCTAGAAAATATGATTAAGAATAAGAAACCCTTATTCGACATGGTACCTACATGTATTGTGTAATTACCTGTTTCTCAGTGAAAGTGTTTGGTCCATAAAAAATACATTTTTATTGTATTGTAAAAAAATATTGGAATATATAATAGAGGTCTGCACAGGCTCGGATAAGGCCTGTGAGCCTGGTCGGACCCGAGCCGGGGTTGAGCCTCAGTACACAAAAATAAACACTTAAATCCAATTATTCCGGATATACACGCCATTATGGTATAATCCACTTTAGAGTGTTTCTCTGAATGAGATATTATTTTTTTCTTTTTAAATACTAGCAATGCCATCTCTGGATAAGCTTCAATAATCAAATACAACAATTATCGAATATATCGCTGGAATTCCTTCGAGAAAAAATCAGGGTTCCCGCATTTCATTATAATATCTCTCATCCACGTTCATTAGTTCGCGATGCCTAAGCTAGCGTAACTCATTGCATTATAAATAAAATTTTGCATTTATTTTATAATGGTGGCTTTTTTTTGACAATGTATGGTGTGGTGTTATGACAACCTTAACTTTTGCATCAATTTTCGCAAGATTGGCAAGGAAGTATTTTGATCAGCTTTCTAGGTAAAATACTGGCAGTCAATATGTACTATTTTGGTTTATGTAAGTACCTGTATACTTGTTTAACATATTTTTACCAATGAATTCTGTTTTTTTAACTTCATTGAAATCTTGGGATACCTGGTGTTTCAGTCTGAGCTGCTGAAAGGTTAAAAATACACAAAATGATTTACATTTTTATGTGGGTTATATTATATGTATATGAGTTTTTATGAGGCCCCAAGCCAATCCACCACTAAAGACACCGTTATTAAGTCCTTGGCGGGAATAAATTTTGTTTCTACACCAAAGCATTGAATCATAATCAAGTCAACATAAAAATATTCTTTCATAGTTTATATCAGGGCTGTAGAGTCGGAGTCGTGGAGTCGGAGCTATTTGGCCGGAGTAGGAGTCGGTGCGGCGTTGTGGCCGGAGTCATACTCGGAGTCGGAAATTTTGAAAAGTTTGAACTTTTTATTTTTGCATTTAATATGTCAAATTTGGCTTTTGGGGCCGCATTGATAGGGTTGATATTTAATTGAATACACATAAATAGGAAAATTAGGGGAAAAAAGTGACGATATTAACCTTTTTTTAGTCGGAGTCAGAGTCGTGTTTTTGGTCAATGTCGGAGTCGTGGTTTTGGTAAATGCTGGAGTCGGAGTCGGACTTTTTTTTACCGACTCCACAGCCCTGGTTTACATATATAAATCATTCAAAACACTGTCATAACATCCGAAAATACATTATAAAAGATCAATAGTATTTTGTGGAAAATGATTTTTATTTCACATTAAATATAATCAAAATATTCCTAAGGGTTTTCATTTATTTATTCATAATTAACAAAATGAAAGCGGTTTAAAGTACAATAAAAATAAACAGAAAATTATTAGTTACTAATATTGAGTGATAAAACTCACACTTATTGAAAAATAAGTAATTCATATTTATTAAACCTGAATTCAAAACTTTTCAGTAATCTTTTTCAATTGCAGTCAAATGTATGTAATTTTATAAAAATCTCCTTTCGCAGACATCAACACACTCTCTCCACTCATATAAGCTGTCACAGAAAACTATATTATTACAGATCCTTTTCCCGTTAAAATAATAAGAATTATAAAATGACAGCTTATAATTAGCATTTTTCGCTAGCCTTCAGTGATAAATTCTTAGTTATGGCAAAGGCGTCTTTCAACATGAAGTCCCTCAAATTCCACAGGGCTTTAATAACTTTTGGATTCTGTGATGATGAAACGGTGTCATTGACATTCGGTTGACCGCTGCCATTGGTCTGGGCGCTGATACCGTTGACCAGTTCTTCGCTGAACCAATGCGTCGGCATCTTGCCTGCATTCACATTGATATTTTCAGCGTTGGCGGGTATCGGTGCCAAGGTTTTCTCCCACGGCGTGATATATTTCTGTTCTGAATGCAGTCCTTCAATGTATCTGAAAAAAAGTAACATATAGCCATATAATTATTACACTATACCGAGTTGCCGACACATTAACCAAGTGGTATATGCTCAAGGACTTTCGTGCTCAGTTGTCGAAGAATGTTCTGAATTCAATACAGATGTATTGACGACTGAGATGATACCATTCCTCACGCTCGCCACCTTACTGATATTGAAATGCATAAAGTAGCTGGAGCGGTATTTGAATGTTGGTAGAGAGAACTATTCGGAAGCAGCTCTCATAAAACAACATTGGAATCCCAATGCTTGGCGATCGGAGCGGACACAGAATATACACGATTATTAATAACATAAAAATATTTACCTTATGTAAGCCTCCGAATGTTGGACACGGTGTGGTTTTGGCGGTACAGAAACAAAAAGTGGTTCAGGGGCAACTCTTGGAATAATTCCACCGGCAGGGGCCGGCGATGGAGTTCCCCGGGAATGGGGAGACAGTTGAGATAAAGAAACTGCAATAAAACAACAATTCTATGAAATGTCATGACTCAATTTGCAGTGTCTCCCGTGGCAGAACGCTGATGAATATATATGTTGGTGCCCTTGCTATATTGGGTATTGGCATTTTAAGAAAATCAATGTAATCAACGTTTTTAATATAAAATTGAAAACTTTTTTATTCTTTAACACAATGCTTACAGTGTGCGAAATTTTGATTTTGCTAATTGGCCATCAAATGCGAGGTAACATGTTGATTTCCAAAGTGTTTAAAAGGGCCCGGCCCGTAGAAAGTGTAAAAATAAGATATTAATTAAAGCACAAGAAAAATTCTCACCGGTGGTTTGTCCAGGAGTGGCCGCTTGAGGTTGAGGTCTGTGTTGCACGACTGAAGGCCTCGCTTTATTTTTTGATGGAACAAAATTTCTAGTAGAGAAAAAAACACAATTAGGAATACATCTATTTTTCCCTGAATTACTAAAGAAAAATATTTTCATTGAATTTTGTAATTGTAACATTACAGAAAGTGGTTCTACAAATCCCTGTACGATCAACAGCGTCATTACAGTAGTATAGAAATAAGTTAATGCAAAAAAGAATAGTATTACTTATTTTAAATAACAGCGACACCTGATCAGACAAACTTACTTGCTGCGCTCCGCAAGTGGAACATTTTTTCCGTTGCTTTTGTTGATGTGCAAATCTCGTACGTGTCGCGTGAGCCGAGGCATATTCGGGAAAGGAGCTCCTGCCGTCGCAGGTCTCTTCAACCGGGAGCACCCTCTCCAGACGCACTGGTAAACACCCACACCTCGGTTGCCGGAAGTGTAGTATTGCTGGATGTGACCTGAACGTGTGAACCCATTCAAAGGTTAATACAAAGAAGACTTCACTCTTGGCGTTGATGCAATTCAAATCATATTCACCTGTCATTTTATAAACGTGAGAAAGGCGCGAGACCATCATATAACGTTTACCATCAATTAATTATATTTATTTATTCGTCTGTTTACCATGCTATATATAAATATGTATTTTACAATAACTTTTCACCAATTCTATTTGAGGTTGGAAATTGAAAAAAACATTAAAAGCATTCAGACAGGATTTTATCAGCAATAATATTATTTTGTATGCTAAAATTCTTCAATTTGCCATTAATTTTGTGTCATTACACAGAAGAGAGCAAATAAGTCAAGCAATTTAATTTCTATTGAGTGCCTCAAAAACGGATTTCATAGAGTTACTACTTTTGTACTTGCAACTTGCAAGATAAGTTTACTTTGATGAAAGTTAGAAAGGCTAACATACGCCAATATTTAGAAACATAAATGAGTTTAGTAAAAATTTATAGAATCAAATAATCTCCGTCGTATGATATACGTAAGTATATATTCTCCTGTAAACTTAAGAAAAAGGTGTCAGTTTAGATTCATGCAATTTTGATTTTTAAAGCTACCTCAAATTGTTCAAACATAAAGTAGTTTTCCATAACCATGCTATTAGTGATGGAGTTCAAAGGAAAGAGAGAGTGGACAGGTTCGAGCTGGGATGAAATCCGGATGGGAAAATGGAATTTGTTAATGCTTAATTACTAACCCGTGCCTTCACCTATGCAATGTTCTGTGCAATCTCCAAAGTCTTCGAACTGGTAATCGCAAGTGTCCCACAGACATTCAAACACGAAATCGGGATGCAGGGTTTTGTCCGGCTTCTCAGGCTGAAAGTAAAATAGTAGCAATGAGTCACTTTGTCTCCAGATTCAGTATTTTTGAACTCGGTCATTAATTTTAAGTTATTTCAACATGGTCATGTGCAACAAGGAAAAGAGAGGTGTAAACCTTTTGTTTGGCTGGCGACATTCCAAGATTTGCAGCTGCCTCAGCACCCACTCGAGCTGTGTGTTCCTCGTTGCATTTCGCCGCTTTTTCTTCCCAAGACTGCTTTGTGGAGGATGATAATGAGCGCCACTCATTGCCCACAATTCTTGATATTTCACCTGGAATGATATTGTAAGCAAAAATTAATTTTCACATTCACAGACCTTTTAATCTAATGGAAGTTATGGCATAAAAATCACTGTCCAATGAAGACCAAGACCAATAACAGTGAAATATTTGATAGGACTCACCAAATGTTGACTCAGGATTACTAGCAGAGATGGCCTTGCGCACATCACTAGAATACAAAATGTATCCGGTGACCAATTTTTTCTTTCCCCCGCCGGTTCCCCCGTCTTCTTTCTTTTTCTTGGAAGAAGTCGGATGGGGTGAGGAAAGGGTGTGAGGAGTGAGGGACGCTGAAGGCGCGGGGGTTGCAGACCCTCCGGTGAAATGCCCTGCGAGTGAGAGGGAGAGAGGAGTCGCCGGCGATGCCATCGAACACTCATCCAGAGAATTCTCCAGAAGTATCTCCACATCTTCGGACTTCTCGGAGAACATCATCATCGAGGAGTCATTGTTCATTTGGAATTCCTGAAAACATGAAGGAGTCTGTTCATTGATATAAGTGTAATAATTGATGTTGAAATTTATTTGTCGCATAACAATGTACATATAAAATTACTTTTTATTTAATATAATTTAATTTTTAAAGCTGGCATATTGTTATAGCACTGAAAACATTACAGTATTCAAAAATTATATTCCCCTATGAAATGATGGTAATGGAATGGAATGATTTTAGTATGTAACATACAAATATAGCATTTCTGATTCATTTGATGAATCTGCGGGCATATTACCGAATCTCAATTTATAATAGCAAATGATTTATTTCACAAAAGAAATGATATTTAAAGCATATAACAGTAAAAGTGTTTCACCATGTGAGAATTGGAAGATGCCGAATGTGCAGAGAGATTAGCTCTCATCACATGAGGCGGCTGCTGACTGACCCCTGACACGTCTTGGACTGAGGCCAACGGAGGCGGTCCTAGGACTTTTGGAAAATTGTAAACCTGTCAAACAAAAAAAATATTTATATATTTTTGTGCATTACAAATAAGTTCATTGGTCTTGCAATGTAAAAAATGCTCAAAACATGGTAAAAAGAAAATCATTACATAGTCTGTATGTCGTAGGTCATAGTAAGCAAGATTCAATATAATTCAAAATTTCAATAGACAATAATTCCTGTTTGTGAGACAATAAAGACATTCAAAAATATCAACCATAGAGAATATATCTATACACACAGGGGCAAAACTTCATTGGCATTCATATTTTGGACATGTTTACCCGTTGCGGTGATAGGATTAACAAGTAGAACATTGGAGATACTTACTTCATCCGTTGTGACAGATTCAGAATGCTCATATTTTCGAAGACCGGTCTTCAGCTTCCTAGATGTTCGATAAGATTCATCGTAGAGGGCTTCGCAGACAAACACATCTGTTTCAGGAATTTCTGTCGGCCGACCTAAAGATATTTTGAGACATGACTATTTTTGCAAACAGATTTTTCATTTAAAGCGATTGACAGAAACAATATTACAAAAACCACAATGTAGACAATAAGATATTTAAGGTATTTCACTTTCATATTAATAATAAAAAGATAATTTTTCACTTACATCTAAGGTATTCGTCATAATGTAATACAGCACATTTTCCAACAATACCAACCAAAGGACTTGAATCGAGAACCGCTGTCAAAAGAACTTCTTGTTTGTAGAAAACCTGAAGTAAACAATACAAATTAACATATAGAAACAATCACTTCCATTCCAATTCAGCTGCCAATTATTTGGAGCAGCTGCATATCTGGACCAAATGTAAAATCACTTAATTGACACAGTTAATTTAAAATAACAATCATTATTTCCCAACCGTACAGAATTGCTTTGATGTTTATGGTCAGGGAACCGCATTGAACATTTGTTGTTAAAATTTAGATTGGTATCCGCCAATCATAGCATGGTATCTTTCAAAAATAATTACTTTAGAGGTGACAATAAATTTAGTACAAACCTTATTAATAGTACCGGAAACCTCGGATGGGAATATTAACCATGGCCCGCGGAAGTAACATTTGCCACTGAAACATTTAAAGATGCATCACATTTATATTTTGATTCGATTAAAAAAGTTATTCAGCTGATAAAAGAAAGCTTTAGTTGTTGAATGATCAACTTACTCTTTTGTTTCCCAAATGGTGTCTACTTGAGCGATCATTTGCTTTCCTCCGTCGGTGACAACGTAAACATAGTCACCTGTTTTGATGACACCAGAGCACACTGTATTGTATTGCTCATAATATGAATTCTCATCATCTCCGCCCAGAGGATTGAATACCATAACATTCTGATAAAAGAAATTAACAGATATTATTTATTTGTAGGTACTATTGGAAAAAAATATTTTAGATACTACTCCCCTCTACGTGAATAAACTGATTTTAAGATATACAGTACTTCGAGATCAGTATTGTTGTAATTCTTTTTAAAATTTATTTTCAATTTTCTGACTAATAAACAAGGCCCAACTGTACTGATAAATGAATAATTTATTATAAACGAATAATTTATTGGTCCATAGTTTCTCGTTGTTGAAGGGTTTTGTTTATGGAATCATGTATGATAATTATTTATTTATAGAGAATTTCAGAAGACGTTTTAGTCAGTCAATTCGACATGATCATTTTATGTTGTAGTAGATTCCGATGAAATGTAATTTTACTGTAGTCTGATATTATTGGTGAATCATACCGGTCGCTCTTTCTCTTGAACGTTTTCCAAGATGTCTAACTCGGCCAATTCGTCTTTGTGCTTCTCCACCCGTTCTCTGAACACTGACATGACTCGCTTCGGTTCTAGAGGTTCACTCCTGGACACCAGTTGAATACCGTCGGTGCCAGTTGGCCAAACTTTTATTTTCTTAAATGATCTGGTCTTCGTTGAGTAACGTGATTCACAGACATACACATCTTTTTCAGCAAAACCTACAAAAGTAAATTCTGAAGTTAAAGAGTCTCCCGAAGTACGCAAGATATAAATATAAAATGGTTTTAAAGCTTCTTCGATAGAATAAGAATTTTTCAAAAAGGTCCAATACATTGCATTACATATGCAGCGTATAGTAGTCTTCAGTTAAAAATTGTTATCAAAAACATTATCTGGTGATAAGCAATAGTTGGTATATTTATTTTAGAAGTCAAAAGAAAATAAACGTAAGCAATAATGCAGCATTTAGTTGGAAACTATTTAAACAGGTTCCTCTCAATTTACATAATCAATAAAACTAAACAAATAATATTCATGACAATATAATTCCAAAATTCGACTCAACGTCGTACCTTCTGGGCGCATCTTGAAGTAATCTTTGACATTCATAACCCAGCATTTCCCGATCACTTGATCTAGGGTTACCGCCAAATGAGATTCGGTCTTAAACACTTCTTGTTCTAGAAATCGGCGCGTTGTCACATGGTATGTTTCATATGGTCTGAAACAAAATTTATACAATGAAATGAAATGCTGATTGAGATAATGCGATTGAAGTAGAAATAACATAATATTGATAAAAGAGATGGTATTATAAAAATATACTGACCTGAAAAAGCAATTTCCATAGACCATCGGCACATCCTCAGCATTGGTCCAGACCCTTTCAACTTGAAGAATAGAATGTTCGGGCTGACCTTTCTTAGCTTGTATGTGAACATAATCTCCTTTATTGTATTGAGTTTGGGCAAGAGGTTGACCACCAGCAGGTATGAGACTCTCATCAGAGCTAGATCTGCAATTAGCCAAAAACATGAGAAACGTGGTAAAAATTAAATTTCAGTATCAAACGTGTAATTTTTTCAACTTACCGAGTTTCATTATCTTCATCAGTGTGTTCCTCCAACATCTTGCATTGTTTAACAAGCTCAACAGCAGCCAGAACGTCCTCTTTCTTCACTCGCAGCGCCGGTGAAGCCAGGACTGCTCCTGATTTGCAAATGTCATCTCTTGACGCAATGTAAAACAGTTGCATCTCTACAGAATCCTCAAACACTTGACTATCTGTTCGGGAAAGATTTCTTGCCCTGAAAATAATGCATTGCAAGGTGATTTCTATTTTCACACACTTGTTGATAAAGCCACAAAGCATATTTTTATAAATAGTCATTAAAGCCAACGGATTTCTCCTTGTTCATTTTGAAAATAAAGGATTCTGAAACAAATTTCTTCTAGATTAGATTCCAAACAGTGGACAACACAAATAATTAATTTACAAGTCAAATATATCCTAGTGCTACTTTGTTCACGCTCACCTTTCAAAAACACCAAACATGTCTTCTTGGAAATGATCTAATCTCTTATATAAACCTTTGTCCAGTCTTCTCTTGACGAGATCTAATGAAATAGCTCTAGTTCGAGTGCCATTCATATCGTCATGTTCTGGAAGTTCAGCCATACTGTCTGAGAAGCACCTGAGAAGAAAGCAAGATAAAATGTTACACTTAATTGTAGACGTACTGATTTAAATGTTTCAACAAGCAATGATGCATAATTATTTACGAACAAATAATAATTTTAATGCAGTTTTCATAAGGCTCATATTTTGTATTTTAACAGTTATAATTTTAATAAAGTTCAGTCAGAATTAAAATTACATTGGTCTGAATTCATATTAAATGGTCATAATGTGTTTGTCCTAATACAGAGGGCATAATAAAAATATGGTCAGAATTTACCATTTCAGACCAAAAATTGTTACAAAAATCTGACCGTATAATAATTTTATTCAGACCATCAATAGTTTATTCAGGCTATCAATAATTTTATTCGGACCGTTAATATTTATTTTCTGACCCAATATTGAATTGTATTCTGACCAAAAAATGATTTAAATTCTGACCATTTATTTTGTTCCCTTTTAAAAATAACTCATACCTTCCTTCTTCGTCTTGATGGTTGTAAACCGTAGTGAAAAGATTCATGAAAATTTCTTGAACTGCTGAGGCCACATCGGGTACAGATTCATCATCCTCCCTGTAAAAAATCCAAAATAAATATTGATATTACAATATTCAATTACCATAAATAAAGAATATATTCAATTCAGACATTTTGTTAAAATTACCTCAACATCTGTTTAGTTTGAAGACAAACTCTCTGCAGCACCAAGGCGTCTTTATATATTTGCGAATCGGGTTCATTATATTTGCAAGCATTGTCAAACATCAAAACAAAGTCTGTCGCAAGCTCCTTTACAGAGGAATAAATACTCGATTTCAATTTTTGTGCGATTCTTTCCATATCAATGGGACTCTTTATCAACTCATAATAATCTGGGTACTCCAATTTATTTGGGAGTTTCATAAAGATCAAAGCCAGCTGTCTATTCTTGGGATCTCTGTAGTCTCTGATCGCGTCGTAGAGCGTTCTCAGCTTCTGTTCTATAGGCGACAGCTGTTTAGGTTTAGACTTGACCACCTTCAGTGGAGTTTTTCTCTCGGTAGAGGTATTTGTCAATTCTTTTACTTTCTCATTGAGCGCTTTTTCCAAGAGGTTGGCATCTTCATATATCATGGAACCCTCTTCGTTATATTGACGGCAGTTCGAAAACATTACTTTGAAGTCGGCTACTATTTGGTCCAGAGAATTATAGCGCTCATTCTAAGAGGAAAAAGAAAAATATTATTGGGTTGATGTCGAAATATTTCAATAAAATTTTAAGCAATATGAGTGAGTATGTTACCTTTATGTTCGACTCTATCATGAGCATATCGATAGGTCTCTCAATAACATTATAATAATCAGGATAAAGTTTTTTGGAAGGCTTCTCCATGAACAAGAGCATAGGCTGGCGCCCATCGGAGCAAGTAAAATCCAGCAAGTGTCTCTGCAGAGCGTGAAGCTTTTTTCTAATGGGCATAGATGCAGGACCTGATGCTCTCGCAGGAGTCCCAGGATTAGAATTCTGAGTGGATGACGGTGGTGGAGCTACTACGGGGAGAGGATTTAAGCGTGGGCGACCTAGAAAAATATTAACACATTGTTTGCATTTACTCTTTGAAGTATTGAAATAATCGAATGGTGAATATAGAAAGTAATATAATTTTTATAAAACACCATTTCTGCGTCCAATATGGAGCATATGGACTAATATAAGTAATGGGGAGTTTTGGACATTCAGACATCCATATCAAGCCCGTTCAAATCCGAGCGGTACATAACCGAAGCCAGCAACATTGACAACGTTGACATTTGGATCTAACAATTACAATAATCAACATAAATTAGAAAT
Source organism: Himalopsyche kuldschensis (assembly GCA_028554975.1). Taxonomy (NCBI): domain Eukaryota; kingdom Metazoa; phylum Arthropoda; class Insecta; order Trichoptera; family Rhyacophilidae; genus Himalopsyche; species Himalopsyche kuldschensis. The sequence continues at coordinate 3,274,872 of JAHFWI010000068.1, forward strand.
TAACCAACCTCTTCCTCTTCCGCTGCTGGTCACAGAACTCTTCATGGAAGACAGACTTTCATCGTCATCACTTGAAGACTCTTGAACAATGTCTAGGAGTTCCTGTACCCTCTGCTGCATTAACCTTTGCAATTTGACTGAGTCTTTGTAAAGTCTAGAGGTGTGGACATTGTACTGCTTGGCATTTTCAAACATAATATTCATGTCACCGGCAACTTCAGATAGTGTACCGTAATCGCCCCGCTTGATTTTTATTTTGATTTGGGTCAAGGAAACAGGATTTTTGATTTCTTTGTAGTAGTCTGCATAGTATCGTTTCGATGGTAACTTCCAAAACGGTTCAGACATTGGAACACCTAAAATTTTAATTGATTTGATTTATTTTAAATTCAACTCAACTTATGCTGTGAATAAATTAAATTCTATTCGAAATTTATCGGACACCTACCATTAGCACCTTGGTAATTCTTGACAGTCTCCAAAAGCTGCCATTGCGGGCTCTCTCGCAAACTGGACTCCACATCACTATCTGCCGTCGCTTTTTCCGTGTCACTGTCTTGAGATTCAGGTGGAACGACAATATTGCCTAGTAAATTATGCAATATTTAATGAAGGCATATCTTCACTACACTTTTATTGGACTGACATTAAAATGCCCTGTATAGATAAAGAACTTTTTTCAAATAAGCTGATGATTTCATTGAAAATTGTTGAATATGTTATATTTTTTTGATAGTCTTGAAACTATAGGAAAAATACTCTACTGTAGAAGTTGCTATTGCCTCACAATCAAAGCTAGTAAAAAGTGTGACACATTTCATTATTTTAATGAAACGGACCAGTTAAAATGATTTATCAGCAGGATTCTACTTTATTTCATCTAGACCAGGCGTTTACAAAGTGTGGCTCGCGTGACTTTTTGATGGGTCCGGCGAGTGTTATGTTAAATCTGTATTATTTTCCATATATGTATAAACTAAAATAGATATTTTTAATGGATTTAGCGGTAACTTTGTGGAAGTTCACTTAAATAGGTTTATGTCTCATTTACAAAAAAAATACATATATCCGTTATGAAAGAATATGACGTTGAAAAAAATTATGAACAAACCATGTCAGTTATTATAGTTTAATTGGGGATAATCAAGCAAAAAAAAAATCTTTACACAAATCATTAAATGCTAAGAAATCGGTTAGTTTAAAACTAATGTACTTTAGTATAAATAATTAATAACAATAATAATAACGAATATTGAGTTAAAAAATTAAAGCTTAGAAAAAAAATTGGCCAGCTAAATATTTTTGATTTGAAAATAGTCCCTTAGACGAAAAAGTTTGCGAAAGTCTGATCTAGATTAAATGAATGAATAATATATTTCAAAGTATCAATTAGTTATTGTTTATTATAAAAACCTGAAACTGCAGCACTGGATAAAGAAAGCGGGAGTGGCCGGGAAGACCGCTTGCTTCGAATGCGCTCCGATGTTTTGGCTGGAGTTTGTGAACGGCCATGCTCTAATTCTGTTTTCTTAGCTTGAATATGCTGAATGACGAAAAGAAAAAATATACATTATTATCAAATAGTAAATAAACCATTATTGTAAAAACCATGGTAGACTATCAATGAAAAGAATTATGTTATAACAAAATGTAGTTAATAAATCCCTAACCATAATGACTGAGAATTTATATACATAAATTAATAATAGCTGAAAGAAGAATAAATATTTGACTTGATACTCATTAAGTTGATGAGTTAGTAATTTATATCTATGTTAAATGTGTATTGGTTAATTGGATAGAAAGTGTTAATAAATAGTAATAGTTTTAATAATATTGTTAATTATTTGTAGATCATACAAATTAATTATACGTAATACGAAGTACAAGTCATGCATATGCGGCATTTGGCAATATATATTATATTTAACAAATATCACTAGTATATAATTTACCATTACAGATTTATACCCATTCAAATACATATACAATATTATATTGACTACATATGTATTATAAAACCAAAACGTAATATTTGGTAAGGTCTCAATTTTAGCAGGCATCGAGACACAATTAGAAGCATCTAAATTTATAACGCTAAAATATCAGATTCATTACGAAGTGGTTGATTTAATTACTCTTTTTAGGGCCTTGGCATCTTTGTAAATCTGAGAGCCAGGTTCATTGAAAGCGCACGCGTTTCTAGTGATTAGTAGAAAATCTCTCTCCATCTGTGAAAGTGATGAATAATCACAGTTTTGGACTTTGCTTGCGATTATCTTCAGATCCATCGGGCTTTTGATGACATCATAATACTCGGGATATCGCTTCTTCAGCGGCAAGTTTAAGAATGCAGTATGCAATGAGCGACCTTCAACTGTTGCAGACATTACCTAAAATATACATTTATTATTGTTTATGGTTAATACGTGATTGAATGATATGACAACATTAGAAATATTATTACATAATTTACAAACTTACTGTTTCAATTCTTTGAAAACAAAACTATCTGCCATCAATGTTATATATCAACTAAATTTTTAAAATGTTATGTGTAAATTTCTCACAAGTAACAGATTTTAAACTGGACTTTAATACAAGAATTTTCTCTGCGTAACTTACAGCCACAAAAAATTCCTCAAATATTTCATCATCGTCATTAGTGGTGGATGCTTCAGATAAGTCTCCTTCAACATTATCAAGACTTGTAGTTGATTTCCTTGATGTTGATGCCAATCGGGACATTCGGGATGATTGTTTGATATCGTCACCTACAAACAGTTAATGATTTCAAAATATTCCAAATAATTATCCAAGTTATGATGCAATCGGTTAAAACAGGCGGAAAATTCAAACTAAAAAGTGAATCAGTTATATTGTCAGTATTATAGAGAATGTCACATAAAACACTTGTAATATAATGTTTGTCAAAATATTAATATATTCAAGAGCTGTGATGTTCTAAATTGTAAATCGTACAAAGTTGTAAATCTCTGCTGTATTCATAAGCCAGTCATTATTTTACCATCACTTCAGAATTAAAGGCCGCTTACACAGATAATATACTTATTGTCATCATTTGTAAAAGAAGGTTGAACTATGCCAATTTTTGACCACTTTGAAAATATAATAATCCACATTCTAATTTTGCAGCTGTCTAAAAGGAGCAAATCGGGATAAAATGGATGTTTCAAAAATGGAATTCGTCAAAACTTTAATATGAAATTAATTATAAGACATACACTTATAGTTTTAATAAGAAACAAGTTTAACATACCGCTCGAACTCTCTAGATTCTGTTTAGTTTGGACATACAAATTCCACAGACTGATAGCATCTTTATGCTCCACAGTATCAGGTTTGTAAAATGCTTTTGCATTTTTCACTAATAATTCGATATCTGCTCCCATGTCATCAATATCTTCATAAGAGTCAGTTTTCAACTTTTGTTGAACCTAGAAACAATAATCTCAAAATATTGACATTTAAGTGATAAATTTCTTTCGTGTTTATGTCAATTTTATCAATAATTGAGAAAAAATTACTGCTTTTTTATTAAATATTTCTCAGTATTTATTACCTCGACTGATTCTTTACTCTGTTAAGTATTTAAGAACTGGTCCAGACCCATTTTATGTATAACTACGATCCTTACATGTAATGCTTGTAGGGCTGATTGCACAAATCCATTGAGTCTGTTTTAACACAGTGGCAAGAAAAACTAATGGGTCCAATCGAACCACAACAGGATTATCATCAAGATCGTGTGCCGTCCATACAATTCATATATGTAACAGTTTCACATTACACGTTTCTGGACTTCTCAAAAAAAACTTACTGGAGTACAACATTTTGATTGTATTTTTGTTACTTTTGCCACTGAATTTCTGCCATTCTAAGAAGACTTAAGTTTGTATCTACCACCATCCGATGTGGCTTCATACCGCATATATATCAATGTTGACCACTTACAAATGGTTACTAGTAATGATTCAGGGGAAAGGTGCACTAAAGAGTGCTGAAAATAATGAGAATATTGACTGCTCAATTGATACATTAATTTGTAAAAAAAATATCAGTGTATTGCTGGAATTATTAGATTCCACAAAATTTTTGTATGAAGTGGATTTAGGTTCATGGATTAAACAGTCAATATGGAAAAGGAAAGCTTGTGTTGAGACCCATACACTATCTGACTGACATCGCATTTATTAAAAGCTATATAATTTAAAAATGAAAATATGTACAGGTAGATAATTTTAGTAGATAAAAATAACAGTTAAAACAATGAAACTGTTGCATTCGGAATAAAATATTATAAAACATAACTTAAATAAGTTTATTCAGACAGATGTTGTGATTAACTAATTCATTTGAAACATTACCTTCAGCAAATCAATAGCCTGCGTAACAACTTCATAGTAGTGGGGCTCCTGTCTACGTTTAGGAGCTCTTATGAATGAATCACATAACAATGATCCGTCTTCCTTTCTGTAACATCTTATTGTATCATAAAGTTGTTGACAAAGTTCTCCCTGAAATTTAACCAACTGTATTCATACTAAATAACAATAAACACAATCAGTTCGCCAAATTCAAGTACCTCAATATAATACACGTCAAATATAAATATATTACAATGTGTCAGAATTGGGAAAGATCCAAAAGCTGAATACGGCAGGTACAACATATTAATTATTGAAGCTTTTAATATGGAAGAGGTATGAAATAGCATTGTCAAAATATAATCAGAAAACAGGGAAGATTAGGTTTAAATTGGATAAAGTAATGGTTAGTAGGAAAGTATAATCTACATAACAAACAATATATATTCAAAGATTACTAAATACTCAGCATGCCCCATTTTAAATATCAAACAAAAGCAAGATTTTTTACAAAGATTATTCATATTAACAGTGTATGTGATACGATTCTGAGGGTATTAATCCAATCACACGCAATATTTTGTATTAAACAAAACTGTTTTTTTCACAGGTTTGATCATAATTACAAAAAATATTCTTACGGGATCTGGTCTGCGTTTCTTTCGAGCGGATGCATGCGGTGGGGGATGATCATTGGTACTATCACTCTCTTCTCCGTCATCGGCTTCACCTCTGCTCGCTCCTGAAGAAGCTCTCCGGCCTCGTTTACTCGTCATTGCTTTAATTGATAAAAATATTTGCTCAAATACATTTTTTTATAACCTCTCCGTAATCGGTGTGCATTGCTTCTGATAGTGCTTCCGAGTTGTCAGCCAGGAGAATTGAGTCAATGAGTAGAAATATTTATATATTTTTTGTCATTAAATGAATTCTTTCACGGGTATTTTTATTTTCATAATGTTTCTAGACAAAGTGAAATGAGATTGATGATTTAAATGGTTCATAGATTCATAAAAGAACCAGAGGCAAGCGGGTGAATTCCATTCAAAAATTATATGAACAGCAATGAGCCAGCGATTCAATGGGGTACAGAATATTCCCAGTATGAAAGATGACCGTGCTTTGTTTGTGGTACCGAACTAAGGGAAGGCCACTTTGGATAGAGATTGGTGGAGAGAGATGGAGACACCTTGGATTATCAAGTTCCCGATGATCATTAACCTGATCGGTGCCGGCTAGGACCACATCTCAAACGCGCATTTTGTATGGCCGGCCCTACGAGCACGGAATTGTTTGGCCAGTAAACAAGGCCGCGGCATCGAAGAGATTAACATTTGCTAACTTGCGTTTTCACGATTCAGTAGAGTAAATTAAAACATTACAATTATTGAAAATATTTTAAATGATTCTTAAAATAATTAGCATTTACTGATTAGAATCCGTGACTGCAGTAAGGATACTTTTAATGTAACCAATGAACCATAGCAATCAATTGTTGAATAGGCTTTGAATAGAATTATGATAAGCATGATGCCCAAATAATTTATTTTGAAGATTTTCTCGGAAAATGCAAGTACATATTGAACAATGAACTTAAAGCATCTAGACTAGACTTTGTTTGGGAAAATAGTAGTCACCGTTGACATACCTCATCATCATCATCATTTGATCATCTACATATCAATCTCACCTCGTAGATACGATTTGCATATCATTGTACTCATAAGTATTTGGAAAAATTACCGCTTTCAAGCTAATTCTAAAATATTTTTTACAGGTTGAACGGCAATATCGCAAATTGGCATTGGCTTGATTATTCAAATGGAATAAGATGTGAGTTATATTTAAAGTAAAAAAATAATAACTAAATATAAACATGTTGCGAGTTGCATGAAAAATTGAAAATATTTACCGGTAATGTTCGAAACTATTTGCGGGTTTTGCCTAGAACTCGCAAAGCTTGACGGCGTTCAGTTAACTCATAACCATAGACAAAATCCAAAACAAACGTCAAATTAGCAGTGTTGCCGATGTGCGGCGGAATAAAATGAGCAATCTTGTCCGCGCGATGGAACGAATATTTGCCAATTCTTGTTCATTTTCATCAAAAGTCATGCTTCAAATTTTAGACTAAGTAAATGTAGTCTATAATACATTTGCGAAGACATCATTTTACGCATAAATTATTACCTCGTTATTGTTTTATTCACTGTCTTTCATTTTTTTTTACGGCAAAGGATAGTTTTGATTAAAAATTAAAAACAAATTTCATACATTAACAATTGTTTTGAAACGGATCCATTTCATTGATTTATATTATATAAATTCCTTAACAAAGATAAAATTCATAAAAGATCGTTTGTTAATTTTTGTTTGTAAGAAAAATCGTTGTTACTACTTACAACAGACCAGCGTATGTACTTCCCAAATACTTCAATGAAGTGTCGAATCATTATTACTATTTCAATTTTATTTCTTCTTGTGATATTTATTTTACTATTGAAATTTAGTCATTATTTTTCAACTCATTCTCATTCTTAATATAATTTGTGATAACTTAGTGTCCATTTATTTGTGAGAAATCATAAATATTTTAACCAGGGCTGTAGTCATGGCGTTTTGGAATTTTTTCAGTGCATAATGAATGGCGAAACGTACAAAACAATTCTGGAAAATGATGTTGTAACAATTTTTGAACACCTGCCGAGTATTTACCATGCAATACAATTTGGCTGAAACCTTTCATCGGACCTTTCATATTACGGACAATTCGCATCGAATATACTAAATCATCGGTCGACTTAAGCTCATTATGGAAAACTGTAGCAGTTTTGAAACGTTTTTGTAAAACCATACTCCTTATATGAGGGTCATCACGGTCGGCTGTAAAACCGCTCCCCACCAGTTCAAACAAAACCCTCCAGAGCACCGGTTACACGAAATATTTTTTAAAAATTCCATACAATACTTTCTACACAGTCTACTCTACGCGAAATTTTCAATTTGGTAAGTTTTCTCCCGAAAACTGCTTCAAATTTGGACTTAAATCGCGATTACGTTTTTTCAAAATTTCGTCATTTTTTACGCGACTAGGTTTGGCTCAGTATTGTTGAAGCTTTCAAATCTCGCTTGTCTTTCAAAATATGGCTATTAGGTTTCTTTACAATCTGAAGAAAAAAAAATGGAAATCGGTAAAGATTTCGAGGAAATATTCGCAAATGAATGAAATTGTGAAGTTGCGCGAATTTCTTTTATTGCTACTGTACATAGGAAAGGTAGGGAAAACAACGCGACGAAATTAAGCTTTTTTAGTCGGAGTCCTGTTTTGAATTGAATGTTGGAGTCTGAGTAGTATTTTAGGTCAATGCTGGAGCCGTAGCCATATTTTTTTTATTGACTCCATGGCCCAGTTTTTTACTACAGGCTATATTGATTTCATTTATGTACAATTTATATGATTATCTATAAATTCTTGTTTTTTTTCCTGTACCAATTATTTAATATACAATTGAGGATTTCAACTTAAGGTGCTTGATGGAATTTCAATATCAAATTCGAATCATTTGATATACCTTGGAGTTTTATAGAAATAATAAACTTATTTTTAATTATATTTATCAGTTCTTATTGTGTAATTGGAGGAAATCATTTTTACTTACATTTCATATCCAATGCAATTGTTATGGTTTTTATTGTAATATATAAAATTTATAGCTTTTGGTTAAAATTAAAAAAATAAAAGCAATAATTCTGAATTTTATACCACAGTGCACACGGAAATGGGGGATATAACGGAAATTGTAGGAAAACAGGAGTAAACTATAAAGTGAATGCAGACCTAATACATAATATGACCATTTCCATTAGAAATTTATTTGTTTATGTTTCACAAACTGGTTTAGTTGGTGTAGTAAAAAACAAATAATTATCACTGATTTGATATTTAATATATTTTACACAATCAATATGACATTCAAGAGAAAAATTAAATGAGTCCCCATAAAAAACACAATTTAAATTAGGTAGGATGTATTATATGGGGATTTTTTTTTTTATAGAATTTATTTCAATTGAATATGAAGCATGTATAAACAATTATGCTAGTAAATCTAAGTAAATATACTTTACAACTGGCTAGCTACTCCTTTTCCCTCCGAAAGTACCAAAAATGTCTCCTTATTTCAAATTTGTTCTATGTTGAATTTTTCAAACTGATTTCTCAGATTCCAATGTTCGACAGTTTTGCATTTACCTATTCATAATTTAATTTCATACAGAACTAAGCATTGTTATAAGGGACATTTCGTAAATTTTCGAGTAGAAGAAGCATATTTACCTAAATCTTTTTGATAGTAGATAGTAGATAGATTTTTGGTAGTAGAACATTAATAAATACTTTTAATAAAATGGATATTTGGTTTTCAATTGTTGGAATGCTATGAATATAAATGTTTATAGAATTTCTATTCAAATGGATAAACTGATCATTCATAGTTCATTATTCTTCCACTTACAGCTTTTACAATATGAACGAATAAAAATGATATATAAAATGCAAAGTTAAACTGTATTCAATAATGATAGCTATTCTACCAATTGATGATAATCTACGCATAACCCTAAAACAGTATAAATTAATGTAAACTTGCATTGAATGACTGCTTTAACGAGATCGTTTCCCATACGAGATTACTTAACCGACTAGTACAATAATATATATAAATATGTATAAACAAATAAATTAATAAAAACAGGCATCGTAATAATGCTTCAAAATCACTTTCATGATATTCAATCATTGAAATATTAACATCATCGATAATACTTTTATTTATTGCACTACATAATTTTAGTTTTTAAGTAGTAAACTGTATATCCGTCTGAAAAAATTGTTTAAAGTAACTGGTTTATTCTACATTAAATAATTGGTAAAATTTTTAATAACAATGTTTTATTATAAAAGAAGTTCTAGCTTAAAAATTCTACATCAATAAAATGTCCCATCAATATCAACAGGATATAGTTCATAAATAAAATGAATTACGCGTGAGGTTTAACAAATATTTATCAATTGTAATTTTGATACTGAACAGTAAACATTGGTATGGTTATCGAGTCAAAAAGTGTAAGTTTTTAAAAAGATTTAATTTTTATTTTTTGAATGCTCCATTCAAGTGAAAGCTAACTGTAATTGTTGGTAAAACAGCAAATAGTATCCACAATGTTACCAAATATTAACCTTCAGCAATAAATACCTACCAGTGAAAAACTTACCATAAAACATTGGAAATAACAATATAACTTTTTAAAAATTATCACTTATTTGAAATTTAATATCAATGTATATAGCACAAACCATTTATTGATATGGCAAGTATAAAAAAATAATTACGATATGTATAAAAAATTGAGAATAACGTTTCAACGTGTTATATATTGAATTATGAAGACTCTTGGATAATATTTGTTAGAATCTATGATCATATGTCTGATTGGCGATGGAATTATTCGTGCTCGAGATTGGAAGCGGAGCACTTTCAGTTTTAGCCACATTTTTCTGATGAAATCGAGCATCATATCTGAAACATCAATGGATTAAATATTTTTCTTGTAATAAAAATTTTCCCTGCGAGAAAACCAAACATTTATACTTGTTATATTACATTCAGCACAATAAATACTCATTGACCCGTTACCGACTAGTTGAATATGTATTTTTCAAATGAAAATATCAGATAAGACTCATTCATTCACCACTAACTACTAAGCATACCGGTGAAATATGTACAAATGTATTAAGCATTTTTTCTAGACACAAGGACAAAGGAATACTCAATCTCTCTTTTCAAAGTGGACAAGGATAGGTTGAATGAGTTTGCGAGTACTGCTCGCCAGTGAATTACTTCACTCTAAGGATTGATCAAGGTTAGGAATTTTGAAAGCGGAAAATTGATAAATTTATATAGACAGGAATAGTATTTAAAAAAGGAATATGAAGGGTTTTTTGAATTATTCACAGCGTCATGTGTTTTTAAGAAATTTATGGTGAATATATGATAATGAAAAAAATATAAGAGGTTAGGATACAGTGCAATCTAAATACAGTCGATTCTGCTACTGAAGGACTGCTGGGAATTATTTGAGAGAAAGGAACAAACCAAATAATGAAAATAATAGTAATTTACCCTTTTAACTACTTCATATACTACGTTGTGCAAATGTAACTAATCCATATTATGTACTATGTGTGTTTGTGTGCCACATGTGTATGACACGTCTGTACTCTAGTTTTGTATCTCGTTTTAATTTTTTTACCCATTTCATGATGCTAAGAGAATACCTGATACTTTCAAACTTTAAAATTGCTTTGCTGGATAAAATTAAAAGTTGATCATTAATCACAAATTTTTGATTTAGCCAGTGTATCAAAATCTAATTCATACATCTACACGCCGCAGACGATAAGAAAATCAACTATGTGACAACTAGAAGTTACACGAAGAGCAAGAAGAAACACTCACAAGAAAGTGCGCGGGAAAGAAGAAGAGCCAAGTAAATAGATTAAGTATAAAATAAATCCGTAAACCTTAGCCAGCCACTTATTTGTGCCGAATTAAGCAAAATCATAGTACACTGTGCCTTAGGTACACTAAGATTGATGTCATTTAATACCATTATTAAATGAAAGAAAAATGCAATAATCTTCATTGGTATAATACTATCATTTCACTTGATAATAAAAATAGCGTATCCCTACATTATATCAGCTTTGATTCTATAATATTTCCTTTGTGTAAAATTTTACAAAAATTACTGTAATCTTAACTATTCAAAATCGCAAAAAAATATCACTTTGACCGAATGACATTTATGTCAGTGCAGGTCAAATGGAGATATTCCAAATCATTACAATTTTGAGTTAATGTTGAATGAATGTTTACCAACAATACATTAATAAAAATATTCTAATGAAACAGGAAAATAATATCATTTTTTAAGCGGAGTGTGGGGTGTGATTGATAAGATTTAGAGATTTTTTTAAATTCATATCACCAACAAAGCATGAATTCTCACTCTTTATTGAAATTTTCCATGTTTGATACAAACTGACTTATTTATTATGTATGTTTTTTTTTTGGCACATGGCTGAAGTTTTTGAATCAAAAATGATATAAAGGATTATTGATACATTATTTTTCTCCTCATATGTATAACAATATTGGAATGATTCCGTTATAAAGAAGACATTTCTATCTTACAAGCAAGCAAAGCAAATCTGAATGTGTGTACATATTTCACCTCTCAATCATTTCATTGATATGTAAGAAGGGTTTCTCTTCTTTCACATTGTGAATGGGTCAATCTACCTCATAGCCAGGGACAATCACATATTCCACGTCATTCACACGACTGTAAAGGGGAACATACATACATTCCCATTACAAAACAATGCAATAATTACATAATATAATTCATAATGAGGATAATATTTATCAGGTCATTAGTGAAATGGTATAAACTTTTTGGATGTACCTCTTTCTTATGAGTTGGTATATGTATATTAACATCATCGGAATGGGTGTCATTATAGCAACTGCAACAGGAACAACTGTAGACAAAATAAAGAGGTCACATAAACATACGAATTATAAATACACAGCATTATACTGTTTTTTTTAATTAAATTTATTTGATTCATAGAAAAAAAATATATTTAACCATATCCAATCAGAGACCAATCTGACGGCAGAAAATCAGCAACAATTTACATACATCAGTTATTAACAATACAAATCTTATCAAGTCTATTACCTGTCGTGAGATCAGCTTCTGGCTGCGACAGTGAGAATCTCAGAAGGAAAATAGAAATGCCTGTGTTCTGGATACCAGTTTCTAATGCGATTGCCAAACAGTCTTCAGGCGATTGGCGCAGGCCACGAGCTCCAATATATCCTAAGGCGTATCCAAGCCAAGGAAACAATGTGCCAGCCACAATAATCTATAATAAAATAGTATCTGATCATAAAATATATAAGTAACATTAGTTTCCATGGTTCGATGGTGATATTAAGAAACAAGAAGAATAGGGATAACATACAAAGAAAAATTATATGAAAGTTTTAGCAGTGGGCATGGGTGATAAAAAACAAAAGCAATAACTTCTTAACCTTTTTACGTCCAAGCAGCGCGATCGCGCTGCTTGGTACTTGTGCTAAATCATCCAAGCAGCGCTGTCGCGCTGCAAAAACCATGTTCCAGTCAAGTGTCCCCACAAGTGATTTTAACACATGTTTTATTCAAATTTATGCATGGTGTGGATTAGGCAAGTTCTTAGGATTGACAAAATCAATTCCATGAATTTATTGCCTTATATATATATTTTTTAAAGGTGAACCAAATTGTAAACATATCTCACCGACGAGCTCATATTTCACAAGAGTATTCATTGAATGACTGTATCGTTTGTTGTTTTCAAACATAATATTCCGTAAGGAATCCGGCATGAATGGGATAGAATATATGCAGTAGAGGCTCGTGAATAATGTCTCGTCACATGCTTTGTAGATATAAAATATAATAAATTATCGGGATATTTGACGTAAGTCATCTGTGTTTTATATGAAATTGCTCGGAAATTGTGTAAGATATTTAATTTTTGTGAAGGTGCTGTAAGTCCGCAATTCCTATGGACGAGCCACCACTGGATAGTTTTATGTACATATATAACCCTTTATACGTATTTTGAGAAAAATATATTTCTATTCATTTATTCAAGGGATAAGAAGGGCACAAAATATAACTTGGGAACAATAGAGAATATATAACACAATTACTTTTAAATTCCATTCATCCCTTTTTGAACAGAAAGATCATAAAATTCGTTACACTCATATACTTTATTATTGTTTACTCGGTACATAAATTTCAATAGAAAACAAACTCTTGCAAATGAACGTTTTTGACATAATGACCAGCATTTTTTTTCAATTTATGGGTTTTCGAACTAGAAGGACAATTTTTTTTCAGTGTTCGCGTTTTCTATATTCTTTAGTTTACTCCGGGCGTTTGTTGAATGATCATCACAGTATCTTTTTTCGTTCAGTCAATCAATCTAAAGCTTGTAATTTTTTGGTTGTGAAAAATGGGTGAAAATAATTCCGACAGTGAATATACTGATTTATCGACTTCGGATAGTGATAGTGATAGAAATATTGATTTTAGAACACAGAGACCTGCTTTACCTCATTTCAGACAGTGATAGTGATAACAATAGTGATGAATGCTTTCGAGAAATATCGGAAAATAGTGATATTCCATCTAAAATTTCAATTCCGTTTTTGGAAACGAGAATGGAAAATCTGGAAATATTAAACAAATTACCAGGACGAAATCTTCGTGAATGTGTCGTCTGCAGTAAGAAAGATGGAGGACCTATTAAAAGATCAAATATGATTTGCGCAAAATGCGAAAAGGGTCTTCATCCATTATGTCTTGGAAAACACAAGTGTTGACTTTTTATTGTTTTTTAGTTTGGTTGATTTAGAAATTCTTATCAAATAATAAAACTTTAACTTTAATTTTTTTAGTGTTTATACTGATGGACAATAGTTTGAAGATATATTCTGCAATATAAGTATGTGAAATAGCTTGAAATATAATAACTTTTTTTAATTTTAATTTTTTTTTTTTGTCAAATTTGTATTAATTTCATGTTTAATGTATTTTTTAGGTTGTTCCAGTAAATTGAAACATTGGTTTTAGAGATTGTATTGTCTAAAGTATTATAAAACAAATGTAAAATAAAAAAATTCAGAAATATAACTTTAAAAACTAGAAAGTTATGACAATTTTTGTAAAACACCTAAAAAACCTAAAAAATAGCTATGTAGTTTTAGCAAGTCCTGCAAAAAAAATCTGGATGTAAAAGGGTTAACCATCATGGTCAAGAAGTTATTGCTTTTGGGTTTGAATCATTTTTTGGAATCTATTGATTTACAATGTTTTTTCTTTAGGCATAGATATTTATGATGTGTTGATAACTCCCCACAAACTTCATATCTCAGCTGAGAAATGGGATACAACGAAAGTTATTATCTACTGTCCTTTTCTGAGCTGCATTAAGACTTACAACCGGTTTTAATGCAATAGCTTCTGTGAGAATGCCACACAAAGAGTCCATATACTACACATTCAAGCACGGTCTTACTTATTGAATTTTAGTCTTTTCAGTGCTCATCTGAGCTCATGGAATTATAAAATATAAATAAAATTAAAATATAAAATACAGGACGTATTATAATGACTCTTATAAAAATTTAAAAGTATCCTCACCTGCCATGAAAACAGCTCAAACAGATAGAGATTGGTGACAATTGCGAATACAATTATAAACAGCAAGAGTAGAGATGAGAAGCCTTTCAGAATCCTAACCATCAATTTTGCAAACCGAGGAAAATATCTCTGAGCCAGCAGACCCATACCCAAAGGTATGACCAAACCCACAGCCAGACCGGCGATTCTTCCATAGGGGACTCCTAGGTTTCCCGATTTAAATATCTGGCGTCCCAGGGTGAACAGCCACAATGGCATCATACCTGAGAAAGACAAATAAAATAAAGTCCTATGACAACCTGGAGAAGAATATATTTTCACTGAGAATACAGTTTCACTATAACATATATATATAATTAGGCAACATCGTTTCAATGCAAAAAATGTTGAGCAACGTATGGATGTTGATGCATTTAGATTTAAATGTATTTCAATATTTTTTTTGAAATAGAATTGGAATTTTTATGCTCTCGGTCGATTTGTAAAATATTCACAGTATTCAATAAAAATCATATAATATATAAATAAATAAAGCTGTATACCAAATGCAGCAATTGTGCTGAGGGTAGTCATCGTAACAGATAGATTGAGATTTCCGCCGAGAACATATGTCCAAATGTTGGATGCCCCACCGCCGGGAGATACTCCCGTGAAAAACATGCCCAGTTGCATTTCTATGTTTCCAGGGAATAGAATTAATCCAAGACAATAGGATATCTAAAATTCAATAAGAAGTAATGAAAATAAAAAAATCAAAATCTGATTATTTAACACTTATAAGCAGGGCTGTGGAGTCGGAGTCGGAGTCGTCGCGGCGATTTGGCCGGAGTCGTACTCGGAGTCGGAAATTTTTTAAAGTTTGAACTTTTTATTTTTGCATTTTTTATGTCAAATTTGGCGTTTGGTTGCATTGATAGGGTTGATATTTAACTGAATACACATAAATAGGAAAATTAGGGGAAAAAAGTAACGATATTGATCTTTTTTTGGTCGGAGTCGGAGTCGTGTCGACTCCACAGCCCTGCTTATAAGTGATCAAAGTAAAATAGAAGCCAGTTTTAAAACATAGAAAACATAAATAGAACTTACGACAGGCATAAGAACAAATTGTCCTGTAAATCCAATGGCTGGACCAATCGGACGTTTGAGAGTAGCTTTTACTGTAGACCAGTCTAATGCACAACCAAAGTTAATATAAATTAATGATACCTGAAATAGGAAAACAGACAAATGATTAAATACTTTATTTTTTTCAAAAAATCATTATAATATAAGATTCACTTAAATTTGTAAATGTAAAACACATTTGCAATATTCATAATTAAAATATTTTTAAAATCAATCCTGACGACTGTTGCACAATCAATAGCTACATAAGTTAGCTCAAATAATGACTTTATCATTTCATTGGTAATAATCATAAAGAAAAAAATATGAATTTCTAATAACTTACCAAAGTGGCAACACTGCTAGTAAAAACAGTGTCGATGATCCGCTGTTTTCGTATCACTCTCACTTCCAAATCTGAATTTGTTTGATTTGGATATGTGTTGGTTTTGGAATAAACGGAAACCAAAATTTTTGTTTTACCTACAATCAAAATTTTACACTTGTTAAGTAAAAAATGATAAAAGATACTGAGGCACAATATCTTGATTGACAGAATAACAGTTTGTGGTAATGTAAATTATGGATTGAAATATGGATTGAGTGCAACAAATTTCATATGTAAACATTACAAATTGAGCAAACAAGAATTATATCTGAATGTTGTTATTATGGTAAAACTGTGGTATATTTCAGGTGGCATAACAATTACAATTATGCCTATAATCGATGAAATAATACGTTTAATTAGAGAAAATTGATTCCAGAAAAATAAATACGAAATCAAAGAAGATGTGTATGTATTGATGTAATGAGAAATTGTATACCTAAAAATTCTCCAGTCATGTTGACTAAGCCATTCCAGCCCCTTTCAGTATCATTTTTAGTAAGTTCATAATCCTTGAAATTGGTATTAGCTATGTGATTGTCCTGCGATCGAATCTGCAGCATACTTCCTTCGTTGAACTCTGCGAGAAGCGGCAGCACAACATTCACAGATTGAACATCATCCATGTGGACCACCAGGCTTTCTGGTGTGAATTTTGCCGTCAGCTTTGGGGCAGCTTGACAGATGACCCATACTGGAACCAGCGTCAAAAGGTAAAAGAACACAATGTGAAGCTGCCATACTGGACACATAGTGGGATTTGGCGGGAAATTTTAATTTCGCGCCTTTAAATATTGCTGCCTGAAAAGAAAAATTATAATAATTAACATTTAACATATACAATAACATACCATATAATAATCAATAAAATTTCATACAATAAATAACGCAGAAGGAAAATAGACAGTAACCTAAAATATTTAAAAGAGTATAAATGCTAGTAAGCTTAGTAATTGATAGATTATAAAAAAAAAACATAATTCTATGAAGAAAATTCCAACTTTGTCTATTTCAGAAGCTAAATCCATGGCTGCGGAGTCGGAGTCGTGGAGTCGGGGTTTTTTAGACGGAGTCAGAGCGTCGCGGCGTTTTCCGGAGTCGTACTCGGAGTAGGAAATTTTGAAAAGTTTTAACCTTTTATTTTTGCATATAATATGAAAAATTTGGCTATTAGCCGAATTAGTTGGTTGACACTTAATTGAATACACATAAATAGGAAAAGTAGGAAGAAAACGTGACGAAATTAAACTTTTTTTAGTCGGAGTCGTGTTTTTTTAACAACTTCACAACCTTGGCTAAAATCTATTTAAACAATAATTTTTGTCAGTTATGTTATAATTATACTTTGAAATGTATCAGTAATTAAAAAAGTAATGGTGAAAACTGCAAAAGAACATTTCAGTATTTTGGAGGCCCAAAACAGGAAAGGAAAAGAAATGTTGCTAGTAATAATAAGAAACTATTTTCAAAAGTATTCGCAACTTATTGTACATATAAGTAGAAAAATATTACTGATTTTACTTTATTGATATAATAATTTATGATTTCGACTAAAGGTGTTTGATGGAATTTCAAACGATTAGAATGTGATATGCATTAGTTATTTAACAAAACATAGACAGACACTTAAGATAATGCAAAAAACACTGAATAGTTCACAAGTAATGTTTGCTGATAATAAGAAATATAAACACTTGATTCAATAAAAATAAAATCAGTTAGCTTTGCTTAAAAAAACTCGATCCGCTAATGTTATTCTTAATGACAGGTCGTATTATGAAATATTTTTCATAGTCACAAGAAAGGAAATTAATAATATTAATAGCTCACGGAAAATATAATTGATGACATAAATGCTCATTACATAACATCATTTTAATCAATGAATACTTATCTGACAAGTTATGCATGGCACAGAGTGAGATTCCATTTTAATATAATATAATCAAACAATACTTAAAAAATACTGATTCTCTAATAATCGATAAAGAATATACTAGTACCCTCCTGTTGTGCTTTTTATGTATAACCAGGGCTGTGGAGTCGGTAAAAAAATACTACTCCGACTCCAGCATTTACCAAAAACACGACTCCGACTCCAACATTGACCAAAAACACGACTAAAAAAAGTTTAATTTCGTCACGTTTTTTTCTACCTATCATATTTATGTGTATTCAATTATATGTCATCCAACCGATCCTGCCAATAGCCAAATTTGACATATTAAATGTCAAAATATTTTTTATTTAAATTTCCGACTCCAACTTCGACTCCGACCAAAACGCCGCGACGACTCCGACTCCACAGCCCTGTGTATAACCCACTTTTGACTGACAAAAACCATCAATTTGTACGGTAAAATTGTGTATATTTTCACTGAGAATACAGTTTCACTGTAACACATACAATAAGTAAAATTGAATATTAATTTTGTGGTTGCATGTCTGATGCATGAATTAATCACCATGCACCTACAAAGCCGTTTTTATGCCTGTCTTTTTTTCGTGAGAAAAATTGAAGAAAATTTCGAAGGGGAAAAATCTTCTCCTTTTACATAGGAGTCGCGCAATTTTTGAACGACTTCTCTATAACTTGAATGTGAGGTATCTGTAATAAATTCATTATAAACTGCGTAGTAGAACAAGAAAAAATGTATCCACAATATTACATATTGTTTTTGAAGGTTATTTTATTCCGTAATATAAGGTGAACTGTTAAAGTTTCCAAGGTTGCGTGGCATTTAGGCAATTATTCATCTCCCGGTTACCTACATTGATCTAGTTTAAACACATGGCAGAATTCTAGAATATAGACACAGCTGACGAAAAGTGAAAGTCACTTAGTAAAAAATAAACGCCTGGTAGCCAATCAAGACAAGCATGGCAGGTTATAAGAATATTATCGTATGCCAGTAAATTTTATATCTTATATAGGAGAACTGAAAAAATAATGTGCCTCGACGAATTTATAGAACAAATTGGTCAATAAATTTTCGGTATAATTTTGTGAAAATATTTGCGGAATAAAATTCATATCGACCAGTATGAATGCCTACATCCAAACCACCTATATAAATAATATAAAATTTAAGTTACACAATACGTCGAATAATCAAAGTTATTTTAAATTTTATATTAAAATGAACTTCCACAAAGTTACCGCCGAAACCATCGAAAACACCTATATAAAATTTTCTACGAGTATGTTTTGAACATTTTAAATTCAAATATTTATGACATACTTAGAAGAGTTATTCGTGAGAGTAAATCATGTTGGCGAATGAATAAATTTGGTATCTAGCTCATGATATTATGTTGAAATTGACTTATATTATTCACCTCAAAATAATTGATCGTAATATAAGAAACATACTACAAAATATATTAATGCAAAACTTGGACGAGCTGTCATGTTTGCGCGCAATATTTAAAATCTCTCGTTATAAAAAACAAATAAGATCAAAATATTTTCGCTGTCAATTCTGTGGAATCACCACGAAAAAAACGATGGGACGAATATTTCTATTATGTTCTAATAATGACTAATAAGAACATGTGATCTGTTTACATAGCACGAAAAATAACGAAATAATATCTATTATTAATTTAATGTGAAATAATCTCCGATAAGAAGTACTTATATGTTGTTATCAGTCACGTATTTGGGATTTGGATGAAATGAAAGGATTAAGTAAATATGTGATATTTATGATTTCTTAAAATAATCAAGTAACTAGGAGAACTGAGAAAAACTATTGCATTATGAATGAGTTACGATATTTCTCGTTTCTAAGCAGTTTTTAGTTTATGCGGACACAATAAATATTTCCATGGTGTAGGTATATCAGTGAGGATTCGTAATTCGGGCACATGTTATTTAAGATATCGAATCAGGGTACTTGATAGAACTTCGGTATCAAATATGAATGTCTAAATTTTGTGCGCTACCAGATTATTGGTCATTAATATACATATGAGTATAAAAAATCAGACCGACACGAATATAGTTCCCAAACATAGTGGTAATAATAATACCACACAATTTTCTTAATTATTTCGTCTTGTTATTCATTTAAACCAGGCATGCCGAAACCTTGGCCCGCGGCCACATAGGCCTTTGTGAAAGTTTTGAGTGGCCCTTTCGAGGTTTTCAAATTTCTGTACATTTTGTTATTGGTAAAATACATAATAAAAATGTATTGCTAAATTTGTGTAAATGTATTAAGATTTTTTTGCCTGGGTGTTGCATTCTTCCGCCGTTAATTTGTATTCACATTTATTTTAAGTAATACAAATATATTAAGACGTCCAACGGACGGCGACTACATTTAACAGTGCTTGATAGCCGCCATTGGAAGAAACCCAGTCCTTCTGTGTAATATGATCTGTCTCTAGCGCGATATTGTGTTATGAATAATCAATGAAATTTTGACTGAGATTTGTGCATGAATGGACACACTTTCAAGAATCTCATTTCACACCTATTCTCACTGGCTGCAGATGAGACAACATATATCAAGATACTGCTCATTTTGTTTATTAGCGTCGTCAAAATTACCGATCGACATTAAAATATATATATATATGATAAAAAGTGTTTAACCGCTCTACGTCGGGCGCCGCACCCGTGCGGCATTTTCGCAGGTCGCGTTACACTAGGGCCGGAACATTTGCGCGATTATACTACGTCTTACCCCGTGTCTTAGGTAAGCGACGCGAACCGGCAAGAGAATTTAGGCGAATCCAGTCAATTTAAAACGTAGTTGATCAAAGGTCTTATGTGCCATCGCTCGGCCAGACGCAATTAACGCTCTGGTGAGCTTGGACCGTTCATATTTTCAAGCGATTCGCGTGCGCCATGAGTGCGCGTAAGCGAAGCGACTTGCGACATATGCCGTCTGACCGGATCGCTTCGCTTACATATGACACTTGCATGGGCCAGGACCGTTTGATATTTTAAAACTCTGCCGCTTTCAAAGCCGCGCCGGTTCGCCCCGCCCAGATTCGCCCAGCTAAGACGACCCGTTACACCGGATGATCGCACACATGTGTGATTTTTTTATTGGGTTTTCTATGTCGTTTTTGAATGTCGGACGATCTGCGTGGACTTTGAACACACTCATACATATATCCTTATGGTTAAGTAAATTAAGAAAAATAATTCAGGTATGAAGTGGTTAAAGAATTTAAAAAAAGAAAATTCAACTGTGAGCTGTTCGTTTATAATAAAAATAAAAGATATCATAATATTTTCAGGTACACAATATTTAGGGGGCCACACCTAAATACTGTGTACCAGAGACATGCATCATTTTATTTGACCCTCGAAGTGATTTCAGTTGGGCATCCCTGATTTAAACGATGTAAACTGTTTACTTAGTGTCAGTTCGAGTACATCCGTGCACTTGAATGCTGAAAAGCGAAACCCAGTGACAAATTTGGGGAAATGTGTAAAATTATTATGTTTCGACAAAATTTGTCTGAATTTTGTTTTTGTCTGACTTTTTACCTGGCAGTTGTTATTTTCATGGGTTCCAAAAACTTTTAAAGCGATTTTATTTCTTCCTTAAATCTATTTGCTTTAAAACATAATTGGAGCATAAAAAAGACTTGGCCGTAATTCAATTATAAAACATAAGTTTTAAATGAATTTTTAATGTTCTATTAGCTCTAAGCTAGCAATCGTTAAATATTATGTTTTAGCGGGTTGGTAGGCGTGGTTTCAAATTACATAATTAAACAGTACAGCGATACGGCGGTTGAAAAATATCATAAGGTTAAAAAGATTAAATTATAAATATGTAGTTATGTCACTTTAAAATGCAATATCAAGAGAAAGCCGCTAATTAAGAGATACATCTTTGCAATCTGTTTTGAATAGTGTTAATTAAATTAAAACAAATGAGTAAGTAACTTACTATTTTACATTCAACTATATTTATACGCTTTGTGTATACACAAAACGTGTATGTACGTGTAATTAAGGTGTTCCTTGGCTTTAACCCTTTGATCGAAATAGAGAATTTGTGTGTGCTATGGTTATGTCCAACCTGATTACAACAGTCAAAGTCAGTTTACCATATTCATATCAATTGATTGGACAGTTATATAGCTCGTAGATCTCAGTGTTTTATAGTGTCTCTTAACGTTAAACTTTGTAGTTGGCCTGTGGTAGAAGTCTGCGCGGGCTCGAGCGTGGGTACACAAATACTAATGTGTAGATCAGCGGTCACCAATAAAGGAAATATTGGGTTTGAATTCACGGCACCTGTATATTTCAATTCATCATTTGTAATAAGATAAGATCAGGTGGTGGTAAAAATGAGACGACCAGATGTTCGTTTACTCGAAAATATCTTGGATATTCACATTTATTAAAATTCTAAGAATGGACAGCAAATATAAATTAATATTCTAACTGGATTCTAATGAGAATTTGTTTGTAGTCTGGCCCCCAAAGTTTAAACAAATTCAATCCGGCTCATTTCACAAAAAGTTTGGTGACATCTGGTGTAGAGGATAACGTATACTTATATTGTCTTAACAGTATTAACATATTTTGCCAGAAAGCATTTAAAAAATATTATGGGATGTGGTAAATATCCAGTATTATAACCACTTGATTATATTTCTATTGAAAATACATTCTCTTATAATTCAGTGTATATTGTTTAAGGTAACAAAAATACTATGCATCGGTATGATTTATGCTACCCCTGTTCATCGTTTTATAAGTGCTCCTCAAGAAAACTATGAATCGGGGAAAGTCTCTTATGAATTCGAGAACGAAAGTCGGGATAATTACATGTGCCTTTTTCACTCTATATCAAAAATACACTGTTTCAATTAATTTCATCGTGTCTAAGCTATTCACATTAACAAATATCGCATGTTCAAGAAATACAAACATACCTTGAGAGAACCAATAAATGAAAATAATAATTAAGTACAGGTGAAAAGGTCACAATGAAATTATTTCAAATGCGCGGCAATACGTTCAATACTGAATGAAGTGTTTGTAATTCAATTATATAATCTATAATTGATATCTTAATATCAGACAATATAATATAGGTCAAGTTGTGAGCCACATATACACACGCAAGAACTCCGTGGGACCGTAGGGGGGGGGGGTGGGTTAGGTTATAAGTTTTATTTTCTGTCAGCCATAATATTTTATCAATACTACTAACGACGGTATAATATAGCATATTATTTTATTTTTGAACAACTGTATACATATTATGATTTATATTTTACTAGTATTGCTACCCGGCGTCGCTCGGTCTAAGCGACCAATAATTATTTAATGTTATATCATTCGACATAATTATATCACCAAATCTAACATCCAAAATAGAGTTTAAATAAAATCACAAACTTTATTTAATTTGATGACATCTCGCCCATTAAAATGTCCAAAGTCAAAGAAATGTCAAATAATACCTCCACGTAAATAATAAACATTATTATATTGCAACTTGCAACAACAATGCAAAAGGGAATTACAGACCCACATACATACATACGCCGTTTCGGTTTTATATATAAGATTCCCCGGAGCAGGGAGCAGAACAAAGCAGGGACAAAGCTGGAGCTGGGCAATTCGAAATGGTCCGCTTCATGACTCTGATGTCTCTTCAGATTCAGGGTGGCCGAACTAAAAATGTCATATTTAAAAGACAGATTTCGGACCCTTATAGACAGACAAACCTAACTTATTTTCTTTACTTCTCCTTACGTGAGCCTAGAATAGGTTTCACCAGTAATCGAGATACGTATCATTTATCAAAGGGGGCCGAACTCTTATATTTTTATTTTACTAAATGATTGTTTCAACCATATTCCGCGAGACTAATAATAAGCATCCCTAAAAATGACTTCTAAAAATGATAACAGACAACGACAAATCTCAAAAATAATAAATATATGTGAACCAACAAAGAACATTGATAAACAATAATTACTCATATTCCATATTACTTGTTTTCGACAGCGTGCGATTAGCAAATTATTGAATTATTTTAACTATGTGATTATCAGTTTTAATATTTATAAGTTTTTGCATTGATTATTATTAAATCTTAAAGCCTAGCGCAACGTTGACAAAAATGAAATTATTTCACTTGATTAATTTGCAAAGAACGATCTTTGTGGAATAATATTAAGTGAGACGTAAAATATTGTCCGACGCGATGCCCAGATGCTTTCTTGGATATAGACAATTTAAAAATGCAGCATTCGATTTCATAAAAATTCCGAAAATTGCAAGATTTTTTTTTATTTATTCGTGATATAAGTATTCAATAAAAAAATTGAATTAAAATATTTCACACAGTGCCACAACGAAGTTTAGTATATTACATACATATATATACAACACATTTTTTAATAATTATGTGGAATTAGTACAAAAATGTATTTTTATATAATACCTTTGAAGGTATCAATATCAATTGTTTAACAAAAAATCAAATGAATAAATGTCCCTATTTCATTATTTATTATGGTTAGGTTAGGTAAAGTTAAGTTTATATTCAATGCGACGTACCATTCTGTTAAAGCTTGCTTCCAATATATCACACTGAAGTGAATTTTGGAAATACACAAGGTAACGGTTTTCAAACTGATAGTCGCCAAAAAAAACATAGGATAAATTGCCACGATATGGTTCGAAGAATGTAATGCGAATCATATGATTAACAGTTGCAACAAATTCCGCTTTCTGATAATACAGTTGAAAGAAGAATCAATGATATCTATCTGAAGATATTTACAATCAATTAGTTTCTAAGCTGCGTAATTTTTATTACATGAAATAAAATGTGGGATGGCGCCGAAAGACATATTCAAGGGAGGCGGTTTGGAAACCGCTGCACTTAGTTGTATAAATTATTGACTAAAAATATGATAATACAGTTATGTAAGTCAGAATACTTTTAATGCAATTTCTATTGTTTCTAAAGTCGCTGACCTGGAGCGAGTAAGAGAAAATCGAATATTTCACACTGGCACTCAAGTGGTTAAGTAGATTAACGGTTCACCTGTATCTGCCTTTTTTTTAACGACAATTTTAAGCGCGCCAATACTTTGTATAGTTTTTGAAGAATGCAGCCATCCGATCGACATCCTGTATTTGTAAACCACAGGCCGTGTGCACAATATTCATTGGATGCATACGTAACACAAATTTGTATCATAGCGTTTTTCGTTGACACATTCGAATTTCGAAATTATACGCTTCCTACAGCCTTCTCATGGAAATTTTTGTTCGTTTGTTTATTTAAATTTCTCGAATTTAGGATACTGTATTATAATGCCAAGAATAAATTGCACCAGACAGCATATCGAAAGTAGGGTTTCCAATCCCAAGATCCCGAAAACTTTCAATACCTAATGAGCCCCGGGATTAGAAAACATAATCCTGAAATTTTCGGGATTCTTCTTCAGCACAAACGAATTATTATGAACTAAATCATATTTCGTTATACTTGCACTTGTTATGTTTGGAATACCGGATACTCGTGAAAAATAATTCATTTACTGCGTTTTGCATTGACGACAGAATCAAATGAAAAAATCATCAAATTGAAATGAATTTCGAGGACGAAAAATATCAAGTTACAAAACTAGAGCTCATGTATGCTGACAAATATTTTTTTAATGAATGCCAAATACCTCAAATTTTAAAATTGATCCCAGCACATTCCTGGGTGACATTATCTTCAACGTTATTTTGCCCTCATTTTACAAAAATAACAATATGAAATTTAAAAAAAGCAGTCATTGTTCTTCTTGGATGCTTTGTATATAACAATGAATATTTTTAATTTCAAGTCAGATTGCATTCGAACGAGACTGATACCCTCTTATTATATTTCAATAAAATGCATGGCTTAATATGGCATTAACATGGCTAATATTTCATAAATATGAAAAATATCGACCATTAATGAATATCACCAATACCGCGATCCCGGGATCGACTAATCGGAGTCCCGAAATTCCGGTATCAAAATTTAGGCTTAGATTTAGGCGTGGAACTTCCACGTGGTTTGTAATATGACCAGTTTCCGATCATAAGAATAATATCTTTTTCAATTAAAAATAATTGGGTGAACAAACAATCATACGTTTTTCACGAGTATGTATGTATATCTGAGCAAGTCGACATGGATATGCTGTACGTCGGAAATGCACCACTCATAATTACCTTCATGCATAAACCAATGATTATATAAATGCACATTTTATATAAAGTCATTACTATGCTATTTGAATATTTTAGAATATATTATATCAATAAAGAATAAACTAATATAAACTTGCTCCACATGAATACTTTTTGTTCAGGCACTCTCATTGAAAGGAGAAAGTCTTTAAGTAGCTTTATGCTCAGGTCGCTCGGGGCAATAGCCATTGAAGTCTGAAGACAACTCGCTAAAGAAGATTGAATAAATACTGTGAAGTATCTTCACCAAAGTGTGTCCAGACGTAATTTCACAGTATGCTCGTTAGCGCTAGTAGTAGGGTTACTTCGTATCAATAAAAACATCTCTAAATTTGGAAAAATAATTTAAAACTTCATATCATATAAAAAATAGTCGATAAAATATTTGAGATTACATTTTTTTTAAATCGAGGTTCGAAATTACATTAAAACCTGTGTGCACGGCATCGCACATTATGCACTCGAATTAACAGAAGGGAATAATAGAACCATTCATTTTCGGAGTGGGTTTACCATTTACGCATATAATTTGTTTATCGTAAAGCAAAAAAAATATCCTTAAATAAATACTTCGTATCATTTTACTGACGCCATCGTTATGATAAAAATGTAATGTCTTATATTATCAACTCCAATCACCGCGAAAATGTAAATTTATTTCACCTGCATTTAAAATTATGACCAAATGTTTGACATTACCATGTATTAAAAATTGTGTAATTTTCATCTGTTATACACACCATTCCCAAAATTTCGGACAGTGATAATTTTATTTCGATATAAAAAAAACTTCAATATGTATTCTACTTATCACTAGGGACTCCAATTACTCGTCATCTCAACTACTCGAGTATCGAGTATTAAAATGTAAAAATACTCGAGTACTCGAGTATACTCGAGTAGTTTCAGATGTACCAAAATATATACTATTAATTCACATTTTTTTTTAAATAAATAGGTGATAAATAAATAAATAAGCTTATTTAATTTCATTGATAAATTTCATTCATTTTAATGCACTTAACACTTAACGTAACACATATTTTAAAAATATCAGAGAATTAAATGTTTCAAATTTAAGATTTGTTCGAATTTTAGTTATAATTATTCCTGCAGTTGAAAAAACTCTCTCGGTAGCAGAGGACGTTGGTTTTATCGTTAGCAATGAATTTAATTGTGTATCTAATTTATATGTAATGTATAAAATATACGTAGAACAATAGTTATTACTTTTTTATCAATTAGTTTTCAATTAGCTTACCTTATATTGATTACAAAAATCCAGGGAATCATAAAACACAGAAACTTTCACTAATTGGGTTGCCAAATTATTTTTATTATAATTATGTTTCACATAATGAAACGAATTTTAAAAAAAGGTTAATATTTGGGAAAAAATCTGTGGCCATATATTATTGTGCATAAAAAAAGTTTCGGTTCGATACGCTCACTGGAAACAACGTCAATAGGATGAAACAACATTCCACAGATGAATGCAATAAAGATCCATACCCGGAATTGGAAGTAAAAGCTTCTCGATAATTATTTGAAAGTTATAACGAATTATTTCAATTAAAATTTTAAATTTGCGTTTTAAAATTCCGAAATAAATATCAATATCTCAAATAATTAAAAAATTCTTCTCAGATTTACGGATAACAGAAAAAATATGTTTTTTTTTTGTACGTCATTAATGGTTTTTGAAGCTAAATGAAAAAAGTCTAATTTAATTCAAAATAAATCAACACTCAAAGTTCACACCACCGTTTGCCGTGGATCGTTTTTTTTTTTGACGACAATAATATTATTTTTACATTTATCGGAATAAACTAATAATTTAACACGACTAATATATTAATTAAAAATAAACCTTCAATTCACCCCTGATACGTGACTGTTATAAATTTCTAAGAAATATGAAATAACGAGTATAGGCATTTAAACATTTTGAATTTATTATGTCAGCTGAATCTCTGCCGTCAAAAGATTTTTTTAAATATTTCATGTTGTTTTTGTCATCATAGACCTCGCCATCTGTTCGATCTTAATTTCTCTGACGGAATAGTAAAATTTATGAAAGGGGCAACTAAAACTGTAACAGGGATGGTTAACTTTTTACAGCGAGTAAGTCACTGATTACCTGTGATAGCATGCAAAATTCTCCGAATTTATTTTGTCACATCTGCAACTGCAACAAAACGGTGAACCGTTTAAAAAATATTACCTGATCCACGTGTTCGGCAATGCAATGGTAAAATATTGTATATATTTTTTTAACTAAGTAAATAAAATTTGGAAAGAGATGTTCTTAAGCGACGAACGAGTATTACTCGAGTATTTTTCAAAATACTCGAGTATCGAGTACTTGAAAAATGGATGAGTATACTCGAGTATCGAGTACTCGATACTCGAATTGGAGTCTCTACTTATCACTGTTAAATAAAGTATTTAAAAAAAGTTTACTTAAGGAGGTCCCCACACTATGAGCTAACGCAAAATCCTTCGCCTATCTCTCTTATAATCTGTTGCCATATTCCTTTTCAGAAATATGTACATATACATAGATATCAACATGTTTTTAACATGCATCGGATCGGTATGATTCTGCAATACTGAAAATCGTGTCAAAATAGGCACGTGACTTCTTGCACGACGTCTAGTGACCACTATTGCATATGGATGTATTATATTTTATAAAAACTGATGGATGTTCGAAAACAGCTCATACACTTTACTTACTTGTAAAGAATCACAATCGAAGTAATCGCAACATCAAAAAATAAAAACGGCAACAACACACACGACTTATCTGCGAGCAGATTGAAAACCAACTAAGATACCGGTTGTGAATCGGAATTTGTTTAATTTTCTGGTGTCAAGCAATGTAACTAGCGGTCGACTCTCAAATTAATACAGTGCCTTCTCAACAATCTGAATATAAGAAAAAATGTATGAAATTACGATTTCTCCGATGAATAAAAATGTATTAATATGTATTATACGATTACAAATACATGTATCACAATTTTATCTAGCCACAATAGTACTTTACTTCGAAAGAAAAGAAACTAGAAGAGTAGTTATTCTTTCACATTTTTAAATTTCAGTATTTCAGTTACTTACTAGAAACAATGAGGAAAGGAGTAGAAGTAACTGGAGCTAGTCGTAAAAGTCGAATTAAATTTGTTTTTTTTCCTAATTTGATTCCCATTGTAGACGTGCAAAATTGATGACACCGACTATATTTTACGTAATTGTATGAGTATTGGATTTCTTTCGACTTGGCTGTCTATCTTCTCTGGTAGACTCGTTGTTGCTAGTTAGATACTTAGATTGTAATAGGTATTAACCGAGTTCCACCCGATACACACGGACTAGTGCTCAACTGGCTACTGCTATCCTCTATTCTGGCATGGATCAAGTTGTCAATAGATAGTTACTAGTCTCATAAACTATCTTCTCATCGCAGCATAATTAATAGGAGTTGACCTTGGCTGATCAGTTGATCACATATTATTATTACTACCCGAAGAAACCCAACTGAGAAAATATGAAATGAGGCTTCTAGTAACAAGAAGCGATAAAACCACCTGTTGTCAAACACGAGAAGATTTCCCATATTGTGTAAAATTACACGTAGAATACGCTCTTATTTTTTTCCTTGATTTTGACAAGAGGTGGCTTTGACGCATCTTGTAACTAGACGCCTCAAATATTATACAATTATGTTTTTGTAATACCTTAATAATGATATGTTACCTTCGTCGAAATTTATGTTTTTGAGTTACTGGTCGTATTCCAAATATTTGTCATACTTCGAGATTTCCGTATTTGATTTTAATTTGTTCATTTTTTATCAATTCAATCTTCTTTTGTTTATTTTAAGTGTGTATTTATAAGTGTAAAATCAGACTCCGTAAGTGGAGCACGGAGCAATGGAACAATGATTTTACCCGTGTTAGGGCCTAGAATATTTTTATCACTCCACTACACTCAAATTATTCGAATACGTTTTTAATTGGAATAAAAACTTCTTATTTGGAAGGTATGAAGAGTATTTAGTGTCAGGGTATCAGAAGACGTTTTTTACAAATTCCTATGCTCCAATACCATAGTTCAGATAATATCTCTTATATAAAACTCGGAGTAACGATTGTAGGAGACACGGAGAGATTTCTGAGGTGACTGCGGAGTTGGAAAATATCGTTCACACTTCGCTATTTCAAATAAGTATTATGGATAAGTTGCTTTATATACTTTTCTGTAGATCATAAATATTTGAAATACCGATGTGCATTGTCTAATATTTATAAATCTGACCATACAAGGAAGGGAAAAACGTATGCGGCCCCTCGCTATAATATATCTCAGTGGCTTAAAAGTGTAGCGAATTAACATGTTATAGAATGACTTTTTTGACCCCCTCGACTTGGGAAAAAATTATGTAGATATATATTTGAGTCACAGTTATTCAATGCAAATGGTAAATCTTGTAAAATAAATGACTAGTTTCTCGAGTCTAAAAAACTGAAAAATTTATTGAATTTTAGTCAGGTGACAATTTATTCTGACAGTTTAACCTCTAACCACGTCTGGCATTTCAAAATTAATATTAATTTTCGAACCGGCGATATCTGAGATGAATTTCATAATTCAAAAACCCTACAGATGTCAAACTATTCATATAAAATAGATACGTATATATCGTTTTCAGAAGGGTGCAAAACTATATTCACAATTTTATCGATGTGTGTGAACCAGGGTGCACTTGTTTTGATTCTTCGTTTCTACACTGGACATTGTCTAAAATATTCGAATGAACTTCCCAATTCCTCAATTATAAGGTGGTAAGTCGGATTTCATTTCCTATTGGCATCGTGTGGCTAAATTTGAAAATAGTTTAGCAGCTCTGTTATAAGATATAGATAAGATAAGTAAGTACAGGTGCATAATATCAATAAGTAGGTGCAATCTGACACGGTATCCACGATGGTTATTCCAGTTAGTTAAAACATTTCATGAAAATGAATAATTATAGTTTATATAATTAATATCTTATTATTACGATACATCTTATTATTATGATACATCGTATTATTGTAACACACACTTTAGTAGACTCGTAGAAGGTGTAGCATAAAAAGTATATATTTTAATATCATTCCAATGAGGTAGAAGTAGAAGATTTAACAAATGTGAAAACAACCATCTACCCGAGTAGGTATCAAGTCGTCAATAAAAATAAGTCGGATCAACAAGTAGTATACAAATTCTACATTGCGATCACTCGTCACACATGAATGGAAATAAAAAAAATACTCCAATGTTTAATCTAGCTTACCTGATGAGGATATCCTAAGATAATAATTTATTATTTGAGAGGTAACTTTCTAATATTGCACAACTCTCAAGTAAGCCTTTGGTAAACTTATCACTATCTGCAGCTTTTGTGTAAACACTTCATGGTGGTTAATATGAAAAAATGTTACATGTTTCACGAGTTATTTTGATCAGCCAATCTCATAGAACAATACTTAATAAATGATAGTTCAAATGAATCTTATATAAGCTATCCATGCAATTCTTCCCATCTGTCAACATCTAAACCTTTTATTTTACTTTTAGTATGTACAATATAATAAGAATGCGTGTGCATACGCAATAGAGATGAAGTGGTATGTGTGAGCATGTGCATGTGTAACAGATTCCTCGGTGCTGCCAGAAACGTTCATAAAAAAATAGGTTGTCGCTCCAATATTATGACGGTACAGACTACAGACGCTCTAATCAATTCGGTGCCGAGGACCTACCTAAGTGTGTGACTACAAAATCATAATCCTCTATAAAGTTTTCAATTATAAGTATACAGAAAATAATGTTAGTTATAGGTACAATGGGTTAACTAATGTCCAAAGGGCAAATTTAATCCAGATAAACATTAAACTCATGTTTAAAGTGTTTTAAGGTAGATAGCCCATACAACTGTCTTAAATAAAGCACAAACCAAAATTATTTTATGCTAAATTGTGTGCTTTAGGCTAAATACCTACTTACCAGCTTTTATATTTTCTATAAAAACACATGCTATCGATATTTTAAAAGCGTTATAGAAATCTTATATCGTGGAAGCTCAAATAACCTCCACAAAAAGCTTATATATAATTCAGAGAAAAAAGTGTGATGCCATGGAGACTCAGGACCCAAAATTAATTTCTACTTTTGTATTGTTGTCAATGTCTGTAATACTAATTGATAAATTACAAAGAATACCATTCAGGATGTAGTAACAGCCCTGAATGATTATTTGTCTATGGCGTGTTCGAGATTCCAGATTTTATCCTTCGATTTGTACTCCGCTCGGCATTTGACGTCTGTTATTTTTCATTAAAATGACAAATTAATTTAGTATATTAGGCTTAAAACATTTATTCGTCAGCAATACCAGTCGATATGGCTACATATATCACGCGAAATGTCTTTGAAACACTCAAAGGTATGAAAATTGAAATTATTTTAATGTGAGGTTATATATTATTCGATTTTGAAATTATTTTAGGAGCGAGATTTAATGTTTTCGTATGTGTGTTGAACTAACTAGTTTGCAGATGTCCCAACAGAATTTGATCCCCCCTCTAAACTTTTGAGTTCATTCCTCATGAATTTACATAATGTTTTTGCCATATAAATAGTTATGTATTCCATAGCATTGTTAAAGTTAACTTACCACAGAAATGAAAATTTGAATCACTACCGATATTTTTATATTTTACCTTTGATCGATTACTTGTAAGTTATTGATTTATATGCTTAACAATAAATGCTGTCCAATACGGAAAAATGATAATCTCGATTAACCAATATTGACTTTAAAAAGGACTACAAATTCTAGAACGGCTGGTGCGCCTTTAGCATAGGACAGAGGCCAATTGGGAATACTTGGAATCCAGAATGGGCCTCAGCCCATTCTGGGTTGTTGGGCCAGCAGCGATGATGAATATATAAAAATCATTTTCATTTTTTGAATCTTGAAAAACACCCCCTTCAGTTCAAAATAGTCACATAGTTCACCAAGTACTACCAGTGTTAACATTGCTATATGGATTCCTAATGGAGTTTATCTCAACATTATTGGAAATCTACATACATTTCCTGTCATATTAATTTAATAACTTCTGTTAGTGCTTGGTGTAAAACTTAATAAGCTGTACTGAAAAAACTGTCAATAATACATAAATATTTCCCAATTTATGACAAATTTCGCTCAGTAGCCTTTATGCTGTTTCAGTACAAAAGACTTTTTTTAATGTTTGTGTGCTTCCATAATCGCAATCGAATTACATTATTAATATTATGAATGAGTGTATGTATAAAAAAATAATTAAAGCGAGAATAGTAATCTGGTCCTGTTGCTGAGTGGAGTTATTTTCAAAGTTTGTCCCATGTCAAAATTAAAAATAATTGACATAAATTATATTTAGTGGTTGTGGTCGAGTGTTAATATAGTTGGCTTCGTTTGCTGAGATAACGGTTTTGAATCGCAGTCTGGGCAGTTTCATTTTTCAATTGCATTTATGACTTCTGTTCGAAGACATGAATGTCTGTATTATCTAAAATTTGTCTCACTCTCATTCGATCCAATACGCTATAAACAATACGTAGCAAATAATCCTATCTTTTCTATCCTATTAAGCAACTGAGTAACAGGCAGTTTTCGTATGTTGGTATAAACTCCAATAGGAGGAGTCAAGAGTGGACATAGTTAAAAAATATATTTATGAAACTGTGACAGCAATAGCCTGTTTAATTTCTTATGATATTATATAAAATTGACTAATAATATTTTCTTTAGCAAAGAAACTTGAGTGAAATATGAGTTCTGTCACCTTCTTCTCAAAAAATTCAATAATTATTGCATCTTGTTATATTAATTTTGTCATTCTTTGAAATATGGTTTTTTCAGCCTCTTTAGTATATGGAAAACAACTTTACAAGCCAACCCCATTATTGCAACAAGCTGTTAGATCGCAGCATCAATTGACTGAACAAACATGTAATGATACTGCTAATAGCGATGCTCCACTTGAAAACATGAAGAATCCTTTTGAGCGACCAAAAGCCGTCTGTATTCTCTGTAAATATAAAATCACACCGGACTACAAAAATTATAAACTTCTGTCACAATTTCAAAGTCCGTATACAGGAAGAGTTTACAGCAAAAATATTACGGGCCTCTGCTCTGCTAAACAAAAGAAGGTAGAAATGGAGATCTGTAAAGCGGAAAATGCAGGATATATGGCTGGATATCTCAAAGAACCGTGCTTCCTTAAAGACCCTCGATTGTTCGATCCTGAAAAGCCCGTAAGGCCACATAAATATTGATTAGTTTATATTATAAAAGTGTTAGGAACAAGTAGTTGCTTAATAAATCCAATCCAAAATATCATTTGTTTTTTATTTTATGTTCATATCACTATTATTTTTTATCAAACATGACATAGAACAATAACCCTTGTATGCCCTATATCTGAGACCAATCACCTTTGCTGAGAAGTGAGCTGTGTGGAAGATTCAATAGTTGAGCAGGCCAATTCAAAAAATGCGCGGCATAATTACAATCATTGAAAAACTCTTGTTGAAATGCTTCATTCGGCCATATGTGGCCCATATGCTCATATTAGAGCAGGTATGAATCAAAAAATAAATTTTATTAACGTGTTTTATTTATTTATGTTTCTTTAATTTGTGGATCTTTTTGAAAATTTAAGTAATATTTATTCATCAGGTTAATAAACTTCAACTATTAGAGTGTGTGCCATTCTAGAACCAGTGTGCAGGAGGTTTCAATCTGCATACACAGCTTAGAGGGAAAATTGAAAAGACATCTTAATAATATTCTGCTGTGAACCAACCTTTTTTTATATGCAAATTTGCAAATCGATCGCAAGTGTAAATGTACCCAAATAAAATGGCCTAAAATTTTTGTTCTGTTACTTTACAACGAATAAATGAAGCTGGATTAAATCTTATACAATATAAAAAATATACATATTTTAGTTATAAATATGATTTTTATCCAATATCTCGAATTTTCTTTTTCCGTAAAAATCTATGAAAGTTTAGATTTATTATATTTTCTACTTCGCTCGCCGTTGGCAACAATCATAATAATTATTGATTTATCAACTTTGCGACAAAGTTGTAGTTTAGTCTATGCTCAATGTCAGATCAATATATTGTCTATTATGTCACAATACGCTGCTTTGTTTTGGAGGGAATATCAACAAGTTTGACATCTTTATGATGAAAAGATCTAAAAATGCAATATCACCATCAATTGGCTCCCCGAAGACCAAAAATAAAAAGCGTTGTAAAGAACCATCTCCACCACTCGACTCCGTGACTACACCGGAAACAAAACCTAGTTCGAACACCAATAGAACTAGCGGTGGAATTAGTAAATCTTTATTAACACCGTGTCGTAGAATGGGATTGAATAGAAACCGAAACAAAGCTCTGAGTAATCCTGTTCAAGAAAACAAGTCTCCTCTGAGTAGTAAAAATTCTAACTCCGCAATACCGCGGTCTATTGACAAGTCGTCCAATTCTGATGATGCTAAACATAGAGTTTTACCTCTCGAAAAAACCACCGTGTTGAAAATGAATTCTAGCAATGATATAAATTTAAATAATGAGAATATTGCAGTAAAACCGCAAGCGTTGAATATTGGATGCAACGATATAAATGATGGCGATTCAATAAAACCCGCAGAATTAAAACAAAGTTGCATAGAGATTGTCAACAAGAAAATAGGAACCAAAAACATTTCAAAGAAATTACCACCTAAATCCAAAGAATTAGAAAAAAAGCCTTCTAAAACCGCAATATCTTCCTCCGTCAAAAGTAACCTATCCACAGAATGTACAGTTTCCCTTGTGAAAGAAAAAGAATTAAACAAAAATACCATACTGTTGAAATCAGATGATAGCTGTGAATCGTCACAAAAATCATCATCCTCTTATGTTAGCGATGATGAAGACGACTTCGAAAACAAGACTATTATTGAAAGAAAATGTTACAAAAATCCACCAAAGAATAGCAGCAAGCTGAAAATGAATAAATTAAAAAAGGTTGATATCACTGATAATGACATAGAAGACATCAAACGGAGAATTAAACAAAAACAAGATAAACTTGAGATTATTGGAAAAACAGGAGATTCTCAAGGTCATAGTATTGAAGAATTAGAAAAATTGATTGTTTCTTGGAGAGGTGGCTGTAGAAAAGCTTTAGAAGAATTACTAAATATAAGCAAAGAAAAGGGTAATTTCAAAGAGAATATGAGTATGGAAGAACTGTTAAACATGTTAAATATTCCATTTGAACTTGTCAAATATAATTCAGAACAAATGTTATTTGAATAGCTGACTGTACTGATTTTTTAAGCACCTACTGGGTCATAATTATAGGCATATTAATTTTGTTAAACGAAATATAATACAATTTTTTTTTCTCCTTCCACTTATATTCTGTAAAAAACAGGACTGGTTTCACTCATCTCGAGCATTTTTGACTTTTACAGTTGATACTGAATAATAAGAAGCTATACCGGTTGTATTTTCTTAAAAAAATCTGTCAATGGAAAAAAGTTTAAGCTGTATAATATAATTACAAACACTTTAAATATAACTTTCTATAAAAAATATTACTTTCGAATACTATTGATTGCGTTGACTTATGATAGTAAAAATTACAATTGGTAATTATTCACTTGTTGCCACTACAGTGAAATAACAAAGTTTAAATTTTATATTGAAAATGATTTTTCAGCAAGAATTTCACTATATTAGAATTGATGGGACTTCCAAAAATATTTCCTCACTATAACATGCATACAATGACTGCGCATATTATAAATGTTTATATGAACCATTCTTTACTGCACCAATTAAGTAAAGCTTCATAATTTACTGATAACAGCTATCGATACAATACACTGATCACTTTTAAGGTTAATACTTGAAAATATATCAAAATTTGCTCAAGAATCTTTCAAATGTATATTCGACCTATTTTCATTTGTTGTTGATACAAGTAAAAAGAAAAGGTTATCCAGAAAATTGTCAGCTGTGTTAGTGGTCACAGCCTACAACTCGACTACACACTTACCAATAATTAACCAATTAAGTTTTCATTATATAACTAAAAATTTTACTACATAAGTTTTCTATTTGTCGGTTTGCAGAAGTAGTTATTTGAAAGTATTCTCCAACTTATAATATAAATTTGTGGTGTTTCAATCTCATTTTGTATCCCAGCTTTGGGCTGTGGGCTTCTATATGGATTTAAAACTAATGTAAGAAGTACCCTAACAAAGTGTAAATTGTATTAATATGATTCATCGTAAATTTTGCACTAACTGTAGTGTAATTCTATCAGGGCAATGTTTAATTACTAAAATTTTATGCAAATGCCAGTCTAATTTATTACAATAAATATATTTATTTTACTGTTAATTTTTTTTTATTTATGTAGTTTAGAATCCTAAACGTACATAATCCCCAGTTTCATGGCCAAGACATATTCTTAGAACATTGGTATTGAAGTGAATCATTTATTTCAGAAAAAATAGTAGTAAATAGAAAGTCAGGAAAATGCTCCAGTCATCTTTCAAGATCAGCAGTTGGCTTTATCCGCTGATCGGTTTCAAATTTGTAAAGGTCATCATCACAAATAGGTTCTCTATCAGAATCGATTGCATTCCCCTCTTTCACTTCCTCAAAATGAATTCCATGAGCTAAGTTCAATATGGTTAGTTATCCATTTTTCTGAAATGGCCATATTAGTAGAGTAACTGGAGGTGCAGCTGACATGGGCACAAATTCAACTTATAATCTTGGCATCCAATCTGTTTGTCAAGCCTGCTAAAAAAACTAGTTTTTGAGATAAAATATATATTGTAAAACCATTCATTATTTCCAGTGATTTAGAATTTTATAAGGGTTAAAAACAGGGCATTCCAATATATACAACAGATTTAATTGGGTTAATTCATTTAATGAAAAATTGTCTGGTAACTTGAAATCTTTTTACATAATGGAATGTCAAACCCCTCCTCACATCACAAAAGCTTCATATCAATAACGTTTAAGATTGCTGCATTTTCATGATCCAAGGTTGGCATTTCTGCAGTTAGAAAACCTTGGTGCCGGGGTTACGATTGTGATATATTTTCTGCAGTTGGATTTAAGAAGGAAAATAAAAAGTGTCAAATGTTATTGTGTAGGCATCTTTATTTTGATTCAAATGATTTGATTTCCTCATTCAGTTAAAATTCTTCTGTCTACGGTTAGATAGCATTCAATAATATTATTACCAATGTCAGGCGTGCATTGCCAATTATATTATTGATGATATGAACATTTCTCCAACATAATGAACACCTTATTCCAAATGGATTTATTTCAACCCTTAGATTAACATTTATTTTTTAATATCTCGAAGGATTTATCGGGACGATAGAATTTGAATAAGCTATGTGTGGATACTATTCTGAAAAGCTCCAATAGAATTAATTTAATTTCTGTATCATAAATATAAAAATGATACCAAAAATAATGGCACTTATAGTAGAAATCAATGAATGTGATGAGATTTTGTTATTTGCAATATTATGATAATAAATACAATAGTACTATCATGACATGAAAATCTTTCAAGCATATAAATATTTACAGCGGCAAGTGATAATCGGAACAATCACACATTGGCAGATATAAACTAAAATGAAAATACTTAACTAGCATGGCAGTGGTATAATTTTTTACTTACAATGCTTCAGTTATCCCAAATTGAGACTTTTCTCATTCTTTGTTCATATTGCTACACGACTTCATATCTCTAAAAAAGTTTAAATGGTCATAAAAGACCTGTCACTCACTACTGCAAGTTGAGAAGCTTGAATATTTTGTGCATAACTTCTGAATGACTGATTTACTAAAGAAAAAAGATGTCAGATAAAAGTTGAAGTAATTTATATAGATTTTGTGTTTGATAGATTGAAGAAGGATTCTAGTTGTATTTTTAATAAATCGCGGTAAAAATATAACTGACAAACATTACCATTTCAAAGACATATTTGTCTGTCAATAACACTGACATTTGTCAAATGAATCATTTCAACACTTTCTTGGAAGTTTGGTAGACTAAGTGGGATATTTTGAATAAATGTTCTTTGAGATGTTCTGATAATTATTCAAGAGTGTGGACACATTCAAATGGAAGCGGTGATAGAATGATTTTATGTTATAAATCTGCAACATGCAATTTAACCTTTTGATTAGTATCGCCGTACCGGTACGGCGGTAGTATGTTGTCATCTATTATCCATTGCCATTCTCTTATTGTTTATTGAAATGTTATTATTTTTTCATATATTGAAACTAGATGTGTCAATCAGTGATTTTTGTGTGTCACATTATTTTTATTATATGTTTGAAATAAGCAAAAGTGTTTTATAAAAAGTTTAATATTTGGTAAGAAATCTGTGGCCATATGTTATTGAGTGTATAAATGCATTTCAGTTCGATACGCTTCCTAAAATCACCGTCAATAGAGAAACACATGTTGACAGATGAATGCAATAAAGATCCAGACCCAAACTGTATGCATAAGCTTCTAGATAATTATTTGAAAGTAATATTTAATTATTTGAATATTTTTTTAGAATTTGCGTTTTAAAATTGAATAAGAAATATCAATTCCTTCAATAAGTAATAATATGCTTCTTATATTTACGGAAAACCAAACAAAATATGTTGTAATTTTTTTTGTTTGCAATTAATATTTTATTAAATTTATAGAAAAAAACCTAATTTTATCCAAAACAACTCACCACTCAAAGGGTTAACAAGAAAAAATCTCATAATCTTTGAATTTACAAAAAAATACTCCGCGTACATGCATGAATCGCGAAAGAACATCTAACAAACATAAGCACTGTTTGGCGTAGCATACAAAGAATAGAAAATTATTTATATAAAAGCCATTATGTCCAGTACTACCAATCACAATACTTTAACTACAACCGTGTACAAAATATTTAGTGATGGCTTATTTCACAGACCTAATGCTCTAGTATGTTTTCTTACATCGGTTCAAATGCAAATTAGAATTTCAGATCATAAAAAAGTGATGATGTGCACAGAACCCTGAGATGATCGAGGGTCACAGAGCTATATCGATTAATTCAGTTTTAATAATGCTTTTGAAATCAGGGGACAAAACAGAAAAATGCAACTTCTTCACAGAAACTTTTATTTTACACTTGTATTTCAATAATAATTAATAAAACAACGATTGGCAGCAAATTTTTTATCGATAAAATACATTTTGAAATTATTTTGAATCGATCAATTGTTCTGAGATTACCTAATAATTACATCAACGTCACTACATCGTAGCGGCGTTTCAGTGGAGAATTTAACCAAAATAATGTCGAGTTGATGGTGTTTTATTCATTTACATTGGCCAGCAAGTAGTCTCCAAAAAAAACATTTAGTAGTGTGTTGATTATCGAGATACAGCATATCATTACTATGGCATACATGCCTAACATACCAAATAGCACAATGCAGTTCCACCAGTCAAATAACTTAACATAGACTTCGAACACCAGTTATATGCAACAAATGGATATAATCAGAATTGATAATTTGGCAAAAGTCGAAAGAAGTTTATCCGGGCTAAAACTAGAATAATCATGCAGGTAAAATTTTGAATCAATGTGAAAATTAAAACAATTCCTTTTGAGGGATAAATTTTCAATTTATTACCTGAAATATTTCAGTAACTAGATTCATGAATATTTACTATATAAAGAAATATCAAGTCGATCTTAATTCAGTACTAGGATATTTTTCAAAATCCTCCACTGCAACGCTGCAGAATGTCATCACATAGACCACTTTAAAAACACAACAACTATGCAGTAGCATACTCTGCCTTATAAAAAAAATATATACAAACAGAACGTAGCTCAAACTAATAAACTACGCCTATCTGTTTTTTATCATCGGCACTGTGTTATCAGCCGCGAAGTGACATGCGAGTTTTACCTTTAGAAACAATTCAAAAGCCGTCAGCGTAACAAAACGCCATCATTAAATATATATAAACCAGACTTAAATTATTACTATTTTAAACGGCACAATATTTTTTATACATTTTCACTGCATTATTGAAAACTTTCCCTATCTAAAATCACTGATTTACCACCAGCAGTGCTTTTTCCGATTACTCAGTATCTTTCCTGTATACATTACACATGGCAAAGAGAGAATTCGGCGTATCGATTCAATGGGGTATTTAAGTAACTTAACAGCATCGACTCACATCTCCGGAACGTATGAGAAAGGGAGTCGAAGTAACTGCATATTGATCGATCACCGGGTGATATTATTTATCTATCAAAACAAAATCGTCACCGATGCCCTTTATAAATATACAATTATTATATTATGAAGGGTGTAGAATATTATTATATCATTAAGGAGGTAGGTATGCTGTCGATGGATGAATTCACATCGGTTGAATATGTTCACGGAGCACTGCTAAAGGCATATCCACAGGATAATTTATCCTTTTATTACACAAACTTCTTCCTTTTTTCTTTCACAGACACACTTCTTGTTCAATATTATCAGTTATAAAAAAGATGTATAAAAAAATTCTAAATTAAAGCATTTTTCAATTAAGTATTATTAACTAGATATCAATAATTTATTGTTATTATTAATTTAGCTGGATTTCGTTTTTAATGTGAAATGGCTAACAAGCGGTAGAGTATGACAACGAGTTATTGTACCACATTATGAAGACGTCGCTGTGCATATTAGTCCGGCGTGAATGATTTCCCTCGTCAAATGATCAACGCCAGATTGTAACTAGGAACTAATTAATTTTTAACAATAGTAGATAAACACTTAATTCAAAATAAAATGATCACGATTACACCGGTGATAGAAAATTATGTTGCCTCACTACTTTCCCAGCATTCATATGAGGATTTCAAAAAAATATTCACCCATGCTTGTTGAAATTACGATTTATCGATGCTTCTTGCATCTTCTGCAAGATCTAAGAGGTTTGCTCATAAAACAGGAGTTCGAAAACAAAAGGAGAATTGGTTTAAATGAATTTATTCACACAATCGAGATATCTATCAGCAGGATGCACATTGCATCTTCATCTAAACGCCCGCCGTGGCTTTATCCTCAGTCGGTCACGTTATCGTCGGCAGATGACTCGTGCACGTGTTGGGATGAAAATGCAACAGGAACATAGTACGTTCACAAAAGTGGATAAAAACAATCGGAATAAAATTCACAGCGATGTCAAATAGGTAAATGAATCGCAAACATTACAGAACCCTCGCATACGTTAACACGAAACGGCTGACGAATTCTCACAGGTCAAACGCGAGTGAAATTCGCCATACTGACGCACGCAATAAAATATACAAAACAAGTTTATCAGAATTGTGACCGGGGAGCCGTCAGCCGACTGCTAAAACTTATCCTGGAACAGGAAGAGATTATTCGTGGCAGCCACTGCGATGATGTTCTCCGTGGGATGCCACGCCGTGTGCAGAATCTTTTTGTTGAAGTCCAAACAGTCGACGCTGATCTCGTCCTTCTTTCTCTTGTTGCCTGTGCATACTTTGCGCGGCCGGAGCACGGTGCGCGGCTTGGCGACTTCCCTCGAAG
The DNA here is from genome assembly GCA_028554975.1 of Himalopsyche kuldschensis. Lineage (NCBI taxonomy): Eukaryota > Metazoa > Arthropoda > Insecta > Trichoptera > Rhyacophilidae > Himalopsyche > Himalopsyche kuldschensis. The sequence continues at coordinate 3,318,082 of JAHFWI010000068.1, forward strand.
CTTCCAGCGCCACCTCCTTCTTTGTCGTGCGATCGAACACTCGAAAGAAGTTATTGTACGACCCCGTCATGACGGCTGTATCTGAACCATTCCAGCAGCATTCAAATTTGTCAAAAATGCAGTCGTTCTCATACAAAGAGCACAGTTTCGCCCGAAGATACTCGTGTACCTATAAAACGTAGACCAAAATATTAAATTATTTATTTTATCTCTCAGATCTTCAGTCGCGCCTAGGATGAAATCCATATATTTTTTCCAAGAGTATTGAGAAAATTAGAATTCCTTTAAATTAGAAAGAAAAATGGAATTATTCACTTATTTCAGTTTAAGTACAGTAAACCCAAGTTCATCACAACCCCGGCTAGTACAGATTCCTGATGATACCCTTCTGGATCTGGAGCAATCATGCATCATCCTAGCCGTAATGTTAATTTACACTAATAAAATTGGCAACATATTTTCTGTACATTTTTTTTTAAAAACAAATTTGTGAAAAAAAATTTGCAATGCTGTGTAACTTTAGGAAAAGAAACTTTAAATTATTGAAATGATAGAAAATGGTGGTAAATTCACATTTTTTAACGATAGTACTTTCCATGGACTTAAAGGGATTAACAAATTATACTCACAGGATAAGTTTCCACAGGTTTCGTCTCCATATGAAGATCCCAGACTTTGACAGACAAGTAATCTCTGGTAATGATATATCTACCAGAATTACTCAATTTGACGTCACTAATGCTGGAAATGATTTCTGAAAAGAAACTTCGACTGGCAGGGTCTTCGGGCTCTTCAAATAATTTTGCGTGACGGTCGCACAGTGCTGCAGCTCTCATGTCACATAATCTAATTGTACCTGGAAAGCAATGAAAACAGCTGTTTGAACAGATATTTTGTTTATGGACCCTTTTAATTACTTTGGTAATTAACATGTTATTTCGCATTTAATCGGCAAATCATAAAAGCACTCTGTGAGCATTGTGTTAATATTATCAACAAAAAAATCTAAAAAAAATAATATTGCATTAAATATTGATGTGTATGTACTTAGGTTTGTATATTTAAAAAACATTTTTTCAATAAATCAAACACAATATTTTGAACTAATTCCACAAATTTGATAATGATCAGGACCGGTTTTGCTCATTAAAAATCATTAGAAATGTATTTTTGAAATCTTGGCTTAAGTTTAGTTTTTACCTTTACTACTAGAATAAACAAAAAGGTTGCATTCAGTGGGATGAAACTCTGCCGCAGTGATGACCTCTGTCAGCTCTTCCATATTGGCAGGTTTGATGTCCACGATGTTAAAGCTCTGGTCTGTTATATCCAAATGCCAGAGGTTCACTCGGAGATCGTCCGCACTCAGGTAAGTTTCTTGATCACTGTTCACGCTGATACTGTTTATGTGGTAGGTGTGGGCGTTCGCAAATATGCGTCTGGAAAATATTTGATATTTCTTCGTTTATTTTTTAACTCAAAATTTATTGATTGGACTTCAGGACTCTTAATGGAATGGATAATTCAGATATTATTCATAAATGTCTGATGTTACACACAAGCTAACTTTAAAAAATATTTATGGAAAAAAATATTGATATTTCTGAAGATGACATTTCGTTTGGATTACCTACTATAATATCAACTATATTCAAATAGTTGTAGTACAACAAAAAGATAATCTTCTTCTTCACGGATTATATTTATGGGAAGTTAAAATATTATCACATTTATAAAAAAATAAAAAAGTGCAATTATACAGATTCAAGACAAGCTACTACAAATGTCAATTTTTTCCAAAATATAAGGATAAATATGCAAATAGACATACCTAGGTGCTGCTTCAACCATAAGGTCCATCGGACGAACAGTTGGAACTTTGAGTCGAGTTATGTGGGAGGGGTCTCTTGTCGCTCCGCTTTCTTCTCGTGTATTGTAACCGGTCACCCGCTTGTCTCTTTCTGATACCTGATGACAAGTCATTTTACTTTACAAACTGAAAAATTCGTAGTATAGCAGTGTGCATACAATTATAAGCTTGATAAATGCACTATGTACTAAATTACTAGGGTAACCGTAAAGTAATCAATATTACTATATGTTTGCAAAAAAAAACATTTTCAAAATTAATTAACAAATAGCTACCATCATAACCTTATTCTGCCAACGTCCAGGCAATTTTCTAATACCATTTATAATGAGAAATCGTTGAATTTTGTAGCTACAAAGCTATCGTGTATGTTTTGGCTTGACGAACATTATAATTAAATTATTATAACAAAAAAGGTGTTCTGTTCTTTATTATAAATATTGGTTGAGGAGTCAAAACAGCCATCCGACTAGAAGAAAGCCACTGTTTTGTCAAATTAGTTCGAACCCCTATTACGTTGAAGTGTTAATCAACCATTTATAAATAAAGACATTAAGATTAATACAATTTGTGAGCATTTATGTGGTGAAATAGTAAGAATAAAAACCTGCAGTGAAGAGTGTATCAGATTCCAAGCAGTCAAAGCTTAATAACAATAGATTCAGTCATCCAAGTATGCACGCATACCGGTTAACAGTCATATTAAGTTACCTAAAGCTTATATGACAAGGAGGTTCTGAGGATTTAATGTAATTTTAAAAATGCAATCTAATACTATGTTGACAGGATAGCGTGGAAACGAAAGAAAAGAATGAAATAATACCTTCCATAATTTGATAGTCTTATCATTAGTGGAGAGGAGGAAGTGACTCTGATTTTTCCTCTTCAGCCATCTAATCTTATTAATTTTTTCTTCTATTTCAAGCGATTTAAGGTAATCAAATTCAGGTTCATGGGATTGAAACGTCGAGTACACATTGTATTCTCCACGCCTAGGCACGCACACTTTAGAGCCGGGGTCTCTCTGAAAGCAAAATACAAAAAATAAAGTAAGATGTTATGTAAATTTGAAAATTTTGTTTGTAATAAAGGACAGCAGTCAATTAATCGGAGGAACTAACAGAGTTCACAAAAGAAACAATAATGAGTTAAATCGTTACATGGCGTGATTGATGTAAGAACAGTTTTGCATTGCTGAGTTTGCTGGAAAAAAAACACTCACCTGAAATATAACAACGCGTCCGCCTTTGTCCCCAGTGGCAAGGAGTTCTCCGTCGTGATTGAACTCTACGCAGCTGATGAGATCTGCTTCGCTGACATCCTCTTCCAGAGTTCCCTTCACTTGGCTGAAGCACCACGACGTGTCGCCCCCATTGCCTGCAAGCCGCATCAGATTGGTTAAACGATTTCAATAGTTACACGAATGCCTCTCCTGATTTTATAAACAACTTGCAAAGAAGAGGGTTGAAAAATGGCAGCAAACTATTGATGTTTATTTTTCAATAAAGATATTGCATTCACTGAAATGCAGATCTATGAATACATTGGATAGGTATTAAATAAAGATCTTTTGATTATCTTTAAGCATTTAAGGAAATATCAGTTATACAGATTTTTAACTGTTTTAATACCAATAATGCTAAGCAAAAAATAAAAACTTTTTTACACATTCAACAATGTAACTTCTGTATAGAAGAGTTTCCATTATTTCATTGAACTGAATAAATTGTATAATACATATTTTGTTCTCTATGTTAGAATATTGACAGATATTTTTAAAAGATCTAAAAATTAAGATATACGTTAAGCAAAAAAATATTATTTACAAACATGTAAGCCCTAAATACCAGTTATATTTAGTAAATTTAAGTGTCAACCTAAGTCATTTTCAGTGATAAATAAATATAGATTTTGTTGTTAAAAATATATATATATGAGCATATAGGCGGATGACAAGCCCGCCATCAGAAGATCTAATTCTTTCTTCTGGAATATTTTATTGAAAATCCTAAACCAATAATTATTGATTGAAGGCATCATTTCTCATTCAACTAATTTCATATGACTAAAAAGTGTCAACAATAAACTATTACAAAGACAACCAAAGCAATAGCTTTGTACAGATATATATTGTACATATTTTAAGTAAAATAAATGTTAATAAAATAAGTATTTGTAAACAGAGAAGTATCAACATAAAGCAATGATTTTGAATTGTATATTTCAAGTGTTTTGTGAAATTAAATCACATATAGAAATACTCTCGACATATTGTTAAAAATACAAAAAATTCACACTGTTATTGAACAAATATTTCATTATTTTGATGATGTTATTATAACAAATTGGTGTGCAGTAATATTGGTGTAATAATCATGCACTTGAAAAGAGAAGAAATTGAAAGCAATACTCATTAAATGCATTATATAAACAGCTCATGTGGTATACTGTATCAATTTTGCCCATTGATTGAGAAAATAAAAATAAATCTAAGTTCAGCATTTTTATTTCTTTAAAATACAGAACTGTAAATAGAGGATAAGAGACTGTAGAATTGAAAACTAACAATAACCAATTTTCATAAGTGACAAAAGGGATGTAGATGCGCTTTTCAATCAGCCAATTAACAGTATGAAGCTTTAGCGTGTTTTCATCAAGTTATTTTCTAAAGACCATCATGTTAAACTACATCATTGTAATACAGTAAAAAATAACAATGTATTTTAGTTCTACATAAATTTTATGTATTTGTTGATAGCTATTTCGGCTTACGTCTTCGTCAGAACTAATTAGTAGGATAGTTCTGACGAAGGCGTAAGCCGAAATAGCTATCAACAAATATATAAAATTTATGTAGAACTAAAATCCATTGTTATTTTTTACCGTATTATAATGGAGTTGTACCAAGTAAATGCCTACTCAATCAATACATCATTGTACATAGTTGATGACCAATAGGTAAACAAATGAAGTCTGCGGTAGTTTTGGAACGTCAAGCAGACAACCACCAATCGTAAGATGACAGCTTTTAATAATTTCACACCATAGATTATTTTGAATATTTGGTATTATTATCGTTTACGAGGAGCTCACGAGTATTATTCTTTCAATATTCAATGAATGGTCGAATTCTCTCACGAATTTCATCAGTAAAAGATCTTGGCGTACAATTTGAAAGCAAACTAACATTCAACAATCACATTAAGATTACTTGCAACAAAGCTTTGCAAATGTTGGGCTTTATCCTCCGCACTACCAGGGTCTTTCCAGGAGTAAAAATTTTGATACTAATGTATAATTCTTTGGTTCGAAGCCGACTTGAGAGTGGATCGATTGTTTGGGCACCGAGGAGTGCGAAATGTGTTCTTATGGTGGAGAGGGTTCAGAAGAAATTTTTGAGAATTCTCTATTTGAGGACATATGGGTACTACCCATGGCTTTATCCAACAGACTTTCTCTTAGGGATGCTCACTTTCAATAGTTTGAATGCTCGAAGAGAAATGTATTTGGCATTATATTTCTTTCGGCTTATCCGAGGCCAAAATGAGAATTCCACCATTCTTGAAAATGTTAAATTGAATGTTCCTGATAATTTTTTGAGGAATCGTGAGCATGAGTTGTTTGTTCTTCCAAGTGGTAGAACCAGTCTGCCAATGGGAATGCCTCTGGGAAGAGCTTTAACAATTTTAAACGGCATTGCTTCGGATGTCGACATATTTCATATTGACGTGAGTGAGTTCAGGCGAATACTATATTTTATGAATAAAAGTTGATTTTGTCAGAACTCACTCGGTTGACATCTTTGAAAATTTCTAATGTGATTTTATAAATTTTTTTCTCTCTGTTTTTATGATTACAATGTTTTCATCTTGTTTTTAATTAATTAATGATTAAAATTATGTATTTACATGTATGTATATATATAAATACATACACGTATTTATATTTGTCAAATACATGGCGCATTGGCATTAGCTGTAATGCCATGATTTGCTTTTTTCTTAAATAAATAAATAAATAAATAAATAAATAAATTACCACCTAATATTGAATTATTCAAACCCGTACATTGGAAAATGATGCAAACGTGCAAAGTATCAAGATTAAAGTAATAATTTGAAATTCTGATAGAAAGGGAATCACTTCTTTGAAATCATGAATGAAATTACTATGAAGCCAAATTGAAATATCAAGACTGACTCTTCTGTAAAGGATTTCCTTAAAAGATTCTATCGCCTGGACTCTTTGAATCAACATACTGGGTATGAATTGAACATTTTACAAAAACCTTTGATATGCTTTTCTCATTCAATTGTCAGTTGAAGCGTCATATGAATAAATAAAAGCAGATATTGAACAATATTGTTTTCACAGTACTATTGAAATAACCGAATAATTTGGTTTATCACAACTTTATCTCATCATACCTCGCTTCTATTTTATTTTAACACAACGTAAGATTTTCAGTTGTCTGTCAATGTCAACAGTAAGCAATTGATAGCAGAATGAAATCAGTTTTTATGTTCATATGGAAAATTGCTTGTAAGAGCCCTGAGATTTTCATCATAATTTTGTATAAGGATTTACTCACTCATAATAATAAAAAAAAAAAAAATAATAGCGAGGAGTTTAATTTTAACTATTTTTCTTTAACTTAGCAAACACTGAATATGTTTTGTATCTACCATACAATTGAATTCATTACATTGGTGACCAAATGTAAACAAAATAAAATTAAGAAGGGATAAAATTGCAAATACTAGATTATTGTGTTATGAATTTTGGTAACCTTTTTAAAGCTGTTATCAATTTTACACATAATACAAATAAAATCAAACCCATATCTCAAATTGTTCCCTGCAGAAAACTAGTCTTCTTCTCAAAAAAGAAATAACTGAATTAAAAGGATCCGGTATGAAATGTGTTAACAAGTATATTTATAATACAATTCTAGTTCTAAGCACAATTCAGTATTTTCGACTTAACAGGCAGTGATAAGTTACATATTCTGTGTTGCCAACACATTTTTAATCAGAATAAATTTTGGGTGCATTGGGTCAAGTCAAGGTTATTCACCTTTTTATTCTTGTGTCATAGAGGCAGGAACAATAAGGCAAATAGTATATGCATATAATTGCAATTATATACGGTTCACTTGAATTGGGAAAAGGGAAATTGATATTTAGTGGACGTCTTGTATCCTCCGTATTGTTATTGGCCAGAAGCATGATACTTAATGAAGATCTATTAGAGTAAGGTCAGAATGAAGATTAGGGTCATACAATACGAGCATTAGGATGGACTCAGATCGCATAAAATGATTTATTGACATCAAAAGTGAATCCCACATGCTTTGCATTAGATGTAAATATCATGCCAAATTGTTTCACTCTACAATTTTGGTATAAGCATATAATAGCTGGGATGACGAGCATAAGATGTAGTTGCCAACAATTTTTAAAATTGGCTAGAATGCAATAACTAGAGCATATTACAACACAGTTTCTCAATTAGATACCTATACATCACAACTCTGCAAATATAATTTAACTGCGTAATAAATTTATTATTATTATATTTCTGTATTAATTATACATATATTACTATCTGTCTTTTTTTAGCTGAACTAAAATATAGCCAAACCCTACTTTCTGATTCAATTAAGAAGAAACTATGACAGAAAGCATTTAAACAGGTTCTAATCTTAAGTGTCAACATTGCCCGGTAGGTATATGACCAACATTTTGGTTAAATATATGTATCTAATTTGTTTTTTCTACATATTGTATAATAGCTAGGTTTGTTATTCGCAATGTCTAAATTTAATGAATAAAGATTCAAATAGTATATGGCGTTAAATCATTAGACTTTATTTTGTAGTATAAGTGTTGATATTCTAATACAAAATGGGGAAACAAACAATTGTTTTCAGATAAATAGCATTCATGACTTATCTATACTAACAGAATCATAAAAAATAATATCAGTTACGTGATCAAGATAAGATCATAACCAAATATATTTTGAAGTAAAAATAGTCCTGTCAGTACAATAAGTAATTTTAGGCACATGTTGAATGAATGACTTTCTCAGTGAGATTATTTCGTCGAGAAATTTACTGTAAATCAAATTCCTAGTCAATGTCAAATTAGATGTAAAAATCCTGAATAATTTCTAAATAAATTATAGCTAGTTCACAAAAAATATATTTAACAGACATTTTATATTTTGGATACTGTTGAATTAATTACTCAAATATATAGCTAAATTTAACTCGAGATAAAATTGAGAAAAATTAAATAATTTACAAAAAAACGAAGAAAAATTGATAAATACCAATTTTATAGAAAACAAGAAGACGTAAGCATACATTTGAAGAGTAAAATATATACAGAGATAATTTTGATAAGGTCGGAGATAGGTGTGTTTATTTTAAAAATCAAACACATGCATGTACAAATGAAATGGGAGATATGATGAAAAGAAGCCTTGGCATACAAAGCAACTAACAAAATTCATAAACTTTGAAGTGCAACTTTAAAAATTATTGATGGTTTAGAGATGGTGATCAAGACTTGACCAGAATAAAACGGATTTATAGGGATTCAAAATATTGGCATGTTATAAGCATGACCCCAAGACATTTCGTAAGTTAAATAAATTTAGTGCATTTCATAAAAAACATAATTATTTGAGTGATACATAAGCATAGACTGGTTTACAGAACAATTAATTTAAGTAGAAAATAAATATTCTAACAGCTACATGTAGAATTCCAGTTCAGATTACAATTCCCTAGACATATTTGTCTTAAGTTTTCTGGTAATCTTAGCCTTTGGTGCATATACCACGGAAGATCCTTTCTTCTAATCATTTTGAACAGATCAATAACTTGAACTACCAATATCCTTGATAATTACGTTGAACACTTCACTTGACAACATCATTTTAATGGTAGTATGAGAGATATGCAACTGGCACACTGGTATTGATGAATGAAAAAATTAAGACAAAGCTAGCATGTAAATTTAATTGCATAGTGTTTACTGACACCCTTGCTAAATGATACTGGATGAGTTTTCAAACTTGAAAGGAGAAACAATGGGTATATCCTAACAATATCAACACGTTTCTTTACAACAAAGGTCATAAGATACTCCATTTAAAAACAAAAGAACATGTGGCTTATATTGTTTTAAGTAACCTGAGTGCAGTGTAACAATTTAAAAATAATATATACACTGCACAGTAATTTTTTAAAACCACCTCCCATTTACCAGGAATTTCAGTGCAACACAATAAACACGTTATATGTTTATATTTCGTGTGCATAAGTGCATGAGAACGTATATTATTTTGTTGTGCCGCAAGGGATATTTCAACCTAAAAATTCTGTTCTGTTCGCAAGGAATTTAATGTTGTGTACATCTATATTTCAGATTTATTATCCATTTGTAGTGGGAAGAAAGCAACAAAAGAACATGTTAAGTAGTAATTCTTACACTATTGCGCTAATTTATAAACGATATGTCTAAAGCCGCATAGAGTCAACGTAGGTTAGTATTGACAAGCCAGTTTTGTCAGGCCAACGCATTTGACATACAGTTCACAATGAAGGTAAATTATTGATAGTGGTAAGTATACACCAGGCAGAAAGCCTTTCATTGGTGTCTAATGTTATAAAATTTGGGGGGAGTAAATCGGTTATTTTTCAAAAAAAGATTGGGGCAGGGCAGAGCAATTGAATTTTTACAGTTCTAACCAAAAAAGTGCGCAATAACCACAAGAGAGAAATTTGACAACAAAATCACGCATAAAAAGACGAAATTCAACACCAATATGAATTTTGTGCATTTACCGTCTGCGTTTGAGCGATAAAACATCCTTGAAATTTGCAATTCCAAAACCCGAGGTCGCCCTTGACAAACGGGCGCTAAAAGTCACCACTTACCGGCCATGACAAAGCCCAGCACAAAAACTTAACAAGTTCAACGTTTTTTGATCACAATTAACTAGTTTCTATGTTAAAAAACAGTACCGCCACACGGATGATTTCCGATTCGAAACATTTCACCCGAATATTTGAGAAAAGCAATGGCGTTCGCTATTAGTACATAACATCACAGTCAAGTCTGACGTCAAGGTAGCTACCCGCGATACGTCGGTAAAACAGGTGGTTTGCGTTTATGTTTTTGACTATTTTATCGCTAGTATTGCACTCTATCGGGTGTTGCAAATATTTCTGCGAATGATAAAATTTTGTTTGCTCGGTCGGTATGTTAGGTTTTTTATATAAATAATCTTATTATCAAATGAATTTTAATACGGTTTCATTTAAGCCTATTAATATTTTATATCAGTTGAGTATGTATTTTTCTTCATATTGAAACGATTTTCAGCGATGCGTGATATCTGTCTTTGTGAAAAATACTTGTTAAAAAGAATCATCAAGTGAAAAATAAAAGTTCTATATTATTTACTGAATGGATTGTATGAATCATTAAGAACACACACACCTAGGTATAACCTATAAGTATATAAATAATCTAATTCGCGCACTTGTATTTATTAAATCTATTATAAATAGTGTTCTTATAAATTTTCTAATAAATTGAATTCATATTTATTCATCGAGAAATCTTCACACTTGCGGAACTGATTACAATATGTAATAAAGTATGAAGTACATTATCATAAATTGAAAACTTTAATATCAAATATTCAGTTGATAGTTGTGTACTTACAAATCATTGTTAAGTTCTTATTTTGTTTCTCAGTGTATTATGGTATCATAATATCTCCATTCGTTTTAGATGCCCTTTATACATCGGTATTCAATTAATTAATCAACTCAGTATCGCACACATAATTTGTACAAGTATTTAAGTATTAACACAAAGAAAATTTAATTACATACATAGGTAGTTATTAATTCATAAATTGTGTTGTCCACAATATCTCCATACAATGAAATATTCATACTTACTTTGTTTATTTTTGTTGGTAACTGCAGAATTTAGAATCAGTCCTAGTCTGGAGAGACTGGCCTGTCTCATCACATGAGGAAATCCTCTCCTCGGCGGTGATGGAACCGGTGCTAAGGCGCTCATTGTATCCTTCCACACGTTATACTCCCCTGCAGAATAAAGTTTTCATTACAAAACATGACGTTAATGAGCAATGCAATGGTGGAAAAAAGCCTTTTTGTATACCTTTCATTCTGAATGGGTAATATCTCATCGTGAGTGACTTATCGACCTTATCGATATGAACTAGCAAAAATTAGCACAACTAAAATTTTTGATCGTTTATCACTTTTAAGTTATCGGTGGTAGTTCTATGCACTGAGAGCGGTCCTGTATTTTCGACTCGGGAAAAGACAACTTATTGTTCGTGAGATGTATGCGATTCACTTTTTTATTTACAATAACAGTACCATTGATTATTATTTTAAAATGCATCACTAATAACAGGATCAACAGGCAAGTTATTTTATTTTATTCAACCGCCTTATTTATTCCCATGGACTGAAATTTACACAGGATATTTCAGAGATATACATACATATTATAAGAGTACATTACAATAAATCATTATGTTTCTTTTTAAATTCAGTTATCCAAATATAATATTCTCTAAAACAGAGATAATCAAATTTCAACGAATTCCCGCGGTTAAGGGATCAACTCTCCATTTGACAATATGAAAAGGCCACTCTTCCACAAAATATATTATTTCAAATATTATGTAGATTTAAGTGGTGCATTGAAAGTCTTGTTATGAGATTATATTTATTTTCAAACGCAACTTACCTTTAAATCATCGATGGTTATTTCTAAGAATGTTTAGTTTTTTTATGTATTACGATACGTATTTTTATACATAAAGTTTAGCCAATATATAGAATACATCGCAACATGAGCATGCGCTTGGGAGATTAAATCCCGCCTGACTATCACCGATTTTCAACCAGATTAAATCTACCATCAAAGGATGCAATCCTCATGGCGGGTTTCTTGCAAGAACGCATAGAGTTCTTCGAAAGACCAATACTTTTGGAAACAATTGTGGGGGGACAGAAGCAATAACAATACAAGTCTTCGCAGTGACTATTTATACTTTATAATAATATCGGATACTAATTTTTCCACGTATCTTGACAGGTAATGACGACTGCTAAAATTTGAAAGGTCAGCGATTAAAAAGCGAATAGGTACTTAAAATAGTCCGTGACACAAATAATACGCACCTATCTAACGAATGTTGTACTTCTGTACACACTATGTAAATATAGTATGATATTGTAATATTATATTATACTTCACCACATTAGTCTTTGACCACAAAATGTACCGCTTTTTCCAATGTTCGCCATATGTATAAAAGTCGTTATCATTTATTTTGAATATGACTGTACGAAGCTTAATGAATAAATCAATTATCGTCAGAAACTGTAATAATTGTATTACTCGCAACATTTTACAATAAGAATGGTGCAGTGTCAAAAAAGGCATTGATTATAATTTAGGAAAATTATTTTTTTGCATGGATGGATACTTTTATTATCCAGCGAATCGAAATGATTTTTAATTGTAGTTTGGTATCCTTTTCTTCCGTTTATTCCAGAGTACCCATAAATGAAGGGGATTATTAAAAGTTATACGACTCTTTTCCATCTTCCAAAACGTGTTGGACAATTAACGTGGGGACCAGAGTCAAAATAACAATAATTTAACACTGATCAAAATGAAGCGAAAATAGTTAAGCATTATGAAAAAGAAAGGGTTTTTCGGATGGGTCTATTTACGTGTTAGCTTTTTGCTTATCAATATGCATTTAAACCAAGGCTGTGGAGTCGGAGTCGGAGTCGTGGAGTCGGTGCCTATTGGCTGGAGTCGGAGTCGGAATTGGCCGGATTGGTAGGGTTGATATTTAATTTAATATACTTCAATAGGAAAATTAGAAAATTATTTATTAAAAGTAACGTTATTCAACTTTTTTAGTCGGAGTCGGAGTCGTGTTTTTGGTCAATGCCGGAGTCGGAGTCGGAGTCGTGGTTTTGGGAAATGCTGTAGTCGGAGTCGAACTTTTTTTTACCGACTCCACAGCCTTGATTTAAACTATTAGTTTGAATACATAGTTTGATACTGATTTGAGTGATATTTTATCGCTCTAGCGGTGAAAGAAAACATTTTATGAGATATTCTACCTGGATATGTGTATTATTGTATATTGCTTAAATTAGATATAAAAATGTTGATTAATATGTCTTTATAAATATTTGTATTTATTAATATGTCTAAATATATTAATATATTTTTACTCATTGAATATGTTGGCACTTTTATTAGTTTTCAAAAATATAACGTAAAATTTCAAAAGTATAAATTATATTTTTTAATATAAGTCTCCTGTTCTACACTATTATTATTACATCGATGACATCTTAAAAATAGTTAATTATAATGAAGAAGAATCTCTCTCCAATATATTTTTGAAAGACAAGAATTACTTGTGATATCGAAAACACTTTTTATACACGATAATTATTTTCACACGACATAACGATCTATCCGCGAATTAAATGTACGTAGCTTCCGACGTCGAAATATTGACTGAAAATATGCCACTAGCAATCGGCTACTGACGATGATACTGGAAATTTAGTATCAATTAAAGTTTTTCTTTGATTAGCGCTAATGCAAAAAGAAAATAGTAAAAATGTTTTCCAGAGCCGCATTCATAAACGAATCAAAGTGGTGGGGAGGATCATTAAGGCTATGCAAGTACATAATATACCTCGATTTCCGCGGAAGATAAGCTCTACGAATATCTTGTACAACGAGATATATTTCAATCATTTAAAAATGGAAGATAAGCTCCAAAACTTATTTTTAAATTACTCCAGTTTCGCCAGAAAAATCTTAATTGAATTACATATAGGTAGCAGAAGCTGTCTCACCTTTAATCATAACGTTGCGCAGTGTGTACATTTTATAAGCTTTTAGAAGCATCGCTTCCTGTCTGTAAATTGATGATTATTCATTGGATGTTGTGGATTGATAAGATTTTGGTCTTTATCATGCTTTTTTGTTTTATAGAAGTTATATTGATCGATAAGCATTTTGGTGTATGACACTGGTCAAAAATTCTATTTTTATTCAACTTTCCCCGAACAATCTCTGAAATTTTATCCTTTTCGAAAATTTTAATTGATATTTAAAATAATGTGATATTTACCTTCCAAATTATAATGTGTGTAATTAAGATTTATTTCAATTGCGTATATAGCCGTACATGTATTTTATTGTTTGTGAACCCAAGCCCCCGAGCCCGACCCGGGCCCTAAACCAAACCTTCGATGCCTGGAGGCCGGACTTCGGCCTGCAGACATAACCCGAGCCATGCAGACCTCTTACTCAAATACCTCGCGACAGTCAATTTCAGACCTTTTCAATTTCATATATTTATAAACGAGATTGGCTACCAAACGAATGATATAAAGCCTTTTTTATTTTCAAAGTACCACAAATTTTTGATTTAAAAAACAGGTAAATTTGTTTTTTATCTTAGGAATTGGCGGGTCTTAGGTATCATCGGGCTCGTGGTGCAATGGTCGACGTCGTGGGCTTCTGTGACGAAATTCTCTGGTTCGAGTCGCAGTACAAGCAACATTTTTTTAGTCGAGCTATCGATTCCGCTCGAAGGTATGGGTGTTTGTATTGTCTTAAAATTCTTTCCCAGCCATCCGATCGTATAAGCGGGGCGTTACGAGAGCGACAAACCGACCATTAGTCCTGTTCTAGTCTTATAATTTCTATCCCTACTCTCATCAAACTATAAAGGTTGAGCGACTTAGTAACTAGCAGTTCTCGTAAAAAAATATATGTTGATATACCGCCATTAAGACAACATATGATCCATATATTTTAAAAAATGTGGGCATATTTCATTACATGATCGTCACAATTAACATGATTCGAATTCTATTTCGACCGGAGCGGAGTAATGATTCGTGAAATCCGCGGAGAGTAGCAAAAAAAAAAAGCAACATATTCCCTAGAATATTGACAATGATATTGCCTAAAAAATTTGAGTGATGTTTATGAAGACAAGGTGACTTTTTTTATTTACCGACCGTTCCAATTACGTATGTAAGAAAACTGTATCTTTGAATAATTTAACTAAAGAAAATACTGAACACAGCATATCTATTATTGATGTAGCCGAGCAGTGTGTATAACTCAAATCACTAAAAGCTTTAATGTGTGTACAGTACCTGCTCACTATTAGGATAGTGAATTAATTTTACACATACAAGTTATGACAGACTACGACCACAATAATCCAGTTTCAGTCTGTTCTTTATGTCAATAGAACATCAACGTTTTTGCAATTTAGTAATCATTTTCTGACTGCAAAATCTGATAGCATCTCATTATACGGGCATACTATTTATTTTTCAATATTTGCAATAAATAAAAAGAATCAATCGATTATTACATAATAATTCATACTTGGTTTTTTTTCAACCTCGCTCGCTCGTTGTGGATTTCAAATGGACGACCTCAGCAACATTTTATTTTACGTGGACTGTTTTTGAGTTTTTCAATCACTAAGCCTGTAGGTATTTTCGAATATGATTACAGAATTATGGGCGGCGGTAGATTTGGCTTAGAATGGACTATTGAGTAGTTTGAACAAAAATAAATGTTCACTTTGACGGTGTTGACACACAATTCTTGGTGGAAAGGCATTAGGTAAATTTGAATAAAACACTTTTTTCATTTCATTTATTCCAATGCTCTATATCAGGGGTCACAAGACTTTTTGAGAAACGGGCCGGATTGATTTTTTTTTAAACCTGGTCTTATGACAAATAAATACGTGTTGGAATCCAATAAGAATATCAATTTATATGTTCTAATATAATTACATATTGTAAATAAATGTAATTTATATAGAAAATATTTTTTATTTTTTATGGGTTCATACGTTCTCGTCTCTTATACCTTTTCTTTTCTGGACATTTTCTCGGAAATTCTCGATTAGAATTTGAAGCTTTTGTTACGTGACAGAAAACACCATGTAAGATAGAGGTAAAGCCCTAGCGCATATGTTTCCAACCTTTTTCAGATGGTGACCCCTTTTTATAAAAAAAAAAGCCATTTGACCCGCGACCCCCGAGGCCAAACTGAAAAAGCCATTTTTGATGAGTAATTAAAAAATCAACGACAATGCATCAAAGAATTTTTTTAATTTGACTATAAGTTGGTGACCACACAGAAAACCCATGCCCTAGCAGCTGGTGGTGGGAACAGCATTGAGTAGCCGAGAGAGTTTAATTGAAAATCATTATTTCGGTCCTTGCTCATGGACTCCGCTTACTTACCCCACTATCGTAAAGTACTGTATTAACAAAACAAAAACTAAAAGACAACAATAAATATCTACTCACGACACAAACCGATGATATCATGACCATACCTAAGAATGAATAATGAATAATGAGCAACATAAACAGTATACCGCATGTAAATTGTGAGTCCATGAACTTTTTAAGAGTGCCATTCTGATAATTTTTACATATTGCGAAATCTACAAATCGTCTGACGGATGTTTATTGCAGAAAAATGGCTTGCACAAAATCACAGCTTTCACTTTTAGGCTTATATCTTTTTAATCAATCAAGAACATCTTCAATATTATACGTATCTTAATTTATCGCCAACCTATACATCTATACATCATCTATGTCTCAGTTTGAAAATCATCTATATGTTCTATTACTATTCAAATCTGTGTCCAAATATATTTAATAATTAACCAATTCAATAGTTTCACAAGAGTTGAGTAATATAGTTGATTGTTATTTCGGCATAATTATAATTCTATTTACTATATGACGATTTAATTAAACTGTTTTTCACATTCATACGATGGAGTCCTACCAATTCAATCAATCATGTGTTATATATTTAACAAATAAACAATGTCAAAAACCTGCATTTGGTGTCCTAGTGGTCTTGAACGATCTCTACCGTTTCTCGATTGTTGAGACTTTGAGTATTTTTATGTATAGACATTTATATACTTTTAAGATATTTTATTAAAAAAAACGCTTTTATCTCACTTTTATTGGGAACTATAAGCCCCCCTTAAATAGATTATTTATATAAAAGACGAAAAATATGTTTCTACTCCTGATCGACTGATTTTGGGTATGGGTATTGGGTAGTCATCTAAAAATAAACAAATCCTTTGATCGCTTACCCACAAGTTTTGTGAAAAAAATAAGGTTTTTCACAAAGGAGGGTTAAAATGCTAGCACGATTAATCAAAAGATAAAAGACAACATTTAGAAGATATGCATACCCTATAGGTGATATAATATATAAAAAAAGAAAGTAACTTAATCACTGAGAAGATATTAATCTGTATCAGTTTATTAGTCATTATTTTGTCAACTTATTACATTTGACCAAGTTCAACAAGTACTTACTTATTTTTTCTTGTATTTTTTTCAAATAAAGATGCAATTTGAACAATTAATTATCGTTCGAAAATATGTGGCTTTACAACTTACTGCAAATCATTTTAACATACATACTCTGAACAACACCTTATTTATTAATTATTCATGCTCAATCGATACCAAGTCAAGGAGAAAATCATCACCATCATTAGAATACGGTAACTACAATAATTTATATTTTCAATAATTGATGTCGGAGGAGCCAAGAATTACAAATTTCAAGGTGGATCAAGTCGCAAGGATCAAAGAAAAAAACCTACTTACAATTAAAATTATTTCAGAATGAATCAATAATCTCATAGGGTTGACAGACCGAAATCGAAATGGCTTGACTGAGAATGTTTTGGACCAATACTGAAAAATTGTATCTGAACAAACCCGTTTTTTTAAATTAAATAATATATTCTGTAATCTCTAACTTTTATAATCAATGCATGCCAAAAAAAATGTGGCAGAGTTATTATTTACAAAACGACTTATATGCTTAGAAGAATCTCTTCTTTGGATAACTTTAGACGAACTTTGAATACTTAAAAAGTATATCAGTAATTATGTTAGTAATAAGTTTACTATTGCCAAGCTTATTGTGATAGATTTTGGAGAGAAAAATCGTTATTTTTCATTTGATTTAGCAAAAGCTATTTTTTTATCACTATTGAGATAAGTGGGTACAAGAAAAAGAATTACGAATGCCTGTAACTATGTATCATCATTTTTGAGGAGAATATTACTAGAAAACTGATACACTGAAACTCAAAAGCGATAAATACAACGTTTGTCATAGTACCAACTTATGACCGCAGGCAGGCGAACACTTCTTGCATATCAAGTGATCGACTTCTCGTACGAGGTCACCGAAAAAAATTGACGAAACAGCGATTTTATTCGAGGAAAGAAGAGGCTTGGAAGGGGTGAATTACCACGCCAAGGTGGGGTAACTACTCCATAAGGGGACAGACCCGAACTGACGACATAATATTATCAAACTAAATTGATCGATAGGCATGACAAGGTTTTGTGGCGGAGTGTACAGATCGTCATATGCCATATATTCTTTTGATTAAAAAAAAACCACTACAGATTAATTCTATTATCTGCATCTTTATCGTTATGAAATCTTTCATTTAATCCCTTGTACAGTTATCAGCTTTCTACAGGTCTCTGTACTCGAGTTGTATTTTTTTTATACAATTTGGTTGACTTAATCCTTTACCACCGATGTCATCCCATCCTGAAGCAATGTATTTATAATAATTAGCAAGACCTAAAAGACCCTGTGGTCAATTGTAACAATAATTTATGGGATTTTTATCAATATACACAAGTGTATGTGATATTAATTTTACAAATATCGTGTACACCAAGTTTATATGGGCAGTTAGCCAGCTAGAAGAGGAATATTCATTGACTGATTAACTACATAATTAAAGGCAGATATTCGAAATAATGTTTCGAAGTTGCAAAAAAGATCACAGATGTAATATAAAAAAGCGACAATTGTAATAAAGCTGTCAACTGTCCTTTTAAACTCATTTCGTCCACGTTCATGTTTTTTATTACCATCTCGCTCGCCCGCCCGCATCTCCATTAATCCATTATTTATTATGGTCTCCACTGGTATTTTTTTCGGTATCAATTACTTTCAGAAAACGAGGTCCTCCAGTACTGTCGACTTTTAATACACTGAGGTTACATAATTGTTTATTGTCATCTAAAAAGAGCACATTGCACATTCAAGGAAATATTCGTAGAAAAACTCAAATTTGTTTCCGTTTTACTCAATACGGTACTGATACAGGTATCGTATCATGGATAGTGAGAGGCAAAACCCGCATAACAAACCATGAGGAGATAGAATGTAGGTCAATGCCAACCACCTGAGTGGCCATTGCTTATCGAAACATTGAAACATACATGCTAAATTTATTATTATATGTAGCGTTTTATTTTACGAGTAGCTCAGATAAATCAACATGTAATTGTTCTTTGCATTAAGCAAGTTGACTTAATTTCCTATGAATATGATCATCAAGAAGTAGGTATAGGTAAGATACATATTTATATACAATAGATAAATTATTTAGGAGAGATCCGTGAGCCGTATCAAAATAAAATGAATGTCATCTGCTGCTCCATATTATTTAATATTTCGACTGAAATTTCCTTAAAATTTCAATATCAAATTTGAATCTTTTGAATGTTGTACTTTTCCATGAGTTTTGTCACAAGCGACAAAGGTTTCACCTCTATGCATCTTCAGGCATTTCAAGTGGCACTTTGATAAGATATCAAATCAAAAAATATCTTAAAAAAGAAGGCATTTGAAAGCATTCTTCTGTTACCGTACATATCATTAATTTATACCAGCCATTGGTGAACTATCACAGTATAATTAATATTTTTTTTATTGTTGAAAATCAAATGTGAACACCATCTGGATTTAAACATATTACTCTATTAACGCTGGTCTAATTCTACAGAGGTTCTATTTTTATTGCAAAAGTTGCGGGGAAAAAATATTGACCTCCTTTTCGAATACCAGTTAAAACGCTCGGGGCAATAAACACAGATACGAAGTGTATTAGCTCAATGTTTAATAATTATATTTAAAGCTCTCGAACTAAAACTAAAACTAGATTATATCAGGATTATCTAATGAGAAAGTTGCCAACTATCATGTTGAATTAGATCTACCTTCAAACTCTTTTGTATTGTATCTTGCCGTCAAAATTGGGAATAGTTATTATTATAATGCGGATTGCAGAAAGAAGTCCTATGTTGAACCTTACAGATTAAATCTGAGTCACATTAGAATCAATATCTTTGAAGCCTTCCCCTCTCAAAACTGAAAACTACCAGAAAACCAAAGATATTCTACTTTACTTTACGACCTTTTGGTTTTCAAGCCTTGATATATTATAAATGTTACGTCACTATTATTATGTTTTTAACACATTAATATAATAGATTTTATTTTCATAAATCAACTCTAAAACCATAACCACATCATGTAAGCATTGAAAGCCATATATACCTACATATGTAAATCTTATATATAAAACCGAAACTGCGTATGTATGTATGTATGTCTGTAATTCCCTTTTGCATTGTTGTTGCAAGTTGCCATAAAAACGAATATGAAAGAAAATATGTTTGAATTTTTATCGGCGAAGACATTTAGTCAAAATGTAATAAATTAGTCTTCTACCAACTTTTTCCCGGCTTTTATTAATATAATAATGTTTATTATTTACGTGAAGGTATTATTTGACATTTCTTTGAAGCAAATTAGATTTTTTCCTTGAATTTGGACATTTTAATGGGCGAAAATGGGGCTGTCATCAAATTAAATAAAGTTTGTGATTTTATTTTAACTCTATTTTGGATGCTAGATTTTGTGATATAATTATGTCGAATGATATAAATTAAATAATTATTGGTCGCTTAGTCCGAGCGACGCCGGGTAGCAATGCTAGTATCTTATAAGGCGAGAATTAATTAATGCTTGCAAGCTGGCTCACGTGATGCAGATGACTCCAGACTCTTTTGACAGCCTCAACCCCGCTTGCCTCTTCTTCCAACCCTGGGATCTGGGATCCCGGCGTACTGGATAGCCGCCTTGAACTTTCGACAGTATATACTCGGTGGAACTGAAGAATGCTGGCTCTTTATGGAAGGAAGCCATGCGATTGGCGGGTGACATTAAATCATGTGTCCAAATGTTTCAAAAGAATAACGAATACGGTCCAAAAAGAATGCCTTCATCATTGGCAATTGAACAATTTACCTTTCATCTGTAATCTTTTTTTAGAATTAATACTTTCTTCATTTTGAATAACCAAAAAAAGCTTGTCGAAAAAAGACGCTCGATGATAAAAATGTCGAGACCGTTTTTTCTTGTCATCCACTCGCAATCATTTTAATTTATAATATATGTGTGTCAAAATATTTGTAGTATACATAGGTTGTTTTTTAATAATGTGTTTCCACCAATAAATGACAGTTAGCACTTTAAAAGTGTTAATATTTGTTTACGTTTCTACTTGAGTGATAAAAAACATCAATTTAATGTGACAACATAATAAAAAGATAAGTACACTAAATTAAAATATAGCAATATAATATATGCTTACTTTATGGGGATTTTCGCTTGCAATAATTGATTCAATAACCATTTCAAGTGTCACATATAATACAAAAAAATATGTTTTATTCATCCGCCGTATTCCTAATCTAATCTCAATACCCTGATAAAATATATATAAAAAAAATTATCAAAGTTATTTATTATACGTAATAATTGGGGAACGGATGTCCGGAACTAACTTATTTATAAAACGGTAGTGTTTTCTTCGTCGCTGTTCGATAGGTATTATATTCACATTATGCTTAAAGTGGTATCGACACGTCAGCTAACGGTTGTTATCTTGGGACTATTTGACCGAAAGGAAGGAGAGACTATATTGATGCGAAAGTTCATTTGAAATAATCGATCGCTGATTTACACAGTATCATAATGAAAAATGATAAAAAAAGAGAAATTGTGGGGTGCACGACTGTTATCTTAGGATTTGGGAAAATCATATCCTTGTTTTTCGACAGATCGAAGTCTCATTATTGTACTATGTGTAATGCAAGACATTGACTTGATCAATTACTAAGAATGTATTAAATTAAGATCACCATGTCTTACGACAAAATGCATGTTAAATAAATTGCACGTTAGTAAAAGTTCAAAAATTTAGAACAATATTATAAGGAATAAATAACTTAATATTTCATTTCATAAAAAATGACTATTCGATAATGAAAAAGATCTTATTGAACCATAAAACATTCGGTCCAGCCAGTGCTTTAATACTGCTTGCAGTAGTACTTTTATTTCAAATTACAAACGCTTTTATTTTTATTGATTGAGTAGGTTTTTACTTGGTAGAACGCCATTATAATACGGTAAGAAAAATAACTATGTATTTCAGTTCTACATATTTTTTACGTTCTACGCTTTTATTTTTACTGATAGTTTTATTTTAAAGTTTAAAAATGATTGTCACCCTTACAGTGGCACATTGTTGTACGCAAGTTTTCGAGTTCTAACTTTTATATTACAGTATACAAATAAGTTGCAAGTGAATACAGATAATCAATGCTTAACTTTTATAACTGAGACAACAGATAGGTACAATCTTATCTTTGTTGCTGGCCCTGGACCTACCCTAAGTATGCCTACTACATGCATGGTGCATCGTGATTCGTGACTCAATAAAAGTAAACTGAGAAAAATCTATGAAACAAGGGTGAGGAAATTAATCAATTATTTTTAATTATGAAAAAGGGCTATTTCGTTCGAGCTATAGTGGATATTAAATTGCTAATCGGAGTATATTATTGTACATATGAGATGATTTTAATAATGAGATTGCATTACAATTAAATAGAGCAAAGGCATAAGATAATTTTTAATCAATCGAGATTAACTCGAGGAGCTAAAACATCACAGACACCAATGTTCAAGATCTCAAATATATGCTTGAAAAATTTTCATCTGATATTCACATATCAGGGACTTGATTCTAAGCTTATACCATTTACCAAACATACCACTAGACCAGAGGGGCTAAATTTAATACGATAATCTTAAACGATGTGAAATCGGAAGCTGACTAAACACGAGTGCTTCATTAGGATTCTATTTGAACCTGGTATCCAATAAAATGCGGAATGCAAAGACTTATAAATACACCATTTTTTTTTAAGTGGTAACATTGATTTTCCTCTAGTTGTGCAACTACATATGTGTTATGCATCTTTCATTTCTTCCTATCTTAAATAAATCTAATCTGTCATTATTGATTGTTATTTCGTTATTATTGAAATAAGCACAGATGGTAGAGGGGATATGAATAGACGTGGAGAGGAAAAAGACTAACCATTTGCATAATTTCCTCAAGTACATCCAAAGCAGCACTATAATTGTGATTTCACAAAGAAAACTAATTCTCATTAACTTAAAAGCACATCGTTTCATCAACAAATCGTTTCTCGCTTAATTTGGGATGTCGCTTTTTATCTTTTTTCATTTTGTGATTTGAAATTTTTTACCGATATTTTTATTAGTATTTGAAATAATTATAAAATAGCTAAAACAAAATAAAAAAAAACAGTCATTTGAGAATAAAATTGCCCAACATAAGAAATGCAGATGCGGGATTGCTCTAAAATGTGAAGTTCAGACAAGTTAAGGCATCTGTGGTCGGAATGAGTCACTAACACATCACCATATAGCCAATGGAGTGCCAGGGTGGCCATTTGAAAACAACACCTAGTGAGGAAAGTGTATTATTTCAAATTTCTAAAGTGATCAATCTAGAAACGGTGTGTACCTTGTTCCTGAACCACTTATTGCTACTTGATTCAACCAAGAGTGGTGTGACAGAAAGCCCTGAGGCAACTCTGACAGAAAGTTCACTATAAAGCCCCCCTGATTAGACATGGTCAACTAAAAGATTTTTCAATTTGCGAGATGGTCAACTACTGAAACAAAAACATGACTTCAAATAATTTAACACAATTTTTTTTCAAGAGGCCCTTTCGTAATTTTTGTTACATATTAGTAATTAAGACATATGATCCAATATGAGTATACTTGCTTTGCCTTCATTCGGTACAATGCTAAGCCTTAATCGTTATGTTTGATGAAATTTTCTCTTAAACGGTCAGCTACTGGTACATTTACCTTATTATATGATTTTGATATTTAATAATCATTGGGATACAGGTGCGTTTCCAATAACAATATTATGTAATGACATGAATGTGTCCTAAGCACCTAATTGAAGACCAAACGTGCGTCAATTCTTGCATTGTTAAGGCTTTTCCAAGAAAACTCAACTTATTAATAAGGTGACGGTGATTTTTTAGTTATCACCTCTTCAAAACAATTGAGGCTTTTGAATAAACCAATACAGTGTACGTCCATTAACATATTCACTGTACAGTGTGGAATAGTAAAGGAAAACCAAATCTCCTTTATCTTTTTAGAGGACATAAATCCTTAGAAAATACTATTTATCACTTACACCAGGGCTGTGGAGTCGGTGAAAAAAAGTCCGACTCCGACTCCAGCATTAACCAAAACCACGACTCCGACTTCGACTAAAAAAAGGTTAATATCGTCACTTTTTTTCCCTAATTTTCCTATTTATGTGTATTCAATTAAATATCAACCCTATCAATGCGGCCAAAAGCCAAATTTGACATATTAAATGCAAAAATAAAAAGTTAAAACTTTTCAAAATTTCCGACTCTGCCTCCACGACTCCGACTCCGATTCCACAGCCCTGACTTACACACATAATAAGAATATGAAATTAATAACATTCTTTCAGCCATATCGAATCCATGCGCCGATTATTTTTACTATTATTATTTTTCCATATTTTAATTATATAAAATACTAGTATTGCTACCCGGCGTCGCTCGGACTAAGCGACCAATAATTATTTAATGTTATATCATTCGACATAATTATATCACAAAATCTAACATCCAAAATAGAGTTAAAATAAAATCACAAACTTTATTTAATTTGATGACAGCCCCATTCTCGCCCATTAAAATGTCCAAATTCAAGGAAAAAATCTAATTTGCTGTCAAAGAAATGTCAAATAATACCTTCACGTAAATAATAAACATTATTATTAATAATAAAAGCCGGGAAAATTTCAGTAGAAGACTAATTTATTACATTTTGACTAAATGTCTTCGCCGATAAAAATTCAAACATATTTTCTTTCATATTCGTTTTTATGGCAACTTAATGACCAACAATGCAAAAGGGAATTACAGACATACATACATACGCCGTTTCGGTTTTATATGTAAGATACCGGTGTTTTTTCAGAATCAATAAATTAATGAAACATTTTTTGCTTCTTATTATTATTTTATTGTAGTCTAAATCCACTAAAAGTCTAAAGAAAAATAGTAGATATCAATGATACCTATATATTTTATATTCAGTTTGAAGGCTTCAATTTTATTTGGACTACATAATTATATGGAATATTATTGCTAAAGAAACACATGCTGTATTGTGTCCATGTATGGCAGCTTGACATTGTGACGTGTCTGACAAATTACATACATAATGCTCCTACATAACATTGCTTCGCATTCTGCAAAGGTTCTTATTCTTTGAGTGTGATCACATTGGAAACATGTCACTCAATAGTTCAGATTAATTTAATAAATAAATATGTATTTATTAATATATTTGATATTGTCCATTCTTATTTGAAATCGGACATTGATTTAAAAAAAAAAAAAAACATTGTAGATTAAAAAAATAAGAATTGTTATTGTCGCTCGAGATCCACTTAAGAGTAAAAGACATCACGAATATCCATACATAATATCTGAAATATTTAATTGACTCTGAACCCAGATCGAAATGATCGCTAGGGTAAATTTATTATCATTAGACACTAACCTTTAACTAGATGCTATATGCGTTAAAAAATATATGTAGTTCAGCCATTTTACCATCAGACCGTCATAAGAACTACGGTTTTTTTGTTCACTTATATAGTATTTTATACTAACCTAAAGATGTGAAGCACTTTAGCATTTAATTAATGTAACGTCATTTTATATGTATAAAATTGGTTTTAAATACAGTATATTAAATGTGTCAACTTTGGGTCGAGGTGTAATTTGAATAAATAAAAAAAACACATTTGATTAAGACTACTAATTATTTGGTCAGTTTCTAATTCGATAAATGGTCAGTTATAAATACTTAAAACGGTCAGTAATAAATACTTAAAAAGGTCAGTTAAAAATAATAAATGGTCAGTTAAAATAAAAAGAACATGTCATAAATTTGCTTATTACGACCATATTTGATAAAATCCACAAGCTGTCTAACTAAAAAGTATCATTTTTTTTTAAATAACTGACCATTTAAATTGAATATTCACCGTTTTTAATAAATAACTAACCATTAAATTATATTACTGACCGCTTTATTTAATAACTGACCACAGTCACACTGATACAATGACAACTGACCGTTTATAATATTAATTGACCATTTTGATTTTTAACTGACCATTTATTTATTTAACTGACCAAAACTTGAATTAGTTACTGACCCATTAAATACATGCCTTTGATTAACATCAAACAATCTATTTAAATTATTATAAGCAGATGTCACTTTTAAGGTGTTCACTGTCCAATACATGGTGGAGAGGCATCGCGTTGTCGGACGCTGATTAGTTGAAATGGCACGCGATGTGCGAAACTGGTCCTGATCTAGATAAATTTATTGTGGAATAATTATTTTTTAATATATACAGGTGTGACCAAGTCGGCTTCTCTTAATGGCTTCAGTGATGATAATCAGTTGAAAATACTAGCGATGACTGAAGCCGTTCTTGATAATTCATTATAATTTGGAAACGGTAAAAAAAATGTGTTTTATTTTTCAAATGCAATACACTCCACACTAAAATCAGCAGGCACCTGCTGTTAAATCGATTGAATACTTCCAAAGGATTCGTGAAAATTAGAACAAACATTTTATTACAACAACAAAAAGAGTGCGTAACATTTCTTAAAAAAAAACAAAATAAAAAATAATTATTGTTTCATGAGAAATTTGAGCCTGATGCTGTGAGACTAAATATTTTATCTCTGGTTCAGTTCTCATTAAAAACAAATGAAGGTCTCCTCTTCCAGTGATTTTCAAACAACTTCTTTGATTTGTCATGATTGTGAAAGATTTTGGGGTAAAAGCAAAAATCACCCACCGCCCACCAAGAAAGTCTTTATCACCCACTAGTAAGCGGTACGGACCAGGTTGACGACTCGCGGTCTCTATTAATCAAATATTGCAACATAATTTGAATACGTCGATGATTTATCAATATTTAGATCAATTTGACTATAATGCATTGAAGTATGTATTACTTTTTATAATTCAATTGAAAAATATAAGCAAATACATAGATGAAGTTTAATTCTCATTCGACAAGACTTATTAACGAAGTGCATAATTGATGTGAAAAGAATCTTCGCGGAAATATTATTAATGTGCGAGTACGTAGGCACGCTAAGTGTCTGATGGGTCTAGTAAGTTCCTACAACACGCCTTTGAGTCGGTTAAGTAAAAGGCATTGAAGCGTCGACGCCGCCGACGCCTGACATTCTGGCGCCGGTGTCGCTTTTCCAACTAAGTCACTTCCCGTTGCTATTTGCAAAGAACTACCACTACAGTTTTTTCAGTATGCGTTTGTACTATGCTTTTTAATATTATTTTTTTATCAGAAGTTACTACAGTTTTTTATCAAATTATTACTTCGATGGGGACCAAATTTTCGACTAATTGTCGCTATTCTTCAAAATCATTAAATCTCAAATTCTTAATAGATACAAAAGTATTGTCAGCAATATTCTGAATGCATTCCGTTGTACTTATATTGCAATGACTACTATTTTGTCGGCTTCTAATTCGATAAATGGTCAGTAATAAATACTTAAAACGGTCAGTTAATGCGCTTATTTTTCATAGACCATGTCATAAATTTGCCTGTTACGACGATATTTGATAAAATTCACAAGCTGTCAATATTTTTTTTTTTAAATAAATGACCATTTAAATTAAACACTTACCGTTTATATTAAATAACTAATCATACAAATATATTACTGAGCGTTTTATTTAATAACTAACCACATTCACACTGATACAATGACAACTGACCGCTTATAATATTAACTGACCATTTTGATTTTTAACTGACCAAAACTTGTATTAGTTACTGACCCATTAAATACATGCCTATTGCAATAAACTTAAATGTTTACTTTTAATCGTAAGTTGTAATGTTGTTTACAAAATATGTTTCACTGTTAAAAAAATCTACATAGATTGGTCTATATCGCTACACATTTATATATTCCGTTAAATTATTATACATGTAACAATTGAGAGTTTATAATGACACCGCCCTATATGTAAGGTCATCAGAACTCTCTCGAACGATCTATTTGTCACCTCAGTCTAAGAGTTTAAATCGATATCGGGAAATTAAATTCAGTCTAATAATACTCTATATTGAAATCTATAGCGATCCAATATAGAGTTATTTGTTTAATATTTGTAAAAGCGACATCCAGGCGCAACGACACCTGGGATGTATACGCACAGCTTTCTCACTCTAACTATCGCTCTATCTCTTTCGCCCGGGCTGCGTAAGATACGTGGTATTTCACGCAGCCTCCTCTAAAATGGTACCGTGGACGCAACTTCTGCTCCATTCGGACCGTGGCCTACGGAGGCGTCGCTCGCTACAACCGACCGTTATGGGTACATAAGAGCGGGTTTTTCAGTCAATCGGTCTGTCAGGTTTCTACTGTAACTTGGAGTGTGCACTATAAGAGCCATATAAAGCCTTTAACTTGGTCGATGGCCCTAGCCTCCCATAATTAAGGATTTGGATAGTAGCCCTCTGTTCCGGGAAACCTTCCCCAATCAGAGACTAGAGCCCTGAGAAGCACTAGTGACATATAAATCTTGGTGAAAATCAAGTCTTGAGCAAGTGTTATCAGACTCAAATCATGTATCAATAATTTCTAGTGTTTGACTAATATAAATTCATGTTATAAAATCTTGTAATAAATACTAACTTCTCGTACTTCTCTACAAATATTATTTTGTAGCAAAAACTATCTTCTAGTGCTTGCTTTTTTTATAAACATTATCCGATAATCGTGTGTAAATTCCGTATAAAATAAATGTGCGTGCTTCTCGCACTATGTTTGACACTTTACTTTACTGTCACTAAAGAGCATCCTATTTTCCCATTTCCTATCCCTAAATTCCTATCCCCGAGTGACGGAAGTAGGTTCCCTCTCATTTAACGAGGGAGCCCGACTCCAGGTTGTCTCAATAATAATATTAGAAGTTATCAAAAGATTGATGTTGATTTAGAAACATGTGTAATCACTGCAGTTACCGCAAATTTTATTTTAGCAACAATATCATCTTTAAGCCGCTAGTCAATATTTCAGCAAACCATGTTAGTGTCATGTAATTTGATAATAATTATATTTGTCCTTATCATGTATGTTAAAGTATTTCTACGAAGCCTATGTGACTTCATACAATATGAATATCAATTTAAAAATAGATTATTTAATATGTTGATATCGGATGCAATAATTATCCAATCGTGACCATAATTAATTGATTGATTTTTATACTGTATAGCCGAGGCTCGAAGATTGACTTTGGTATAAAAAAGAAATAATTAATTAATATCTATCAAAACCATTATATAAAGATAGTTTCCTAAAATGAGCAGTATATGAAATTTAAATGCGAGAAATGCATGTGCACGGAAAAAAAGTTGTTATATTATATATTAAGAATACTTGTTTTGAAAGTTGATCTTGGATATGTAGACAAATATTCAATAAAAATTTCAACAGAAATAACTTCGAATTATAAGATATCTTCATTTTGTAAATATTAATTGATTCAACATTGCAATGACGTATGTTTTATCAATTCACACTACCGCATTTAAAATGGTGAATAATTATCATAATCCTTATAATTGTTGTTTGAATATTTCAATATGGAAACAAATAATTTAACCTTGTGTTTTGAATGATTTTAATTTTCATGTTTCACATGCAACTAATTTGTTGTAAACTCTTTATAATTTGTCGGTTTATATGTTTGACAAATGGGCATTTAAGCGATGCATTAAGTTTGTTATTTTTATTATGAAACGCTATATTTTTGAAAAAAAATAATAAATATTTATATAAGAACAATGTTCTTCGACCTTGCAGTGGCATTACTCTGAAAAGCATATGTAGAAAAAAATATAGAAGCCTCTTTATAACTTATGAAAACAACGATATTATTCATACATGTTATTTGGACAAAGGTTCAAAAAGTTTATTTAACAAAAAAGTTACATAAAAACATCTGGCAATAGTAATGATAATTTTTCATACCAAAGCTTTGGTCGACCAACCCCAATCAGAAGAAAGTCTAGTATATTATTCCAGAATTTCCCACTCTTGACATTCCCTAGTCACTGTGGAAGTATTCAAGCGTGAGTTCTACTATTTGCATCTATCAAATTAGTTGAAAAAAATTTTCGCCCGGAATTTGAGCAATAACGGAGCCATGTTATGAGTTCTTTTTGCTCATAATCCAATACGTTTAAGCCGATCTACGGCGACCTAGTTGTCGCATGACTGTGATTTTAACGAATACTTCTGATTTTCAAATACATTTAATTTGGAAATGAATTAATTGAATCGATAAAATAGTGTTTTATTCAATATAAATCATTATCAAAGGAATAAGATTGGCTACGAATTTCTTCGCTTATATGTAGATGAAACAGTCTGACAGTTGTTTTGATGATTCTTCTGTGCGTTTTATTGTTTGCTTTGAATTCGAAACGAAGAAGTGATAATTCAAAAGAATTAAATGAAAGCAATGGTGCAAATATGTTTTTTAATACTGGAATCTCTGAACAAAAATATAATAAAAAAATAATAAAAAAAATAACAATTTGATTTTGAATTGCAGCGCACAGCCAGATATAATAATTATACTTCGCTTATGTCGGTCGGTAAATTCCATACGTAATCATAATTCATTACTATTTAAGTTGTTTTGCGTCCATGACAATAACAAAACGAGATCCTGATTGGCAGAATGCATTTACTCAGAATTGCAATCATTACACGAAGAGGTTGTATTCATCGAAATGGTTTCATACCAATTCGATGAAAACAACATAAAACACTCGATCTGAAGTCATCTTGACAAATCTTTTATTCGTATATTTGTTTTGCTTATGTTTTTATTTATTACAAGACGAATATAATTACCTTTAAATGAGCTTCGAAAATCCTCAGTTAAATGTACCTTGAATCAATACTGAATACATGGTTTTAGTTTTTTCACTTTTTTCACCAATAAATATCACACACTAGTATTATAATAATATCCATACATAATTAATTCACTTTTTTTATAAAAATTAAACTCGTTAAATTGTGGCTAATTATCCTGAAACCTTGTAATACGTATTTTGGGATTATTTGTCGTGAGTACTAAATATCCCTCGTTTTGAGGGAAATCTTACCTGATGTTTTATTTATCACCAATAACAAACACGACGAATTAAAAAAATAATCAAACAGTGGTATTTGCTTTCATTCGTAATCTTTACAAATATTTCACCATACAATTACTGTACTTGATTTCAATTTACGAAAAAATATGTAGAGAGTGAATTTTCGTTAAAAATCAAATATTTGAAAAACGTGTACTATTGTGTTAACTCAGCACGATTTCATTTATTATACTTTATGCAGTATTTCCTTATTGCATGTATTAAAAAAAACGCGCCAAAATCACGAGTATTTTTACGTGTATATTTTTCAATTATAATTGTAAACACGTAATTACCACAAATCACACAAGGAGCAAAAAAAATCTAAATTTTGGAAAGGATAACGACTTTATCTTAAGTTAAAAAAATATATTATTTTATTCAATATTCACTATGTGGACTGCACATAAACAACACCTATCACTTCCCACCGCACCAATCAACTGGAAAAAAGTAATGAACTTATGTCCAGACAACGTGTTGCCGTCTAATATAATGTGACTTGTAGTTGCGAGTTTGGGGGACAGATTGAATACTATAAAATAAAAATAATTTTAAGTTATTTAACTTCACTATTAATCTCAATTTGAACCGGAAAATCTGTTAAATAGTTAACTGCTGTAATGTACTTAAAATTGCAAGTAAAAAAGGCGTATTTCGTGAATTCAGTTGTTTTCAAAATAGTATAATATATTCATTACTTAATCATTTCCACATATGTATTCATTAGCTATTTGTTCTGACTGAAATTTACGAGTGGAATTTGTGATAATTAAGATCGAAATCCCATCACATTCACTCAATCCTTGAACATTTCGAACGAATTAAAAAAATCTTTATTGATTGTTGTACGAGATTCTATACGGTCTATGGAATTTTAAATTGATATTCGATATTATAATGCGATATTTGCAACTATTGAAGATTTCAATTTCAAAATCCTAACATTCCCATCGTCATACGTTTTACTTTGATCTGAACTAGTGATAATTGTATTTATCGGTCGGTGTTTTAGCGTAATCAACGTCGATCGCATATTGCGGTCACCGCAATTTTCCTCCAGTGACTGGTCTATTAGTCGCAGCCCCCTATTTGTGGACACATTAAAGTTATTGAATTTTACTGCAAGCTTGGTAGGTGTGCGTGCCTCTGCACTTTAACGTAATCAGAAAATATTTTTATATGTCTTTAGACAAATGAACATAAAAAATTGATATAGTGTACGAATAATTTTGAATTTCGACTGAAGTGTGTTTGATAGAATTTCAATCAAATTTTAAACGTTTGAATTTTGTACTTTTCCATGAGTTTTGTGGCTAATGCCCGGGTTTCGCCTTTCGGCATCTTCATGCATTTCAAGAAAACCTCCGTTCTAGTTTGTAAGTTATCAAAAATGACTAAAAATTGAGTGCAATATGTCTCTTTTTAAAAATTATCAATGTTGTACCAATCTGAAATTTTTAAATTAACAACGGTTCCAGATCGTAAAATATTCCATATCAAGATCTCAAATTTTGGGTATTAATAGCTTTAATCTATTTAATAGATTTGTAGAAAAACTCATAACTAACATTGGATTTAAAGAAAGTGTGCAATCGGTGCAATATTGTATGTCAAAGTGGGCCAATTACTCTTGATTTTCAATTACATAGATTGCATGTGAATTGTTTTTCACCCGATTGCATCATTCTGTGGAATTTCAAGAATAGTTTGTGTGCGGGTGTGTAGTCACAAAGATCAAATTTAAATGTTTTAACTTCATAATGTTTTGTTTTCATTTAAAGCAGCTTTATAGTGGCTTTATGGTAAAAATTGTGAATATTTTCAGCATTGCAGCATAAAACAAATAACGGATAATGCAATGCACATTGAAGAAAAAGATTGTATTTTTATATTTATTTAATTCTTATTTTATTAATTAAGAATGTTGACTGATGGTGCTTGATGGCATTTCAAAATCAAATTTGAATTGTTTGAATTTTGTACTTTTCCATGAGTTTTGTCGCTAACGACCCGGGTTTCACCCTTCAGCATCTTCAGGCATTTCAAGTGCACGGATGTACTTGAACTGACGCGTAGTTAACAGTTTGTATCGTTTATATACAAAAATAGAAGTAGATGACTAAGTTAAATTGCTATTATAATGCAAATTAGCGAAAATTGAATGCAAACAATCATTTTCAATGAATTAAGTGGGTTTTATATAAATATAGGGATTTTTGAAAATACCAATGACCAGAAAATAACATAGGAATATCCAGGGCTTTATTTGAAAAAAAAGGTGCCGGAACTCACTTCATGGCAAGCTTTTTACCAAATAAAAAATTTAAATTTAAAACGACTTTTCCTACGCACAGTTTTGTTTTTTTTTTAAATATATTTGGCATTACAGCTAATGTCATAGCGCCAAATATTTTTAATTGTGAAAGTTATACGTGATTTACTCGATGATAAATAATGAATCAGTCGTAAAGATATAAAGTTCAATCTTTTCAAAATCGAAATCGACTTCGAAAAGTAAGTAAATAAAATGTTCCGCACATTGTCAATCGCTAGGTACGTGCATTCAATCAAACATATCAGACATACAGAAAGAATATAAGACTATGCGTCAGACGTTACTGGCCGTTATCAGTCCTTGAACACGAGTGACCAATGGGAAATAGACAAGTCCCTTCTCCCTCGTCGCCACAGGAGAGCGCCAATTTCGAACCCATTCACATCTCATCCGGTTGATTACAATACCAAATTTTGTCATTTTGACGAATCATATAAATACAGATTACAATACCGTGAAAAAAGGAAACAAACGGCAACCATAACGCCTCGTTAAATGGAAAAAAAAGCCCTGGGAATATCTAAAATAAATCTAGGGTTTTATCCGAACTATTATTAACGAGTTGATTGATTTCAAGTCTTTGAATTAATATTTAATGATAGGAAGTGCATGAATTATTGATAAATGTCAATTAATTAAAAGGGTACAACAATGGTGAACATGGTAAGAGAATATAAAATTTAAAATAACTTTGATTATTCCACGTATTGTGTAACTAACTGTGACACGTGTTTCGCCTCTTTCAGAGGCATCTTGGCACTTACTATCGCAAAGTTTGCGATAGTAAGTCTGAAGATGCTCTTTGAAAGAGGCGAAAACACGTGTCACAGTTAGTTACACAATACGTGGAATAATCAAAGTTATTTTAAATTTTATATTAAAATGAACTTCCACAAAGTTACCGCCGAAACCATCGAAAATATGGTAAGAGAAGTTGCTCGTTTAAAATTAGCGAACCGTTATGTTGAGCTCAATTAATTTCCAGAATTTCTTGGTAAAATAATTAAAATTCGCCCCTGTTAGTATGTAACAAAGCAATGCCTGAGTCAAAATTAAACGTGTGATTTTCGATTTGAAAATGAAATTGCCAATAGTGACCACTTTTTTTGAATTTTAAAAACCTTTTTACTGTTCATAAAAAGGAGGCCTCCAATACAATGTTGCGCCTGCTTCTTGCCAGTGCGTTATCCGCGAAAGTGTTGTATCGTCAAAAATATTTCGCCAAGATCGTAATTAGACCTAATGCATCGGCTCCCAGCCTTTTTCGAGCTAGACCAGATTGCTAGAGGATTACCATGAGACTACAAAACCCGACAATCAAAATTGATGATCCTGATATTGTGCGGCCTGAGTCAACAGCATACTGTTTTAACCCTATAAACACCAAGCCAATTCCATGGATTTTTGCCACAGGCCACCTTTTTCAACCATCGATTTTTCCATGAAATATCACGTAATATACTCGCAGAATCATTTGATAGCCTACTTATTTATGGTTTTCAAAGAAAAGTGAAATAAAGATTTGAAAAATATTGCCAGGGATATTTACGATAATAAGTTGCAAGCCCTAGTGACATCTGTTAGCTTAACCTCAAATAAAATGAAAACGTCTAAAGATATCGATATTTTATCAATCACATTGCCTTGAAAAGATGTGTCATACAATATATCATAAATAAACTCGTAGTTGCGTTTGCGTGCCTGCACGCCGTGGCCCTGGTGGTTAGATCGATTTCACGTTTCTGCACGCCATGTTAAGGTACCTATCACCAAAAATAAGTTAATCAAACATCGGGTATCATTTGTTTTTATTATGCAAGTGACAGAATGACAACAGAAAATATTCAATAATTGAAATTTATATAACACCAAAAATTCATAAATATTAAACAGTTTTGCAGAAGCATGCAATAATCCCTTGCACATATGACGTCCCTGATCCATTCTTAAAATTGTATCTATTTATGATATGAACTAATAAGATTTCTATTAATCTTTTTTTGTTCGAGTTCCAAATATTGTTGATCCAACTCTGACATTGGTCGCTCCTAATTCAATCTGAAAATTAAAAAAAGCATGAACACAAAAAAAATTCCAGCATACGCATCATAAGAAAAACCAAAAAGTGCACATCATCAAAAACAAAATGTGAATTTAAAAATTAAAAATCTAGTTGAGATCATACTGTCATAATTGTTGATCAGACAAGATGCTCGGCAATTGGAAGGGAATAGAGCACTAGAGAACTGAAAATTTACGTACGGAAAGTTCTAATTTTTATCGTAAATATATAAATGACTTATTGATTATTTTTTCCATACATACCGCATGTGCAAAATCAGTTGACATTCCCATTGATAACTCAACATCTGCAATGTTCATATTTAAATCACGGCATACGTTATCACGACATTTCACAAGGGCTAAAAAATCTGGATTTGGTCCTTCACTACAATCGTAGCCATATTGCCCGATAGTCATCAATCCTTTGAATAATAGATTTTCACATTTTTCAATAATGTGTGTTGTCAGTGTCGAAACATCTGCTGGCTCCACTCCGCTCTTGGCTTAAATAAAAGAACAAATATGATAACATTATGCCCTACATTTTATTTCAAATGGAATAAGTTGAGATAATCAGTTGAATAATTGATATATCGACTGATTACTTTTTTGCACAGAAAAAATACATTTATTCAGTGTCCAGCTTTTTGACAGTAACAAGATTTGTCAAATATTTAAGACAAGGAAAACAGTTTAAAAATATAATTGATTTTTACCAGAAAGAAAATAATTCAACATGCGCTGTTATCGCTATGAATGCAGTCATAATATCATGATATATACAATATGTCTGTCATTTAAACTGTTCAAATTTAAGTACAGGGGATCCTCTCTATTTGAGTCCTCGCAGTTATGAAGATTCAAAATAAATAAAAACACATGCAGCAATAGGAGCAGTGAAATCACCTAATATATCACTTTAAATACCATTTGAACTCCACAAACTTCATGGACTTACAATATAACTAATTGGGTCCCCGTTTTGAGTCAATTCACATAGCGAGGTATTCTTTAGAACCAAATCCCCTACGTCATCTTTTCAAAGACAAAATCTTACGAAAGCGTAAATGAATATGTTTTATTTTTCAAATTTCAACCCCAAAAAAAGGAGTTTGCTCCTAATCCGAAAGAAACTCCAGCTGTCTTGACACAGCATTATTTGTGTGATGTCTTTTAGTAAAATTCGTAACGTATTTTGGTGATAAAATTTTCGAGTAACCATCAATTGAACAAAACATCCAATATGCTAATTTAGCATGAAAATATATCAAAGGACGAGAATTCATCATATAAAGATAGACCGAAGTGTCAATGAACCGTCTAATTATATGGATTCAAAAGAAAATACTAACCATCTTCTCCACTTGTGTTCACCTGCACCATAACATTTAGTTTCCCGTCGGAAGAATATTTTGACCACTGTTTATTAATGTTATCTGCCAGTTTTATCGAATGAACTGTCTCGATCATGAACAATCCAGGCGATGCAAGGACTTTGTTGACTTTATTTGTTTGAAGATGTCCAATGAAATGCCATTTTATGTCTTTGCAGTGTTCTAGGATATCTTCACTATTTGATTTTTCT
This sequence comes from Himalopsyche kuldschensis, assembly GCA_028554975.1. Lineage (NCBI taxonomy): Eukaryota > Metazoa > Arthropoda > Insecta > Trichoptera > Rhyacophilidae > Himalopsyche > Himalopsyche kuldschensis. The sequence continues at coordinate 3,355,687 of JAHFWI010000068.1, forward strand.
ATTAGCTCGATTGCATAGTTTTCTCCAAAATGTCTCTGACCAGCATTGTATGCCTCAATTATTGCAGGTGTAGGCTTCGTTTTAGATACACAGACTAGTCGTGGTATGATCTGGGGTAAAATCTTAAAAAGAAAACAAAAGTTTGAATTTGAATTATTTTTTTAATTTCATTTCTATCGATGACCATTCTTATTTGAAGCATAATATGATATGTCATGAATTGTAACATTTTATATTCATTGAGGATTGTTTGTCAGCTAGTCACACTATGTCGTATTTTTAATGATTAACATTGGATGCATAAAATACATCATGGATATTCACAGTTTGTTGATACACGTTTTTATACATTGCACATATGGGGGAACCGGGTCCTGATAGGACATCAGAAACATTCATTGTTAGTTTTCATTCATGGACTACCATTTAATGTTATAAATATCAGTTTTATATTACCGAAGCTAAATCATATTCAAATATTACTCGTCCATATAATTCAAGACGCAAGTTTGATTTTATGAAAATACTTTCATAAAATATAAATTTATATATCAACATGATAATAATTTTCCTTGAGAATGGAATGAAGTATGTATTTCTTTTTTGGGTTATATCCTAATGTTTTCGGAGCTGTCACGGTATATCTGTTACAGTGAAACTGTATTCTCAGTGAAAATATATTCTTCTCCAAGCGGTCATTGAAATTAAATTTGACCGCCCCATCTTCAGCACAATGTTTGTCTGTGTTTTTCTTTGGTTCTCTTTTTATGAAAGGGACTACTTGCTGATTTTGTTTCATTTAAGCAAACCAAAATTTTAGGCCGGCAAATCATCGACTTGGGCGAAATTTCAATGATCGTGACCAGTGAAATCATGTTGTCATACAAATCTATTACTTGATACATTTTCCCTGAGAATACAGTTTCACTGTAGCATATCAACAATAATTATTGTCATAAAAATGTGGCAAACTGTTTTCTGGTTAGTTTCGTCTGTACTTACTGTGTTTCTTCTTTTGATCGCTTCTTCAATTTGACACAATACTAACTTTAGGCCTCCCATTATGTCGAATTCACTGACAGTGTCGGTTGTCATATTATCAGGTTACCTTACTAAAAAAATACTGTTTATAACTGATACGAATGTTATGTAATGCGAAACTATCAAATGATATTTTGTTATAATTTCATGTAAAAAAACCTGAATTGATTTATGATTGCGGTCCTCTTATCTTTATTGTAAGGGCAACAATAATGCTCAAGATGTCAAAAGTCATAACAATAGACAAATAAAATAGTGGCGACTTAAGTATAAAAATACATAATATAATTCTATGGTAGCAACCATTTGTTAAACATTAGTCTATGGTAGTCATGGCTTTGGCCGAAGAATTTGACAGCTGACAGCATAATATTGCCATACGTTTAATATAAGTTGCCTATTCGTATTATGGTATCTATGATTCGTATGTATACAAAGGTAGTACATAAAACTTACGAGGTCTGCACGGGCCAAAATAACAAAATTATACCCGGCCCGCAGGCTTTACCCGAGGTCGTGCAGACCTCTAATAGAACTACCAATCAAACCGAGTATTTAAAAAAAAAAAATGTTACCCTTTGTCTTGCAATATAACTTAGATCTATGTATAATGGTAGTGGTTGGTGACCTGAGGGGCGCAATCTAAAAATGGCCTATGGAAGATCATGAAATTGAATTAGTGTTAAGATATTACTTAAATAAATAAGCACATCAGACTACAGATAAAATGACGTCCCATAGAAAGTAAAATGCGCACTTTTTTATTTACAAAATAATAGTTGAAAAATATCTTGAATTAACCGAGTAACAAAAATCAGTGATATGAATAGCATTCACTTTCTTCCACATGTTTTACAATCTCGACGAATACCTTGTCACTTCCATCCAAATGTAATTATCAAGATGTACATCTGCGCGTCTGTTTCTATATTTTCATAGTGGACAATGTTGACTCTCCTACTTAGGTAGAGCCTATGGGGAGAGCAAAACAATGCCTACATTTTGAGTCCACTGCTAACTGTTGGGACGAAAGTCAATACAGTTTCTACAGTTGAGGTAATACTCTTAACGCGACAAATCACATTAAAATTCTATGAATTCCATTCCTGATGAAGGGCCAACTTCTTGAAGTATCCATTTCTGAGTCCAATAAAATTACAAATCTATAAATGAAGAAATATCTCAGTAGCTAACGGTGGAACATTCAGTGGCTCCCAAGCGACCGTTTGTAATCACAGGGATAAAGCTTTTCATTCTCGTTATAAAAAAAGCCAGTAGTTTTTATTTAAAAATACATTTATTTTACTTAACAATTTGCAGTACAATAAGCCTCAGTTGAATATCACGACTGATAATAATATCAGATAAATTAAGTTGTTTATTTGACAAATAATAAAAAATTGTTAATACAATAAAGCGTTCAAGACTAGAACTCGACAGCCTATGCTTTTTTACCAAGGTGATTGACAGCATTTGTGCTTTTTTACTTTCTACTCATATTGAAGTTATCCGACTTATCAAACATGAAAATAAAAAATAAATCAGAAGGCTGAATGCCAGATATTACCATAAAATTTAAGACCTATAGGAAAAATTAAGTAGGTAGTTTTAAATGCAATAATAGACACTTATACAAATGCATGTCCCCTTAAGAGTTAATGACAGGATAGCAGGCATAGAATAGAAAATCCAAATAATTTTGGCCTAATGGTGTAGTTGACTATGCCTGTGCATCTCCATCAAATAATGTATCACATTGTGTTAATTAAAATTCTTGGTCTGCTTACAAACTAGGTTTCGAAATAGAATTATGAATATTGATGTCCTTTTTTCCATATCATAGCAAAAATCAAAGCACTCAAACACATTTTAGGTTGCTATTAACTGCTATCGTCTCATACGCTGCGACACTTGATTGCGGTGTTTTATAAATTAATATTAAAAAAAACATTGTCAAAACTATCCCGGACAAGAATTTTTTTTCAAATAGTTTCAATAAAATTAGTATTATTTGATCTGATTACCTCGATGAGTGTATTTAACACACGCACTGATGAATTAATTTATTAAATCTTACTTTTTGGAATATTCCTAAATTGGCTCAGGGAAGAGGTTAAAATATACACAAAAAATTTCATAAAATAAGACCTTAACCTCAGTGAACCGATCTATCAAAACTATACAGAAATGATTAAATGTGTACAGACCTAAAGACTTAAAGAGTGTATTATCAAGACCTGTAAAACTGATCATTATGTTTGAAACGAAAAATGTATTTAGTCATTTTCATTCATATGTACAAGTTTCATAATTACAAGGTGATAATTTATATTTTTGAAACGAAATTTTAAATCTGAAGTGCATCCAAAAAGAAACGAGTCTAGACAATTGAAGCCTTGAAGACTAATTTATGACTCAAACTGAAATACTTAACAGAGCAAGCAATAAAAAAAGACAACTTATCCATTCATTTATGTTAGTAATAAACAAAATATTTTAGTAGTGCAAATAACGTAATATCTTACATTAGTCATTTTTTTTTAATTTTTACAATAAACACAATTGTCTAAAACTATCAAATAACTTGCAGTATGTATATATAATATATTTCGTAAAAGGCATCAACAAAATAAGTAATGTCACGGAATATGATTTTATTATGATTGTCAACTATCATAGAAAAAAAACTGAAAATAAACATAAACTTTCACAATTGAAATATTAACAAATTATAAATTCTTATATTCATTATCAAAACATTTGTAGAAAATTGAACATACATTATAGAATAATTTATTATTAATAAGCATATAATGTTTTTATAGAAAATTTTTGGCCAGTAGTTTTTTTTAAGTATATAACCTAATAAAATTTAAAAGTCAGTGTGTAAGGCACATCAAATAATAACTCTTAGAGCCTTATAGTATACCTTACAGTATTTTAGAATCAAAATTCCACTGTATCATGGTATGATTGGAATTGGATAGTACGTAGAATTGTTACTGAACACAGATATCTTTGTCAATCACTTTATCGACAGCCCTAATGGACAAAGCAGTAACTCACTTTAAGTGATTTTCCATCGAAATCAAAGCGAAATAGGAATATAAAGTTATAAAATGAAATCAAATAGATTTGGATTCCTAGAAATAAATAAAAGGCTGCAATATGACAAGACACAATTTTCTAGTTACAACAACGGTATACAGGTTTGAAGTGTTTTAAAGGTTAACCTAGCTAAAATGAATGAATATTGTATATTCATGAATTTTCTAAAAAAATACTTTGAATTGACACACCATTTTCATAGAGAAAGAAGAATATTTTCAATAATATACACTATATTGTTCATACCATATACTAAATTTATAGCACCATAGAATCTATAGATTGAATTTATTACTAAGACTAAATTTAAAATTAATTAATAAATTAAATTCATACTTTTTACCAGTTTTGATGAATATTTATTAACATTGATATGGGTTATTGATTTGTTACACAACAATATTTGATTTATTTATCAATTGACATGCATAAGTTTTCATAAAACTGAATAGGAAATAAAGTAATGTTGGGCCCACAAAAGGTAATTAACTTATATCATGACAAGGAAAATGTTTGAGTGTAAATTCAGAGGTAAACTTTATTTCAGTGTTTTTTGAACTCAACTCTTGAGGCACAGAACTTTTCAAAGGAAGCGCAAACCAAAAATTTTCACAAGCTTCCACAAAGTTACCGCTGAATCCATGGAAATTGTTAGTAATATTTGCATGTGTGCGTTTTGTAGTCCCATTAAATATTGTATTTAAATGTACGGTGTTAGCAAGCCACTTGGGTATTACACAAATGTTAAGCGGTTTTAAAAGTTGGGAACACACCCCCCCATTAGTGTAAAGATTATGTAAAACAAGACATTTGTGTACTGATGTGAAAAATTACTAATTAGAAAACCGAATCCCATTACATATTTTACATTTCACTTCCTTATACCCTATTTTCCTGTATTCAGAATTGATAAGATTTTGAAATCCATTTAACAATTCTTGAATTTTTTCATAATTGATATGGCCATCGACAAAAAACTTTTTCAATATGTCAGGAATAAGTTTGGCGTCAAGCGCCCGCCGCTGCAAGTCATCGAGAACATAACGTACCAGCTTTTCCAAGAGTTCTGTATCTTGTATACCCAAGGCGCGCATCCTCTCCCATACAGTTATAGTAATGGTTCTAAAAACTTCTTCAACAATCTTGACAAAATACTGATATGCCTTTTCAGTAAACCCACTCAGACGTCTAGCTAACGCCTCAAGTATTTCTTCATTGGAACTGGAGAATTCTGGGAATGAATCGATCAATTTTGCAGTGCTGATGGCAAAGCTCAGCGCTTCTTTTATTAAGAAAGGGTTAATATAGTTGGGCTTGGCATCCATGCCTAAATTGACAGGTACATTTCGTGCTGTCAATTTTGTCTCACCAATAGTCTGAAGGAAGGCTGTCTGTTCTGCGGCAGGGGAGGCCGAGAATGTATCAGGATTTATTTGATGTTCTGCATTGAGAAGGGCCTTACCGCTTTTATCAATTGAGATTTTCACATTATTCTCATTGAGGTTCTTATTAATGCGAAGTGCCCCCTGGAAGAACTGATCTTTGTTGGTTATGCGATTGATGCCTTGGATTACTTCAGAGTTTCCTTGGACGACTCCTTGCGTGCGGCGAGTCTCCGCAACCATCTTATCGAACATTTTTCTGTGGTAAATTTTTTTAATCAATGTTATTATGAATCAAATAGAAGCGAATGAAATTTTTTTATACAACAATAGAATCGAAATGATTCCCAAATCAGATATCACTATTTATAAATATTTAAAATGGAATTTATGTAATTTCATATTTATGGAAAGGAAGAAGTCTCCATGTGCACTATAAATGAAACATGCAATACAACATAAAAATTAATTATTTCACCTGTGACGACCACTACGAAGTGAAGTTCGGTAGTCCACTATAGTTCCATTTTGTGATTCCGTTATGACTGTTGCAGCCATTCGATTATTCATCAAAGAATTAGTAAGGAACAATACAGATGATGCCAATTGAAACAATTCTAATCTACTCGGTGTTTCTCCTGTCTCTTGGTACTGAAAAATCATTTTTAATTGATTGAAAAAATTCATACCTTTCAGTCTTACTAACATTCAAATTGAACACATTTGCAAATTAAGAAAACATATTTAAAAATAGGTTAAATAGTTGATTTGGTTGAACGCTCATATAAAATCTTGAACAAACAAAATGAACTGTTTTAGGGTGTTCACTATCAATACTTGGTGGAAAGGCATTAAAATAAAAATAACAATACATTTTTAGTACTTTTTCCACATAAAATGTATTTGATCAGGACCGGTTTCGCTCATGGCAAGCATTGTCAACTGATAAGAAATACAAAAGTTAAGTAAGGTATGACAAACAATTGGTTTATAGTACAAAATAGATTTATTATGTATTAGTTTGCATTACTAAGAGGTCTTCAACCTTTTATTTTTAGTCTATTTTTCTTGTTATTTGCTTCATTTATGCTTAGTTTTTCTACCAATTGTTTGTCATACCTTACTTAACTTTTGTATTTCTTATCAGTTGACAATGCTCGCCATGAGCGAAACCGGTCCTGATCAAATAAATTTTATGTGGAAAAAGTACTAAAAATTTATTATTATTTTTATTAAAATGAACTAAACTAAACTACTCCCAACCACCACCCGCCACGGCCTTACATTCGGTATCAGCGATCGTGTCCCGTGGCGTAACAACGTTAAGCGTATCTGTTCTGTTTGCGAGTATGGAGTTGTCTCGGGAGCATTTGCCCAGGACTTGGAGGCCAAGGCACTCAAGTGTGCATTACTGACTCTAAATAATTAGCAAACCCTATACGTTACTGATTCTAGAAATGCTATTTAATGCTGTCATTAATGCAATCAACAAAGGCCGGTTACGGACCTATACGAATAGGTCCGTCCTTGCACCGTATGACGCCGCAAATTTGCTGAAGGCCAAATAATTATTTTTATTGGCTACCAAGTCGGCGTGGCCTACTGGCCCGACAGCTGGTCGGACCAACCTGAGTAAATCTTCCCGCTCAGAGGACATAAAAGGACAAATCCATAGAATGTGATCAGCATCCATTATATCGCCGCATCTACATGTCGGCCCATCTACCATCCGGCCAAGCCTGAAGAGCTTGGCAGCAAAACCACCATGGCCAGAAACAAACTGGCTGGTCCAATCATTCACAACCAGACCGCTGGTGATTTCCATGCGCCATTTAATGGTAGGAAAGAATTTATAAACCTGCCGCCCCTTCAGGGAGACATCCCAGCGCTTTTGCCAGATGCGAAGTGCCGTATCCATCGCATGACCGCGAGCAGCGGCCAGGCGACTGTGCTGCGCCATATTGGCCAGTCCCGGGGGAGGTGAAACTGTGACGTCTCCGATCTTCGCGGGCCTCCCCGCCAAAAAGTGGGTCGTCGCACCCCGCACCTGTATGTGCAGATCAAGCGGTAGGATGCCCGCCATCACCGGCAAGGCATCAGTGCTTGTGGTTCTATAGGCTTTAGTAATTGAAATCAGCACTGATCGCTGCCCCCGCAATAATACCGCTGTGCTCCTACTACACTGACAAAAACTGAATCAGAAATACAGTGGGAGAGGTTTTAACCACTTCAGTACCGTAAGGCCACTGGTGGCCGCCGCGTACAGACATTGCGAATAAAGTTGTAAATATTGCAAAATATATAAAAGAAATCTTCCTGTAAGAAAGAGCTCTTGATATTTTTCTTTTCATAGGTAGTGACATCTATACTGTCTCTAGAAAAAAAATGGTTCTTCTGTCATTAGTCAATCTTGTTGACGTCAACGTCAGGCGGTAGATGTGATCCATTTTGCTCAGTACTGAAGCAGTTAATATGTTCCTAAATGTTCAAACAGTTTTCTTAACGCTGACAATATCTCTACGCACTGTGTTAAAATTTTGGCCACAAAGGTTAAAGGTTAGGCACAATTAAATCATATGAAAATATATATCACTTATATAAATTATATTCAAAGCTTACCCTTGTTATCAAAGTTAGAAGACTATTGATGAATGCAGCACTTCCTGAGATTAAAGCGGCTAATATAGCTGCATCATGAGTTATTATCAATCCCTGCAAAATAATTACAAAATTGTATGCTGATATTGTGATTGCAGAGTTCATAGATATTTACACTGTACCTTCTAATAAAAAAAAAAGTTTTCTAAAAACGTATTCTTTAAATCTGATATCAATTATTGTAGTTCTGTTTTTTTCACTTTTGCAAACAGGATTTATTAACTGTAAGTACAGTACTTTTTCAATTCACCAAATAAGACTTTCAACTGGATTACTATTTTCATACATTGTCAGAAACTATATTTAAATTGATTAAATCGTAATTTTATAGACATAAAAATAGTGACAAAACAGAATTGAAAAGATGACAATCACTTTCAAATATCTCAAAATCTAACGTTTGGGGAAATTTTGGTAAAAAACATTTAATGGAAATGTGCGGGGGTAAGAAAATCATTTGCAAATCATGGCTATTTCCACTATGAAGAATACTTAATTGAATTTTAGTTTTAAAAAAACCAATATATTTGCAATATACAGATAATTACCCTTCCAATGACTACTCCATTACGTGCAGCTTTAGAAAGAAGTGTCGAGCCAGCTCCGGCCACAATGCCAGTTGCACCAGCACCAATATTTATCCAACATCCTCTTGCTTCCGGAACAGTCAGACTGATGGTCTGCAATGTTAAATATTCACTTGTAGATTAGTATTGACACCAAAGGTAAGCATCGTATTTGATTGAGTAGGCATTTACTTGGTAGAACTCCATTATAATACAGTAAGCATCGTCTTTATCTCTATATATCGTTTTAAGTATCTCTGTCTCTATATGTATTGTATATTTGTACTCCTCTCTCTGTTTATCTGTCAATGTCTTATCTGTCTTTTGTATGCTTATGTCGCACTAAAGGCTTTAAGTCTCATCTGGGAGAGTAACTTTATAGCTATCATCAGCACTGAGAAAAAAGAATGTCTAATAATTCACTTTTAATGTCTGTTAAATTTTGGTGGACATGTGAACTTCAATTGGCAAGATCGTCACCTATCGTGAAACAAGTTCAGTCAGGTCATTGTAAAATGTGTGAATAAAGAAATATATGGTCACTTCCTAAGTGTTAGCGGTTAATTATTGGTGGAAAGGCATAATTTATTAGAAATATATGTTGTTTAGAAATTACCTGTCCATGTTGATTTCGATCAACCAGAGTGGCTCCAGAGGAAACCGCTCCATACGCTCCGGTGACGAGTGATGCAATGCCTGTTGTGATGGCTAGCCCTGCGGCCACAGGTGCAAAGAACGAGAAGCCCAACACACCCACTGCGCCAACTGATACTATAGTTCCTGCTATATCACCAGCAGCCCGAGCTTTAGCCAGAAATGAACTTGCTGGTGACATTACGATTTCTAAGTCCACCTCTATGTTGTCTTTCTGTAAAATTGATATCAATGAATAAAGCCCACTTTGACCAAGGCAGACCCAAAATCCGTTCAAGCGCCATCTAGTAGCACGCGTGGCATAGGTTGCCTACCAATGGCATATATGATTTTGTTATTTTAACTATGTAAACATTTACTCCAGTGACCCATATAAAATTCTACGTATTGTAGCTTATTTTTTAAATATTTTTTATTTGTATGAAATTTGATATACTTCCCAGATGGCGGAACAGAACCTGTTACAAGTCGAGAATTGTGTATGTTTTTTTAGTATAATAAATTAAATCAATGCTACATATAATTTTGTTTGTTAAAGCAAAATAAATTGTTAGTGCGCCATATGTTGCTGCTTTTTTGCAATCAACATTTTTAAAACATGAAAGTTTTCGCAGACTGGCAATAAATTCTTGTGAAGCAGTGCCGGTGCGCGGACCACAGGTTGAAGAACACTGGTTTAAATGAATCATTCTTGTTATGTAAGGCAAGATGTATGTAAGCTTTAGCAAATACGTTAGGTATTTGTTTTACCAGTAGTACTGTTCATCAATCAATAAAACCATGGAATGTTAGTAGAAAGCTTTATTTTGAGATTCATATATATTGAGATCGGTATGGATTCTTACGCTTATAAATGATCCGCTGTATCGTCCATCACGAGGAGCGATAATAATACCTTGTGACAGCTTGTTTTCTTCTAGGTATTGCTTCCATGACGGATATTCTCGTCCAATGTTATCCAAGAATATGCAACATCCACCTATAAGGGCAAAAATAATTAATAATAATGCACTAATTCCTAAATGTGCTTTTTGCAATTCATAAATTTGGCAAATTTGATAACTGACAAAAGAAAGTTGAACACAATATTACTTGACGTTCACTAAAATATTATTTTGGAGAAAACACGTGGAATCAAAAAAATATGTAGCATCATCATTAGATTATAAAATTGATTGCAAATATTCTTATTATACGGTAGGAAAATAACAATGTATTTTAGTTCTAAATAAATTATTTTATATATTTGTTCCCTCTCTGCTCTGATATATGGGGTACCCTGTCTAGCCTAGGTATATAAGCTATCTATAATACACGTTTAAAACATAGTTCTGACGAGGGTGTAAGCCGAAATAGCTATCAACAAATATATAAAATAATTTATGTAGAACTAAAATACATTTTTATTTTCCCACCGTATTATAATGGATTTCTACCAAGTAAATGCCTACTCAATCAATAAATATTCTTATGTTTATATTATAAACATTAAACTCATTACAGAAAACAGTCAGTGTAGATATTTATAAGTCTCCATTAAATCGCGAATAAGACAGTCACCCCAGAAAAACTTGAAGCCAAAAGTCAACACAAACACTCAGATTGAACCAAATTGAGGCCAGATTGAACCAAAACCTTCTGATCACTGGCAAAGTGGTGAGGATAAAAACCTATGAATATTTTTTTGGTAGTTATCTTCTTTTGTTCTTTATTATCATCACATCACATAATTCAATCCTAAATTGAGTTTTCTTACATCAATATGGAACAAGAATTTTTCTAAATGGTATAATAACATAATCAGTGTAAGAAAATTTCAGCAAAAAATGTGAAATCACAGAATTCCAACATAAAATATAAAATAATCACATTGAAAATATTCTGTAATTTCACCTAATTTTTGGGCACTGATACACTTCCTGACTTTGAACACTGGAGTCACGTGAATATTTTCCAGCTGCATTCCATCACAAAATTCAAGAGTTTTTATTTTTTCATCTTCAGGAATTAAACAGACAAATAAAACAGTTATGTATATATTTGTTCCATTGGCTGAAAATTTACCTGTAAATTTATCAAAAATAAAAATTACAATTTTAACTGAAATATTTCTGTATAGCCAAAAAAACACCAAATGAATATTTTAAAAAAATGAGAGAAAAAAATGAGAGAAAAAATGAGAGAGAATGAGAGAAAGAATGAGAGATTTTCTTTCAAAACATGATTTTGTGTCATTAAATTATAAATGAAATATGTATGAATATTTATAAAACAATAAAGATATCTTACCATAAGACAATATTTTCTCATAAATTGGTAAAACTTTCATGTATTGTTCTTTGGTATATCCAGGATCATTAGACATGTCACTCATGTCACCTTCTATTTGTGGAGGTCCGTAAATGGCATATGCTATTTTAAATTTGAGGCACGAATAATCTGTAGCTGTGAATCTGGAAAGAAATAAAAGAAATAAAAAGAAAAAACGCTTAACCCTTTGTTTACGGTTGAGTGATACATCGCTTTGTGTTTGGGCTTCAATTTACAATGTCGTATGTAATTTATTATATAAACCTTAAACGGCTCTACTATTTTGCAATATGCTAATAAAATCATACAATAATTAGTAAAGAATAAATAAATGAAAATCTTACAGGTCCCAGTCTCTGTCGCCAAAGCTTTCCAAGTAAAATTGTTGGATCTCCCTAGGTGATTGTCTGAAAGTAATTATATTCATAGGTATTATATCAGAATTGTGCATGTGTCATTAATCAATCTATGAGTACCGTAGTAAAACACAACAGCATTGATTAAAAAAACAATAGCCAGATGTAAATTATTTGAATATTTAACACTATTGAAATTCACATGAGATATAAACAAGCAACATTTGCAACAATGATAGGGTGAATTAATTTACTGAAATTTTAAAATCATGGAAGAGATCAATTCAAAAACAATTAAGACAACTGGAATTAAAAGAAGTATAGTATATCAATCAAATATAAACAATTTTTAATAAAATATCAAGAAGTACTTACGTTTCCGCCATTTTATTCTCTCTTATTTTCTTAGTCTTATTTGAGAATCAGCAAAATTATGTGATGATTATCTGAAACAATATTTTTAAATCTGCCAGACATAAAAAATGATAATGGGTAAATATTTTTCACATTACCTGCAATGTTCAGTTTTTTTATTATTTAATTCTGAGGTTATTACAGTAGTAAATTGATTCAAGGGTACATTTTTAGCTGAATGTGATTATTATATTTTTTGACACTTTAAAAAGAACTTAAGAGATCTGAGCGGCCAGTGGTAAAAAGAAATTATAAGTCTTTCCCATGATATGAACTTCATAAACACCTTATACACGTGTTACATTTAAGAGACCTACAGCGATTGATTGAACATCATTAAAATCAAAATGTTACTAATACTTTTATGCTTAAATATAAACGCATATTTACTACACATTAATTAAAACTCAAATGATTCCAATTTTACGGAGAAATTCCATCAAGCACGTTCACTTGAAATCCTGAAATGCCATTTGCCAACCATATGGACCATTAAATTCATAATCTTATCTACAGTCTACAACTTGATATTTAGATAGGGTAAAAACATATATATAATGCAGATAAAGGACATTAAATGATCATAAATGTATAAAGTCTATCTATAACCATATGTGCATAGTGGTGATAAATAATTGTGTTATTTGTATACAAATAATCTGAGCAGCATTATAGTTAAATGAAAATTCATAAAATATTAGATATCAAGTGAATCGAGATCAACTGGATGAGAAATGACGTCACCAACACCAAAGAATCTTAATCTGGATTCTGCAATTTTAATTTGATATTGGAATTTTTAGGAATTGATAAGATGAAAAATGATAGTGGGTAAATATTTTTGACATTACCTGCAATTTCAAAAATTTATTATTTAATTCCGAGGTTATTACAGTTGTAAATTGATTCAAGGGTACATTTTTAGCTTAATGCGATATATTTTATGACACTTTGAAAAGAATTAAAGAGAACCGAGCGGCTAGTGGTCAAATGAAATTATAAGTCATTCCCTTGATATGAGTATCATAATCGCCTTTAACATGTGTAGTGTTACATTTAAGAGACCTACAGAAATTGTAATTTTATGATTAATGAGATTGGTTGAACATCATTAAAATCAAAATGTTACTATTACTTTTATGCTGATATATAAACGCATATTTTCTACACATCAGTTCAAGTTCATTTGTGAAATGAAATGCTTACGGATGCCGAAAAGCAAAACGAGTGTCGTTGGTGACAAAGCTTGTGTAAATTAAAAAACTAAAATGATCCAAATTTTATAAAGAATTCCAACGTTCAGTTGTATCCTAAAACGGCATTTGCCCATCATATGGACCATTAAATTCATCATCTTATATCCTACAGTTAGAGGTCTAAACGGGCTCAGGTAAGCCTGCGGGCCCGAGCCAGGCCCGTGAGCTGGATCGGACCGGGTAATGAAGGTTTAGATTCGGGACTGGGCCGGGCTCGGGCCTGGATATATATAAAATAAAACATAAATCTGATTATTCCAAATGTATATGTTACAGCGAAAGTGTATTATCAGTGATAATATATTATCACTGGCATTTCAGTGAAAGTGTATCCTACTACATTTTCGCTAGCGAAAATATATTATCACTCGCAATAATATATTATCACTGGCAATTGCCAGTTAAATCATATTGAAATTAAATTTGACAGCTGTCAAATTCAACCTTGACGGTTTGAATTGACATCTCTTGCAGGCCAGTGCTGCCAGAACGAAAATATCGCTGCATCAAAATATAATGCGCCCGGCTTGCACCAAATAAACATAATATGTTTGTAATTAATTATTATTAATCAAATATTATTTTTATTTATTATTATAGAGGCTTTTTTTTCTTGCGTCTGGCATTTCACCTTAACACTTTACTTACCGGTCCCGCCACGGTGGCGTCATTTTTCAGCCATGCGTTATCTACCGTTCACGCCAGGGTGGCGTCATTAGCTATACGCAACTTTGCATACGAAAAAAACACATTATCCAATATTTGCGCTTCGAAATTTTAACACTAGGTGGTAGGATATACATACGAAATATCGATTCATGATCTAACATAAGAATATCCATGTTTTTCGTCAGATGTCAGTCATTTTAAAAATTATATTTTTTACATAAAATAATACGTTAAATAAATATTTTGTTGGAATACCAATACGGTTTTAAGTCGTCAGCGTGTTTTTGTCGAGGTGTAGCGGGACACTGTTTCGATGCAAAAAAATGCGACTTTACGACCGCACGGAGGATGTCCATTATTCTCATTCTAGGCTCTTTTGTACTAATTGCTTTTATTCTACTGCTTCTGTTCTAGAAAGATCTAGAGTCCTTCTTTTGTAAATAGTATTTCAATAGAAATATATTTGAAGAGTTATAAATCTTACGGAATGAATTGAATGTTTGGGACGAAAGGATTTATGTTTTACTACTTGGACAATGGTCGACAAGTTTTGGGTGACAATGAATGATGTAAAAGATGTCAAATGAAGATATGAAGATAAAAATATCCTTTTTTTCAGATTTTAAAAGTTTCGTCGAAACTACTTTGAAAAAAAGGTTTATTATAAGATAGACAATGAGATGCAAAAAGAAGGATCTATTATTCTTATTGACAGCGAGTCAAAGACTTAGTTTAAAAGGATGAAAGTGGGTGGATGGATACATAACACGATTACAATAATTGTTTTTGCGATCAGCTGGAAAAACCGGTCTGGCTTCTGAAGGGTGAAGTAACCAGTGGATACGAAAAAAAATATTTTTATTTTGTTATAAATACATACAATAAAATACAGAAAATGCTCCAACTTTCAACTACCTGCAGCAGTCTTTCACAGTTGTTTTTGTTAAAAGTATTGATATAATATAATATATCAATGCTTAAATCGATGGTTAAAAGTCACATTTTTTAACCATCCCTTGATTACTTTTAAGATGTTCACTGTCAATACTTGGTGGGAGGCATTATCAACTGATAAGGAATACAATAAAACAGTGGTATTTATGCAAATTTAAATATGAAAAACAATTAGTAAAACAACTAAGCAAATAAATTAAAGCAAATTACAAGAAAACTAATAATAAATTGTAATTTGCTTTAATTTATTTGCTTAGTTGTTTTATCAATTGTTTGTCATACCTTGTTTTCATATTTAACTTTTGCATAAATACCACTATTTTATTGTATTCCTTATCAGTTGATAATGCTTGCCATGAGCGAAACCGGTCCTGATGAAATAAATCTCATATGGAAAAAGTACTAAAAATGTGTTATTATTTTTATCATCCCTTGATTATTTATTACGAAAATGAGTTACTACAAGTTATACATATTTCTATCCCTTATGGTTTGTTATCCATGAGGGAGACATTTCAAGCATTATCCAGTGTTAAGTAAACAGAATGAAATCTGCAGTCTTGCGGAAACCACCCCGTGATTCGTATGTCGTTGTCTAGTTTTGAGTGACTATCGTTTATAAATCATTATTTATGATATATTACAGTGTTTTATTTTTTTATAATATAATATAAGTGTTGTGATTTAAAATTTCGTGAATATTTTACCCCTTAAAACATTGATAATGGATGACACCACAGATGCCACATTTTTAGAAGAAACATATGCTGACGCCGAATCAGAAGCACCTAGTGACGATGAGGACATTGGACATGTTAGTGATATTAGTGATGATGATTCATTTGCTCCTGTCAGAATTCGCCCACGTATTATGACGCTCAACAGTGATTCTGATGATGAAGAAGATAATATTACACTTGATTGGAAAGATGATGCAGAACCTAGAAATAATGAGTCATTTGAAGGATTATCCGGTATAAATTTTGATACAACCAATCTCGGTGCCGAGGATTTTGCTGAAAAATTTATTGGAGACGATTTATTTCACATAATTACGGAGGAGACCAACAGATATTATACTCAAATGTCACCCCTTTATAAAACCGATAAAAAATCGAAAAAATGGGTGAATGTAACCATTCCCGAATTAAAAAAATGGTTCGCTTTGGTGATTCTTATGGGACTTGTTAGGAAAGGAACATTATTTCACTATTGGTCTACAAACCCTTTAATTGAAACACCAATATTTTCCAGAACAATGTCGAGGAACAGGTTTATCCAAATATTACGGAATTTGCATTTTTCGAATAACCTAGATGTTCCCAGCGACGCAGGCCGACTTTTCAAAATTCAGCGAATAATTGATTATTTTTCTGAACGCTTTAAAACTTTATATACCCCCACACAAAATATTTCTCTAGATGAGGGAATGATTCCTTGGCGTGGAAGATTAAATTTCAGAGTATATAATCCAAGCAAAATTACAAAGTATGGTATTCTCATCCGGATGGTTTGTGAATCCGTTTCAGGATATATATTGAGACGACCAGGGTTTCTTCCCAATCTGACTGCGTCAGACAGCGTCATTCTAAGACGTACGTCGACGGAACTTAGGGACAGGATGGGGAGAAAGGTGTCTCTCGCAAAGATTTCAATCGGTTTCTCTTGGCCAAACTCTATCCCAGAGTTGGCGAGTTTATTTTCACAATATTGATTGTCGGTTACAAAAAAAACACAGATATACAATTGCAAGTACAATTACAATTAAAAAGGACCAACAGGCCTAAACGAATAAATTGGCCTCCTGCCTGCCGAGGCAGGAGCGGAGACGACCGTAGAGTTTGAAAGAAGGATAACGACTGCGCAAAAATGGCTTAAGACACGCATATTTATGCCCTATGATTTTAGTGTGAAAAAGCGCTTGACCAATCGACGCAAAGCGTTCGGGCCTAAACTGAATTCGACCAATTGACGCAAAGTGGTCGCGGATGACTTGGACGAGAGACGTCGTTTCTAGAAGTCGGTTATATGATTTTATAACATTTTACTGAATTTATTCGCGTTATATTAATCGTTTAGGTCCTATTATCATTGATTGAGGTGATAATAAGATGGTTCGAGAGAGTCCTGATGACCTACAATATCAGGCGGTATCAATATCTAGCTTTAAAATATACTCCGGAGTGACCATTCCTCTGAAAGACACCATAAACTTTCTGATGTCAGATAGGTTTGGAGTCTGGCATCATTTATACATGGACAATTTTTATAATAGTGTTGAAATTGCCAAAAATCTATTTTTGAAAAAAGTCAGACTCTGCGGCACCATAAGGAAGAACCGTGGCTTGCCCGATTCATTGAAAAAAGCAAAATTGCGTGTATTTGATACCAAATACAAGCGGAAAGGGGAAATTTTATTACAAATTTGGAAGACCATAAAAAGCAGGGATGTCCGAATGATATCCACCATACATAATTCGGACATAGTTAACACCACAAAGACTGATCGAAAAACCGGACTTCCGATAAAAAAACCAAATTGCATCATTGACTATAATAAATATATGAAGGGAGTAGATCGCGCAGATCAATATTTGTCATATTACCCAATTTATAGAAAGACAAAAAAATGGACGAAAAAGGCTGCGCTGTATTTATTCAACTGTAGTCTATTCAATGCATTTAAAGTATATAAGGTCGCGAATCCAAAAGAAAAAATGAAATTTGGCGATTTTTTGCTTACGGTTGCAAAGTTCTGGATAGAGGACAAAGAACAATTAGAAACAGTTGACGCGGAAATGCAAATACCCTCTACACCACTATCTACACCATTATTTTCTTTGGCACCTTTAACATCTATGCAACCCCCAACTTCTTCTATATCGTCTGTCGCGGCTTCAACATCAAGTACAATTACGTCAACTTCATTGCAAAGGCTTTCGGGGAGTGTGAAGCAACACCAGATTATAAGAATATGCCCGACAAATAAACTCATAAGAAGGAGATGTAAAGTTTGCGCGGTACACAAAATTCGCAAAGAGACTATTTATATGTGTAAAGATTGCAAAGTTCCATTGCACATTGGTGATTGCTTTGCATCTTACCACTCAAAAAAAAAATTTTTGAATTATGAAGCATTTATTTATGGTGAGTACAAATATGACAATAATAATTTATAACAGGCGGTATTGTCCATTCCACGAACAGCTTTGCTAATAATTGCCTAGACTGCCTGGACCCAACCGACCTTTTTTTCAATGAAATCCATTCCGTCGGTCCCTGTGGTCTAGTGGTAAGAGATTTGTCCTAGCAATCGGGGGGCCCGGGTTCGATCCCCGGCAAGGTCAAATTTTTTCAATTGATAAAAAAAAGATCTTGGGCTGGGTGTATGTTATTTATCGTTGATTTTGTGCACAACTGATACATTATTTACCATCGAGTTAATCTCGTATGACTTTCACAACTCAGAATATTTGGCGCAATGGCGTAAGCTGTGATGCCAAATATTTAAAAAAAAAATCAATTTCAAAAAAAAAAAATCCTTTCTTATCAAAAGGGTCATAAATATGTCTTTTCTCTTTTCCAGACACTTGGACTAAATAATTCTTTGAGGATACCGAAGACTGGTTGATTTTTATAATTACATAGATTTGTTTTGATATTTGTTTTGTATAAAATTACCATTTTTTTCAATTGCTTTCTTATTATTTATTTTATTCAATTACCTGTAATTCATATTGATGAAATATTTCCAATATTTTATTATATCTCTATCTAAAAGTTGGTTGGTAAAAATAGGTTGGTAACCCCTGTTCAAAAAAAATCCATATTTCGAAAATTAAAATTATACACAGTCAAGATACTGTGTAAATATTTTGAGAATTTTATCTCTATCCAAAAGTTGGTTGGTAAAAAAAGGTTGGTAACCCCTGTTCAAAAAAAAACCATATTTAGAAAATAAGAATTATACGCAGTCAAGATACTGTGTAAATATTTTGAGAATTTTATCTCTATCCAAAAGTTGGTTGGTAAAAAAAGGTTGGTAACCCCTGTTCAAAAAAAAACCATATTTAGAAAATAAGAATTGTACGCAGTCAAGAGACTATGGAAATATTTTGAGAATTTTATCTCTATCCAAAAGTTGGTTGGTAAAAAAAGGTTGGTAGCCCCTGTTCAAAAAAATCCATATTTCGAAAATTATAATTATACACAGTCAAGATACTATGGAAATATTTTGAGAATTTTATCTCTATCCAAAAGTTCGAACTTCTTCAACTTTCTACCTTTTTCGCTTTTCAGATATAAAAAAAGTTGGCAACCCCTGTCCAAAAACACTGATTTAATTAATTATAAGGATTTGAAAAACGATTAGAACCTAAATTCAAATTTTTATTCAAATCGGTTAAAAGGTTTAAAAGTTATGTTAAATTTAGAAAATCTATTGTTTTAAGTAGATTGTTACAAAAAACATGCGGTATCAGGCGTAAGTTTCAGGCGAAATCATGCGGTTGGTAAAGTGTTAAGATATCTGGTCACTTTACCATGATTTTTTATTGTATTTATTAAAAATTTACATTACAAAAATTACAAATTAAAAGTTTATTGCTTTTGCAATGTGAAAAAGATTAATACATTGGAAGAAAAAAATAATTTGCGGATATGAGTGAAAAAATATATTTAACATTAACATCAAAACTTTTACTTCAGAAACTATCCAGGTAGTACGGAGGATAAAGCCCAACATTTGCAATGTTTTGTTTCAAGTAATATTAAAATGTAGATAATTATTGAATGTTAATTTGTTCTCAACTTGTATGCCAAGATTTTTAGCTGATGAAATCCGTGTGAGCCATTAATTGAATAGCGATAGAATAACACCAGTGAGCGCCTTGTAAACGATAAATGATTACATTTATGTATATTAAATCGAGTTTTTTTGCTTCTTCCCCATTCTATTATATTATCTATATCAGACTGGAGACGGTGACAATCATTAAAGGTGACAACCCTCAGAAAAACTTTCATATCGTCAGCAACTGATAAGAACTTAGAATTTTTAATGACTTTTAGAATATCATTTATAAATATAGTGAACATTGATCTCCCGGCTCTGAATCCATGCTGTTAACCTATTATTTTTTAAACTTTTTTTTTTTTTAGATTAAATAAATATATGGCATTACAGCTAATGCTAATGCGCCAAATATTTTTAATTGTAAAAGTCATGAGATTAACTAGATGATAAATATCAATCAGTCGTGAACAACTCAACGATAAATTACTTACATACACCCAGCCCAAGGTTTCTTTTTCAATTGAAAAAATCTGACCTTGCCGGGAATTGAGCCGGAGGCCACCTGATGGCTAGGACAACGCTCTTGCCAATAGACCACAGGAACCGACCGAACGATTATAAATGGTTCCATTTGTTTGAGTATCATGTGATGCATTATCATCTCTAAAACCTTAGCTGGCGCTGAGAGAACAGCCACTGTCCTATAATTGTCAACTAATAATTCTACACCACCCGCTAAAAATTGGTGTAATCTTAGATATTTTTCAGGGATCATTCCCAAATATGTTTGGTCGTCTAACCAACATTTTGTCTAAGCTACATGCTTCATTTGTATCTCCCTGATAATTCCTCCAAAAAACCAACTCGGATAGACTAATGTAAATTTATATTCTCCGTCCCATTGAGACTGAAAATCAATCAGGTCTACCTGGCATCTACTATTAAAGTGAGAAAAACTCATTGGTTTCACCACAAGGCCTTTTTTCTGTTTCGCTTCTGAAAGAATGGTTCGCAAATGTCAAGAAACACTTGAATTTCGTGATATGATATATTTTTGTATTTGCGTTGTAATTCTTTTCGCATTCGGTCCCGTCCTCCGTAACCAATAGATTGATGGATATTATGTAAAATATCAAACGTATCTTCTGTTGGAACATAGTATAGAATTTCCGACTTCACAACTGGCAAAATGAGGTGTTCTTTTCCACCCATAGTTAGCACATCATAATGTATTAGCAGCCAATTTTTGTTTATGACTTGGACTCGCCTCTTTCACTTGGTTTATCAAGTGAATGTACTTTTCCATGTTCATTGTGTTATTATGCTTAACACGTTGAACCCGGAGTACGCGCCTAGCGCGTACAACTGACATGCCGACTAAAATTCTTACTAATCCTTTGTTTTAAATTATCGTAGGTCATTGAAACTTCATGAAAACAGTCTCGATACACTTTTTCAGGTCAGTGTGTCTATACACGTCTGTCAATAAGGTCGCGACAGCATTATTTCAAAATTTTGGTCCTAAAGCTGAGTTTACACTGAACAATAATATTGTTTTTAATTTTTAGACTGTTTTTTCTTATGCCTGTTATTTTTTTTGAATCTTCATGTTTTGATGTCAGTGCTTTGCTCCCAGTGCTTTTTTACCAATCGGCTTTTTCTGCGAAATTTCCATTTATTCTTTTTTTGACTCAATAGTTTTCGTTACTGTTTGAGTAACCAGTTTTGCTCGGAATATTGCTTTTTTTATTTTGTACACTATGGATCACCCTTCAAGCTCTAAACGAGCAAAAATGGCTGAAGAACATAGTGATAGTGAAGATAGCTGAATTTAAAACATGGCTAGGTCTCTTATTCCATATGGGTACCATCAGACTGAATCGAATACAAGATTATTGGAAAAACATCACCTCTTCAATATACAAGCTTTCTCCCAATACATGTCACGAGACAGATTTTTGGCGATTCTCTGGACATTGCACTTCAATAAAAAATACCCAAAATACAGCCGGCTTAGATAAAATTCAGCCACTGGTAGATTTCTTCAATGAAAGGATGGAAACAATCTACGCGCCTCGTAGGCATCTGTCAATCGATGAGTCGCTCATGTTATGGCGAGGAAAATTAAAATTCCGCCAGTATATCAAAGGGAAGAAGGCGAAATATGGAATTAAAATATATATGCTGGGAGAATCGAGTGGCTTGGCGTTAAAGCTAGTGATATATGGTGGTGCCGCCGACAAAGAATTAGGTAAGAAAGGCCACATCAATAAGGTTGTCCATAAGCTCATGAACGGAAAGACTGGAGACGGCCATGCATTGTTTATGGACAACTTTTACAATAGTGTTCCTCTAGTTGAAGATTTACTTAGTAAATCAACATACGTAACTGGCACACTTCGAAGTAACAGAACAGACAATCCTTTAGATGTAAAAAATAAAAAACTGAAACCCGGAGAAACAGTGAGCCAGTACACCGATCGCGTAGTATGTGTAACAAAGTGGAAAGATCGTCGGGAAGTATTGGCGATATCGTCGAATTCGATGGTCAGCGGAAAATTAGTCATAAAACCCAATATGATCATCGAATACAATAGATATATGAGCGGCATTGACTTTCACGACCAAATGCTGTCGTATTATCCATGTAAGCGCAAGACGCTCCGTTGGTATAAAAAATTGGGGGTACATATATTCCAGACGATCCTTCTGAACGCTTGCTATTTATACAATAACAATAAAGACAAAAAAGTGACTCTGTACGATTTTAGATTATCTGTGATCGACGCATTACTTGGTGCCCCTCCATCGCCGTCTCTTCCACTGCTGAGAAATAAAATACACCTTCCGATTTTATTTGAAAAAGATGCCAAAGGCAAAACAAAAAGAAAGAGGTGTAAATATTGCTGGCATCATGACCGTGTACGCTAAGACTCTATTTATTGCTGCAAGGAATGTTCCGACAAACCTGGGTTTTGTCTGGATCCATGCTTTAGACTTTTCCATAAGTATAATTAGTGTAATTGATGATTGTGTGATTCAAAGTGCAATGGACAGGTGATTTGAATTTGTGGTGTTTATGGGACGTGATTATTTTTTCCAATTGGATTTCAAGCATACGTAATATCAGCATAATAACATACTGGTTGTAAAAGGAAATGCGAAGAAAAAAATCAGGTAATAAATAATATTGAATATTTTGATAAAATTTCACGTACACAAAATAGAGCGAGTGAAAGCTCAGCTTTAGTCATCACAAAGGGTCATTTGTATCTGGGCTTATCTCGAAGCAGGTGTCAATGAACTCTACGCGCAATAGTTCAAGACAAAGAGGACAGTTTCTTCCAGCATACCAAGAAACAAAATGTTTTTATTTCGTATTTTAGGTACAGTTCTGGGGTTTTGGAAATTACATTTTTTCCAGCTACTCGTGAATATTCGCGATTACGTCTCAGTTATGAACGTGTTAATCACGGGTGTCTTGGATAAAATATCATAATAATTTTTCTTCATTTCTGAACACATTTTTACGTAAAATTAACAGGCATAAAACACACGTTATATCTGACAGCTGTCAACGCGAACAAACCGCTCTGAAGGTGTGTGCGTAACTTCATCTTTGTCTTTGACCAATCATATAGCATTATAATATATTATACTCTCCGTGCTCGTGACTAGTGAAATCACACTGTCATACAAATTTATTTCTTCATATATTTTCACCGGCCAGATCAGTGAAAATATATTTTAACTAGTGATAATATAATATCACTGATAATACACTTTCGCTGTAACATATACACTATTATAATTGGAAGAGTTGATATTAAATTATTTTAAATGTTGATTAAAATTTTGTTTAAAAGTTGATTCAACTGTCGGGCTCAGGTCGGGTTCAGGTAAGAAGTTCGGGAATGAGCCTCGGGCTCGGGTCGGAGATTTTCGGGCTCAGGACAGGTATAATTTTTACATTTCGGCCTGTGCAGACCTCTACATACAGTCTACTACTCGATATTTAGTTAAAGGAAAATCATATATTTAATGCAATAGCAGATAAAGAATTTTAAATGATCATAAATGTATAACGGTTCCCTAGTCTATCTATAACCATATGTGCGTAATGATGATACATCATTTTATGTTCTTTTTTAACAAATAACCTGAGTAGCATTACAATTAAATGAAAATTTGATAAATACTTCATATCAAGATCTAGAGATCAACTGGATAAGAAATGACGTCATAAACACCAAAGTGGATATAGGAATTTTTAGGATTGAGCCTAGACCAGTGGTTCTCATGTGCGGCCACCAGAAGCTTCATAGTTAATATTTATATTTAATAAAAATGGGTTTTTACAACTTAATTTGTCAACAAAGACACTGAAAATTAAATAGTTTGTATGCATTGCATTGTGCATCAACAATTGCTAGTAAGAAATAGCTTAACACATACACGATTAGGTCTTTTTGGCAAAAAAGACTCATCACAAAAATTTGGTGCGGCCACCAGACATTTCCGTAGTATCGCTGATGTTCCTAATGCGGCCACAGCCAAATTTTACGTGAGAACCACTGGCCTAGACCCAATCTGATCTATATAACAAACTCTTAACATTAGACCACAGAGGACGACTTGTATATTACTGGTAAATTACCAAAGGGTTATGGAATATAAAATGTAGTTTCTAGTAGCTCCGTGGATTTGAAAGCTTACGTCAAACTGATATATAAGAATCGGGGGTGGTAAAAACATCAAAAACCTCAATATTGCCGGTCTGTTATTTTCAGCTTATTAAAAATAATATCTCTACTTTATAGAGACAGGGATTACCAAAATTAGATTTTTTGTCGAAAAACTAAATAATTTAGTGGAAATTGAAAAGATTAGATTACAGGGAAAACTAAAGAATATTTACTACGCTAACAATATATATATACATTATATTTACCATGAGATAGCAAGGCATATGTGCAACTGTACACTGAACCCAAGAAAATTCCACCAAAAATGACGTGTAGAACGGACAACATCCGTTGTTTAAAAAGCCTTTAAGTTTTTTTTATCTATGAACATTTTGACAGATCGATAGATAAGGAGGATGGAAATCATATTATCGGGATTCACCCAAAAACTCGACTTTGACATTTCAAAGTATTATTGTCTATGGATAATTCTGTGGCAATTGTTATTATAATGAAAATCATAGACAATATTACAATATATCGTAAAACAGGGTGAATAGAGACAAAAACAAGGATGAACTTTAGCACAACTACTAAGTATCCAATGTATTTTTTTGTATTTCTATATGTTACACCGAATATACGAAATAGAGAATTAGGTAAAATATGGTAATAGGTACACGGGACATAATCCCAATCCTCTCTTGCTATTATATTAATTATCAAGAAGCCTAAATCTTTAATGCATTCACATATGGATGTGTGGTCTTCTGAAAGAAGAATTTATTTTTCAATATTAGCCTACAATAAAATTATTCTTTTTATTTTAAACAAATAATATACTTATGTGACTGTCTCTATCCATATTATATTATTATTTGTAAAGATTGTGGTTGCATTTTTGCTGCCAAAAATTAAAACAACTCGATTTCATACTTATTGCGAAGTATTCTTTAGGATCTTCTACTATAATAAATTTAAAAATTAAAGACGAAACATTTCAAAAAAAATCGTAAGCTTTACATTAATTAAAATAATGTTATCTGCTTTCAAATACCTTCCTACGTTCCTACGTGGAATTATTTATTTATCTATCTATAAACTCAGTGACATTTGACTTCAAGCAACACCATAGACAATTTATCTTTCTGAAATGCAAAAGTGGTTCCCTGAGTTAGAGGAGTAGCTAAGCAGGAGAGGATTGGGATTCTGTCCCGTGTATCTAGTACCATATTTTACCGATTGCCAGCGAGGATATGAACACCATATATTTTTAATGTTATATGTTATAATATAACATATATCCCTCGTTTAAAGATATCTACTGACCCTTTTACAGAAAATTATTGACCATTTTACAATAAAAAACTGACCCAAAATTAATTATTAACTGACCATTTATAGAATTAGAAACTGACCATTTATCGAATTAGAAACTGACAAAATAATTAGTAGTCTTTGGCAATCACAGCGTTAAAGCTTTTCATTCTTCGTTTAAAAAAAGCCAATACAGTTTTCATTTAAAAATACATTTATTTTTACTTAATAATGTGCAGTACAGTAAGCCTCAGTTGAATATCACGACTGATAATAATATCAGAGAAATCAATTTTTATTTGACAAATAATGAAATCATATATATACAATAAAGAATTTTTTGAATTTTGTACTTTTCCATGAGTTTTGTCGCTAACGACCCGGGTTTCGCCTTTCGGCATCTTCAGGCATTCCAAGTGCACGGATGTACTTGAACTGACGCGTAGTAAACAGTTTGTATTGTTTATATACAAAAATATAAGTAGGTCACTAAGTTAAAAGGTTATTAAAATGTAAATTAGCGAAATTTGAATGAATACAAGTTTCTATGATTTAAGTGGGTTTGTTATAATTACGGGGATTTTTGAAAATTATAGACAATCTTTTATATAAAAAACGCATTAAGTTAGCACAACAAATCTTATACAAGGGATTAACAACGAAAGACTCAGGTGATATGAGGTTTTGGCGGAGAATTAATTACATAGGACACACCAGTTTAAAAATAAAGAAACAGCTCTCAGAAAGTGTTAGACCAGCTTTCTACTGTAAGAACTCTTTAGGTAAAATTTTGATAAATAATAAAGATGTTATAAATTATAAAAACAAATCTGGGATTTATAGATTGCAGTGTAGTGAGTGTCCCAGATTTTATATTGGTAAAACTGCTAGAACCTTAAATATAAGAGTGGCTGAGCATTTAGCCGCTTTTCGCTTAAAAAAAGATACCTCCACCTTCGCCAACCATTTAATTCTTGAAAACCATACGTTTAATTTTGACTCAGGCATTAAGTTGTTACATACTAACAGGGGTGAGTTTAAACTATTTTATCAAGAAATCTTAGAGATTAATCGAGCTCAGCTCAACGGTCTGCCAATTTTGAACGAGCAACTATATTTGCCTAGTTCACCATTGTTGTACCCTTTTAAATAATTGTTAATTTTAATTTATTGTCATTTATTAATAATTGTCATTTATTTACAATTCAAGCACTTACTATTATTAAATATCAATTCACTTACTATCATTAATGTAATATAATAATAAAGGCTTAAAATCAATCAACTCATTAACGAGACGACGGATAGGACCCTAGATTTATTTTAAATATTCTTATGTTATCATCTGGTCATTAATATTTTCAAAAATCCCCGTAATTATAACAAACCCACTTAAATCATAGAAACTTGTATTCATTCAAATTTCGCTAATTTACATTTTAATAACCTTTTAACTTAGTGACCTACTTATATTTTTGTATATAAACAATACAAACTGTTTACTACGCGTCAGTTCAAGTACATCCGTGCACTTGGAATGCCTGAAGATGCCGAAAGGCGAAACCCGGGTCGTTAGCGACAAAACTCATGGAAAAGTACAAAATTCAAAAAATTCTAATTTGATATTGAAATTCCATCAAGCACCCTCAGTCGAAATACTTAATTATACAATAAAGAGTTCAAAACAAAAACCTGACAGCCTATGCTCTTTTACCAAGATGATTGACAGCATTTGTGCTTTTTACTTTTTGTTCATATTAAAGTTATACGACTTGTCAAACATGAAAACAAAAAATAAATGTTTAAATCAGAAGGCTGAATGCCAGATATTTCCATAAAATTTTCAATGCCTAAAATAAAAATAAAGTAGCTTTAAATGCAAGAATAGACACTTAGGCAAATGCATGTCTCCTTAAGAGTAAATGACAGGATTGCAGGCATAGAATATATAATCAATTTATTTTAGCCAAATGGTGTCGTTAACCATGCCTGTGAAGCTCCATCAAATACACTTTATCACATTGTGTTAATTAAAATTTTGGTCTGCTTACAAACTAGGTTTCGAAATGAATGCATGAATATTGATGTAGGTACTTTTTTTGGTTTCCATATTATAACAAAAACCAAAGCAAGCAATCACATTCTAGATTGCTCTTTAACCCATTAACTGTTATTGTCTCGTACGTTATGATACTTGTGATTGTGGTGTGTTACAAAAAATATTTTTTAAAAACATAGTCAAAACTATCCCGGACAAGATTTTTTTTTCAAATAGTTGTCTATTATTTGATCTGACCTTGATGAGTGTATTTAACACTAGCACTGATGAATTAATTTTTAAAAATCTTAGTTGATGAAATATTCTTGAATCGACTCAGCAGGGAAGAGGTTATAATACACACAAAAATTTTCACAAAATAACACCTTAACCTCAGTCAACCGATTCATCGACACTATACAGAAATGATTAAATGTGTACAGACCACGGATTCATCAGCGCCAGCTTAAAGAGTATATTATGAAGACCTGTAAAACTGATCATTATTTTTTAAATGAATAATACATTTAGTCATTTTCTTGCATGTACAAGTTTCATAATTAGAAGGTGATAATTTATATTTTTGAAACCAAATTTTAAATCTGATGTGCATCCAAAAAGAAATGATTCCAGACAATTGAAGCCTTGAAGACTAATTTAGGACTCAAACTGAAATATTTAACACAGCAAGCAATAAAAAAGACATAACTTATCCATTAATTGATACATGTGAGTAATAAACAAAAAAAAATAGTAGTGCACATAACGTAATATCTGATACTAGTCATTTTATACTAATTTTTACAATAAACACACTTGACTAAAACTATAAAATAACTTGCAATATATATATATAACATATTTCGTAAATAATAACAGCAAAATAATTAATGTCACATAGAAAAAAAACTGAATATTAACATTAACTTCCACACATGTTTTCCAGTGATATTTTCTAACATTGCAGCAGAAAAATATGATGCGGTATCGTTTTTATTTCATCAAATATTAACAAATTATAAATTCTTTTATTAATTATCAAAATATTTGTAAAAAATTAAAAATACATTATAGAATAAATTATTATTAATCTTTTCACCGCGTATGACCGCTATACATGTCCTAGCTGACATGCCCTCAGCGCGTATGACGTGTATAGCGGTCATGGGCGATGCGCGGAGTTTTGAGCCTCATAAAACCGGTATCTCTAATGTTTTAGGGTTCAAAATCGGTTGAAAATATTACTGAACATATATTTATTATCAATGCAATCTATTGGCTAAAATAATTTATTTGTGGAACCTAATAAACACGCATCTATGCGGAGTGAACATTGCCGCCAATATCGATGGCCGCCATTGTTTTATATCATTTCTAGTAAGAAGCGTGCGCCGCCACTCATTTACAAAATATGAATATATTATTTCGCGAAAAACTTGAACTTAATAAATTAGAGCCTAATAAATTAACTTTGAGCCTCATATAACCGCAATGTCTAATGTTTTAGGGTTCGAAATTGGTTGAAAATATTACTTATTATATATATTATCAATGCCATATATTGGAGTTGGACAAAAAAAAAAATATTATTGGCTAAAATAATTTATTTGTGGAACCTACTAAACACGCATCTATGCAGCGTGAACATTGCATCGCCAATATCGATGACCGCCATAGTTTTATAACTTTTATAGAAAAAACCGTGCGCAACTCATTTACAAAATATGCATATTTTTTTTTTTACCATGTCCGCTCCCAATTTGGAGCATATGGACTCCTCACGGTGTTTATCTCAACTTATATTTTTCTACGAGAACTGCTTGTTACTCAGTTGCTCAACTTCTCTTTTTTCGAAGAGAGTAGGGATGGAAAGGAAGCGAGGATAAGGACAGGACTAGTGATTAGCTAATTGCCGTCACTGCGTCGCTCTTCGGGATCGGAAAGGTGGGAAGGGATTTCCAACAACACAAACACCAATGCCTTTGAACAGATTTATCGACTGAAAAAATCTGCTCGTACCGGGAATCGAACCCGGACGATCCGGCACGCAAACCAACGCTGTTGACACTGCATCACAGACCGGACTGGCATACATTATTTTGATCCCAAAGAGCGACGCATAGTGACAGCGATTAGCTAATCACTAGTCCTCGTATCCTTTCCATTCCTTCTCTCTTAGAAAAAGAGAGGTTGAGCAACTGAGTAACAAGCAGTTCTCGTAGAAGAACATATGTTGGGATATACTCCGTGAGGAATCCATATGCTACAAGTTGGGAGCGGACATGATTAAAAAAAAAATTGTGCATTTTTATAAATGAGTTGCGCACGGTTCTTACCAGAAAAGTTATTAAACAATAGCAATCATCGATAGTTGGGAGCGGACATGGTTAAAAGAAATAAATATATATTTAATAATTTTGATGGAAAAAATTATAGGGCGATCCCCTTAGTGGAATTGTTCAATTCGAGCCGTGATGAGACTAAAAACCATATTATTTACCTATTTTATTGATTGATAAAATACCCAATTGACATAATTTACTTCAAAGAATACGACAATGTATACGTATGTACTTGCTATCAAATGCTTGTTTGACAGTTTACATATATTTCTTTGAACTGTCAATATGCGCTGTCGCGCTTCTAATTATAATAATTTAATTTAACAACGCAGGTTGAATGTAGATCGAGTGCAGGTGAAGTTGAATATGTTCCGAGAATTATCAGTATACGCACCGTACGTCATCGGCGCAGTGTTCTGGTTTGCGATCGGCGTTATCTACAAAATGGCGACGTTACCCCAAAATCGTGTGAAGAATGATTATTGTTGAATTAAACAGAAAATACAAGAAATATATTGTATTTCATTATTGAAAAAATTACTTTAGGTGCCAATTAACATATTTGATTTTTTTAAAAAAATATTATAATCTATATTTATAGTCGAAATCGCGATTAACAAATCTGCAAAAAAGCTGCCATGTACAGGGCATGTTCTTCATATTTTCTGGCGCGGTCAAAAGGTTAATAAGCACATGTTTTCATAGAATTTTTTTGGCCGGTAGTTTTCTTTAGTATACAAGCTAATAAAATTTAAAAGTCTGTGTGTAAGGCACATCAAATAATAACTCTAAAGGTACAGCCTGGTGCTAAGCGTATTACGGGGCGTATAGCGCTTCTTCAAAGGCAGAGGCAGAAGCCATTAACAATGGCGCCTTGGTAATGTGTAGCCAAGACATAAAATTAATAATAAAGGTCCCCTTATCATGTGCATCTTCGGTATCGGCGACACTCACACCATTACTTTTGTTAACCACCAATATTATTATTCACTCGATATTATTTCGTCATAATGTTCTCATATGTGACATCATAACGTTCTTTATAAAATACATGTGTCAACAAATATTATGTGCGATATATTTTTTCGGCCCTAGGGATCGTCATGACAGCCAAACGGAGATTGATAAAAACATTAAAAACTATCAAAAAATGGTCTGCAAAAAATGAGAAATAATAGTTTGGTGATTGGATTGCATTACCGGACGAATATATTCATAAATTTCATTAGGAATGCTTTCGTTTAAATTTCATGAGCCTCGGAGATCACTTTTCTGTTCCCCCTCGGATCCGGGCTAAATACCCTATTAACTATAAATCTACATGCTCCCAATTTTTACATTTTTGTGTACATGTCCATGTACATGTTCTTCACGTCGTCATTTGATTGAGCAGCTACAATTGTTCCTCGGCTGATCAATGAATGAACGGCCTGAAGCTATTTTATATGATTTTTAATTTTAAAATTAGTTTTTCAATTATATAGTTTGTCCTTTATTCCATTCATTTTTATCATTTTTGCACAATCTTAATTATATCTGTCAAATGCATTTTGTTAAGGGGGTGAGAAAAACCCATATTTTAGACACAGATTGTATTCCAGTAATAATTTCTTCGAGCGACATCATTCATTCATTTTTACGCCTATGCAAACGCTCCTAAATTTCAACCTGACTTGACTTCGGATTTACGCGCGTAATCGGCCTCCCAGGCGGGCATTCGTTGTCAGACATCGTTAGACATTGTTGATAAGACGGCGGTACCTTTGTCTCGTTCATACGCTCTAAGCGCTCTACGTTGTTGGCACAAGACCGTACGCTTAGAGCCTTGATAACATCAGGGGTATTTTAGAATCAAAATTCAACTGTATCATAGTAAGATTGGAATTGGATAGTACAGTCAAACCTCCGAAAACACTACTCCGTAAAACACGCTGGCCGAAAATATTCGGCGCAAATACCCCGATGGCACGAACGCATTCCATTGTCGTTGCTATGTGACCATAGACAACATATATGTGACGTTGCTGCTCGGACGACTGATGTCGATAAAAAAAAAGGGGGTCCGCTGTGACCGATACACACACAGACAAACGGCTGGCCGTCTCTACGGTGCTTACTCTCGCATACACTCAAACAACACGTGCTAGACAATACACGACGGCGTACTGACTTCCTGTTTGCTACATTTTGCATTGTATCACCTAGCAACCAAATATTTACATAAATATTTCGTTCATGTATTTTTTTTTGCAAAACTCTAAAACTAAATATATAATCTTAGTTTGCATTTTTCGCGAAAAAAAGACGAAAACTCTAATTTTGTATGAGATTCACGCCCCGTTTTACACTACTTCATATACCACAGTCCCGATTATAGTGTTAGCGGGGGTTTAACTGTATGTAGAATTGTTACTGAACACAGATATCTTAGCAAAATAAAATTGTCAATCACTTTATCGACAGCCCTGGACAAAGCAGTAACTCACTTTAAGTGATTTTCCAGCAAAGCGAAATAGGAATATAAAGTTATAAAATGAAATCAAATAGATTTGAATTCCTAGAAATAAATAAAAGGCTGCAATATGACAAGACACAATTTTCTAGTTACAACAACGGTATACAGGTTTGAAGTGTTTTAAAGGTTAACCTAGCAAAAATGAATGAGAATTGTATATTCATGAATTTTCTAAAAAAATACTTTGAATTGACATACCCTTTTCTTGGAGAAAGAAGAATATTTTCAATTATATGTACATACTATTTATATAGTGTTTAAAAAATATATTTTATCAAAAAACTTAATTTATAGCACCATAGAATCCATAGAATGAATTTATTACTAAGACTAAATTTAAAATTTATAAACAAATTAAATTTATTCTTTATACCAGAATATTTACTAATATTGATATGGGTTATTGATTTGTTAAACAGCAATATTTGATGTATTTATCAATTGACATGCATAAGTTTTAATAACACTGAATAGGAAATTAAGTAATGTTGGTCACACAAACGTAAATTATATTATGACAAGAAAGATCTGAATGTTCGAGTATAAATTCAGAGGTAAGCTTTATTTCAGTGTTACTCAAACTCAACTCTTGAGGCACAGAACTTTTCAAGGGACACACAAACCAAAAAAAAAACTTTTGTGTAGGCATAATCAACTCTAGGGAATTCACAAGCTTCCACAAAGTTACCATTGAATCCATGGAAATTGTTTTAATAATTTGCATGTATGCGTTTTGTTGTGCCATTAAATATTGTATTTTAAATGTACTGGGTTTGCGAGCCACTTGGGTTTAATACAAATGCTTTGCGATTTGAAAAGTTGGGAACTTGTGTTAAGATTATATAAAACAATACATTTGTGTACTGACGTGAAACATTACTAACTAGAAAACCGAATCCCATTACATATTTTACATTTCACTTCCATATACCCTATTTTCCTGTATTCCGAATTGATAACATTTTGAAATCCATTTAACAATTCTAGAATTTTATCATAATTGATAATGCCATCGACGAAAAACTTTTTCAATATGTCAGGAATATGTTTTTCATCAAGCGCCCGCAGCTGCAATTCATCGAGAACATAACGTACCAGCTTTTCGAAGAGTTCTGTATCTCGTATACCCAAGGCGCGCATCCTCTCCCATACAGTTATAGTAATGGTTCTAAAAACTTCTTCAACAATCTTGACAAAATACTGATATGCCTTTTCAGTAAACCCACTCAGACGTCTAGCTAACGCCTCAAGTATTTCATCATTGGAACCGGAGAATTCTGGGAATGAATCGATCAATTTTGCAGTACTGATGGCAAAGCTCAGCGCTTCTTTTATTAAGAAAGGGTTAATATAGTTGGGCTTGGCATCCATGCCTAAATTGACAGGTACATTTCGTGCTGTCAATTTTGTCTCACCAATAGTCTTAAGGAAGGCTGTCTGTTCTGCGGCAGGGGAGGCCGAGAATGTATCAGGATTTATTTGATGTTCTCCATTGAAAAGGGCTTTACCACTTTTATCAATTGAGATTTTCACATTATTCTCATTGAGGTTCTTATTAATGCGAAGTGCCCCCTGGAAGAACTGATCTTTGTTGGTTATGCGATTGATGCCTTGGATTACTTCAGAGTTTCCTTGGACGACTCCTTGCGTGCGGCGAGTCTCCGCAACCATCTTATCGAACATTTTTCTGTGGTAAATTTTTTTAATCAATGTTATTATGAATCAAATAGAAGCGAGTGAATTTTTTTTGTACAACAATAGAATCGAAATGATTCCCAAATCAGATATCACTATTTATAAATATTTAAAATGGAATTTATGTAATTTCATTTATTAGATGGCAATATATGTATTTACCGGTTGCACCAATTTTATGATGTGGATAATTTTCACTTAGAAAGAGATTAATTTAACAGCTTCAATGCTGCAGAAATATATTATGAATTCTATCATTTACTTTTTTAATGTGACAAAATAATTTACACTTTTTAAAAATTTGTTTGCCTCTTGTCTTCTATGAGAAAAATTTGAGAAAACATGCTCATGCTTAAGAGGAAAGCCCTGGTGCCACTTTTGCAACACGCATTGAAATATTTATGGAAAGGAAGAAGTCTCCATGTGCACTATAAATGAAACATGCAATACAACATAAAAATTAATTATTTCACCTGTGACGACCACTACGAAGTGAAGTTCGGTAGTCCACTATGGTTCCATTTTGTGATTCCGTTATCACTGTTGCAGCCATTCGATTATTCATCAAAGAATTAGTAAGGAACAGTACAGATGATGCCAATTGAAACAATTCTAATCTACTCGGTGTTTCTCCTGTCTCTTGGTACTGAAAAATAATTTTTAATTGATTGAAAAAATTCATACCTTTCAGTCTTACTAACATTCAAATTGAACACATTTGCAAATTAAGAAAACATATTTAAAAATAGGTTAAATAGTTGAGTTGGTTGAACACTCATATAAATTCTTGAACAAACAAAATGAACTGTGCTCCTACTACACTGACAAAAACTGTATCAGAAATACAGCGGGAGAGGTTTTAACCACTTCAGTACCGTAAGGCCACTGGTGGCCACCGCGTACAGACGTTGCGAATAAAGTCGCAAATATTGCAAAATATATTAAAGAAATCTTCCTGTAAGAAAGAGCCCTTATGATATTTTTATTTCATGGGTAGTGACATCTATACAGTCTCTAGAAAAATGGTTCTTCCGTGATCAGTCGATCTTGTTGAAAGAAGAATTCTTTAGATTTAGAAGTCGGGCGGAAGATGTGATCAATGCGACGATTTTGCTCAGTACTGAAGCGGTTAAAATGTTCCCAAATGTTCAAACAGTTTTGTCAACGCTGACAATATCTCTACACACAGTGTAAAATTTTTGGCCACGAAGGGTATAGTTTAAGCACAATTAAATCATATGAAAATATTTATATATCACTTATATAAATTATATTCAAAGCTTACCCTTGTTATCAAAGTTAGAAGACTATTGATGAATCCAGCACTTCCTGAGATTAAAGCGGCTAATATAGCTGCATCATGAGTTATTATCAATCCCTGCAAAATAATTACACAATTGTATGCCGATATTGTGTTTGCAGAGATCATAGATATTTACACTGTGCCTTCTAATAAAAAAAATCTTTTTCTAAAAAACGTATTCTTTAAATCTGATATCAATTATTGTAGTTCTGTTTTTTTTCACTTTTGCCAACAGGATTTATTAACTGTACATACAGTTCTTTTTTAATTCATCAAATTAAACTTTCAACTGGATTACTATTTTCATACATTGTCAGAAACTATTTAAATTGATAAAATCGTAATTTTATAGACACAAAAATAGGGACAAAACAGAATTGAAAAGATGAAAATCACTTTCAAATATCCCACAATCTAACGTTTGGGGAAATTTTGGTAAAAAACATTTAATGGAAATGTGCGGGGTAAGAAAATCATTTTCAAATCATGGATATTTCCACTATGAAGAATACTTAATTGAATTTTAGTTTCAAAAAAACCAATATATTTGCAATATACAGATAATTACCCTTCCGATGACTACTCCATTACGTGCAGCTTTAGAAAGAAGTGTCGAGCCAGCTCCGGCCACAATGCCAGTTGCACCAGCACCAATATTTATCCAACATCCTCTTGCTTCCGGATCAGTCAGACTGATGGTCTGCAATGTTAAATATACACTTGTAGATTAGTATCGACACCAAAGGTAAGCAGTGTCCTTATCTCTTTCTCTATCTATAGGTATCTCTGCCTCTCCATGTATATATCGTTTTAAGTATCTCTGTCTCTATATGTATTGTATATTTGTACTCCTCTCTCTGTCTAACTGTCAATGTTTGTCTTTTGTAACTTTATAGCTATGTCATTGTAAGTGAATAAAGAAGTTAATTATTGGTGGAAAGGCATAATTTATTAGAAATATATGTTGTTTAGAAATTACCTGTCCATGTTGATTTCGATCAACCAGAGTGGCTCCAGAGGAAACCGCTCCATACGCTCCGGTGACGAGTGATGCAATGCCTGTTGTGATGGCTAGCCCTGCGGCCACAGGTGCAAAGAACGAGAAGCCCAACACACCCACTGCGCCAACTGATACTATAGTTCCTGCTATATCACCAGCAGCCCGAGCTTTAGCCAGAAATGAACATGCTGGTGACATTACGATTTCTAAGTCCACCTCTATGTTGTCTTTCTGTAAAATTGATATCAATGAATAAAGCCCACTTTGACCAAGGCAGACCCAAAATCCGTTCAAGCGCCATCTAGTAGCACGCGTGGCATAGGTTGCCTGCCAATGGCATATATGATTTTGTTATTTTAACTATGTAAACATTTACTCCAGTGACCCATATAAAATTCTACGTATTGTAGCTTATTTTTTAAATATTTTTTATTTGTATGAAATTTGATATACTTCCCAGATCGCGGAACAGAACCTGTTACAAGTCGAGAATTGTGTATGTTTGCTTAGTATGATAAATTAAATCAATGCTATATATAATTTTGTTTATTAACTCATTAACCCTCTGAGTGGTGAGTTGTTTTGGATAAAATTAGGTTTTTTTCTATAAATTTAATAAAATATTAATTGCAAACAAAAAAAAATTACAACATATTTGTTTTGTTTCCGTAAATATAAGAAGCATATTATTACTTATTGAAGGAATTGATATTTCTTATTCAATTTTAAAACGCAAATTCTAAAAAAATATTCAAATAATTAAATATTACTTTGAAATAATTATCTAGAAGCTTATGCATACAGTTTGGGTCTGGATCTTTATTGCATTCATCTGTCAACATGTGTTTCTCTATTGACGGTGATTTTAGGAAGCGTATCGAACTGAAATGCATTTATACACTCAATAACATATGGCCACAGATTTCTTACCAAATATTAAACTTTTTATAAAACTCTTTTGCTTATTTCAAACATATAATAAAAATAATGTGACTCACAAAAATCACTGATTGACACATCTAGTTTCAATATATGAAAAAATAATAACATTTCAATAAACAATAAGAGAATGGCAATGGATAATAGATGACAACATACTACCGCCGTACCAGTACGGCGATACTAATCAAAGGGTTAACGCTTTCTTTACCTTTTTTGGTACACCTGTTACAAGTGTGATTTGGTATATTCTTTTTCAGATTTTTATGTAAGTAATTGCTTATTATTAAACTAAATAGATAGAAGTAGTTAACAGTAAAAAAATAAAACTTGGCAAAAATGCATTGATAAGTGTCATTAGTTTATCACTGAAATATGGATTTGAATCAAGATTAATTCGGAAAAATATTTTAATTTTTTTGCCATAAGTAATAAAATATTTTAACTTTTTTTTATTGTTATGTTTATTTAGACCCCACTATAATGTGATAAATACACTATTAGTTGGACAATATTTTTCAACTTCCGTTTGCTAGGCGATGTTGTATTGCTCTGTACCTAATCGTGTACAGTGGGCAAGAGAGTGTCAACAATTGCTTGGTCGGGCATAATTTTGAAATAAACTATGAAGATTTAAAAGTTTGTTGTGATTAACATTAACTGAATATCATGAACTGCCGACCGAAAGTGCTTTCTGGAGTTTGAGATCTTCGAGTTCCATTGGTCGAAAATTGCATGTCAGGTCATAGGTTTTTAGACATTATAAGAAATTGGCACTAAATCGATCATTCTCTAGCTGCAGGTTTGACTAACAAAATATCCAAAGTGAAACCTCGGTGGAATCTCATTCAGAGAAACTCGTACAAGTGGGG
This sequence comes from Himalopsyche kuldschensis, assembly GCA_028554975.1. Classification (NCBI taxonomy): domain Eukaryota; kingdom Metazoa; phylum Arthropoda; class Insecta; order Trichoptera; family Rhyacophilidae; genus Himalopsyche; species Himalopsyche kuldschensis. The sequence goes on from JAHFWI010000068.1 coordinate 3,394,556, forward strand.
AGTTTTTCATTAAAATTTGTCTGTGGATGAACCTATGATTAAATATTTTGGCCGTCATTCAGTTAAGCAATTGATAATTGGAAAACCAGAGCGGTTGGGCTATCGAAATTCGGCTGAAACAAGCTCTCATAGCTACTGATATACTTTCAATATAAACTACAGAAGTTCCTATTGATACTCTCGCCACGATAGATGTATAATCTCTGCTGGCAAAGATGCCGAGTGTACCAGTTGAGCATACCAAGTATTTCGATAAATTTTCACGACAATCAGTTGCTTCATGATTTTCGACTCTTGGGCTACAGGGCCACCGGCACAATGCGATAAAATATAGCGAAGAAATTTTCACATAGCACTATACAAATAATTAAAAACCCACCTAGAGGGGAAAATGACTCCGATTTGATACTAAATATAAGTCGTCCGTCGTCATCAGCGATACTCGGACTAGAGTGCAAAAATAACGGTTACACCCCCGAGCTCATCGATAAACCTTTGTGTTATTTGCCAAAACGAAGGTCACTAACTTTGCGAACTAAGCAATAAAACATAACGTGTGGAGCAAACTGTCTTTGGACATTACCACTCTTCATCGCCCATTGTACCCAATCGTTAACACCCCTTCATTTTCTACAATTTATATTTTTTTTAATAACTTTCTTTTCTCAAATTGTCACAATAAATAGCATTGAAACATATTTTTCGCTGGCAGTTTTCTCTTGGGCGTTAATGGGTTAAAGCAAAATAAATTGTTAGTGCGCCATATGTTGCTGCTTTTTTGCAATCAAAATTTTCAAAATATGAAAGTTTTCGCAGACCAGCAATAAATTCTTGTGGAACAGTTCCGGTGCGCGGACCACAGGTTGAAGAACACAGGTTTAAATGAATCATTCTTGTTATGTAAGGCAAGATGTATGTAAGCTTTAGCAAATATGTTAGGTGTTGGTTTTACCAGTAGTACTGTTCATCAATCAATAAAACCATGGAATGTTAGTAGAAAGCTTTATTTTGAGATTCATATATATTGAGATCGGTATGGATACTTACACTTATAAATGATCCGCTGTATCGTCCATCACGAGGAGCTATAATAATACCTTGTGACAGCTTGTTTTCTTCTAGGTATTGCTTCCATGACGGATATTCTCGTCCAATGTTATCCAAGAATATGCAACATCCACCTATAATGGAAAAAAAAAAATATTTCGCAATTTGATCACAATATTATTTGACTTTCACTAAAATATTGATTTTTGGAGATAACACGTGGAATCAAAATAATATGTAGCATCATCAATTACAGTAGAACCTTGTTTATCCGGATTGGTCAAAATAAACAAAAATATTATAAATTTGCTGATGTGCACGTGGCGAATTGCGTCCACTGTTTACGTACGTGATGGAATGCAGTCTTAATTTTTTGATCGTTGCATTTGTTCCCACTATAATAAGTCCTGTGTAAAATATGGGTCAGTCATCGTCCAAATTCGATACGCATTGAACGTTTGTTTCTTGAAAAATTGATGACGATTTAAATATTTATTTTTAATATTATCGATATGTCAACGAAAAGAAAACGTGCCGTAGTTTCATTAAAAGACAAATTGGATATAATCGATGCTTTGAAACGGGGTGAATCGGGACGTTTTTTGTCTAATAAATATGGTGTCGTAGCATCAACGATCTCAGATATAAAAAAAACAAAGTGAAAAGATCTTTAAGTGTACCAATTTTTTTATATCAGAAGATGGAAGCTCAGAGCGTAAAGTTATGAAAAAGTTGAAGTGTATTTTTATGCGGTTCATACAAAGACGATCATCTGGACAGCCAATACCTGTTCCATTACTATGTGAAAAAGCAATATTTTTCAATACAAGATTAAATGGAGATCCCACCTTCAAAGCAAGCTCGGGCTGGCTTGGAAAATTCAAAGGACGACAGCTTTTCAGTGTCTAGATGTCGCCATGAAGTGGCTTGAGTCAAGAAGAGTTCAATTCAAGACACCTTATGTGTCTTAAAAGTATTCGTGATTTGGCAGCATCAAAAAGAAAAGCTAGCTTTAAAGCTGAGCTGCTTAAGCAGAAATCGATAATTGATTTTTTCAATAAAAAATAATTTATTATTAAAGCTATGTATTAATCTAAAGATATAAAAATGATTTATACCATGGGTAACCAACCTTTTCAGCAGCTGGGCCAAATTTTGGAAATGAGATTTCCTAACGGGCCATAAAACCAAATTTCTTTTTTTATTCACGGCAATAAGAAATATATTGTTTTTTTATGAAGATATAACAAAAATGAGAATCCAACATATTTGTTAGATTAGAGTTACGCAATACAAATAATAATAATAATAAAAAAATAGACAAAAGATAATAAATTTTAGTGAGTCGTCTGATTTTGTTTGTCAGAACTAAGTGCATCAATGTTGATAACGATTGATGTTGTTGCTACACGCAAACAGTTTTCCAAATGCTCATCAGAGATTCGTGTTCTCATTTGAGATTATGCTTCATTCGACAAAAAGATGTCCACACGTGTAAGTGTTTCCAAAAAGCGAAATCATCGATAGAGCATGTTTGTAAAATGCAGGATATTTCTCCTTGTCCAAATATGTTTTGTAAAACTCTTCCAAACCAACCTGATTGATTTTGTCCTTTAACTGCATCACAACATATTTCACATGTTTCATTTGTAAAATTTCTGGCTATAAATTCACGTCTACGGAGAATGGCGTTGCAAATGCAGCAAAAAGCACACGATGCTTTTTAAAATCTTGAAATCTTTTTTCAACATTTTGGCACGCGTCGGCCATCTTACTTCTACATTAAATGTAACGTCATTATACTGTGAATCCAAAGACTTGAGAAACTCTTGGAACTGACGGTGATTCAACCCCTTCGATTTGATAAAGTTCACTGTTTTGACATGATCAATTTTAAGGGACTTGGAACATAAATTCTCCTAATGAAAAATGCAATGAATATTTAGCATCAAAGTATTACTAACTTTACAGGCCTCATTTTTAAACAATTTTACTAAACATTCGTGTTTCCCAGACATTGCTGGAGCACCATCTGTTAACCGCTTGAGTACCGCGCAAGAAAATCATTATTGTGCCACCAGGACCACATATTTTTGTGGGCCAATAAAAAAAATAAGTATAAGTATTTATAATTTTTAAATATTTTTTAAACATACGTTAATGGATTGTTTTATACATTTCGAAAAAAAATTCAGGGTTGACACCGCATAAAAATATTTTTTTTTTTTTATTTACCAAATTATATCAAACACTTAATATAATTTATATAGTTGTTAAAAATCTTTGTACATACAAAATTTCTAGTTCAGGGCTGGAACAAATCAAACAGGTTTTAAAAAAAAAAAATTTAATCATAAATCAAAATTATTTTTAAAAACTTTTTGCTATAAATCTTCAAATCCAATACATACAAAATAATGAATTTCTTTAGTAGTCATATGTTGGCAGAAATGTTATTCATTTATGTATTGAAAACATAAATAAAATAATACACCGATTTTCTGTAGACATTGAATTCGAATACCCAACGACAAAACAATGAATTTGAGACTGCGAGAGGTGGTCATAAATCATGGTGATAATGTGTGCCATGTGGTTGCCTATGTACTGCCCATGTGGCCACCCTTGGCCCGCGCGTGTGACATCTTTCGGGGATTTTTTTTGAAATTCGGTATTTTTAAAAATTGTATCGATTCTAGATAGATGGGACTACACATATTCATTAATATATTGCGTACTTTCCATTGGAATACCAATTAATTTTTATCTTAAAGTATTTTGGACACCCGTGTCCGGTTGGGATTGGTGGTCGGCACATAATCCAGACACCCGTGTCCGCTTGGGTCTCAAGGGGTAAAGACCGATAGGTTATTGAGTTATAACGAAAAGCGATTCAATATCGATGTAACAGCTACTAACAAATCTTGTGAACAAGATGTGTTCTGAAGTGGATACATCGCCGCTAATTTTTCTATTTTGTTCAGATAAACATCAACACCCCTGATAAAAATCGCCATTTGGGTGGTATCTGGTAGATCTGTGCTTTCATCCCATTCTAGAGCATAAAACATGAACTTGGATATTCGATTTCTCCAATTATCTTCAGTATGGTTTCCAATGTCGTCGACACGCCTAGTAATAGTTTGTCGATACAGGCTTATTTTTGAGAAATTTACTTTTTTGGAAAATTGGTTTAATGTTCACTAAAAGAAAAAAATGTGTGCATATGCTCCGCGGGCCACAGGTAGACACCCAGCGGGCCATACGTGGCCCACGGGCCCCGCGTTGGCCACCCTGGATTTATACTGAATATACTTGTATTTTCCTGTCAATTATGATTTTTTCGATTATCCAGACTATCTTCATCCCCAATCAGTCCGGATAATCGAGGTTCTACTGTAGATTATAAAATTGATTAGGAATCTTTACAGAAAACAGTCAGAGTACTATATATATATATATATATAAGTTTCAATTAAATCACTCGAAAATAAGACGTCAGCCGAGAAAAACTTGAGGCCAAAAGTTATCACAAACACTCATATAGGCCAGATTGAACCAAAACCTATGAACATTTTTTTGGTAGTTATCTTCTTTTGTTTTTTATTATCATCACATAATTCAAGCTTAAATTGAGTTTTCCTAAATCAATATGGAACAAGAATTTCCATAAATATTTTAAATAAGTTTTCAGAGGGTATGGTAAAATAGTCAGTATGAAGAAATTTCAGCACAAAATGTGAAATCACAGGATTCCAACCTAAAATATAAAATAATCAAACTGAAAAGGTTTGTTTCAAATATATTGTAATTTCACCTAATTTTTGGGCGCTGATACACTTCCTAACTTTGAACACTGGAGTCACGTGAATATTGTCCAGCTGCATTCCATCACAAAATTCAAGAGTTGTTATTTTGTCATTTTCAGGGATCAAACAGACAAATAGAACAGTTATGTAAATATTTGTTCCATTGGCTGAAAATTTACCTGTAAATTCATCAAAACTAAAAATTACAAATCAATTAGAAAAGGTTTTTACTGAAATATTTCTGTACAGCCAAAAATACACAGATGAATAACATATGAATATAAAAAAAAATGATAATTGTAAATTTACGATAGTCATAAAATATGGAACAAAACCATATATATTCCACATATGGGTATTCAGTTGAACACAAATAACTTTCTTTCAAAACATGATTTTGTGTCATTAAATTATAAATGAAATATGTATGAATATTTATAAAACAATAAAGATATCTTACCATAAGACAATATTTTCTCATAAATTGGTAAAACTTTCATGTATTGTTCTTTGGTATATCCAGGATCATTGGACATGTCACTCATGTCACCTTCTATTTGTGGAGGTCCGTAAATGGCATATGCTATTTTAAATTTGAGGTACGAATAATCTGTAGCTGTGAATCTGGAAAGAAATAAAAGAAATAAAAAGAAATAAAAGAAAAAACGCTTAACCCTTTGTTTACGGTTGTGTGATACATCGCTTTGTGGTTGGGCTTCAATTTACAATGTCGTATGTAATTTATATAAACCTTAAACGGCTCTACTATTTTGAAATATGCTAATAAAATCATACAATTAAATATTTTTTTGAATAATTAGTAAAGAATAAATAAATGAAAATCTTACAGGTCCCAGTCTCTGTCGCCAAAGCTTTCCAAGTAAAATTGTTGGATCTCCCTAGGTGATTGTCTGAAAGTTATTATATTCATAGGTTTTATATCAGAATTGTGCATGTGTCTTTAATCAATCTACGAGTACCGTAGTGAAACACAACAGCATTGATTAAAAAAGCAATAGCCAGATGTAAATTATTTAAATATTCAACACTATTGAAATTCACACGAGATATATACAAACTATAAATTTGCAACAATAATTAAGGCTTCAGTGGTGAACTAATTTACTGAAATTTCAAAATCACAGAGGAGATCAATTCAAAAAAAAAGCTAGCCTCTATTAGACAATTGGAATTAAAAGAAGTATAGTAAATAAATGATCTAATATATAAAAAAAAAAAAAATATCAAGAAGTACTTACGTTTCCGCCATTTTACTCTCTCTTATTTTCTTAGTCTTATTTGAGAATCAGCAAAATTATGTGATGATTATCTGAAACGATATTTTTAAATCTGCCAGACATAAAAAATGATAATGGGTAAATATTTTTCACATTACCTGCAATTTTCAGTTTTTTTTATTATTTAATTTTGAAGTTATTACAGTAGTAAATTGATTCAGGGGTACATTTTTAGCTGAATGTGGTTATTATATTTTTTTACACTTTAAAAAGAACTAAAGAGATCTGAGCGGCCAGTGGTAAAAAGAAATTTTAAGTCATTCCCATGATATGAACTTCATAAACACCTTATACACGTGTTACATTTAAGAGACCTACAGCGATTGATTGAACATCATTAAAATCAAAATGTTACTAATACTTTTATGCTTAAATATAAACGCATATTTACTACACATTAATTAAAACTCAAATGATTCCAATTTTACGGAGAAATTCCATCAGGCACGTTCACTTGAAATCCTGAAATGCCATTTGCCAACCATATGGACCATTAAATTCATAATCTTATCTACAGTCTACAACTTGATATTTAGATAGGGTAAAAACATATATACAATGCAGATAAAGGACATTAAATGATCATAAATGTATAAAGTCTATCTATAACCATATGTGCATAGTGGTGATAAATCATTATGTGTTATTTGTAGACAAATAATCTGAGCAGCATTATAGTTAAATGAAAATTCATAAAATATTAGATATCAAGTGAATCAAGATCAACTGGATGAGAAATGACGTCACCAACACCAAAGAATCTTAATCTGGATTCTGGAATTTTAATTTGATATTGGAATTTTTAGGAATTGAGGTTAGTTTTTAATCTCAAAGTGGTAAAGGTGTAGGCCATGTACCCCGAGTGATTTTTAACCAAAATTAACCGTCTGACTTGTTCGAACAATCAGTTCGCGTCAGTCAATTAAGATGACGCGCCGCAAAATCCTTTACATCGTATATTGGATATATAGACAAAATGGATAGATAGGATACTTACGTAATTTCTACTGAGACGAACTGGATCTCAGCTCTCTCCCAAAAATGAGAGAGGGCCCTGATCTGTCACTCGGGAAGAGGAAACTAAGATTCGGAGGGGAGGAGAAGTGGGAGGCTCTGATTTAAACGATCTCAAAGGGTAACACAAGTGCAATTAGCAATCGCACAATTTACTCTCGTATTTAGACGATTACACAAGTTACACGGAGTTTACAAATTACACAATTACAGAAGTTATACACAGAATTTAGTTTTAAATTACAAATAACGATTGGATACCTTCTCGCCTTGACAAAGGCGATATCAGGATTTTTATACGGTTAGAGAGAGTATTAGTAGAGTGAAGGCGACCCTCGAAACTTACAAAGGGAGTATCCTCGACCTTCTGCAAGATTTATACGACTGATCTGCAATCACGTCTCTCTTATCTCTCTGTAACTTAGACTGACTTTTTGGAAAGAAAACAGGCTCTTATATTTACCTCCCTGTCCGTTGTTAGCGGAATAGGTTTCTCCGAGCGCGATCTGTACTGCGCAAAATCTCGTCTCGAGATGCGCTATCTGTACCGTTGGATCCGGTCCAGTGGAGGCTGCGTGAAATACCATGTATCTCACGCAGTCAGGGCGTAAACGAGTAAGATATATTTAGAGCGAGGCGGCTGTGCGTATACATCCAAGGTAACGCCGCGCCGAGATGTCGCTTTTACAAACTTTAAAAATTACTCTATATTGAATCGCTATAGACTTCAATATAGAGTAGGATTAGACTGAATTTACTTCCTGATATCGACTTAAACTCATAGACTGAGGTGATAGATAGATGGTTCGAGAGAGTGCTGATGTCATAAAAAACACTACGGTATCACTACTAATTTATTTCTAATAAAAACATGTTGATCTAAAAGTAAACAATATGAGGAAAAATATATCATTAATAGGGTACACTGACGATGGATTCCATTTTGTATTTGAGTCACTCGGGGTACATGGCCTACACCTTTACCCTCCAAGTTACCGCCGAATCCATCAGACGTAGACCCGATCTGATCGCTATGACCAACTCTTAACATTAGACCACAGAGGACGACTTGTATATTACCCTAGGGTTACGGAAAATAAACTGTAGTTTCTACTAACTCGGTGCAACTGAAAGCTTACGTCAAACCTATATATAAGTTTTTCGTGGTTGATATGAACATTTTATATCTCAATATTGCCGGTCTGTTATTTCCAGCATAATAAAAATTATATTCTCTAATGTATTGAGAAAGGGATTACCAAAATTAGATTTCGAATCGAAAAGCAAAATAAATCAGCGGAAATTGAAGAAATGGCAGGGAAAAATAAAGAATATTTACTACTCTAACAACGTATTCAAATTATATTTACCATTAGAAAGCAAGGCATATGTGCAACTGTACACTATACTAAGACAATTCCACCAATAATGACGCATAAAACTGAGAGTGCCTGTTGTTGAACATGCCTCTTATGTTATCTATGATGCCCCTGTAACTTTCTGACAGTCGACAGATAAAGAGGATCGGGATTCACCTAAAACTCGACTTTAGGCATTTCTGTAATAATTATTATTATGATGCAAATCATAGACAATATTACAATATACTAAAAACGGTGAAAAATAGCAATGTTTAGTAAAAATAGCTCGTTTGATCAGTGCAAAAATTATGGAGCGATTATATATATAATGCGTCATCTTTTTAGAAGAGAAAAAGAATTTTCTTGAAAACATAAATCATTCTTTGCTAGATCGCTAGATCGCTAAACCTCAGTGGAATAAATTTTTAGTGCAAGAACTTTTTTTAATTTATCTTGAGAAGTGGCAGTTTTTGAAACAATTTGATTTATGTTTAAATAAATTTAATTTATCCGAAATATTTTGGTATACAGATTTCAGATTTAAATGAAAATACCAGAAATATGAAATCTATTTGACACATCCTTATAAATTGCCACCCACAAACAAATGAAAAGAATGCCAAAAACTAATGCAGTGTGCTGGGAAATTTGAGAGGTAATATCATGAAAATCTCAAATTATCATAAATAAAAATCAAGGAAATTATTGAGTTGGTCAAATATAACAAGGTAACGAAGAAGATGATTATTAAATATAATTTTTAAAAAGAAAAAATATGTTTGGTACAGTTAATTCCAATGCGCCAAATATTTTGTGTATAATTGTGAAAGTCAAACGAGACAAAATCAATGATAAATAATGAATTAGTTGAGAGCACCTCAAAAAGAGCAAACAAAAAATGATGCCCATGTCCAAGATCACTTTTAAAATTGAAAAAATCTTACATTGCCGGAAATTGAACCCGGACCCACTTGATCACGAAGGCAAAACTTTTTCTACTAGACCACAAGGACCGACAAATTATGACATCAAATTAAAAAAATAATGTCCTTATAAAGTCAGTCCAGTGGGCTTATACGTATTATTATGAGAATGAAATGTAAAGATAGAAAGCAAGTGAAACCAGTGGGGTGTGGTTTTATGCCGACAACAGATATTGTTTATATATTTAAACAAGGAGAAGATTTGGAGCCCCCCCAACAAACAAAGCCCCAATGCGAAAAACTCCATAAAAATATAAGGTAAAATTACAGCAACATGCAAGTCTTGTCAAGTTTATTGAATGTGAAGCACAGGGTATAAGCCTAGCATTTGTATTCATACGCATGATGACAGCTTGCATACCATTATATTTAAAACCGGGCTGTGGAGTCGGAGTCGGAAATTTTGAAAAGTTTGAACTTTTTATATTTGCATTTAATATGTCAAATTTGACTTTTGTCCGCATTGATAGGGTTGATATTTAATTGAATACACATAAATAGGAAAATTACGGGAAAAAAGTGAAGATATTAACCTTTTTTTAGTTGAGTCGGAGTCGTATTTTTGGTCAATGTCGTAGTCGGAGTCGTGGTTTTGGTAAATGTTGGAGTTGGAGTCGGAGTCGGACTTTTTTAGACCGACTCAACAGCCCTGATTTAAAATACTAAATACCTACCAAAAACTTAAAAATGATTGATGTAGAAATTGTAGAAGAATAACTAAAAACGAATTTATACAATGCAACTACGTAATAACTAAGTACGATCGCAAATTTAATTGCAGATGGAACCCTTTCAAGGGCAAACGCGTGAATTTTTAAAAATTGCATTTATGTGTAATAATACTAATAATTATTGACCTTTATGTCGATAGGTGTATTTTCAAAAACTATATCGGCACGTGCCGGTGCCTACGGCTCTTCAACTTAATGCACTAAATTAAACATCATACATGTTCACATTTCTACTTTGCTTCAGTTTCAGTACGAAAAGTCTGAATTTTGTATATTCATTTTTTAAAAATGCTGGCATCATTTTGGCGCCCACTAGCATATCGGCGCCCAGGGCGACCGCCGTATTCGCCAGCCATTAGATTCGGCCCTGCACAAAGGTACCGACAATAATTATTACCACGTACATTTTAGCTGTCTGAATAGTCATCTACGCTGTAGCCGTTTCAATTACACAAACGTCAAAAGTTAAAGTTTTCGCGCCAATGTAACTGTTGAAACTTCACATCAGTTGTCCGTTTATTGTAGTCATAGATAACTATAATTGTAGTTTTTCTTAACTTGTAGTATAGGTTGCTTGTAGGTACCGTAGTGTGTTTACACAAATTACAATTATCTTTTCGAAATGGATGTGGCTGACGCTCATATTGGACAATTACGCGTGAAAGATGAAGTGGGTGTTCGTTGCCAAAAACTTTTCCAGGACTTCTTAGAAGAGTGAGCTTACAATGATATGTACATTAATTTTAAGCACATGCCAAAACAGATTCGAATATGTTTTGTGTTTTGTAAAACCAAGGTGGCAGCAACGATTTACTTAGTCTTGATTATACAAATAATTAATGAATTCGGGATTCTTTCATCCAATTTTCTAACCAAACCATAACATTAAGGTTATCCAGCCAAGTGAGCTAACTTTAGATCACTTAGAATAATGTCAATCTGAAGATGCCCCCGTAGTCGTTCAAAAGTCGGTCCCTGTGGTCTAGTGGCAAGAGCTTTGTCCTAGCAATCGGGGGGCCCGGGTTCAATCCCCGGCAAGGTTAGATTTTTTCAATTGAAAAAAAAAAAGATCTTGGGCTGGGTGTTATGTTATTTATCGTTGATTTTGTGCACAACTGATACATTATTTACCATCGAGTTAATCTCGTGTGACTTTCACAACTCAGAATATTTGGCGCATTGGCGCAAGCTGTAATGCCAAATATTTTTTTTTTAAAAAATAAAAAAAAAAAAAAATTATCGAATGCTGATTGTTGCAAAATTTATTCTGCTTTACCGTTTTCGTAACGGGTCGTCTTAGCTGGGCGAATCTAGGCGAGGCGTTCCGGCGCGGCTTTGAAAGCGGCAGAGTTTTAAAATATCAAACGGTCCTCGCCCATGCAAGTGTCATACGTAAGCGAAGCGGTCCGGTCAGGGCGGCATATGTCGCAGAAGTCGCCTCAAGTGCGCACTCATGGCGCACGCGAATCGCTTGAAAATATGAAACGGTCCAAGCTCACCAGAGCGTTAATTGCGTCTGGCCGAGCGATGGCACATAAGACCTTTGATCAACTACGTTTTAAATTGACTGGATTCGCCTAAATTCTCTTGCCGGTTCGCGTCGCTTACCTAAGACACGGGGTAAGATCCTTCTATGGGATTAAAAAAAAAAAATCAATCTCATGACAGGCTCTTAAGATTATAGTTTGTTTTATAATGCCTTTAATTCTTTGTACTCAGGTTCAAGGAAGATGATATTGTGAAGTATCTAGCCCCAGCTGAATTATTGCGAAGACCTGAATTGAGCACACTGGAAGTCAGCTTTGATGATGTTGAAAAGTACAATCAGCATCTAGCGACGACAATTATTGAAGAATACTACAGAATATTTCCATTTCTTTGTCAAGCAGTCGGCAATTATGTCATGAGCGGAGGAGAATCAAACAAAGCTATCCAGAAGAAAGAGTTTTATGTTTCTTTCGTTGATGTGCCAACACGGCACAAAGTAAGAGAATTGACGACGGCTAGAATAGGTACTCTGATCAGAATTTCCGGTCAGGTCGTCAGAACTCATCCTGTGCACCCAGAATTAGTTTCCGGAACCTTTGTCTGCCTAGATTGTCAGACGATTGTCAAAGATGTCGAACAACAGTTCAAGGTGAGCGTCTGATGAACCCATTCTTTACGTTGTTGTAATTCTTTTGTAACCATTTTACTTGAAATATTACTTTATACTATTTACTACATCAGATGCCGTGTTGTAAGGCCATGTGAGTTCTGTAAGTATTTATCTAATTTTGTGATTTTTTGGACTAAAATGAAAATTTATACTGTTACTACAGATATTTATTTATACGAGTCGATCTCAGATTATTTCGAGAAGTAAAATCCGAATGAAATGATCCAATAACCTTCCAATAATTGGGAGCTCCTACTTCCGTGTCATCTATTCGATAAATAATTATATAATATATAGGATAATAGATATACAGCAATACTAATAAATATATATTTTATTAAAAAAATTATTGAAGCAGGTATTGAAAATGGTACGGAATTGTGTAGCTTTTTTGTATCTGCTCTGAAGTCAGGTGCTTGAATCCCTAGCAGCTCAGAACAGGAGCCAGAAACTAATTGCTTTGACTTAAAATCGTCAATTAAAGAGAATATCAAAAATGAGAATTAGGATATACATACTATATAAATGAAATATAATTCTGGTCTTAAACTAAACATCATCAGATTTGAATTGTTTGAATTTTGTACTTTTCCATGAGTTTTGTCGCTAACGACCCGGGTTTGACGCGTCAGTTCAAGTACATCCGTGCACTTGAAATGCCTGAAGATGCCGAAAGGCGAAACCCGGGTCATTAGCAACAAAACTCGTGGAAAAGTACAAAATTCAAACAATTCAAATTTGATATTGAAATTCCATCAAGCACCCTCAGTCTGAATACTTAATTAAACATCATCAAATGACAATATACACTTGTTAAATGAAATTGGCCTCCGCTCGTCAGTGTAGGAAGTTTTGAAAAGGTTTATTGTCATGCATCATTCAATCAAAGACAGTAAGGAATATCAAATTTTAAGATACTAATCTTATTTCTGAGTATTATTATGAGCTCGTTGGTCAAATAATAAACAACTGTATTTCTAGTTCACCAATCCAACGATATGTAGAAACCCTGTGTGCTCGAATCGTCGGAGATTCATGTTGGACACGGACAAGAGTGTATTTGTGGACTTTCAAAAAGCACGTATCCAAGAAACCCAAGCTGAACTACCTAGAGGTTGTATTCCAAGATCAGTTGAAGTTATCCTCAGAGCGGAAACTGTTGAGACTGTCCAGGTATTTAAATCTTTAAGCTTTGTTTTTGATACAAACTAATAACAGTGAGGCACTCGTATATCCACTTTACAGATGTGCAGAGATCCAAATTTAAACTTGAAGGTGGCAGAGTTGAACGGATGAAAATATTTTTTATGCCAATTCAATAATTTTTTTAATTCTTTGCTGGCCTCTTTTGGGATGCACCAATACAAATGTGTGCCGAATGAATATATTGTATTTTAAAATCACACTGCAGTGGTATATTTAAAAAAAATAAACATCAAAAATGATACTTGTAATTTAATTCTAGCTTATGTTCTCTAGGTAATTAATATTAAAATCACTTTTGTTTCAACATGTGATGTTTATTATAGGCCGGAGATCGCTATGATTTTACGGGAACAATGATAGTGGTTCCGGAGGTTGGAGCTTTGGCACTCCCGGGAACTAAAGCAGAAATCACTAATCGCAAAGGAGGCGGTGACGGTCAAGCTGAAGGGGTCAGAGGATTGAAAGCACTCGGAGTCAGGCAACTTCATTACAAGTGAGACTAGAGTATTATGCATCACACATTATCATAACCGAAAGCCACAAATGAAAACACGCTGATTTTATTGCCAACAGTGATGTTCTAATAATGTTGATTTTAATGTAGTGTGCTGAAAACTATTAAATCCTTTCTTTTCTCGGAATGATGGCAATGTTTCAATACATATTAATGATAATCAACTGTTTTTTTTAGAACGGCTTTCTTAGCATGCAGCGTTCAATCAACATCGGGTAGATTTGGAACATCTGAATTGCCTGCGGATGATTTGACATCAGAAGATATGAAAAAGCAAATGACAGATCAAGAATGGGATAAAGTAATGACATTCATACTCAGTCATATAATGACTTTCGTAATCTTACGAAATTCAGATGTATATTTCTCGAAAGGCTCGTGATTTGTTTTCATGATAGCCAAACAGTAATTTTGAAAAAATAACAAATCTCCATTGACTAAGCGGTTGTAGTGAAATCAAACATACTGGATACACAGGAGTAAAACCTGATGTTTTCATGTCATTTGGTCCTTGTTTGCCCGATTTATAAAATCATGAAGGGGCATTATGTAATGTAATGCAGTAAATTTTCCGAGTTTGTTTAACTTTTTGTGAAAATATTGATACACGATGTCTATGAAGATTCCATAAAGATGTGACAATTTATTATGTGACTTAAATTAATGATGAGTGATGAGAGATGAGACGAAGTCTTCAAAATCATTGGTTGCCATTCGTTCAAACTGCTACAGCTTTCTTCACACACTCAGAAGACGTTTGTTAAATAGAACACCAGCTAATTTCACCATCATATTGTGGCTATCAAAAAGATTTGTGATGGCTCAAATTTATTTTATAATTCCAGGTATATGAAATGTCGAGAGATAGAAATCTGTATCAGAATTTAATAACAAGCTTGTTCCCGAGCATTCATGGAAATAATGAAGTAAAGAGAGGCATCTTGCTGATGATGTTTGGGGGTGTTGCTAAAACTACCATGGAAGGTAGTTCATTCTTTTCAAAGTTTTATGAAAAATCATGTGGCAAAATGTAAATATTTGTTCCAAAATTAAAAACTGAAACAGGCTTTTGTGACCTTTTGCATTTTAAATATGGCTGACAATTTTTTTATGCTTGCAAACTGTAAAGATTGTAAAAACAAACATTTTTTGGATGCGTAAGCTCTAATTTTACTAAACTGATAGCTTAAGTTCAACTGTGTAATTTAATGCCAATAGGCGATACTCTTTTTGATAGTGACAAAACTTATTCAAGTTTTATAGCGTGTATTTACTATATAGCACCCATATATGATATTGAAATTCCTGCAAGTTGATATCTTAATTATTAAAACACATATGTGTGCAAAATGCTTCTAATGAAACAATTGATTTTTACAGGCACAACATTGAGAGGTGATTTGAATTGTTGCATAGTTGGTGATCCTAGTACAGCAAAATCCCAATTTCTGAAACAAGTGAGTGAGATTACTCCTCGAGCAGTGTACACAAGTGGAAAAGCTTCATCTGCTGCTGGTTTGACTGCTGCCGTCGTCAGGGTAATCCCCCCTTTCATTTATATAGAGCGTATTCATCAGAAAATGCTTTCAGAATAGGATATCATCATTGTGCATTGTTGTTTTTAGGATGAGGAGTCTTTTGATTTTGTGATAGAAGCAGGCGCTCTCATGTTGGCGGATAACGGAGTCTGTTGCATTGATGAGTTTGATAAGATGGACCCGCAGGATCAGGTCGCCATTCACGAAGCAATGGAACAGCAAACTATATCGATTGCCAAGGTAATCACAATTCTACCTTGCTTGAGTTATTCAAATACATATGTAATTTTCAGTTGTAAAACTTAGTGAGTAACAATTTTATTTCTGACAGGAAATAAATCAGGTTCACGACAGAAACATAATATTATCAATATCAATTTTTTTTATAGTGGATGAAATTTGATATACTCTGTTACATTTAAGGACTTAAAATTTTCATATTTAGAAAAATATATACTTCATTATTTGAATCTTTAGTTATCTCTTTGAAGTAAATATGTGAAATATTTTTCTTTTTTATTAGGCCGGAGTGAGAGCAACATTAAATGCCCGCACGTCAATTTTGGCAGCTGCAAACCCAATCGGAGGGAGATATGACCGCGCAAAATCACTTCAGCAGAATGTTGCCTTGAGCGCACCCATTATGTCACGATTTGATTTATTCTTTATTCTCATAGATGAAAGTACTGAGGTATATTGTATATATTGATATTTCGTTACTCATTATTTCCTTATATCAAAGCTCCATTTTAATTTATACCGTGTAAATTAAGCCCCAGTGAGTGCGGATTCATGTTATCGCAATCTTTATTTTGTCCTGACACTTATTTCTGGTTTTAATATATTTCAGGAATTGTTATACTGCATGATGATTATGTAAGAGTAATTTTAGCTGCAGTGAAAATGAACATAAATTAAATTAACAATATATTTCTTTATCCATTCATAATTTTTTAAATGTCAAAAAGATTATGCGATCAATGAAAGTTACCTGTATAGGTAAAATAACAGTTTATTCTCATTTATAGATGATTGACTACGCTATCGCACGAAAAATTGTTGATTTACATTGCAATAAAGAAGACACTTACGACTGTTTCTACACCCGAGAAGATTTACTCCGATATATTGCATTTGCAAGATCTTTCAAGCCAATATTAACAGAGGTAAACATGTATTAGATTCCAATATATCATTGATTCATTTAGACTTCTAATTATTTGGTCAGTTTTAAATTCTTAAAACGGTCAGTAATAAATTATTAAAACGGTCAGTTAAAAATAATAAATGGTCAGTTAAAATAATAAATGGTCAGTCAAAATAAAAAGAACATGTCATAAATTTGCCTATTATGACCATATTTGGTAAAAACTTATCATTTGTTTAAAATAACTAACCATTAAAATATATTACTGACCGTTTTATTTAATAACTGACCACATTCACACTGATACAATGACAACTGACCGTTTATAATATTAACTGACCATTCTGATTTTTAACTGACCATTTATTTATTTAACTGACCAAAACTTGAATTAGTTACTGACCCATTAAATACATGCCATTCATTTATTATTTCCACTTGTTGCTAATTTTCTTTTTTTAATTGTTTTTACCGAAACTATCGTAATTTTGATATTGTTATGTTAGTGTATTAGAGATTTCGTTTTCGTTAGCTCATGCCATCTAATATCAATCTTAAGCAGATTGAGCTTTCTATGAAAAGTTAGAGCGGTTTCTTTTACCCGAAATGTTAAATATTAGTAGCTGCCGAAATTGAAAATTTTATAACATGATTTCCAAACATGAACAAAGAATATTGTAATTGGTTTTTTTAGTGTTTGTATCTTCTTTCTCCCTGCGCTAATCAAAAAGAAAAATTTCTCATATATGAGTAAAAAATTCCCACATGACTATATTTAAAATATAAGTCTTAGGATAGAGTGATTCTGTATTCTCAAAGAAGAGGTACACTTCCCATACCTAGTGACACAATTAGTGGAGTAACAAAGTAACCATTCTGAATTTTATATTGAAGATGAATTTACACCAAGTGACTATCCTCCAAAACATATAAGATTTAATTGCCTAAATTATTAAATTTATTGTTTAACTTCAATATTAACAAAATATCTGTCAATTTTTACCAAACACATACAGTTACTAAATTTATGGTTTCTGCTTGATTATGAAAGGAAGCAGCAAAATTACTGGTCGAACAGTATGGTCTTCTTCGACAGCGTGATAGCACAGGAGGCAGCACTAAATCAACGTGGAGAATTACCGTGCGTCAGTTAGAGTCCATGATTCGATTATCAGAGGCCATGGCAAAATTACATTGCAGCTCGGAAGTGGGGGCCATCCATGTCCAGGAAGCTTACAGGTTACAATTATATCAATTCAATCAAAAAAAAAATATATTTAAATAATCAAAATATAATATAATTGTACCACATATTTTATAATGAATCTACAATCTGGGCTGAGATACAACCATACCGTTTTATGAACTTGTTAAATAAATTTATACAGCTTTATATTTAATTTAATTTCTTGAATCTTCATTTTAAGTTTTTCTTAAAATACCTAGTTTTATTTGTTTGTATTTAAAAATAAAATAAATCACTTCAGATTGTTGAACAAATCTATCATTCGGGTCGAGCAGCCTGACATACATTTAGATGAAGACGAACCACAGTTTGAACCGGCGATGGATGTAGACACAGAACAATCGGCGACAAATGGACCCAGTGGTATTTCTTTCACAATTACCTACACAATTATTATCTTCCTCTCATTCTTATAGTCTTGCTTAAAATACTATGATACTTGAAATTTTGTCAGCTGTAAATCTTGAGGTGGGAAAAAATAAATAATAGTAAACGCCTTACAAATACTGACTGAATTTCATCTTTTAAATTTAATGCTCAACTGTTATCTGAATCAGTTCACTGCCAACAGTTTTTTTAAGCAGTTATTCAATAAAAAAAGTTGGGTAAAATATAGTAATAGGTACACGGGACAGAATCCCAATCCTCTCCTGCTTAGCTACTCCTCTAACCTCTAGGCCTCGCATCGACCTAGAGAAATCTGTAATTATCAAGAAGCCTAAATCCTTAATGCATTCACATATGGATGTGTGGTCTTCTGAAAGAAGAATTTATTTTTCAATATTAGCCTACAATAAAATTATTCTTTTTATTTTAAACAAATAATATACTTATGTGACTGTCTCTATCCATATTATATTATTATTTGTAAAGATTGTGGTTGCATTTTTGCTGCCAAAAATTAAAACAACTCGATTTCATACTTATTGCGAAGTATTCTTTAGGATCTTCTATTATAATAAATTTAAAAATTAAAGACAAAACATTTCAAAAAAATCGTAAGCTTTACATTAATTAAAATAATGTTATCTGCTTTCAAATATCTTCCTACGTTCTTATGTGGAATTATTTATTTATCTATCTATAAACTCACAGTGACATTTGACTTCAAGCAACACCATAGACAATTTATCTTTCTGAAATGCAAAAGTGGTTCCCTGAGTAAGAGGAGTAGCTAAGCAGGAGAGGATTGGGATTCTGTGGGAAGTTGTCACACATACGCTGTTAAGTAAATATATTAAAATCAATTTGTAAATATGTTCAGATTTTGACTAAAAATGAATATTTTTTTGTTGTATAAGCTGCTTCATAGATGTCTACATGTTGACATAGAATATTCACCAAATTTGTCCGAGGAACACATAAATTTATATTTGTACACTAGTGTATGCAATAGTGGCCAATGGGCATTTATTACTGTACGCTTGGCAGTGAAGCAGTTACTTATCTTATTATTAAAATATTAAAACTGACATTGAAACCTTTGGGTAGTTAAATATTAATTCTTCAAAATCAAATATTTTATTCATTTAATCTTTTCACCGCGTATGACCGCTATACATGTCCTAGCTGACATGCCCTCAGCGCGTATGACGTGTATAGCGGTCATGGGCGATGCTTGGAGTTTTGAGCCTCATAAAACCGGTATCTCTAATGTTTTAGGGTTCAAAATCGGTTAAAAATATTACTGAACATATATTTATTATCAATGCAATCTATTGGCTAAAATAATTTATTTGTGGAACCTAATAAACACGCATCTATGCGGAGTGAACATTGCCGCCAATATCGATGGCCGCCTTTGTTTATAGCCTTTTTAGTAAGAAGCGTGCGCCACTTATTTACAAAATATGAATATATTATTTCGCGAAAAACTTGAACTTAATAAATTAGAGAACCTAATAAATTAACTTTTAGCTTCATATAACCGCAATGTCTAATGTTTTAGGGTTCGAAATTGGTTGAAAATATTACTTATTAAATATATTATCAATGCCATATATTGGATTTGGTCAAAAAAAAAAATATTATTGGCTAAAATAATTTATTTGTGGAACCTACTAAACACGCATCTATGCAGCGTGAACATTGCATCGCCAATATCGATGCCCGCCATAGTTTTATAACTTTTATAGAAAAAATCGTGCGCAACTCATTTACAAAATATGCATATTATTTTTTTACCATGTCCGCTCCCAATTTGGAGCATATGGACTCCTCACGGTGTTTATCTCAACTTATATTTTTCTACGAGAACTGCTTGTTACTCAGTTGCTCAACTTCTCTTTTTTCGAAGAGAGTAGGGATGGAAAGGAAGCGAGGATAAGGACAGGACTAGTGATTAGCTAATTGCCGTCACTGCGTCGCTCTTCGGGATCGGAAAGGTGGGAAGGGATTTTCAACAACACAAACACCCATGCCTTTGAACAGATTTATCGACTGAAAAAATCAGCTCGTACCGGGAATCGAACCCAGGCGATCCGGCACGCAAACCAACGCCGTTGACACTGCGCCACGGACCGGACTGGCATATATTATTTTGCGAAAAACTTGAACACGATAAATTAGAATAATTTATTAGTACTTCGATGCGGATGATATTCGTATAAAACGTATTTATTACAATCTACACATGTATAAACATATTATTTACCTATGTTATTGATTGATAAAATACCTTAGATGTCAATTGATTTATTAATTTACTTCAATGAATATGACAATGTATACGTATGTACTTGCAATCAAACGCTTGTTTGACAGTTTAAATATATTTATTTGAACAATGTCAATGTGCGCTATCGCGTTACTAATTATAATAATTTAATAACAACGCAGGTTGAATGTAAATAAGCGATCGAGTGCAGGTGAAGTTGAATACGTTCCGAGAATTATATTATACGCACGTTACGGCATCGGCGCAGTGTTCTGGTTTGCGATCGGCGTTATCTACAAAATGGCGACGTTACCCCGGAATCATATGAAGAATGATTATTGTTGAATTAAACAGAAAATACAAGAAATATATTGTATTTCACTATTGAAAAAATTACTTTAGGTAGCAATTAACATATTTGACTTTTTGAAAAAATTTTATAATCTATATTTAAAGTCGAAAACGCGATTAACAAATCTGCAAAAAAGCTGCCGCGTACAGGGCATGTTCTCCATATTTTCTGGCGCGGTGAAAAGGTTAAACAGAAAGAAATGAAAAAATTAGTTTTTATATATATAAAAATGTTTTTATATTATTCTAGATCAAAATGGAACCAGTGGATCACTTAATGGAGAATCAGGAAAAAAGAAGTTGACATTGTCATTTGAAGATTACAAAGCGCTAAGTAACATGCTTATTATATATATGAGGAATGAGGAACTAGCCATGGAGACGACAGGTTAAAATTTTTACAAATATGCTATCTTTTTTTTAACTATGTCTAGTTTCTTTATAGTTATCAGCCATTTTTTTTTATTGTAAAGTGTGTATTTAAAGATTTGTATTCTTATAAAATTTGCTTTCAGATGACAGTGAAAGTAGTGGAGGCATGAGAAAAAATGATGTCATCAATTGGTACCTGGAGCAGATCGCTGATCAAATTGAATCTGAGGAAGAATTATTAGAGCGTAAGGCCTTAGTCGAAAAAGTTATCGACAGGCTTATATATCATGTAAGTTTGTATTAAATTGGCTTGTATTATTTTATATCTTTGCAATATTTGCAATACAGTGAAAGTCCGTTAATTCAAAATTCAAGGGACCGGATTTCCCAAAAAAATTCGAATTATTATTATTAATCAATTTTCGCGGCAATTGTAGACATTTTGGAACATCGCGGCCATTTTTTCGATTTTTTATGAACAGATAGGCATCTCATACGAATAAAAAAGCATAATATTAACACTTTAATATCCGCATACGCCTAAAAATCTAGGTTTTCGACATGTCAGTCATTTTAAAAATTATATATTTTTTTTGAGAAATTTATCTCTATTTTAAAGTGGGTTGAATAAGGAAAGGTTGGCAACCCCTCTCCATAAAAATTCCATATTTTGAGGCTTAAAATTATACACAATCTTGAGATGGTGAAAATCTTCTAAAAATTTTATCATACCCTCAAAGTTAGATTTCTTTAACTTTTTTGCTTTTCAGATGTAATAAAGTTGGCAACCCCTGTCCAAAAACACTGATTTAATTATTTATAAGGTTCTTAAAAACGAAAAGAACCTAAATTTTTATTTTTATAGAAATCGGTTAAGAGGTTTAAAAGTTGTGTTAAATTTACGAAATCTATTGTTTTAGGTTAACTTTTGCAAAAGACATGTGGTACGTAAGCTTTCAGCGAAATCGTGCAGTCAGTAAAGTGTTAAATAGAATGACCCAATGAGTCACTTATGAACAATTAAATTGAACACAGTGAAATTGTCAAATGAAATACATACCTCATATATAGATGTCTCGCTTGCACTAATGTACGTAAGAGCTCGGAACAGATTTTTGACATGTGATACTTCACTTTATATTGATGTCTCACTTACACTAATGGGTTTACATAAGGCTTGAATCTTCAAAACAAGTCTATACATTCCTTGGTAAACATTCATTTTCTGTCCGTGATTTTTTATTTAACATCTGTTCACCACATTAATGTTTTGACAAGGGTCGAACCATAATTTCGAATTAAAAGAATTCGTACGTACATTTTGCCGAAAAACATTACGAATTATGCGATATTTCGAATTAACGGTAGAATTTACTATGAAAAGTCAATATTGGGACCGGCAAATTATGAAAATTTCGAATTACGAATTATCGTTATTCGAATTAACAGACTTTTACCATAGTAGAAATTGTCAGCCATACTTGAATCATTCAAATTGTTAACTCTTTTGAACCTTTGGTCTTAAATAATAACTCCTTTTTTATTTCTTTCATCAACACATCAACATGTTCACAGTATTTGAAAGAAATTAAACTTTAAATATTTTAAATAAAGAATTTAAAAATTCAAACATTGTAATAATACTGACTGCAAAAGATTTATAGGCGTATGAAAGCGTAAAAAAGGATTCAGCAATACAGTGATTAAAATGTCCTATTTTTGTTTCATGAGGTCAACCTCGGCAGATTGTATTTATTATAGTCTAATCGCCTGTTTTCAATATTTACCAGGATCAAGTTATCATTCCCCTTTCTGCTGTGGGACTCAAAGGAAAATCAAAACCGATTCAAGATGAAGACTCTGAGGACAACCCGTTGCTTGTAGTGCATCCTAACTATGTTGTTGATTCGTAAAATCAAAATATTAGTTTTTAAATAAGACAAAGACTCACCAATATTTTTATAATTTGATGTTAATTTAAGATTTTAATAAACACGTACAACTGAACACAAAATCCCAATTTTATCTTTTGAAATTGGTAAGATAAAACATTACTCCGTTTTGAGAATTTCAAATTTTTTTTTAAGTAAAAATATTAAGTTTAACAGAATAAATATTGTTTCTAAATGGAGTGAAATATTTTTATTAAAGATAAAAAAAATCTTTTGCCTCATTGGTCAGTATTATTAACATCAACAAGATGCATACAAATTTTGCTGATAGATCAATTCTACGAATCTCTAAAATATCGATTCCCTGGGCTAGATGTAAACCCTTAAACCTCAGACCACCGATCTAAACCAATCGCCACCATTCATCATGAAAAAATTTCAATGCAATGTTATTGTTATTTAAAAAATGAGATGCAATAAAAAAAAAACAAATGCGACGTAATCAAAGATAATTTTTGTGAATCCTTTATCATTTCATTAAATTCTATTCCATACCATCAGCATTTACTGTACATTATGCAAAATCTGTAATAAATTTAAGACATTATCATAATAAATACATTTTTTTTTAAGAATATCGCATTTTTGCAACTATACTTCTTTCTTGATAGTGCTACAGCTCACAGCACACTATTGATTATTTTCTATCACCTTTCTCTGTGAAACAGATTTCTGTGGTCAGGGAAAAAACTAAAAATAAATCTACAGAATGAAATTTTTATGAACATTTCATAATTTTTTTTAAATATTAATTTACAAGGGACTTATATAACTTATGTTGTTCTGCTTGACATTTCATATGTTCCGTGTCACTTCTCTGTCGACATTGTATAGCTTAGTTTTAAAATTAATCTTAAATAATTGAATCTTACCCATGATTTCAAAACTTGTCATTTGACTTATTATGACATGTGGGTCTTCACTTTTGATAAAAGTAATTTTCAGTCGGTTATAATAACCCTTAACCCTTTCCGGTCCTATGTCGAATGTCATTCGACACCGACTTTATTCCGGTGAGTCCTATGTCGAATGTTATTCGACACCGACTTTATTCCGGTGAGTCCTATGTCGAATGTTATTCGACATATTTTTTCTTCGTCAGTTTAGTGTCAAAATACAAGCAAACATATTTTTTTCTCACTCTCTTAGTGTAGCGGTATACTGGGACGAGGATTCAATGCTTTTCATAAACATTGGAATGTGTAACTTTCTACCTGAGAATGATACAAAAGGTTTGTTTTGGGGGCTGGCTCGGTACTCGTCACTCGGATGCCCGGCTACCGGCATTAGTTACGCTCGACCCGTGCGCATGCGAACAACTCGATAATTATTGTTATCGATACTTACTATTATTCTAATAATTCGAACCTTTCAAAAATGCCTAGAATTACAAAAAAACGCGTTGACAACGAGTTCAAAAGTAGTGATGAAAAATATATGAATGAAGTGAACAGTGATTTTAAACTATTTGTTGAAAGTGACGATGAAGACATTTTTGGTGCAGAAAGCTTTTTTTCTGGGGATTGGAGACGTCCATCATCAATTCTTTTATTCTGTATAACCAGCGCGCAACTCAAGAAGGAAGAAAAGCAATATCACATATCAAATTCCGAGAGGAATTATTGTTGAGTTTGATTGGTGATTTTCGGGCTCCAAATATAACAACTGGACGGGTTTCCACATCCGATAAAGAGCAAAGATTGGATAAAAAGGGTCATTTCATATACCTCAACCCTCAAGGGATGCATAAAGATTGCCTTGTGTGCTCTAATAGAAAAATTCCTGGTGGTAGGAAAGAAACCCGATACATTTGCGTCACTTGCGAGAGAAAGCCCGGCCTTTGCATCGGTGACTGTTTTTTCCGATATCATATATTAGATGTCTATAAAATATAGTAATAAGAGATAAGATTGTATACATTCAAAATAAAAATAAAATTTAAACATAAATATAGTTTTATTTAAAAAAAACTTGGATGTATTGTTTTACCCTGTAATTCTGCAAATCTATTGTGGACCTGGGGGAATTTTTTTTTTTTTGTGGACCGGAAAGGGTTAAGAGAATTATCAAACGTTTGTCGTGATAGTAATTATTTGGATCTCTGTTCTGTTTCGTGATAAAAATCCTAAACACAATCGAAGTGGGTGGAATGAAAAAATTCAAAACTTAATTACGGTGAGCCAAATAGACACTAATATTTGATGTTTTACAAGGTATATTTATTTTGTTCAAAATCATACATAGTATAATTCATCAGTTAACCAATAACTTTCCTTGGTTTAAGCATCAGTCTTAGAGGATTGTCACTAACCGTTGGTGGAGTAGATGCAATGCACGCCACTTTACTGAGTCCAGCAAATTTATCACGTTGTTTTTTTCTTTTAGCAATTGAAGCAGAGCTTTCTGAAGAACTAGGGGTCAAAGTCAACTGTTTAGATTGTTTAGAGTTTGGAGTTTGGTAGAGAAGTCTCTGTAATTTCTTCGACGAGTTTTTGATCAGTTGAGTTCTTACATCGACTGAATTGTTTTTATGAGGAGTTTTATTACTTATTGCTGGCGTCTGATTCTGATTATTTATACTTGGTGTAGTATTCTTTGAAGACGTACTGATGGAATCATTTTCATTGTTTATTTTTTTATGAATGCTAACTTCAGTTGATTTACCACAAAATAAACATTTTATTATCTGAAAATAAAACATATTTCGAATAAAATTTTGAAGATTTACAATACCAATTATGGATGCGTATATCAGGGGATTATTGTTGATTACATAAAAGTTTATGTTAATCTTTGAGCTCACAGGAAATTACAAGGGATATTATAATACAATACTTACGAGAGTTTTAGAATATAATTTTTTTTCTGCAATTTTCATTTTATCAGTTGATTGATGACCATTTTTATTTTTCGCTATAGAATGGCATTTTCTTCTGATATTTTTTGAAAGCCTCTTTTTTGGGAGCATCTGAAAAAAATAATATACACTTAGTACACTCAAAGCTTTTTATGAAGATTGACAAGTGTCAGAAGAGATGAAAACATCATAGACTTCCATGCTTTTGGATATGAATTATTAAATGATGTTAAAAAAATAATGATGTATGAAGATATGCATTTTCGGGCACAACCCGAATAAGGTCTGAAGCTCAACAAGTCTTGACCATTTAATGGAGCTACAGTGACAAGTAAATTAAACTAAAATCTAATTGCAGCTTATTTGTTCGTTGCGACTCCGGTGAATGCAAAATCATTTTTAATTTAATTTTTTTTTTTCATATCAAAATATCACATGATATCATGAAATCACAATCAAATTTCTATATTCTCATCATTTTATTTTTGCTAGAGTAAATGCTTATTTACCTTCCGCCAAATTGATTCACATAAAATCCGCTTAGTAGACTCTAATATGACAAATGGAATGGGAGAAAGGAGGAATATAATATGAGTGTTTAGTAAGATTATGCAGTGTAGGAACTAGTTAAAATAAATACCGAGGAAGATCTAGAAATGCAGACTAATTTTCATGCTCAAATGATATGAAAAAACATATATCAAACCTTGGCTACATAATTGTTTCCGTTCCACGGTATACTACAATTGCTGCAGCAAGAATTCACGCCAAAGAATTTTGTGGGAAGTTTAAATTTGAATTCTGACTTAGCAAGACAGCCGGTCCTGAAAAAATATATAAATGTGTTATTAATATTGAGACACAGAGTCGAATATTATTTATACTGCAGAATTGAATTGATTATTATTCTATTTTATTCAGAAGAGAACGAAATGAATATTTTCGAATGTAAAATAACCTAAAATAATGATTGTCTTACAGTAAGTTACATCGGATTAAATTTGAGATATGATCATGTCTAATAAGCGTGGAAGATGCATCCCATAGAAAATTGACGGCCAACTCTTCAGTAGACATTGCGTAGACTTCAAGTAGACTTAACAGAATAATGTTTTCTGAGCGACCAACAATTTATAGCCCACACTGCAGACAATATGCTCAAAGACAACATAAATACATATAAATATGATAATAGTGAGTGCAGCTGTCATTCATGCACTGAGTTTTTGACTATAGACAAGTAAATTATCTATGCAAGTAAACTAATATTTTGACTATTGAACTTATTGTCTATAGAAGTATAAAACTTTAACTTCGCCAGTAATCCCATAGATAAACATAGTAATCCATAGATAACCCGTGCAGTAATCGTAAATGGGGTTGGAATAAAACTGCACGAAACATTTGGAAAAAGAAATTATCGCATTAATTTCTAACTTTTAACCGTTCACAAGCTAACGACATCGTGGTGTGTCGCATAAGGAAATGCTCTGACAGTATACTTATCTATGGCTCCGACACTTTTTTACGTGAGAACCACTGTACTACCTGTACCTTACAATCTTACATTATTGGTGCAATAATCAAAGATGTTTATTTCCAGGATTGAACATTGTGGCAACTGTGCATCAACTGTGTGCGATCAGAGCTGATCAGAGCTCCACGAACCAAGCTGCAATGAATATGCTGCGCAAGTATACTGCTCGATTAAGATCTGATCTGCGACAGGCTATGAGAGTAAGAAACAATAACAAAAATAAGCATTTGAATCTATATGAATAATGAAATAGTAACAGTGAGTGAAAAAATATCCAGTAAAAAAAATCATTTTCTGAATGTGTTTCATTTTCAGGAAACACAATTGAAATTGTGCCTGGGAAAGAAGTGGTGGTTTTGTTTGATATGCCACATTTGCTCAAAGGGATTCGGAACAATTTGCTGCTGACCAAAGACTTGGAGTATTATGATGAACAAGCTGTAAAACGATATGCATCGTGGAAACACATTGTCTAGTTTTATAATTATGATACTCAATTTAACTTTGGAAATGAGCGGCTTGTCTTTCAACTCAATGTCAGTCACATTGTGGAGCACAAAATCAACAAAATGAAAGTGTCGGACTGTGCCAAGGTGCTCAGTAACAGACTTGGTAAAATCCTATCTTTTACACATTGTGCAACAGGTAAGACTTTTATTCTTAACACCTTCGGTACCCTTTTGAACCGGTCCCGCACAAGCGAGTTTGCATATGGTGTTTCTCAACGTCATCTCTCGGTTTATTCAGAAAGTAAAATGAGTCTTTAAACTGGATTAACCGCAGGTTCGGTTCTTTGCAAGATGTCGATTCTACACAACAAAAAAAATTATGACTGAATTATGTTCGACCAAGGTGCTTTTTGATACATTTGGGTTTCATGTTTCAGCTTTTTAAATTTTTTTAACAAATTAATCTAACCGTTTATAAAAATAATACTATCATTTTAATGAAGTATACAAAAAAGTGCGAATTTCTTTAAAAACATACGGTCCTAGATTAAAATATTTTTTTTTTTTGCCGTCTATAAGGTGTAACCCAAAATCACTTCATCTTGCAATCTTATATTATTAAAACGAGCACTATAATTATAGAATACAAATTTAGATGCCTTCGCCTTTGACTTTTTTATAGAAGGTGCTTTACTTATTCAGCATCTTGCAATTTATTCACAATTTTCAATTATGAAATATATTGGTTTTTTTTTAACTGTGATGATTTTTATCTATTCCAGATGAAGCTCAATACACGGGAAAGAGTCTGCTATTTTGGGATGAACTTTTTGATTCAGTCCATGGTAGCTCTAAGCATCCGGTATTAGGCAAGGCAAAAAGAGTATGTGTTGCAGAGACATCGTTCCACAAAACTTATTGGATCAATGCTATTAAGCAATTGAAGCGCATGCGGTTTGTGGATAGAACCACCAGGCAACCGACACCTGCTGTGCCATCCTTGAAGAATTGGATTGTTACGTTAGAAGGTTTTTTTTATAGTTGTGGGACATTTTGAAAGCGGACAGTTTCAAATATTTGGCTCCACGTTACATTAACCAAGATGCCCTTGAAAATTTCTTTGGAAACATGGAATGTCGGAAAGCCACGGTGGAAGAAATACAAATCCGACCCCATATCAATTTTCAGGCTCTTTTAAAAGCCATCTAATTAACAATTTGATGTCGAAACACTCCCTCAAATCAAATTGCGAGGATGATGGTGCTGTGGGTCTGGTTGACAATTTGTTGACATTTATCCAAGAAAAAGATCTTGACCCACAGCACAGTACTGATGAAACGGAAGATCCAGTGGTGGTTCACCATCCATCAAATGAAAATATGTCAATATCTGGTGCAAAGGTACACACTGCTGGATATGTTGTGAAAAAAATCTTATCTTCTTCTTGTCGACAGTGTCACCATATGCTTACGAGTGATCCTGCCGAAATGCACCGTGTTACAGCCAGCTTAGAATACTTCGAGGAGAAGTAGTTAAGATACGCGTCTCCAAAGATGGTTCAGTGCTTTCAAGTGCTTTCAGTGCTTTCAACTGGATCATTGATCAGAGCGTATTTGGCTGACAGTCCAAATAGTAAGAGTATTTGGCGAAAGTAGACTCCCAAAATTTATAAAACCGTCGACCTTTCACTCTTTACATGCAATCTGCACAGCTATATATCGATCAAAAATTATATAAAAGCAATGCTTTCCTTGCAGACTCACTTTTTTGATCGCAATATGAACAATTTACTAAGAGGAAAGCTTTCATATAATAGCACTCACCCATTTTTCACTTATGCAGTGTGTAAAAATCGCACTGGATTCAAAAGAAGACCATATGGAGAACCTCTGTTTGCCATGTATAATCCTAATTTCAATTTATTTACCATCCTGAAATTTTTTTATTTTACCTTTATTTAAAGAGATTTTTCTGGTGGCTTACTGGTTTTCATATTATTACTATTTGGACAGTCAGTCACATATAATTGGCTTAACTCATAAAAAGTATATTCTTCTGCACGCTTCTGACAGTTTGCATACTATGAAAGTTAATATAAATTTTCAAATTAATCCATTTGAAAGGGGCTCGGATATATTTTGCAAATCAAAACGATTTATATTATGTACTCCTTTCATTTACCCTAAATGCCTCTCCTTTCGGTCCCTTTCCTTTGTGGTGAGATATATGCTTTTACCTCCTCTTGGTTCTTACCGGACTGAGTGTTGATTTTGTTTAATTGAAAACCACATTCAATGTTTACAATAATTATCAACATAGCTGACAAAAAGGAGCGTTCATGTACATGTTACTTTATAATAGATTTATATACACTTCAAATGTATAATTAAAATTCAATGAGGCTGCACATATTCCATCAGCTGAATATAGAATTGGTTTAACCGCTTCCCTGGCAATCAAAGGTTTGATGACAGCAGCAGTTGATGACTCATAAATAATAATACTTTTATTCAAACATCATTCAGCCAGTGCCTCGACTATTACATTGATTATATTTTATTATTAATTTTGTTTTCTCCTGTCTTAGGTATTGGGAGGGGAAAAAACATCCAGATACAACTTTTACTTGACAACTGCTATAAATATTATTCTGCAGTATATATTATCATAATGTTTCAAACCAATTGAATAAATCACTTTTAAGTTGTTCACTGTCAATACTTGGTGGAGAGGCATTGTAATAAAAATAATAATACATCTTTAGTACTTTTCCCACATAAAATTTATTTAATCAGGACCGGTTTCGCTCATGGCGAGCATTGTCAACTGTCATCAATTTTATGTGGAAAAAGTACTAAAAATGTATTATTATTTTTAATTGAATAAATATAATTTATTCATAAAATCATGAGAAAAATTCATTTATGTAAGCTAATCGGGGAGCAAAATTAACATTATATTATAAACTGTGTGACAACCCTTATCGAGGATTCGTAAATACGCTCTAAAAGCCTCATGGTATGGTAATTAACATAGGATTGCTTTTATAAGGGATCAAAGACATCCAAACCCTTTAATAACGTAAGTGATATTGTCCTTTTTTAATTGTTGAAAAAGTCGTAGCGTACAGGGCAAAAAGTGGGGAATTCTTTTAGCTGGTAACAGGTTAATAAATCTATGAAAAAATTTAAATATTTTTAATTTGTTGGAAAAATATATTTATATCAATATCAACATTAACTTTTACTTCGATGTTGTATTTATAATTTTTTATGAGTTTTAGACAAAGGATCACTATTACTTTAAAAAAAAAGCATAGATTCACTTAATTTAGAAGTAAATGATTGGATTATATTTAGTTAAGCTATGTATAAGACATATAAGAAAATTAACATGATGATTTGAGAATTCACAGTCTCTTTGCCTACCAACATGGTAATTTATTGCCATTCAAATAGAGCTAATTTACTATACAGACACACAATAATATTTAAAGAGTTAAATTCAATGTTATAGCCAAAAATAGTGGGAATTAATGCATACAATTAATATTGTTTTCAAAAGATAGAGCAAAAAAATATAATTAACATGAGATTTCAATCTTAAGTCTATAATCCAACTTAAAAAATATCATATATATTTTTTAATTATTACAAAGTCTAGGTTCTAAAAGTTGGGTCCATTGAATTTCAATAATATTTACTCCATCTTGTGTTTCATGAGAGTTTTCTTCGATATCAAACTTTCCAGATGGTGGACGGCATTCATCGAGTCCCTCTAGAATTTTGTGAACAAAAAATAATATAGACAGTTCTTATTAAATTTGTTCCAAGCTATAATCCAGCAATAAAACACACACATACCTAAAATAGCCATCTCCAAAGTGGTAGTATCATCGCTGATGGCTACTACTCTTCCTATTATAGATTTTGAGATAACTGGTGAATAATCATCATCAATTCGCAACATCTGAAAGTTTAACATATAAAGTTTTTGTTTTCTTTCGATTGCAATTAAAACAAAAAATAAAGATACATTTTGTCTTCGGTAGTAGGTGGTAAAATATACATTTGCATACTGCTTTGAAGCAATAATTCCATGAATAATAACTAATAATCAATATATTGATTGAGTAGGCATTTACTTGGTAGAACTCCATTATAATACGGAAAGAAAAATAGCAATGTATTTTAATTCTACATAAATTATTTTATATATTTGTTGATAGCTATTTCGGCTTACGCCTTCGTCAGAACTATGTTTAAAACGTGTATTAGAGATAGCTTATATACCCTTTGCTAGACAGGGTGCCTCCTACATAATCTCTTTCTGTTGAAACCATAGCGGTTTTCTTGTATTAAGTTAGGGTAAATAAGCTTCTTTAAATCAATTAACTACTTAGGGAGTATTAGTGAAAAAATTCACCACGAGATTAAAAATTCAGTAAATGTAGCATTTAAAGTTAATAATAACTTAGGTACACATCTTAAAAATAGTAAAGACAGGATTAATAAACTTGATAGAAGCGGTATATATAAGATGACTTGCGGTACATGTGATTTAGTATATGTCGGACAGACTGGTAGAAAATATCCATTCGCGCAAACGAACATGTTAGATCCTTTAACAATGGAAAAACTGATTCACAATATGCAAATCACCTTATAGAATTAGCACATAATCCGAATTCGGTCCCGATTCGTTTACATTCCTGCAATAAGGGCCTAAAACTGAATGCATTGGAACAGCTTGAAATTAATAGGTATAATCAGTCCAATGAAATTCTTAACGATCAGATCACAATTAATAGCTCACCTCTGTTAAAACCATTAACAAACAATAAACTTAAAACAATTAAAATAGATGCACTTAGAAATTGAATTTTAAGTGGTTTCACACGATCCAATAACCCAAAAATACCCAAATTATTGTTTCCCACCATTACTTTAGACCAATAAATCAAACTTCGAATCGAATCAAAATTCTTTCATGTGACGTAGGTATGGTTTCAACAGAAAGAGATTATGTAGGAGGCACCCTGTCTAGCAAAGGGTATATAAGCTATCTCTAATACACGTTTTAAACATAGTTCTGACGAAGGCGTAAGCCTAAATAGCTATCAACAAATATATAAAATAATTTATGTAGAATTAAAATACATTGCTATTTTTCTTTCCGTATAATAATCAATAGTATCAAAACATAAAAAAATACCAGAAATATTGACCTTGCTTATTCAAGTGGTGTCAAGAAAGACTAAAATACCTTGAATTCGATGATATCATTTTCCTTTGGTAGTTCCCCCAACAGAGGCCGATGTTCGACAGGCTTAAGAGAGTCTAATTTATCAGTACTCTGTACTGTGGTAATATTATCATTTGAGGATGCCTCAAAAGAAATACCACAATTTTCCTGTACTGTCATATTTGTTTTTGGGGACAATGCTCTTACTATCCTCGGTGTATTATCAAATTTTTGTGCGTCAAATTGATTTCGTAGAATAGTCACAGGAGGCTTTTCAGAAGGTGCAGAAAATCTGGATTAGGAAAATGAACAAAATTTAAATACATAAAATCAAAATAGTATGAAACGTGTTTCACTTTTTTCGAATTCTAATTTTTCATTATTGAATAAGAAAAATTAATGAGAGTTTTTTCTTGTGACCAAACAAGCATGGAGAAAAACTCATTGTGTGGAAATATAATAGCTTTTAAAGGGGCAAGAACTTCAGAGAAAACATTTTTTCAAAACGTTTGGCTAAGTGGCTGATATGTTTGGCTGGCACGTTGTAGAAAGAAAATTTAAATAATTAATCATGTTATCACTTATCTAGCAAAAAGGATAAAATCATTAAGACAATTTTCCCCAATGTTTTAGTCAAAGTTATGTTTAGTATTTATATTGAGCATACATATTGATTATAACTTAATCATACCTTTTATGAGAATTAATTTTTCCACTCACAGACACAAAAGAATCATTTCTTTGTGAAATATTATTTTCTCCATCCGACAAGCTCGAGAGATCTACTTGATTATTTTTTTTACCTTTCCTGATACGTATTCTTTTTCTTTTTTTTATACGCCCATCACTTACACCATTTATATTTGTTTGAAAATGATCCTTCAAGAGACCGAGTGCTTTAGTTTTCATATTTTCAATCGTATTATCTTCATCATATTTGCTAACATTAAGCTCATCAATATTTTGGCTGTCGTTCAAAACTCCATTATCAATCTTCTTTGATTTTTTATTTACAAGTTCGGGTGTAGTAGGTGAAGCGAGACCTTTATTGATTGTGCTGGAGACATTTTCTTTATTACCCATTTTGTTGCCAATATTTTTCAAGGAGTCATCAATGACGGAAGATTCTTCAATAATTTCTTTATTTTTTTTTCGTTTCTTCTTTTTAGCTTCTTTTTCTGTTTCATTTTCGTTAATTTCAATAATACTTTTAGGTTTTTCTGCAAAAAAGTTGAAGTTCGTAGTTAATGGCGTCACTCTGAAATAAGCAGGAATCAATTATTATAAAACAATGTTATTTAATAGAGATCTGGAGGGAAACATTATGGATCGATTTCCACATTATATTGAGACATGTAAAATTACATTTTTGTAATGTAATAAAATATGGGTTTGGTAAACTGGTAGTGAGTCACTTAATTTTATGGGATATTGGGATATCATATTTCATCCTCAGCCATGATTCAAGACAATAAGTTACATATATATATTACACACATATTCAAGTTCATTACTATCTTTATAATTATCGTAATGCTGCAATATTATGAAAAACAAATTGAACTTCTGTTGATGACTGCATGTTAATCTTTTTTTCCATTGCTCAATTTTAAGAATCAGATGAGGCGTGGGTGATAAGGTATGAAAATATCACAAACTATTTGGAAACTAATCAATAATGGTTTGAAAAAAATATTTATAAAAGATTCTATTCTCAAAAGCATTGGCCATCCGGCTACGGGATCTAATCTACATAACTAGATTGGTGAAAAATTATTTGCACTCACAGCTAGACTTTTTCTGGGCCACCAGAAGTCAGATAGTACAATAGAAAAATTTAAAAAAAGATAAACTTGCACGCAATAGTTAATAGATCAACTAATGCAAAAATTTGTTTTCATTTCTGAATAGGTACTCATTCCTGCCAAATACTTTCGAACCTTATATTATATGGAAATCGATTTATATATAAGGGGCTTAAACACCAAACGAAAACAGAAGAAATGTGTTGCGCTGCCGTGCATCTCACACAAGTCTCATTTGTAATATATATATCATTTAAAATTAAAACCTAAGCTGTGTTGTGTAATTTGAGCCACAATGTGTATGTACCCGGGTTTAGAATTGTATTGCCTGTGTTTATTCGAAGTACCTACATCCTTTGAAATAGTAACCCAGTATAAAAATATTGGAACAACCCAACGTCATGACTAAATACAATTAAAAGCGAGTTGAGCGCTTCATGTGTTACTTACGATATTATTTCATCAGTTTTTAGAATTGCTATATTTTCCGAGCTTGGGAGAAGGTAGCTGTCATTCATTAAGCAAAACAAGCCGTCTAAACCAAATAAATCTCTTAAATGATCTTCGAGGTCACAAATGGATTTATGTTTATCATTTACATAAACATAACTAAATGATCGCTCATCGTTGAAATACTTGAATAAACGTACAAGGATTCGAAAACCCATGTTTTCGCCGACTGTCAATTGAATTCATAGACAACTTTGATACCTTTCCGAAAACTTAATGACACTTTTATGTTCGCGAAATGTTGGAAACATAGAAAAAATTCAAATGGTTGAAAAACTTAAAAAACAATGGAGATAAATGTTTAAAGATATACTATTGAGTAGCTCGTTTTTCAATCTAATAAATAAATTTTTAACTTATATTTGTATATGTATATATATATATATATTTGCTCCTTTGAAGACCCTTGTAGAAGCTGTCAGCTGTCAGTTTTTGTTGTAGAATTTAAAAAGATGAGGTTGAACTATAGATTATTTAGCTCATGCAATCGTCCTTTTTTCATTACAACTCCTATCTTTTATGTAAATGCAAGTATGTATGGTATATTATGATAATGTTTTCTTTATATTAACCCTGAAGTATTGTGTTCAAAGAGTATCGCTCCAAAAATAAATGTTCCATACATCTAAATATCATAATTTGGTTCGATTTAAAATATTAAGTGAATAACCATGGAAAAAAATATAATTTATTATTCAATATTCATGCCTGTTAGTTCTCTAATGTTTAAAAACCATTCAATACAGGCTATCTAAATGTTCCTAATAGTGCTTTTTATGAAAAATAAGATCAGAGTAAGATAAATATGACATAATGGCTTACTTAAATCATGAATAGTGTAAATAAATTATGAAATATTTATTTTATCATATAAAAATATGCCATATATGAAATGGAGGATCGCGAACATTGGGATCCCATGTTTTATGGAAATATATCAAACATATTTTTTTTTTGTAGAACCGCACATAGGGCATCTATATTCTGCTGTTATAGCTGATACAATACAACGATTTCAGAAGCTAACAAATCCTACTAGGTGTGTGATATTTAGCACTGGTACAGATGAACATGGCACAAAAGTGCAACAAGCAGCTGCAAAGCACAACAAACCCGTTGATAAATATTGTAACAACATTTCATATGAATACAAGAAACTCTTCCAAGATAGTGGAATTGATTATACAAACTTTATAAGAACCACAGATGAGAAACATAAAAATGCTGTTCAACATTTTTGGGTAAATTGCAGACAAAATTAATTATTTTTGTGATTATATTGAAAATACCCTGTCAGTTTTCCACAATTATATATTTTTTACATCGAAAAATTCCACTTCATAAAAACTGCTCTATGCCAGTCCCGTAGCCGAGAGATACTCCGTAATGTGGTTAAGCGCTTGACTGGAATGGAAGAATGCAGTTACAGATTTGTACCCAAAGGCTTACAAGTTTTCGTTCCGCCACCTCCTGTTTGTACCTAAAAACTATTAGCTCTTTTCTAAACTTATCCTTCCTTCCATACTTTCTTCGAATACAGATATTGAGGGACTGACAGCCAGATTATTCCTAAGGAAGGAGATGTGCCTCAAAAACAACTAAAAGCCTCTCAGCTAGACATCTATATAATATGGACAGTGTTTTTAATTGAATCACTTTTATTAAATCCTGCTTAAAATTTTTTATTTCAGAATGAACTTAAAAACCGAGATTTTATTTATCAATCGCAGTACTCTGGTTGGTACTGCATTAATGATGAGTCGTTTTTAACGGATACACACTTGAGGCAAGAAACAAAAGATGGGAAAACTGTATGTATTTTAAATATATTATTTACAGCTATGTCAGCACCGCTATTGCTGAAATAGCTATTAACCATACTCTATAATTTCAAATACTTTTCTTCTTTTACCTGATAAATACAGAAGATCAGGTTTCGCTCATCTAGTAAAATTGAAGATTGATTATCGAAATTGATGTTTAAATCTAATGTGGAATATGTACTTAACTCGCTCTTTGCTATTTATTATTTTTATTCATTGAATGACTTCATGACATTCATTTAGACTACATACACATAATAAATGCACGTAGCGATGGAGCCACAAGGATTATTCGTGCTTAGCAGCAATCACGTCAATGTCAATTACAAAGAAAATGAATTTAACTGGATTTCTTAATCCCAAGTTAATTTGGAACTATCAATTAGTACCCAGTCAGTGTCAGCAAAAAAAAAAACACTTTTCAGGTGTTAATCTTTTCGCCGCGTATGACCGCTATACATGTCCTAGCTGACATGCCCTCAGCGCGTATGACGTGTATAGCGGTCATGGGCGATGCGCGGAGTTTTGAGCCTCATAAAACCGGTATCTCTAATGTTTTAAGGTTCAAAATCGGTTGAAAATTTACTGAACATATATATATTATCAATACAATCTATTGGCTTAAAAAATTTATTTGTGGAACCTAATAAACACGCATCTATGCGGCGTGAACATTTCCGCCAATATCGATGGCCGCCATTGTTTTATAGCCGTTCTAGTAAGAAGCGTGCGCCGCTACTCATTTACAAAATATGAATATATTATTTCGCGAAAAACTTAATAATTAATTAATTAAAAATAAATTAGAGCCTAATAAATTAGAGATCCTAAGAGAACCTAATTAATTAACTTTGAGCCTCATATAACCGCAATGTCTAATGTTTTAGGGTTTGAAATCGGTTGAAAATATTACTTATCTTATATATAAAACCGAAACGGCGCATGTATGTATGTGGGTCTGTAATTCCCTTTTGCATTATTGTTGCAAGTTGCAAAATAATAATGTTTATTATTTACGTGAAGGTATTATTTGACATTTCTTTGACAGCAAATTAGATTTTTTCCTTGAATTTGGACATTTTATTTGGGCTAATTTAAGGGGACAATTTTAATTAATATTTATCAATCGCTCAATTACAATAACGATTAGCACTACTGAGAAAGAGAAGCTTCCATTTCCTCGTAGATCATAAAATAGCCTATTATAAGATCTTATTATAAGGTCTTATTTGATAATATTTGATGATAATTTAATTAAAACGCTGAAATATTTATATGTCCGGTCCGTGGCGCAGTGGCAATGGCTTTGACTTGCGTGCCGGACCGCCCGGGTTTGATTCCCGGTACGAGCGGATTTTTTCAGACGATAAATCTGTTCAAAGGCATGGGTGTTTGTATTGTTGAAAATCCCTTCCCACCTTTCTGATCCCAAAGAGCGACGCATGGTGACAGCGATTAGCTAATCACTAGTCCTCGTATCTTTTCCATCCCTACTCTCTTTGAAAAAGAGAGGTTGAGCAACTGAGTAACAAGCAGTTCTCGTAGAAGAACATATGTTGAGATAAACTCCGTGAGGAGTCCATATGCTCTATGTTGGGAGCGGACATGGTTAAAAAAAATTGTGCATATTTTGTAAATGAGTTGCGCACGGTTCTTACTAGAAAAGTCATACAATAATGGCGGTCATCGATAGTTGGGAGCGGACATGGTTAAAAGAAATAAGTATATATTTAATAATTTTGACGGAAGAAATTATGGGGCGATCCCCTTTGTGGAATTGTTCAATTTGAGCCGTGATGAGATTAAAAAACATATTTTCGATGGTTTCGGCGGTAACTTTGTGGAAGTTCATTTTAATATAAAATTTAAAATAACTTTGATTATTCCACGTATTGTGTAACTAATTGTGACACGTGTTTCGCCTCTTTCAGAGGCATCTTCAGACTTACTATCGCAAAGTTTGCTTAAGCAAACTTTTGCGATAGTAAGTTCGAAGATGCTCTGAAAGAGGCGAAACACGTGTCACAATTAGTTACACAATACGTGGAATAATCAAAGTTATTTTAAATTTTATATTAAAAAACATATTATTTACCTATTTTATTGATTGATAAAATACCTTAGATGTCAATTGATTTATTAATTTACTTCAATGAATATGACAATTTATACGTATGTACTTGCAATAAAACGCTTGTTTGACAGTTTAAATATATTTATTTGAACTGTCAATGTGCGCTATCGCGTTACTACTAATAATAATTTAATAACAACGCAGGTTGAATGTAAATAAGCGATCGAGTGCAGGTGAACTTGAATACGTTCCGAGAATTATATTATACGCACGCCACGGCATCGGCGTAGTGTTCTGGTTTGCGATCGGCGTTATCTACAAAATGGCGGCGTTACCCCGGAATCGTATGAAGAATGATTATTGTTGAATTAAACAGAAAATACAAGAAATATATTGTATTTCATTATAAAAAAAATTACTTTAGGTACCAATTAACATATTTGACTTTTTGAAAAAAATTTATAATCTATATTTAAAGTCGAAAACGCGATTAACAAATCTGCAAAAAAGCTGCCGCGTACAGGGCATGTTCTCCATATTTTCTGGCGCGGTGAAAAGGTTAACTGACACTTCTTGGCGAAAAGATATAATTTTAATGAAATAAAACACATTTCATAGTAGTTCAGGACCAGTTGATAATACTTGCAATGAGTGAAACCGGTCCTGAAATTTATCAGAATACATGTGGAAGTAATACTATAAAATGTGTTTATTTATTTAAAAAAAAAAATGACTCAAGCACATTGTGCTTTAATCTCTAATATGATTTTATTTTAAGGTCAAAGTATCTATCGAATCAGGACACCCAGTAGAATGGACAGAAGAAAAAAATTACATGTTTAGAATGAGTTCACTCAAAACAGAAATACAATACTGGTACAAGCATAGTAAGAAAATTGTTATTTAAGTAAATGGCGTAACAGATATAAAACAATATCATACAATTTGATTTTATAAATTCCCTTACATCTAGACCGGGTCAAGCTAAAATTGATCGAGCACAATATAACACCTGTGATCTGTCAGAAATAAATTTGACAGCCCAGCGGCTTAGTTTGTAGGGGAATATCATTTTTGTAACAATATGTACCGTTTTTTTTAAAAATCGTTTATCAATTCTTAAAAATATGAATGATTGTTTTTACTTGCAGGTAACCCTATCCGGCCTAAAAAGTACATGCAAATTTTTTTAGACAATATCGAGAACTTCAATTATCTATCTGATATTTCAGTTAGCAGACCATCCAACAGAGTGGATTGGGCCATAAGGGTAAAATTAATGACCTTTTTACACAATAATAGCTACATACATATATTGTTATTGTAACATTAGGTTTGATAACATTGTTATTCCACTTATTGTGTTGCAAAAAGTTATACTGACAGGGGTTCCTGATGGAGGTCACCACCAAATCCACCAAAAGTATTTATTATTATGTTTCAAATACTATAGGGTTATAAAAGGAAAATTAATATATAGTTGGTAATATTTTTACAGGTGCCTGATGATCCAGAACAAAGTGTTTATGTTTGGTTAGATGCCTTGATTAATTATTTGACTGTAGTCGGTTATCCTGATAAAGCAAAAGAAAACTTTGTATGGCCTGCAGATGTGCACGTGGTTGGAAAGGATATATTGAAGTATTATATTTTATTTTTTTCATTCTCGTTCACTGCTGCAAAATTTTGATTTTGTAAATGTGCCAAAAAAATATAATTTCAATCATATAGAAAATGCATAAGTTTCCAAAGTGGCGCACACATACTGAATGCCATAATTCTTGGTGTTTGCAATTCTATTGTTTCAGTTCCTGGGTCAGATGGTTTGAAAACAGGCATTGATAAAAAAAATGTTCATTTCTGAATATATTTAAATTAGCCTTTAATAAAAATTGGCTTTATCAAGCTTTAAAAGATAATGTTTATCTGGTACCTGACGCTCAAATTTGTTAAGAATGAATTTATTGCAATGGAGAATAATATTATATATTTTACAAATTATGTTTGCATCATTTGACAGATTTCACGCATTATACTGGCCAGCATTTTTGATTGCTGCAGGTCTAGAGCCCCCAAGAAGTATTCTTTGCCATGGCCACTGGATCGTGGATGGCCGTAAGATGTCCAAATCATTAGATAATGTTATCAATCCTTATGACACTTTGGGTGGTTTAGACGCTTTGCGATATTCCATGCTTAAAGAAGGATCACTTCAGACTGATTTGAGTAAGTATATATTTTTAAGTACTGGTAAATATGTATAAAAAACATATCTTACTCATCCTCCCCTCTTTAGATAGGCTTAAAATTTGTGAAGCTTGATTAGAACGAGGAGGAATTCTATCTTATAAACTAAGTCTACAGCATTTATATTTCAGCTACCCATCTCCATGTGTATTTACCATCTTTCCTGTCTACTGTTCAATCCAGAGTTATTAATTATTTTTACTGTGGTATTCTGAGGTCAGTGTATTCTGCCGACAGATCATTTAATAAATACAACCATACTATGTTGGTTTATTTGGTTTCTATGATTCTATGGTAACCTTCAAGCATATAATTAATTGTTAAGTTGTTTTCAACATTTGTACACACATTATAAAGAATTATTTATTACTCATATTTTCTCAGATTACAATGAAGTCAAAATGACAAGAATATTGAATGCACATCTCGCTGACACAATGGGAAATCTATTAAATAGATGCACAGGCACATCATTAAATCCTAAACAAGAATTTCCGGAATTGCATTCTGAAGTTTTTAGAGAAATCAGAAACGACGATGCAGGCAGCAAGTTAATCAAATATGTCGATGTATTACCAGGTGACTATAACTTTATAGCAGATAAAATGTTTTTTTTGTAATATATTATATATCAACACACATTGTATAAGAAAGCAGATAAAACCGGCCTCTTATTATGTCCAAAATTTAAAAAAATGTGATGACTGACTAGAAGAAGTTTGGCAGATACCAATTGGGAGCCTGAATCTTGCCTGTTTCTTTTTCAACCATATGTATTCCATCGCCCTAGAATGCCAATCATCCATAGGATGCACTCGGCTGAGTCACAGGGTGATGGAACTACTTGGGAGGCAGAAAACAGGCTGGCACAGGACAAATAATCTAGGATTCGCCATGTGGTGGTCATATGCAACGAGTAAGGAAAAAATTGCATTAAAAGCAGAAAATTGTGTACATCATATTTTTTGCATCCTGTCCACTGTACACAATTTGACCAATTCAAATTTGGTGTTTTTATCCATTCTTAGATGAATTCATGAGAAAAATCGCCCTTTTTATGAAAATATGTGTATTTTTGTGTTAATTTTTAAATTATTTAGTTTTTGCTCCTGACTTGAAAAAAATTGTAAAACTCAATGGCGGGATAATTCAATGACCTAAAATAGAGTAATGATTACTATAGTAATCTGATGATACTAAGTCTGAAGATGCTTCTTGAAGAGACAAAACACGGGTCACTTTTTGTTACACAATACATGGAATAACAAAGTAATCAATTTTATTAAAATCACAAAGCATCCTCAATCTTACCTCTGAACTCATCAAAAGTATTGAAATAGTGTGATTGTATACAACCATTAATTTTTTTTTAATAAAAGGGTTGATATCCAAAATTGTATTTTATTTTCAGATGTGTGCCATGGTCATTATTCCGATTACAAATTTTATTTAGTGGTCGAGAATGTTATGTTAACACTCCATGCAGCAAATGTTTTCTTTGAAAATCAAAAACCATGGGTTATGAAAAAAATACCCGAGCAACAAAAACAACTTAATGCTGTGTTACATATTACTATGGAGACTTTGAGGATCTGCGGCATAATACTCCAACCCATTATTCCAGAGATGTCAACAAAAATCTTGAATAAATTATCGATACCTAATGATTCAAGAAGCTGGAACGACATTCGAGCAATAAGTTGGCAAAGTAATGTCGCAACAATAAAAAAAAATATTTCAAACGAGAAATTGGTGCTATTTCAAAAAATTATCTTAGATAAAGAAAAGTTGGCCGATTCAGTTTAAATATCAGTGACTGGTTAATAAAATGAGTGTTTCTTGAAATGATGATTTTTTTTACACATTACCAATCACCAATAATAAATTTGCAATGGTTTGAATGCATATTTTCAAAAGTAATATGAAAACGTATTCATGCTTGAAATATAAATTTAAATTATTTGCAGAGGCCGTCAAATTGTATAGCAGTCAATAATATATAGTTTCCAAGTATTCCATTGTAAGAAGAGTTGGCATTTTTTGAAGAGACAAAGTTGATTTATTTAATTGCCAATCCTATTTTTCATTTCTATATAAATATTGTATACCTAGTAATTTCTTAGGTAATATTGCTTATGGTTCTTATTTCGCACACCAATAATATTTACCATAGCTACCATACACTATATAATGTCTACCATAGACATACTTTAGTATCTACTGGTATCTACTGTCAAAAGAAAATTTCTGTCACCACATGTTGTGTATTGTGTTCTTTGCTACATTTGAAATTATATTTGAATTAACTGTTTCATATTAAGTAGCCATGTTGGTTCCTAAATTTAGTTTGGACCAAAATGCTGATTGTGTTACAGTTCAAATACATTCTCCTTACACGAACATCGAAGAGACCGAAATTTATGTTAACGACCATGAATTTGTTTTCTCGTCGAGCCCATATCATTTACGGCTCCATCTTCCTGGAAAAATAGTTGAAAATATAAAATCTACTGCAAAATATGATTGTGAGACGGGCGTGTTCATTTTCACGTTTGAAAAAGAGACAAAAGGGGAATTTTTTGAAGGCTTAAATATGATTACTAGTTTGATGGCACCAAAAGACATGCCCGATCTGAATCCCAGCCTTATTGAAGTGATCGGATCTTCCGATGACAATGAAATCCTAGAATCGGATGATGTCGATAATATGTCTACTACCAATGCTTCACTCGTCAATAATAATTTTTCATACGGATTTGCCAATAAATTAGCTGGTTCTTTTAGAGACCTGGGTGGGGAATTTCCGAATATATTTGAACTAAAAACTCCCGAAGATATGTCGGTGGAAGACCGCAGAGTCATGCGTGAGCAACATGAAAACTCAAAATTTTCCTCAGACCATTATCTTGCTGATTTTTTCGATGAGGAGCTCATATCGCCGTATTTATCCTTCAAAATACCATGGGAATGTAGTGATGTCGCAAAAGAATCTCAATTTACCACTGTTGAAGTGGAGACTCTTAAAGAATTACCCAACAAAGAATAC
The DNA here is from genome assembly GCA_028554975.1 of Himalopsyche kuldschensis. Classification (NCBI taxonomy): domain Eukaryota; kingdom Metazoa; phylum Arthropoda; class Insecta; order Trichoptera; family Rhyacophilidae; genus Himalopsyche; species Himalopsyche kuldschensis. The sequence continues at coordinate 3,439,531 of JAHFWI010000068.1, forward strand.
CTCTTGAATAAAGACGAGTTTGATAGTGTTTTGTGCAATTTGGTTGACATTTTGTTTGCATATTGCTATGAAAAGCGTACAACCTGTAATGAAAATACTGTAGAGTCAAGTTGGACTATCAATAGATTGTCGGCTACACTAAGTTGGTTTGAGACTTACACGAACTTAGAAGATACACTTGTCACATGCTACAGGAGAGCTCTGATCTACCCAATGTTTCGAAACTTCAAGCTGTGCTGCAAAGTTAAAGAAGACATTACCGAAATTTTCAGGATTGGACGCATGCAGTTGGTCAAATGCTTGATTGAAATCTTCCAATTGTTCAACTCGAGCCAGGACGCCAGATACATTCTGAACCAGCTGTATATGAGGGATTTTTTGATTTTCTCCCAAAAGTGCAGTGACAGTAATTACAAGAGATTTCACCAAAAACTTGACAATATAAACATACAAAAGACGAGTCTAAATTTAGAACTGATAGAGTACGAAGATGCGGCCAATATGGTACAAGTGGAAGAATCGCAAATTCTGGAAAACAAAATGGCTTTAAATATGGCTTCATTAAAAATATCTCATGAAGATCAGAAATCTTGTGGAAAAGCAAAAAATGCATCGCACTCGTTAAACAGCTCTGGATCCTGCGATTCGAGCAGTGATTCAAGTGACACAACGTCTAATTCTTCCAGTGAACTTGACTCAGATGACGACAGCAGTTCTTCATGATATCGGGGGAATGTTTTTGGCTATCAGCCAAACGGTCTCAGCTTGTGAACCTTAAACTTCAAACATGTTTTAAGATGCATTCAATATTCTGCAAAAATAATTTTATCTTGACAAGGCAATACTTTTTAATGTACTAATCTTCACTACAGAAAGAATTCATTCTTTTTGATGATCATCTCAAAATGTGGTAATTTTAATGTGTTTAATTAAGAGGCCTAACAATACTTAATTTCATTAGAGGACAATCAATATTGAACAATGCTTGCAAAATCATTGTTTGAACAATCATAATACAAACTGCATAAATTGAATGATTCTATTATAAATAAATGAACAAAACCATCAATAGATGAAAACTGTGCCTTATCACCTATAAATGTACATCGATAAGTTATTTGTTTTCTTTTAAGTATCTATATCTTGTGTTGTAATAGTTGTAACTATGGTTAGTCTTTACTTATTCAGAAAAGAATGTACAGTATAAAATAAACAATTTCTCCTAAACGTTTTCTTTTTCTTGCCTTCCTATTACTCTACCTTAGGGGTATACACAGAATACAGTCAGTTATTTCTCACTACTGCATCATTTGTTCTACAGTTATTTCTATTAGTCTTAGGATTTTCACCATACTTGTCCCCGCAGTACTAGATTTTTTATAGATGGTAATTCCAGTTGAGTTTAAATAAACAAATCTTCTTTTGTAAAAAATTGTAATTTCATTTATATACATACTTATATAATAAACATAAATTTAAGTAGGCCACATTTATTTATGATAGATTAATTAAATTAAACCAAATAAAGTAGTATAATAGTTGAATGTGACAAATAATACAAACTGGGTGATTTTTATATTAATTATAAATATAAAACAAATAAATCTTTGGTAATATTTACACGGTTCTATCTTACAATATCAATATTTTCACATCATTGTAAATTTACAAATTGCATTTTCAATCATGACTAAATAGTTCTGTAAGCTGCCAGTCCTAAAAGTCATAGATAATTTTTTGTTATTTAGTTTATAAGCGCGACAATATAAGCTCATTGTAAAATATGAACACAACTTCAGAAAAGGTTTGACAGACAAACCAAAACAAGAAGAATTTTATCACATTATTCATGCATTAATCAAAATGCTTGGTCAATGGAGTGTGCGTCTTCTATTGGTTAGAGAACTGTCTAACATATCTCATATAATTAATTCACATTATAATTTTTAATTCTTGGATGGAATGACTATATTAGATTATATTGAAAACAAAAGTTATTCTCATTTTTATTACGAAGAATAATGGTTTGTATAATTAATTATTGATTGACAATGTTGACTTGTCAAACGATATTGGCTCTGATTGAAATATGGAATAAGTGCTATAAAACGGTTTATTGACACTACTTGAATTTTCTGTTCTACATTCCTTAATCTTTAATGAAGAGAAGCACACCTAGTGTTTATTTGATTAAGTGTTGTATTCAAATAATAATATGCTGAAAAAAAATATACTTATTAGCGTAATTATCATTCCATAATATAAAATAGTTATATAAATGCACAATGTTTTGTTATATTTGTATAATTGTATCGGCAATGTATAACTTATTCTACTGTAAAATGGTAGGTATGCTATTTTCATTTCAATATTTAAAATTTCAGTTCCATGAATAACCAATCCTGAATTTCGATTGATATAATAGCTATGTTACAGACATTTCCTTCTAACAATTCTGCACACCAGCAAAGTAATACTTTTTTTTTTTTTAATTATCTTGCTAACACTTTGTTTACAGGCCCTTTTATAACTTTGGTAATAAACATGTTATTTCGCATTTGGTGGCCAATTGGCAAAAGCACAAGTTTGTGCACTCCGTAAGCATTGTGTTAAGTAAGATTTAACACAACATCTAATTTGGACAGTTTGCACACTGTCATGTCATTTGATCGCTGGATTAATAGTTTTATTTTTAAAAAAAAAAAGAGTTCGCAATTCTAAATCTGTAGTAATTTTAATTCAAAAATATTATGAATATCTCAAACTTTTATTACCTTTCATTATTGAATATTTATGTTGGCTAGAATAAATACAATGTTATCATAGAAATAAGAAGATGATGAAAGGTAACATTACTGTCATCATTTTATTTCACTTACACTTGTCATATTAATATTATGATTGTAGACATTTTATGTTTTTTGTATTAGGGCAAAACATTAGAAGAGATAACTCTAAAATATTTAACGCAAGACATTCATTTTAGTTTACAGGTTTTTACAAGTTATCAAAATAAATTTGATTATATTATCTAACTGAACGATATAAAATATTATAACATTTAGGTACTTGATTCCTTTTAATATTATTTACCGGTTCTGTGGAATTGAGAGTTGTGTTTTGTGTCATTTTAGTCAGAGTCAAAGTCATCTGATATCAACCGTTTAATTAATTCGTTTGTTGTGAATGAGTTCACTTACTTTTTCATTCCAATAAATATCGGCAACATGATCTATCTATGTGATGTAGAACCATGGAACGTAATTGTTTTTGTAGTTGTCTCAGTGGTAGGGCAAATTAAAATTTTAACTGGCAATAGGATTACGCACGGGGGGAAAAATCAGTCAGTTTTTAACAGAGTTAAAATCTAGTCAGAGTTTGAGTGTAGTGAAAAATCCTATTTTAATATCTAAAATATGTAATATTTTACATAACACATGTTGTTTGTAGAATGCTTCAGCTGCTGTGATCTAATACAGTATAGTAATGCTCTTTACCTTTTTTATCAATATCATAAATGTTTCAAAGACGATCCATAACAGTATCACTAATAAATATAACTGTAATTGAAATGCACGAAAAAGCTAGGCAGGATATTGTAATTTTAATTGTTTTTAGATTATAAAAAGGGTAAATCTAATATTTATGTTGAGTTTATATTTCGTTTATATTTTCCATAAATATCTTCAACATTGAATATTGTCAAAGTAACACTAAAATAGGTGCATGTCTAGTGTATTATTTAAACGCAAATTTAATTAGTGATCAGCGCTTTTAATAAATTTATATATTCAGACTTGAACGATTTGAAGTGAGAAATATAAATATCACACAAAAAATGTGATTCTCTTAATAAAAAAACAATACGCCGCGTAAACTTGTCTAGAACTTGCTATATAATATTTTATCACACTGATATGAATGATTACATCGTTTCCTAAGAATAAAGTATTTTATTTCCTTTTATAAGAATTCTTTATATATGGCAATTTTGACACATGCAAAATTAAAAATCTCTACTTCCATGAAACCCAATAGTCTTTCTTCGAACTGCCTTATTATTATATTCATATAACATTCTAGATTCTCTCATAATATATAAATATATATATATATACACAAAGGATTGTCAAAACTAAATAAAATTTAGTTTACTAGCACATTGGAGGAATAGTTTGTATCAATTTGGAAAAAAAATATGTTAACTTATTTTATCAATGGATTTTGTCTGGCCACAGTGAGGTCTTGCCATATTATTCCTCCGAGGCATAAGTTAGGAAAATAGTACTAATGTTTTCTTTGTAAAAATGTAGATGGCTTAACAAAAACAATATTGACAGCTTTCCTTAACTAATGCAAGTATAATAGAAATATGTAGTACATAGGTTTAACATATATTCAAAACTAAAGTTGTATGTATATTATTATGTACAGTAATTATTCACACATGTATAGTATAAATTATTGAGTATCATTATGCCTTGGAAATAATATTATAAAACATTTTATTGTTATAATTTGCAGCCGTGGAAATTATTCATATCACTCACAATTCTTAAGTTTAAATGAAAGGTCACAGTATTAAATTGATGTGACTTCATATGATTTTGAAGATAGTTGTACCCTCCCAAATAAAATTCTGATAAAACAAACTAAGGTGTAATAATACAGACATAGAACTAGAAATAAGCACAGGATATTGAAAAATATGATGCTTATGGAGTTAGGAAAACACAAATAGCTGTGAAAAAATGCTCTTATGGGGATGCAATTTCACACGGCAAACATCACTCCATGAGTGAATTAAATATTTGATTGGCCAGTATTGGGAAACTAATGTAATCATGTTACGTTATGATGCCATTGTCCGTAATAATCACTTTGAATTAATGACTAGCAAACAGATTAACCTTAAAGATGTAAGTGTTATAAATAATCCATGCATACTTCGTTGACTTAAGAAATCACACAAAATAGTGATTGTAAAAAAATACTGAAAAATATCCACAAAATTCGATACGTGTCCGCATAAATTATTAAGAGACAACTAAAAGTTTTATGCTTTCTTCGCCATGTTCGTGGGAGCTTTTGCACCTTGTCCAATTTTAGAAGTCTCAAACTTTTGCTGCAAGTTAGCTACATTAGACACTAGCGAAGACGGCGTGGCAGACTTCAGAGGAGCACTGCCGCCCTGAGTTTTAGGACTATCACTTTTGTTACTAGACACCTGAGGTTTACTGGCAGATTTCTGTTTATCAGAATTGATCCTGGCTGCAATATTAGATATTTTTTTCTCGAAAGTCATCGGCTTACCACTTATGCTACCATTTGTTTTATTGCCGTTTTCAGTAATATTACTTTGTATCACTTTTGGTAATGTAGGCCTCGGTGGAACTGTTTTTTTCTTTTCATTCAAAGAAGACGGAGGAGCCGGCGCACTTCTCAAAGTCAATTTAGAGTCGGATTGATTAACCCCCAACCCGGACTTTGAATTCTGTTTTACTAGAGGTTTGGATGGTGCGGATTGTTTTGATGGTGGTCCAAATATCATTTTGCTTGTTATGGGTATCTGTTGTAAAGTAGGTTTCAACACAACACCTTGATTGACTGTAGACGGTTTGGCAGGAATGTTACTAAAACCATTTTGTCCGTTGCCGCTGACAACATCTGGTGATTTCAAAGAATTATTTGTGGGGGCACAACTTGACACTAAATCTGGACTGTTCACATTTAATGGTATTTCGACAGGTTTGGTTGTTTTCAACACATCTTTTGAAGATAAGGATGTATCTTTGACTGAGTTATTCTGCCCTACGGACGAAGCTTGAAGACTTCTCTGCACTTGAGTGATGTTTTTCAAATACGGCGGAGTAGGGGGGCGAATAATTCCAGACGGTCTCGTCAGCAGATTGTCTGGGGTGACTTGTCTCGTCAACGTGGGGACTTTGCTATTTGAAGGGGGTGAAATTATTTTATCAGAAGTTTTGCGATCCGTTACTTCAGGAGTGGAATTTAAACTTTTGTCTTTAACATAACTAGATGCGAACGGTCCCAAGGATCTATGCAATGAAGAACTAAACGGTTTATATTCTTCGGAAATAGGTTTAGGTTTTGTCACCGCATCAATCTCAGAGGTTTTCCCTGGCTGTACGCTATTTCTGGTGCCTACTTTATCAGCGGCCGTTGCGTTGACGCTGACAATTCCTGATTTTGGTGGAATTTTACCAACCGGCACATTAACAGCTGAAGGATTCAAGTAACCACTGCTCGTCGTGGATGCTGCACTGGACGATGGATAATGCGTAGTGGTGTTAGCATAAGTTCCAGACATATCTTCAAAATCTGCCTCATCATCGGAGAGGACGCCTCCATTTTTCTCAGCTCTCAATTCCTTTTCTTTTTTCTTACGAGCGAGAGTGGAAGTGGAGTATATGGAATCCAAATTTCTATTTTGAATTTCAGATACTATTTCTCCCAGGAGTCCGGTGGCATCCGAAGAGGCTGCGCCGGAGGGGATGGAAGATTTCACTGTATGTTTTGGTAACATTGCGGCCGTCGACGGACTCTCTTCTATGATAGCATAGATATTGTCAGGAGATGTTTCTTCATTTATGTTAGCTAGAGGAGCGTGTGTTTCTGCAACGCAATCGTCGTATTCTGGACCAGTATCTCTATCATTGGATTTAACATCTTTAATAGGAACATTTCGGTAACCCAAATTTTTCTTCACCGCTGAAATCTTGTCCGCTTTGCCGTCAGGTCTGGGAGGGGGAGGGGACGTCGGTCTGTTACCAACAGGAATGGAAGTGGGCCTTCTCGCCCCCCCGGTTTGACGCATGGATCCGAAGGAAGGGATGTTGGGTTTGGCAACGGCAGTGGGAGATCTCATACTTTGGGTGCGCGCAATAAATGAAGCGTCGGTATCATCTTCTGTATCTGAAACCACTGACGCCGAATTACCGGCCAGATCGACATCTGACAAAAGTATGGGATTAGATATTTGAAGATTTCTTAAAGTGCCTTTGTCCAAATTCTTGGCAGCTTTCACTTGATGGTTGGGATTCTTAGGCAGGGAGTTACTTCTCTCCACAGGATTTCTATTTTTTTCTTTATCTGATTTATCTTGTTTCAAAAATGAAGCGATTCTATTTAGGGTGCTATTTTCTTTGGGCTTTTTGATGACGGGCTCATCTGGCAAGTTAAAAACAACGTTCATTGTGGAGTTTGGACTGCTCAACGGTCTTTTGTTAGCGAGGGGAGAGGAAACATTGCGGTTAGGTGCCACCGGCGCGGCCCTCAGCGGGACCGCTGTCCCCATTCCTGATCCCGAACTGTTCTTGAGGGGAGAAATGAGTTCTTTGGCAGTGCAAGTGGATGTTTCCAAAATAGGGTGGGATATGACAGGCCGCGAATTGTGAAGTCCCGGATTCAACGGAGGTAAAGCCGGCGCCATTGAGGTGCTGTTTATATTTTCTACCCCAGTGATTACAGATTTAGGTCTATTTGCTGCACTAGTATTATTTCTGTTGAGTGTAGTGGCTCGATTGCCGCTTCCTGCACTCGTATTGCTACGGTGTACGCCCGGGATTTTAATGGCAACAGTTGGTACAGAAGGGGCGGGCGGTGCAGCTCTCTGCGGATTTCGGTGAGAGCCGTCAGGGGACTGCGGCGGAGCGTTACCTCTGTTGATTTGAGCTGTGTGATTTGGGCTTCGATTGTTTATAGCTTGAGCGAAATTTTTCACAGTATTGGGAGACCCAAACGTTGAAACTGATGAGCTTTGTTCATTTTCAATACCGAAGTTAGAGTTTGGCACACCAAATGCGTCATCTGGTTTGGCAAGCGGGGCCAGGGTGAATCCTTTGAAGTGCCCGAAAAAGTTGCCCTGCGGCAAAGGCCGGTCTACTTGAGATCGAGCCAAAAGGCTCGAATTCATATCATCGGGGGAGATGCGGGGAGAGGTCGGCGAAAGAGTCGTCGGTGCGGAGTTTGATGGCCCGCAGAGACTGAGGCATCCTGTCCCCCGGGAGAGTCGACGTTGAATGACGTTCTTTGTTGGCGACTTGGACCTGAATGGCAGATGAAAATATATATATAAGCGATACGGGTGGTATAAATTGTTACTTCAAGATAATTTCATCATTTAATTGTGCGAGAAAACCAATTTTATAAAAAGTGATCGCATCAGAAAATCAAGTATGAAAACCTTATTATCTGGACTAAAGTGGCATGTCAATAATTTAGTTAACAAAGATCTGGATAAATTAACATATATTGTGGGTATTATGTAACCATATTCAAAATCAGGTTTCTACCGTAAAAAAATACAGATTTTTGCGAGTTTCAAAATATTGAAGAATGTGTAAATCTAGCAACTAATACTTTACTTTGTGTGGTGATAATATTAATAAAAAACTTGCAGATCAATTTAAAAAAAATTACATCTGTTGAAATAAATAAGAAATAAACTTTTCAAGCCAATATAATATCATTTGTAGTTCATTGGTAAAGCAATGATACCATTCTCTATCATATAGGGTAGGAAGTCTAAAGCCGAGAAGAAAAGTTTGATACATAATATGGTTGAAGATGTTAAATTGTGTTAGTACATGTTAAAAAACAAATAAAAAAATCACTCACCCAGAAAGACAATAGGTTTTGTTAGTGGAAAAGGGCAAACACCAACACATGCTATAAGTACGTCTAGATAAAAAAAAAATGTGCAGAATAAATAATTATCAATTAAAACTAGTTTTATCAATTCAATAATACACCTACTTTAATTATACATACTTCTATATTTTTGAGGATCGGTTTTTAAAAAACAAAAAACAAGAATTTTGCTAACCCATTTGTATTTTATGGCAAAATTAGTTGATCGTGTTTTGATTGGTAATTCGTTGTAGTATATCAATGGTAACAGCATGGATTAAAAGCTAACTACAGATCACCTTTACACGGGCAAGGAATAACAAATAAAATAATTCATAACTGGCAAAAGAAAGCATGTTGGAATACTACACGGAGTGGTTAATTAATAATTAAAAATATTTAAGTTCTTGGAAATGAATTAAAGCCTTAAAATTAATCAAGTATAAAGAAGTTTCCTCTTCCAACACAAGTAATTAATATTGTCATTGCTAGTTTCAAGCCCCATCCCTTTCATCTAGTAGAAAGAAAATATCCTACTCTTCAATTAGTAAATAAGTGATGAATTAGAATCAATATACATGTTATAAAAAAAAAAATACTGAAGAGAAAGGGTGAAGATGCTTTTCAAAGAGAAAAAATATGTATCATAACTTGGAAAACTGATGAATAACAAGGTTAATAATTTTGATTCTATATTAACCCTCTTACTCTCACTGTCTATTTATCAACGGTCATAGATATGCTAAAATTATTAGACCGCCCAGCTTTAAACGAGTATATTATCATGGCCTGTTAACCAATTGTTATTTTTTTTAAAATGATAAATGCATAAAGCCATTTTCATTTATGTCATGTGCAAATTTGAAATTTGAAGTGCACTCAATAACAAACAAATGACTTTTCTCAATTATTTTCTTTTCTTAAGACGGAAAATTATATCTGTAATTGTTTTTTTGATGAATAACGAAGTATGAAACTTCAAGATTGTTTTTATTTGAAAATATTGGTATCATTAATAATTTTTCATTAATTGAATGAAACAAGCCCTATTTTTCAACAAATTTACTGATAAAATCCCCGAGTCAGTGGGTTAAAAATAAATTTTGACAAAGTTACTGCTAGATTCATCAAACATAGTCGAATAGGTGATATGGGCCAGGAGTTTAGGATAGCCACTAGTGATGCGAATATGTTAAAATATTCACTTGTTAATGTTTATTTTATTTAGTAAATTAATCCAATGATGAAAGTATTATATGAGTGTTATTTCCGGTAATTTTTTAAAATTATTATTGTCAATCAGATTTTGAGAAATATTCATACTAACTATACTCAAGGCGGCTTCTACTGTAACTAAAATGACTTCCACCTGTGGGCACTGACATTTCAAGTGCAAAACAATAAAAAATCAAAACGCATAAATAATTCCCTGCCTGTGCGGTGTCTGATATTCTGACCTGTAGAAAAATAAATGTGTAGAAATAACAAAAAATAGTTCAAAAGTAAAATTCTATTCAGTATTCTAATTGCATATGTTTATTACTTGCATAGTAATTAAAAAAATGGAGCAATCGAGCTGATTATCAGGATATTAAAAATGATACACTTCAAAAAAGCTTCACATAAAACAAATCAATCTACCCTGCAATCGAATTTATAAGTGTGATGATAACTCAAGAAATTTATATGAATAATTTATGATAACTGTTAAATCTATTGAATACAAATGACGTAATACTGAATAATAGCTAGCAAGTATCAAAACAACTACAACAAGATTACTTATTTATATATATTTGTAAGAAGAATGGTTTATTAGAAAATACAGAAAAAAGAGGAAAGGATGCAATTGATAAATAATTTTTTAAATAGCAAAATTCAGAATGCACGAAACACCATTTATCCAGATCAGTTATTTATAAATACACACCCAAAGCAACAGAACAAAGGCCAAGCCACAGTGAAAATAACATAAAATAAAAGTCTACAAAATGTAGTTTGTTAGTTACACACAGGATACATGGTTACCCGCACAAAAAAAAAGAAAGGTAAATCACATTTATTTTAGGATTAATTTTGGTAGCGTCATTATAATATTCTTACAACCTATTGTAGGAAAAATATTATTAACCCTATGTTAGCCAATCAGTTAAATGACTTAGTGGAGATCATAAGTCAGCTGTTCAAATTTGCACAACTAAAAATAAGTCCACGAGTTAAAATAAGAAACTTCTAAAAAGCTTTTAAATAATAGTAAACTATATAAAATATTTGCTTAAAAATAAAAAAAATCCGTAATATGTATCTAACTAATTGCAAAATGTTCAATTCAAATCATTATCAATTTATAAAATGTAGATATACTGTATTATTTGTTTGATTTTTAAATATGTCAATTAGGTATCACAAGAAAGCATGAAAGCTTCGTCATTAACAAAAAAAATAATCAAATTTTTCTATGTGTGTGCATCCGGGGTGATAATTTATTTGGAGGACGTTCATTTGTATTCAAAAAGGCAACATCTTCGCCATCTCTATTATTAGACCTCGGATTATTACTCGAGTATTGAGCACGACTGTTAGGATCGGAGCCATTATTTGAATTCCCACTAGGAGAGCGTAAATTGAACGGGTTGTCGCCAGCGGAAAACTTCTCACGGACCGCCTTGACAGACAGCCACCCTCCGTTGGATTTATCATCTTCCTGGATTTCAGAACTCGGACAAAAAGTGGACGCCGTAGACATAGAACAATCGGAATGATCCTCGTCGGCCAGCTTGACGTCCACTTTTAAGCCCTTGACGTTTCTTTCAAAGAGTTTACTCTTACGAGGAGCGTGGTGCACGTTTATGACAGGAACCGGTTTTATTTTAGACGTTACGGGATCTATGTATTCATGTCTCGCTTCGACTTTCGAAGCCCGTTTATCTTCTCTGTTGAAAATTCCGCTGTTGCGTAAACTTAACACGCGCGATTTGTAAGAAGCAAAATTATTGGTGACATGTTCGTTGGTGGTCGAAACCAATCCAGTTTTTTTAATTTCAATATTTGATTTCTTTTTGGCTGCAGATATGTCGCCCTCGGGGTCAGTCAGACTGACTTCGCTCACGTCACTAGGTTGTTTGCGTTCAGATCTAGAACAGCAAGACGGCACGCTACAAGCATTTTTACCACAACTGTTCAAACAAGACATCAACGACATGCAAGAGAATGATGGTGCAGCCTCTGAGTGTTTTGGTACGTACGATGGCGAGCCTTTCGGTTTCTTCCAGAACATGATGGAGTTCTGCCGCGAGTAGTAGAAAAGGAAGACGATCAGCAACACGGATGGCACGATACCCAAAAAGAAAATTAGAAGGACCCTCATGATGACTTTTTGACCTGAAACAAATTTAAATTACCATTAATAAAGCAACTTAAAAACCTCAAGCGTAAATAAATAATTGATAATATATTTCCAAAATTCACAACTGAACTATTTCACGAAACAAGAAATAGTTTTATTCTTGTATTTACGAAAGGTTATACTAATCTCGAGTTGTAGAGTGGTAAATATTATTTTTCACTTGATAATACATAAAACCTAACATATGTACTGATAATATGGATGTAATTGAATGTTGTCATTTCAGCAAATGAAAGAAATTATCTTGTAAACACCCTATTTTAAAATTAACTTTTTATAATCACGGAATCAATAGATTAAAAGAGTAAATAGCAAACCATTAGGATCAGACGCAGGTCCTGAATCTACACTGCCTCCGGGTCCGGGCATATTACAAATTGGAGGAGCGAATCCTTGATCGCAATGACAGTGTCCTGAAAGTTTTTCAAAATTAATCATCAAGTCAAATCACATTGCATCTCGACAAATAAACGAGTCGTTCTTTTTTCTAACATTAACTTTAAGCCTGTTTCTGATACATTCAGTAGTTATATGTAAGTACCTATTTATTGGATTTGGGAATTACTATTAATTTTAAATTCATTTTTATTACAGGACAGATGAAAAGGAGAATGAGTGTTAAATATGGGTTGCAGCCAGATTTCTCGGAATTGGATGGCATGCACCTGTCAACACTGTTGTCAAAGTGCATGTGACATAATAATGTCAGTGCAAGCAGAGATGTGAATTAAGTCTCAATAGAAAAGTTGGACTGTAGGAAATCTCATACAAATCAAATAAGATAATAAACCAACCCATGGAGTTACAAATTCCGTGTCCTGAACAATCCGATGGGCAGACGGCTCCTAATGAAGGATTCGCTTGAGCACCGAGACGAAGGGAAGCTATGGCCACACATTTTTGGTTCACACACATCTGCAATTAAAAATGTACATATAAAATTGATTTTGGTTTTAACAAGCTATACTGCATTTAGATTTGCATTTCCTGATTCAAAGTATATTAATAAATGTGCATCTTTCACAAGCAAAAGAATCCAAGCCACTTGATCTTTTCAGTGAATTAGCTCGTTTTCCTCTATGAAATTATTGGAACCGTAGTGAATCGCTTCCTATACCACTCTTATGCTTTTGTACAGAGCAGATAGAGTGAAAACACATTACTGCAGTGAATCCAGTTAGAATTGAACGGAAAATTATTTGTTTTAATTACGCAGTTACACATATCAAATGACTGAATTAGTTAGAACAAATTTAGGGAGGCAAACGAATCAAAGTATGAGATCTCTCCGTGTTTGCATTGGTAGTTAACTCAATATATTTCAGATTTTATAGCGTGATGAAGAAAAGCAATTCAAGGACAACAATAAGTGCATATAAATAACCTTTTCATCTCCGCATTTGGCTCCATCAGGAACCAGTCCAGGATCTATTTGATTCAGTCCGAGATCTACAATTGCTGTTCTGCAAGCGATGACCGCTCCATTGTTATTGATGAATGAATGAGACAAAATAGCAACGCTCTCCATTCCAAACTCCAGTCGTTCGTTTAGATGAGTGCAATGAAGCATACCGCAGAAAGCATTCTCTCCTTCACACTTGCTGAAGTTTTGCTTCAAGCGATTGTAGCCGCAATTTCCATTTCTGGATACAGAATAATTAAATAAATATTTAGATTTCAAATTATATTATATTTTACTCTTTGTACACAGGCAGATTGCATAAAATCAATAAACACAATATTTTCGATGGTTTCGGCGGTAACTTTGTAACACAGTTTATTTTTAATATCTTTTGATCCTTTCCCTGCCCAGCTACAAAGTGCACCTATATCCTCTCAAATCACGCCCAAATTTCAAGTATCAATAACACAGTGACAACATGTAAATACATTTAACAGTGATACAAAAACATGAAAATAGAATATTCATTTATATTTAAATACTGGGTGATGCTTATAATATATTTGGAGTGGAGATGCAGCGCCAAACTCTTGATACTGAAATATACAGGTGAGCAGCGAGGAGGATAAATTGCCAGTATAATTACATTAAGAGTTTAATGAATGTAAATCATATAGCCCTATAAATGACTCATGCAGCAAATACATACTATGTTGCATTTTCTTTGCATATGACATTGGTGCTTGTAGCTTAGGGGGTAGTTATACCAAAAATATGGACATATTTGAGGTGGTGGTAAAGTAAGGGTTAATATTTAGCAAAAATATCTACAACTAACTAATAACACACATTAAAGCAGAAACTCAGAATGGCGACTTTCATTAAAATTATAAATTGACTAATATGAAGCAGGACTGCAAGATACAATTAGATGGCAGGGTAATCACCTAGATCCTCTTTTGTTCATTTCATAACATTGATCATCGCTACTTTTTCCAGTTGGCCCCCACAGTAAACGGCACTGGTCAGATTTAGTTCTGCACGAACCGCGGTAGCAGAAAGCCTATGCAAAAGAAAAATCATCATTAGATTGAAAGTTACATAAAAAATAAGAAAACAAAAATGTTGTTCCAAACTTTTTTAGTCACCTTTCCATCATCGCATGTTTCTGTATCCATTTTAAAGATATCCTCAGGACAGAACTCGGACTGCCCAGTGCAGTATTCAGGCAGATCACATTCATGGTCTGCACTTCTACATTTTGTTCCAGCATTAGAGGGACGGCATGTCTACAATTGAAAAGAAATAGTTTTGTTGGTAATGGTTCAATATGTTTTACACAGCACCATTTGATTTAAATATAAATTAGTCTCATTTTTAAGCATCAATCCGTTTAAATTCATTGGTCCTATATAGGTAAAAATTAAGTAAATTTTTTAAATCTTTGTAGTCGTGAATTGATTGCGGTTTAATTCATTTGACTATTGTATCTATACCTTAAGATCACAGCATTCTCCAGTGGCACAAGTGGCGTTTGAATAAAGCATGCATGTTTTTGGATTGCAGCAGGTGTTACCGGTGCATGACCCTGTCATTCCACAGTCGCATTGTTCTCCGAACTCCACAAAACCGTTACCGCATACAGGAGAATCGAATAGCCTCACTGGCTTATTTCTATAAAGTTAGGGAAACATTTGTTGTTACTCAATCAGAAACGTAAAACTCAAGATTAAAGCGTGCAGTCATAGATAATTCAGTACTGGTATGTTATTTAAGGTGGCTTTTTACATCTGTGTGGCTCACTAAATAATATTTTAAATACTTTTTTTTAGAATGTATGTATGCCTAAAGTTATTTTTATGATTGGCTTTAGGTTCCAGTGCAAAAATGATAACTAGAACAATAAAAGAAAAAAAGAATCTTAAGTATGTACCTCAAGCAGTAGTCCATCCCATGTTCAAAAGCGAGTGCTAGATATTCAAGACTGCAAGATGACCAGTGAGTGGGACTTTGGGAGTTACTTGAAGGACTCATGATACATCTTTCTTCAGGACAAGAACATTCATCTGTGTCATGTTCCATACCTGAAAGACAATTATTTTTTAAGTTTTTCCATGGGTTAATCAACATAGAGAAAGTTTTAATATGTTGTGAAATATTTAATCTAACCAAAGTTGTGCCCCATTTCATGAGCGACAGTTGTAGCGACGAGTCCAACCACATTAGAATGGTCCATAGCCACACCACCGGAAAATTCGAAAGTGCATATTGGTCCTTTTAATGCCTTTCCTACAACGCCGCCATCAAACTGTTCTCGTCTGAAATGATAAAATAAAGAATTACATTTCATTGATATGATTTCGACATCAGAAATCGATGTTTGAAACAAAAAAAATCATATCATGGAGAAAAAGGTTATAAAAGGATTTAATATAGCCTTACGTGAGCAACTGTGCATTGTCATTGGGGAAATCTTTCGCCAATTTTTCTCTTCTGTAGTGAAGAAAGTTGGTGAGGGTCGTATCTCCATTGCGGGAAAGAATTATCTCATCATGCTCACTCCAAATGACCACACCTACGAGGGCTATGAATATATTCAACGGTGCGTACAACTATGGAAAAAGTGTACAACAATATAAAGACAAAGTAAGATCAAATAATTATGCAAGATGACTACTAATTATATAATCATATCTGTATATCATACAATTTCGATAAAAAATCAATTTGTGGTGGATAGGGTTAATATTCAAATTAATAAAACACAATTTTTTATGCTTCCACAGATCAATTTGTAAAAATCAGGGCAGATTTTGCGCATCTTAATTTCTGAGCGGAAAATATGACACCAGGTTCAATATCAATATGTGAAACATAACAATAGTATCTCACTGCAAATACTTACAGAGTTGATGATGTTAGCAATATCTTTGCAGTGCCTGCGAACCTCCGACTCATTTTTGCCCAGTTCTCTAAATTCTTTATTGTCCACCACAAATACGAGTTCCACATATCTAGACATTTTGTTGGCATTGTAGGGCCCACGAATTTCAGGTTCATATGTTGGCGATCTTTTGTACTGGAAAATATACATTTCATTATTATTTACTTATTATAAATATAGTTCTCTTTGATGGAATAGATTTAAAATATTTTCTTGGAAAATATTTAATCCTGGGATTTCAGAAGTAATTTAGATTATTGATCAATTGCTGATTCTGTTCTGTACTTCGGTTGTCTATGGTCAATCATAAAAAATTGTTGTAAGTCTGCTGCTTTTGTACTAGCAGAAAAAGTTTTTGGTTCTTCTTTGCAACAATATAATGTACAAGTTTGATTAAAAGCTGCAATCTTTTAGCAAACATATTATAAAATAGATGATTAACACACTGGAACATAGGCCCCGATCATAGTATCAACTGTATTTTATTGAATGAATACAAAATTACTATATGTACATGTTCTAAGGGGAACACCGTTGAATGAGTTTCAATCAAAATTGATACAGATGTAATTCTAAAATTGAATTTAATAGTGTTATAACGCATAGATAAAACTTTTGTGATGGATAGTATCCATTCTGTGTTAGTAAAAATAAATACCCTCAGTATCCTATTGAATTCGTTGTGGTTTTTGCTGAGCGAGAAACCTTCATCATCATGCTTGTGATCGTGCTGGGAGTCGTGATGAGTTGAAGTATTGTGTGTCAGGTGTGAACTGTCTCCCGTATATCCACACGTGTGGTTAGTCACCAAATCATCGTGACTGTACAAAAAATGCGGCGACTCCAGATCATTTTCTATGTGGAAAAGAGAATGACAAATAGTGTTATTAAAATAAAATTAACAGAATATATCTCAAATATATTGACGATTCATAAAGGGAGAATACTAGATAAATATGAATCCTTACCATCTCCAGCTTGTAAATAATGCATAGTTTTTCCATCGTAAACTACACCTCTCAGTCCTTTACAAGTGGAAAGCGCCGCCCACGAGTCTTTCAATCCGCGGACTACTCCCACATACTGACACAACTCGACATCCTGAAAAATATAATTTTATGGATACAGATAATACTTATTATAAATTTATTTCTAAATCCCTATGGAAAACACTTAATTATTTACGCAGTAGTTATAAATAAGAGAAGTGTAGATTAGTGACTTATAATTAATTGGCATTGGAAAGAGAATGTATAAATAAAAGTGGTGATATAAGATTGAAGGTTGCTAGTTTCACTTGTTATTGATTTGTGTCCTTAAAATGAGTGGTACATTTATGAGGTAAAGTTTACAATCCAGGTTTCTGGTATCCGGCATATCTTTCACCTGAAGGATCACAGGGTATTACCTGACAGCTAGCCAACTTTTATATAGTAAACTGAAAAAAATCTCGACTACGACACTTAAATCATTAATTTTTCACGCTCTTTTGATATTGGACTCATAGCTCTCTCAATACAGTTGAAGCCTGTTAAATTGGGACCAGAACGTTTACTTCATGTCTGGCACAACAATTAAAAGAATGGAATAAATGAGAGCTGTCATCGGAATAAACAATAATTTATAAATAGTAAAAAAGACAAGTCAGTACCAAGGTCATGTAATTTGGGAAGGCACAATGGATGAAACGACATTAAGCTTGTTGTCAGTTTAAATAATAAAGGGTATATGGAATGAATGCAGAAGGTTGATAGAAATGTTTCAGTTAATTTTGTTATGATTATTTTCATACCTTTCCCTTAGGCCTATTGACGACATGTTTGCCCTTATGCTGGTAGCTGACAAAGAAGTTTGCCGGCACCAATTCTCTGTTGAGACGTAGCTCGAGGACATACTCTTTGCCTGCAGCTACGTAGCCTATTGTCAAATCACGGGCATGTAAACCATCCTGGAAATTGAAATATTCACCATGATGACAAAATGGACAAATCTTCCTAATCTTCGAACCATAAACTCGACTTTCTTATCATAAATCATTTAAGATACACATATATAGGGCTGCACTTGATACTTATTGAGCCCCCTCCACACTTTCTGGAGTCGTATTTATGGCTTAAGTGAAAAGTCGTAACATCATATTCAACAATATGGATTGGGTATTTATAATGTTTTTAGAAAAATATTAATCAATTACCATAATTAACATCAGTAAATTACTATAATCTTAGCTTATTTAACCCCTAAAAAAATACCATTGAGAAAATTATAATAAATATTTAAATAAATAAAACTTGATTTTTAGTATTAAGTACTACTGCTTATATTATATAATGACTGGGACCGGTTACACTAATTATACAATATATGAGGAAGTGTAACAAAAAATATGTTTTATTTATTTATATATACCGACTTTCAACAAAAATTTACATTCAACACCTAAAAAGTGGAATAGATAGAAAAGTAGAATATTTACTAAGAAAACCCACAATTTTCGCGATATTCCTACATGTAAATTTATGCTAAATAGTTTTTTTCATGATAAATCAAAATATATATGAAACATGAATAAATAAAAACAAATGCGATATAGTGAAAAATATTTTTTGTGTTATGCCTCTGTTATATCGGATGTGCGATACACATAAGTCTAAATTACATTAATATTATTGTGATAATAAGCAGCCGTATACAACCCCCCCCCCCTCCGCCCCTCCAAAATCGGGTTCGAGAGCCTGAAGGATTTCCTATAGATTGTCAGTAAGTTAGACGGCAAAGGCTGACAAAAAAACCTCCAAATAACGGTTGCCACTCGATTGACTTACGAGCAGATCACATTCATTTATTTCATAACGAGGTTCACATGCTCCTTTTTCATATACATAAGAGTTGAGAAAATTATTAAAAATGAAGTATACAAGGTTTCAATGTTTTCATAATATCATTTGATTAAAATAAGAGCAAAGAAATTTTAAAAAGTCAAAATTAGCGATATTTTTAAATCCAATTACAGGGATCACATTTTGTGGGTTCGTGAAAGCCCCACGGCTTCCTGTTTTTTAACTTTCATGTTCGCCGGATACAGGTGGGATTTAATAGCGCCGCATCAAGCAGATGCAAAACAATTGGTTTAGGTCGTTTAGGATGAGAGCGAATACTTATCATGAAAAGCTATCATCTTAATCGACCGATGTTTAAACTGAAAAACAATCAAATTTGAATCGTTTGGATTTTGTTTCTTATTATTATTATTTTGTTTATTTCCCAATACAGCCTTTTCCTTTTCGAATTTTCTTTGACGATAGTAAAAGGAAAGCACATTATATTTCGTATGCGTAATTTATTTTGACAGTGGCAAATTTTGAATATTTCGACAAAAAAGGCTGCGCGATTCACCGGTCGGTAACGATCCGCCACCTGTTGACCGAACTGAATTTTTATAATATGTATATCTTCTAAATTCAAAGTGCTTCATTGTTTTATTTGTTGAATAGATTTGAAAACTTTGTTATTCCACTCTGATTGTGTTACAAAAAGTAGAACGGAAAAAACCCAATCGCCATTTTGTGATTTAAGATTTAGACTAGATGTTAACTTCATTAATATTATAGATACCGAACAAAGAGGCGAATCACGTGTCACTTTTTGCAACACAACAGTATAGTTAAAAAGTTATCGAAGTCTTTGAGTTATTTTTTTACAAAGTATCACGATTTTACAATCGCATGTTTTCAGATCATTTATGAAAAGGTTACAATCGCGAACTTTCGAAAAGTTTTACGAGTAAAATAGGCACTTAAAAAAAACATTCAAATAAAGAAGCACGGCTTTGCCTTTACATTTTCAGAAAAAACAAAATCTCATCTGCGCTTTTTTGGGGTGCAAAACACAATTTCCTCCGCACGATCTTCTAATCTTTTTAACCGGCTCCAGTAAAAATGAAAAAACTTTGTGGTATCTGGTATGACAGTGATTAATTTAATAATGCACATATTTTTTGATATCGGTCAAAGGAAACTGATAGTGAGGATTCAATTTTATTGAGTAGGTATATCACGATTTACTGATGTAATTTAACAGTGATTAAACAAACCTCTTCTTTTGTGGTAGAAATTTGTCTTTTTTCTCTGCCGTGATATATTTTGGGCTTGATGAGTGTGTGCCTACTGAAGTCTGTTGAAGGAATACCCGCCTCAGCCTTTGTGTCTGCGAAAAATAAGGAAAACAAATTAGCATTGCCTCTATAGTCTATATGACGAAACAAAAAATAATTCGACAGCGAGTTTTTTTATTTGTCAATTAAAATATTGTAAAAAATACGTTGGACGGCTGTCGTAGAGATAAAGCAGTTTCGTTTTCAATGAAAAAATATAAAAATAAACATAAAACATACTTTTACAGTTTTAGATACGGGAATGTAATTTATCTTTGGATACTTAAAATCTTAAAAATATAGGCACAGTTTAATATTTGAAAGATATTTCCAACCGATTCAATTTTGATTTAAACATAAGTTTTATTACGCGTACCCCATTGTTTATCATTCGATTTTATATTTCAATTCGGTAAGTCGAAAGTATGACGGTATTCGTAATAAAGTTTGTAAAAATATTTAGATGAAATTTTTAAGTGACATTTACTTTATTACGAAAACGTTTATAGAAGAAAATATATAAATTATGTGGGATTGGAATTGAAAACTTAAAATTTTATAACACTATTGCTAACAATCCAATATAAAAAGATTTTAAATAATAAATTACCTCAAATAAATAAGTTGCTCGTTATTTTATCTAAGCACATCCTACGGTGGAGCTAATAATAAAACTACCATAGATCAATTGGGAAAACAATAATGCTAGCTAGCAACACTCGGCAAAATGAATCGGAATAATAATTTAAATACATCATAGATTTCTTTTAGAATAAGTATTACTTCAACTTATGCTCGCATTGAGATGGGTTACGGAAATAAAATTGCAGTTAAAATAGGATCATTCATACATCACCGTCATTCCAAAAGGTCATCCCCGCGATAGGTATAAAACGATATTAATGACAATGCCTCCCACGCGGACGACCACGTTTTTGCACTCTATTTGTGGCAATATTGTTATGCTGACCGAAACTACACCGGTGGAAGCAGCAGCAGCTGGCGGAGATATCAACGCGTGGGGTTTATTGTCCTTAATTATTCCAATCAGTATCTATAATACCATCATTACGGAACCGCACGGTGCATACGTGAATAGAATAACGTACAAATTCTTTCTCCAAGTGTTTAATATTATTAAGGTGGCATTATCACTTCTACGGCAGTACAACGACACATATGTATGATTCATCGGAAATTCATTGTTTTTCCAAAAGTATTATACCATTTAAAATGCTAGCATTGAAAAATAGCGCATTGGTCCCTCAGTTGGCAAACACATATTTTACAATTGTGTCGATAGTTTTAACTCTAAAATCTCAAAATTTAACATGAAATGTATGTTCCGTACCAATTGGCCATCACTAGTATTAACATATATAGTAGGTGTGGAATTTGGGAAAAGAATGATCCTGAAGTTTTTGTGGCAATTGCATCTATCAATAAGCACATTTTAATGCCCTTGTTTTGCTGCACGGTAAAATTGATTGAACTGGTCCGCGATCGAGTGGTCACCGTCATTGACCTTTGTTACAGTACTGACGGGTTCGAATAAAAGAATGGGCGGTTTACCCCTCTACTTCTACGATCCTAAAAATGAGGCGTGAAATAGTGATTAAATAACTTCATGCCCCATCCTCCAATTCCTTCGCTTTTCGAAGAAAAGAGCTCTCTGCTCAAATAATTAAAAACAAAAAAAACGGCAACCATCTGAGTGGCCATACGTACCCATTTTGCTTTTCTATCACAAAAACAACAACATTTAAGAAAGGGCCTGACAAAAGCAATATCTTACTATCTTAATTGTAATAAATACTGTATGTATTACATCTTGGCATACAGCACGGGCTTGTATAAACACTATGTGACGATCAAAGCGTTCCGAATCATATAAAGATAATCAATATTTACTGCTTTCAAATTCGTTACACCCAATGGATAGCCGCAAACCAGTATCGTTGTTTGATCAATAAATATATTTCAAGGGGTCAAACGAGTACTCCCAAATAAATGTATTAGAAAGGGGAGGGCCAATGTATACTCATCCACACCGTGGCCACAAAATGAGCGTATATTTATCAATGAAATTAATTAAAAAGATTCCCTATTTGGATATTCTTAATTCATATTTTAGCATTTGGAATGTCAGTAATCATAGAAAAAAAATCCTCTGCCTTTTTGGATGACTGCTATTTTATTCTAAAACATTATGAGATATCATTAATAAGCGATAGATAATATTTTTCATAGTTCCCTCATTACTTTCATAATAATTATGTAACCTTTCGTATATGAAACATGGTATACAAATACATATCGATGGCTTAAAGAGTAAATTTGATATCTCCGTTTTTGTCAATTATGAAGGAGAGGGTAAAAACAGATTATTTTGGTATTTTCAAACCGATCGGGAAAATTTCAAATAGATTTTCAAACGATTTTTTTGTACCACCGCTGAAAAACAACGGATGCTTGACAGGTGACAATAGAAAATGGTGGTGTTGGATAATTAGCAGAGTAGGGTTAAGAACGACAATGGAGTTATCAAATTTACCTAAAACGTTTTTACGATGCACTCAAATAAGTTTTGGTTATAAAATTTTTAGGGAACACGCACATTGCATGATAGAACAAGATGGCATTGTTAAATCATTTTCAGCCAAACGTGTATCATACATCCAGTTTGTGACGATCAGAAAATTGTTATTATGATCCACGAATTTTTGGTCGCGCTGTAGGTTGAGTGTAATTTTTGGGGAATATATATTATTATTTTGTAGTGAAAGATTGGAGAGTCGCCAATGTGTGAGGGGCAAATGAGTGTCGCATTGCACCATCGCCATATTATGGTCATTTTTTTTTAAATCAAGTAAAGAATCGAAACTGTGATTTATCGTGTTCTAGACTTGAGTAAACTCATCGGAAGATAACGAACAAATCAGGCGAAATGTCGAGTGAAATTTTAATAATTTTCTGATGTTCGCAAATATGCCACAGCAAACGTTTTTCTTAGCATACAAAAATCATGACTTATGAATTCGGTATATATTTTTTGCAGCAATATTTTGTTGGCCTTTGTTGTCTACCCGGTAAGAGCTTAACCCTATCGTTCGGGTGGATCTAGGCCCGGCAAGTTAAATATTATTTTGATGACATGGGTGTATTTGGTACCATTTCCCATTGAGATAATCTAGTGACTAAATTTTCAATTTAAAAATCATTGATCATCGCCTATAAAAGCCAGTACACGCAGGATAAACAAATTATTTAGTTCTACGAGAAGTTTTTAGCAGGGCTGTGGAGTCGGTAAAAAAAGTTCGACCCTGACTCTGACTCCAGCATTTACCAAAACCACGACTCCGACTCCGACATTGACCAAAAACACGACTCCGACTTAAAAAGTTAAATATCGTCACTTTTTTTTGCCTAATTTTCCGATTGATGTGTATTCAATTAAATATCAACCCTACCAATCAGTCTAATAGCCAAATTTGACATATTATATGCAAAAATAAAAAGTTCAAACTTTTCAAAATTTCGAGTTCCGAGTACGACTCCAGCCAAAACGCCGCGATGACTCCTACTCCAACTCCGGCCAAAAAGCCCCGACTCCACAGCCTTGGTTTTTAGAACAGTTCCTAGTTATTTCACAATCACGGCATCGTCAGAAGTGAGATATAATTTTGATTAGATAACTATTATGGAGTTTTAGCATGTAAATATAAATTCAATTTCACGAAAGCATAAAAAGGTTATTATTGATACATTCAATGTTCGGCGTTAACTTATTATTATAATATAAACCTAAAAATAGCTTATTTTATTCCACGTATTGTGTCACATATAGTGGCCGGTGTTTCGCCTCTTTAAGAAACACCTTCAACCTTACTCTCGCAAAGTTGCTTTAGTAATGCAAGTTTATAATCGGTTTCATGAGGTTATTATTGGTTTCAATTCAAACTAACTTGGTTTGGAAAGATTAATTTGATGAATTAAGAATGTGTCGTAATCGGAGCTAAAGCGAGAGGATTTGAAGATATGCGATCGTTTTAATATGAACCGATTGCCTAATGATCAGTAAAGAAACAACTTATTGTTTGAAAAAAGAACAACTAGCATCTAACCTAAAAAAAAAAATCGTTATATAAATATAAATTGTCGTTTTGTTTTGGCTTTGTTACAGTCTTGTTTTGAAACAAACTTGGCGCCCGCAATATTCCCCTAGAAGCAAATTGGATCACTCCTGCGCTGGCACGATATGTTGAGCAGGCTTTGCGCACAAACTTTAAAATTAAAGATCACACAGAAGAATATTTTAGTACGTATAGTATTTAAAAAGTTAAATGTTATTTACAGTAAAGATGAAGGTAAGAACAGTTATCGTCAATAATCTCTGTAGCAATCGTTTGTCTACGGTTGTTTCATTCAGCAAAGAGATTTTGTTTTCGACCATAATCATATAAAAATGATTTAAAAAATAAGTCAATATTTTATTTTTACCGCCGTTTATATAATCAATTTGTACACACTGATCTTATCTGCCATTCCATGTAAAAGATAATATTAACGTTTATATTAAAACAAATATCGTAGGACATAGATCATTGCACCCGTACCCGCTGAAGACAATACTTTTTTTGTTTTTCGAAAACAAATTTGAATTTTTATTTTTACAGATGCTATCACATGAGTGATGACGCCATTCAATTGTTTCATCGGAAGTGCATCCATGCATTTGTTATAGAGAAATCAACACAACGACGCAACACGCGAAGCAACGTGCCTCACTCAGTAAATGTAAACGTAAATGATGTACTTTCGCGCCATAAACAATGTCACATGAGGCCAGAATGCTGGAACGTCACTTCGCCGGAAATGGAAGTGTACAAATTTAAATCGAAAACCCGCGCTTATAAAAGTGCATTGCGCATACAAGGGAAGGACTTTGACGAGACAGGCACATCAATTTAACTTGGTTCGTAAGTTATATTTTAAGGCCAAGTGTAAGAGGAAATGTTGCTGCTTACATGCTGAAACACATATCGGCAAATTTTGTCGTGTTCATTTAATCTGAATACAACAGGATTTAAATAAATTTAGAGTGTAAGGTGCGCGCTATACGCATGACTGTAATGGAAGGACCACCACAGCAATGAGTTGTACCCACGAAATGAGTTAGTAAAAAAATCCATCGAAGTAGCGGTGATTGAAAATTTCCCGAGGAACACTTAATTATTCAATATGAACGTACAGATTAATACCGAGGCATATATTGACGAATCAAGTAACAAAGTCAAAAATAGAAAATTTTCAAAAATTACGAATGAAGGGCGAATATGTGACAACCGTTTGAAATAGATTTTGAGAATTCGATCGGTTGATTATTATTGTTAGAAAGACGTAACATTAAATTATAAAGCTTCTTTCAAATTCATTATTAAAAATGTTCCTTCGTGAAGTAAAACTGATTTTAATAACATTACATATTTTTTGAATGATTATTTAATATATCTTTCGTAGCCTCCGCTGCTAATAGAGCTTATCTCGATAGTAGTTGTTCTACGAGAGCTGCTTTTTACTCAGTTGGTCAAAGTTTGAACTTTTTATTTTTGCATATAATATGTCAAATTTGGCTATTGGTTGGATTGGTAGGGTTGATATTTAATTGAATACACATCAAAAGGAAAATTAGGCAAAAAAAGTGAAGATATTCAACTTTTTTAGTCGGATTCGTGTGTTTGGTCAATGTCGGAGTCGAACTTTTTTTACCGACTCCACAGCCCTGGTTAGGACACTACTAGGGACAATACTGATTGCTTGCCAACCACTCTTTTTAGCATAGGAATAGGACGGATGTAAGGGAATTAAGACTTCGAATAAGATCAATACGTGAAACTTTCCGTACTGTGATTCGAACCCGTGAACACTCCAACCGACGTCGACGGTTTTTTTCCGCTAGTCTAGAAATCTTATATTATTCGTGAATGTATGTGTAAGCTCTTTTAGTGTGGGAGACGGACAACATTGCGCGAGTGAAATGAAAATAAAAGCATGAAAAGCGTTCATTATTTAGGTAGTCTGTTGAAGTTGCAGATGGGATTTTCTATTGTGATATTATCTGTATCGTTATATTATATAGTACTAGGTACTAGTCTTAATTATAATTATAGTTAGAGTATTATAGAGTATATTTGATACATACTTGCAAGAAAGGCAAAACAACAAATAACATTTGACTAACTAGATTACCCATAAATCGTTTGTTGAGAATTTTGTATTGTTATTTTAGAACTTGACCGAATACAACGACGCTTTTGTTTATGATGAATATTAATTCTGGGTAAGCCCGGGTAGTGAAGCTGGTTAACTCATACCAAAGGGGAGGAAGACATCGGGCTAAAAATAGTACAGCTTGGGTAATGAATAAAGGCACATTTCGTGACCTCGGAGATTAACATTCGAAAAATTTTCAGGGCTGCACTGTCATGTCAAAGGTCTTTAGATTATTATGTCAAAGGATATGACAGAATAAGGTAAACCATACAAATTAGTCAGATAATGCACTGCCAAGTGTTGTGGTTATAAAAACGCATGAACATTTTGCTATTAAACTACGATTTTCATGTCAATAATTAAAGTTCACGTATGCATGTTATTCAATGTCAGATTTTTTTTTCAATTTTCAATCCGATATCATCTTTGCATATTCAATAAACTGAAAAAAGTGCAAGACATAAACCTTCAATTCTTTATTGCTACGGATGTTTCTAATCTTGATATGATTGACAGAACGTGAAAATATTGTATATTTAAATAAATAAACCATATTTTCCTGTGATACTACGTGACGCATTATGAAAAGATCACGGCCGGTTTGGCTCATCGTGAGCATTTTTCACTTGATTTTCGTCAGTTGAATATACTGGTCCCAATCTTTTCATAATATATATATATGGAGAAAGTAGAAAAACTTGTATTTTATTTATTTAAATATAATACCAAGAATTAATAATGTTGAAATAGTTTGTTTTTGAAAACGAATAGGTCAGATTAAGCATAGTTTCTAATAAATTAAAAATTCAATCGAATGTTATGCTACGAAATTGGCCGAAAGACACAAAATGGCTTTTCTAGTTTCACACATCAACGATTTGAAGTTCTGGAACGCATAATTAATTGTCAACCGATGCGTTGTTTTTTGCGATAATTTTATAAATAGGAAAAATCGTCATTCTGCCAGCGGTCAATCGATTCAGTCAACAATAATATTTTAAGAATAACCACAAGACTGAGGTCATTTGAAATAAAATATTTTAATATCATGCATTAACTACTCAAAGATTATTATCTACATAAGTAAACCTTACGGAATAACAGAAAAATTAAACATTATAACAGGAAAGTTCATTAAATAAATTCTATGGTTTATCAGTCGCACTGACTCGATAAAAAACGTTATTTAAAAAATTTATCCATTATCGATAGCAGTTAATGCCAAGTTGAATGCTATAAAATAAAGATATGTACAATTGAACAGAAAAGCATGTGCAATGAACAATACAATTTAATAAATAAACATGTTAGAATGAAGAGCTTTCAAAGCATCAAGAAGCGAGAAGGGTAAACCACGGTAAGAACGTATGTTTACATAATTACATATTAAAAAAAAATCTGACAACCAGTTTTCTAAGCTCAGTTTGATCTACAGATCTACACGACTGCATGGTCAATGAAAACAAGTATTCATTCTCATGTACAAAATATTATCCGAAACTGTAAACTCATGTAACTAAATAACAAAAGTTTATTCACGTACACATTTGAATGTGATAATATCTTCAAATGTATTATTTCTTTAAGAAAATTCAGATGCGAGATTATGCTACGAATAATTCATTATTCAAAATAACCGTTAAATCTGCTCGCTTTAACACTCGCTACTTAGCATCGATGATTTGGTGAGAAAATTTAGAATTCGATTGGATAAATTCTGATATCCTTGCTGAGAATAATATCACGATATCAGTTTTAAAGTTGCTATATCAGCTTGCGCGGACAGATGTTTTAGAGTGAAACCATACTCGGTGGTTTTTATCGCGTATCGGCAAGGGCCATGTGCAACTCTCTCAGCGAATATAGCATTGGGTTAGTCTTAGGGTGACCCAATGACCTGAGTGCTAATGCGTTTGGAAACATCCACCCTTCCATAGATATGACGGCACGTCCACATCTACATGATCAAGTCTCTTATGCCGAGTCGGAGCCTTTGAATTCTTATCTTCATAAATGTTTAAATTGTATACGATTCATGTTTTACTTAATCATAATTTAAATATCATAATTAAATATTACATCAGCTAATCGACATTACCCAATACGATGATTGCTATGTACTGTATTTTAATGAATAGATTATGCTATCTAATTAATTATTGTATTATGTTACAAATTACTCTTCCTGTGTAAAACCTAGCTTATTGTCGTTGTAATAGGATCATTTGGAATTTTAAGACGATCCCTCGTTGGAAAAGACCGGTTATAAAAGGATTTGTATATGAAAACGAAACGAAACGATGTAATATTTTTTTAATGAAAACTATAAAAATAAGTGGAAGCTGTTATCATTTTGTCAATACCTCATCTAAATTAGATTTGACAATAGACAGTACACTTAGTAGATTTAACAAAGCAAGGAAATATTATAAAGTAAATCATCGCTTCAAATCCTCCGTTATAATAATATGAAGTTGTATAGTATCCGATTTAATATTCTAGTTATTTCGATCTACTCTTGCTACACCTGATTTTGTAAACTGTAAACTACATTGTAACTTATTGATCATTATCATATATTATATGGGAATCTATTCATATATTCACCTTTACACTGTACACCTATCGGTGGCTGAAAACCCTGTTTATCAACATATCACCTTTCATTTTTCCTGACATTCAGTCATACGCTACGTTGAATAATATCTACTAAACGAAATCTAAAAAACGTTTTGCAGTAGCGTGCTTAGATATTAAAGCAGTATTCTGGTCTAGGATTCTGAAAAAGCCGTTTGTTTTTTATTGCATATTTTCAATGTCCAAATCTTTAAAAATATGTCCTTACAAGATTTTGGTGTAAATTGTAATTATTGCTAGAGATATAGCTACTTTAGTGGCGTAGAATCTAACCAATATGTGCGGTTTTTAACATTGCCCGAAACTTTAAACACGTTTTTCTCGGAATTATTATTCAGTTTTTTTCAAAAATAGTTGCGTTGATATTTCAAGTTTTACTTAATATTAAAATTTATTAAAAATAAAATTTAGTGTGAATTTTCTTTATACATTCCTTTATTGTATATACTAGGATTATAAAAAAATTACAATTTTTACTATTTTTGAAAAATTCTGAAAATCAAAAAAAACGGGGGAAAAAAGATTTTTTTTTTCAAACCTCCACCATTTTGCGAAAAAATATTTTTTTGACTTGGTTCTAGTATATACCAGAATTGCATCTTTACTGATTACGAATATAACTTTTTTTTATTTCATGTGACTAAGACTGAAAAGTTGGGATCATGGCAACTATGGAGCGTTATTTTTTTGAGACCCCCTTCTTTACCAGCCTGTAACTTTTTTGGTTTGAATATTTTTTGTATATTTATAAAATATTAATAAAAATCTGGTAAAAAAAACAGACGATACTGATTCACTTTGAAAACAATGCAATTCGAGTACCAAAGTTTCGGTTCTAAATCAGTAGTCTGCACAGAAATGTACAGATATATTATGTACAATATGTGCGGCTATCAATTCTTCTTTGTTTGGGTATATGAAAATTTTGTTTAACCTTATAATGCAGAGATGCGTATCCTTGAAAAATAAGGCGAATTTACCTCAATTTTGAGACGGTTCCGTAGCGCAGTGTGGTGTGACGCACGTTCGCATGTATGTGCGTTTATATTGCTAACTCAAGCGAATTGTCGGATTGAACACACAAACTGTTCAAACGACTATGCTTAGTATTTAATTATCACTGAGCGGGTATATAATATGCTGTTTTAAAAAATAATGAAGCGATATAAACAATTATAATAAAGAGTTTTCAATCTGCCAAACATATCATAAATCTGTTCAAAGGCATGGGTGTTTGTGTTGTTGAAAATCCCTTCCCGCCTTCCCGATCCCAAAGCGACGCATAGTGACAGCGATAAGCTGATCTCTAGTCCTGTCCTAGCCCTCGTATCCTTTCCATCCCTACTCTCTTCGAAAAAGAGAGGTTGAGCAACTGAGGAACAAGCAGTTCTCGTAGACAAAAATGTTTAGATAAACTTCGTGAGGAGTCCATATGCTCCAAGCAGGGGGCGGACATGGTTAAAAAAAAAATATTTGACTTCAAGTCTCATCGCCGTCCACAGCGCTGGTATTAACGGAAATGAGAGTAAGTTATGATACGGATAAGTATAAAGGAAGATAGAGGATGCCTTCATGCGATAGATTTATCAATGAAGTGAACGCCTTACTAGCGGGAGTCACTGCCTTTATCCGATGTCATTCCTCCCGTCGCAGTCGGGTTTTATTTTACTCGGCGCGACAGTCCATTTTATTTTTAGACCGACCGAGGAGCGGCGAGTGCATGGGCGAGCGAGCAAGTCGATGCGTACAGCGTGATGCACTCGCGACGGGCGTATCTATCTATCTATGCTTTTACACTCCGACAGATGCAATGATACAGAGTTGGGAACGCTTGCAGGTAAAAATTTACGTCCGCGCAATGTTTGTATTATAATTTTTCAGGTACGGAAGCAAATAATTTACTGCATTCACCTTAGGAGACGATATTTTTAAGTTACATATGTTTTGAGACGACCTTGATTCGGCTCCCTCGTAAATCGAGAAGGAGCCTCCTATCCGACACTCAGGAGAGGAATTTTGGGAACGGAGTAGGAGAAACATGGTGCTCTTATAAACAAAAGACGATCTCAAAGCCTTATGTGGGTGCGGTTAGCACCCTTTATTTAATTGTTACGAATTTTCACAGACTTTACACACAGATAGATTAACAATACACGCTACGTTCTACAATACATAACACACGACTATTATAATTGCAAAGGCGATATCAGGAATTTACTAGACTTAATCCTTAGGGAGAGGATAAGGCGCGTGCATTCTCAATGCTGTCCAATCTCGCACTCCCAATTGTATGAAAGAAAGCGGTTCCATTAGGTACCAAAAGACCGTTACAAAAATACCGTTAAACGTCAGCCCAATA
This sequence comes from Himalopsyche kuldschensis, assembly GCA_028554975.1. NCBI lineage: Eukaryota > Metazoa > Arthropoda > Insecta > Trichoptera > Rhyacophilidae > Himalopsyche > Himalopsyche kuldschensis. The sequence goes on from JAHFWI010000068.1 coordinate 3,471,357, forward strand.
AGCTATAATTTATGGCCCATCGAACTTTGCATGAAATACCATGCACTCAGGGCGTGAAAGAGTCAAGAGACATTTAGAGCGAGACGTCCGCATAAATGTCTCTATTACAAATTTGAATCACTCTATATTGAATCGCTATAGATTTCAATATAGAGTATTATTAAAAATGAATTTATTTCCTGATATCGACTTAAACTCATTGACTGAGGTGAATAATAGATCGTTCGAGAGAGTTCTGATGACCTACCACATAAGGCGATGTCAATATATATAAAGAAATCTACACCTTAAGTCAATGTGACCTTTCATATCAAACAACAATATAGAAATGCCCCGTTATCAATGAATGCGTTCATTCATCTTGAGATTATGGAGATACCATTTTATTTGTGTATTATGTTTCTTTTATTTTGGCACAAGTAAATGATTCATAAACGAAAACACGCGAAAGGCATTGCTAACAATTATTTAAAAGCAAACTATCTACCATAATATGATATCCATAATAAATATGTAATATCACGCCATCCGTCACTTGAACCCAGTGATGCACAACCTGCGGTCCTGAAAACAATTATATTTTAAATTATATATATATATATATTTGATTATCTGGACCATCTCCCAAAAAGGTTGTGCATCACTGCTTTACCCAGTCCTGAAAACGGGATGTTAAGATAGCTAAAAATTAGTCATTGCAAATATTTCGCTTAGCCTATAGTAAGGAATTCGCCATATAAAAAATATACTCTTTTAATAACTTCAGAATGTTTAAGCAACGTCGAAGAAATCAACGGGAAGAAAAATGCATGAGGAGCAAGCAAAATTTTAAATTTTAAAATAATAATAAACAAAAAACAGATTTGATGTTGAAATTCAGATTTTCAACCAGAGTTTTATTAAGCTACATACGCCAACGTATCCTTAAATTTTGCACCTTATTCAACATGTTGAGCGAGTGTTTAACAAACATTCGTCGCAAAATATGTAGCTTTTGTTAAAATATTTCATTTAGGTTAAAAATAATACAAATTATTCGTCCGCAAAGCTAAACTTGTTAGACTTTAAAAAGCATTATTTGCTTTTTTCTCGCGATGCGGTGCAACCGAGAGGCAAGTACAGTAGCGGAAGCAATGCAGTTTATTATTTAAAAAATATACAACTTTATTGTCTGTATATCGACATTTACTCTCTGGCATGTTGAACTGATTTTTGAGTTTGTAAATTTTCCGTTACTCTTGCAGATTAGAAATATGATCAGGACCGGTTTCAGTTGGTTGGTGAGAATCGTCTGGTAACAAATATAATATTAAATTCAGTTTTGATGGCAGTATATTCGGTCGCTTGAATTTATATCGTTATCCTGTTAAACGTCATCACTTTTTATGACAGCACATATTGTTTCGAGCAAAGATTGTTTGTTTATATTGAGTGTCGCCGCGTGCCGCTGCGAATTGGTGTTTTCAGTGCATTTATGTATATAGAATGAAATAGCGGGAGCATAAACAAAACCAATGAATATAAATAAAGCCGGCAGAATGAACACATGGTCCGTTAGACTGACAGGCGGATTTATTTTGAACTAAAACTTACCATGTATTACATTTGTTTGCGTATACAATTACCATACGAAGAAACAAATGATACAAAATATACAAATACTCAATGAAAGTGAAATGAGTATATGGATATATTGTATTATAATGCTAGTTTACAATATACGTTACGGACATCACTGTACACAGTTTACTGTCAACCTGGTTTCCATCAATTATTATCGGTTTTGTGATGCAAAAAAATCTCCTCTAGATAACATACTGGTATGACTATTTAAAATAACGATATCAACACAATGATAGCATCATAATATTGAATTCGTATCAGAGAATATCGCTATTTTCCGTGGTTTTTATTTTACAAATAAACAAGCTGATTATTGACTTTGGATTATACTTTATCCATATGCAAAAGTGGAATTAAAAGATAATGAGATTGTTTGGTGTTAAAAATCAGATAAAAGAAGTCGATAACTTCCTTTTCTCAAAACAGGCGGAAAACGTGTCACACCCAGTAGCAACAATTTAGAATATTAATGATAAGAATTTGAATTTTATACTAACACAAAAAAAAACAATTTTACATGCGACGTGCATGATGAATTTCAAGGAATGTGCTGTAGTTGTTTTATAACTGTCGTATCTATATTTTACACATTTTTTGCGATGCATTGTACGACTTTGTAGCCCAGTTTTTTTCCTCGGAAAAATGTAGGATGATACGGACGATCATGCCGGAAATAAAATGGACAATGTGACAGAAACAACGATATAAAACTACATATATTTCATGTGGGTTATGGAGTATATGTCGTTTTTTCATTTTTACATTATTTTATAAGTCGTTAGCTGGCAAGTAGGTATTAATTTAGTAAATTATTACCATCTAGATTCTAGAATATCTACATTAAAAATATATGTGCAGTATTTTTTGACTATTAGACACAGCTTTATATTTAATACAAATATCGAAAACCTACATATCTAGAACTTTGTTTACACAAAGATGTCATACTGTTAGATAATCAAGAGGAAGTTTTCAAAAGTGGTCAAATCTATTTGTTGAAAAACTGAGAATGTGAGATATTTTCATAACTTTTTCTTCATAAATTTTTGTGTACTATCAATATTTTTAAAATATGTTTATGACTTAAGAATTACGGATAATGTGTAAAAATTCAAACTTTTCCATGTGAATAAAAAAGGTATTAAAATTTTAATCTAAAACTGGCAGTTGAAATAAAATATTTTGGAATTGACCACTTTTGAAAATTACCTCCTGATATGTTTTTTTCATCAGCCTGAAAATTTATCAGATTCAGTGTCTGATTGTTATGAATCATTATTTTCTCAGTCGTCCTAGAAAATTTGTTCTTTGAAATCCTTCACAGCGATTGTACGACGTCATCAATTATAATGCGTACTCGTAAATAAAAGATATTCTTAAAAAGGGGGAAATGCCTATTATAATGGAGGAGAATTTATCAATCGAAATGATTGTCAAGGTCGTTATTAACGAATATGATTTTTAAAAAGGCCAGAACGTCGCTGTCAAGTTATGTAGAAAAAATGTTTCACCTGTTTATTACAATGCGATCTTGACACGTGCGTCCTTGAACAAGTTATGTTCCCATATTAAGTCAGCTTTTTTTTGTGCGTTTTTGTTTAGTGTGATTCTCCGAGGAACGTATCTACCGCACAAATAAGGTTTAGGTGTAATATGTAAAAATATATTTTTGCGAGTAAATATACTAGTTACTAAAAGTTGGAAGACATAAGAAGTGCATTTAGTTTACCTGTTTCGTGCTGTCTATTATTATTCAGAATCCATAAAAGTGTCAAGTGTGCAAATGCAAATGGTGGTCGCAAGAAGTTAACGGTTATTGAGTTTATTGCCGGTCGATTTAACCGTTATCGACCGTGAATATTGAATGTTGTTACCTTGAATGGAGAATAGAGCCATGAATACGAACAAAAAACATAGAATAAGCTACACGAATTTAATTCAAGAAAAATATTAAACGATAGTTAGGACATAGGGACACGCCAGTCTATTAATACTATATGATTTGTGATAAATCGACTGAGTTGAAAATAATCTTAATTTTAATATAAAATAATGATAACGTATATATCTGTGGCAAACATTTTCAGCAGCAGGGACATATTTTGGAAATGGGATTTTTTGCAAGGCCAGTCATTAAAATCAATTTATAATTATGCAAAGCAAACAAAGCATATCGTTTGCATAATAGCCAAAGTTAGTAAGTAGAAATTTGAATGCTTTGAGTTGGTAATGTCAGCACGGAGAAATTATTGTCCTCTTTGCCTGTAAAAATATTTTATTGATCGTTTCTTAACACGAATATAGAAGAAGATTTCACGAAAGCAGAGATTCTTTCACAAATGAACTATGATATCCATAAAGTATACACTAAAAGTTTAAAATTTCTTCAGTTCCAAGGGCAATAAAAATTCGCCCTCGCAGGCTACGCTTTCACCACCTATGATGGAATATATAAAAATTATAAAAAATAGATAATACTGCCGCATAATAGAGGTGGTGTTTTTGGTTTAAACGTAGAAAAACATTTCGTATCTCAGGATTGCAAGTTAGCGTTGACGCAAAAAAACAACATTTCAGTCAGTGTCTAAAAAATATAACGAACGCAATTCTTTGGAAATATTACGTAAAAGTAAAACACAAACATTGCATTTAGAAAGAACCTCAAATAATTATCGCAAAGAAAGTGTGTCAAGTGATTTATGCAATTTACCGTTGTGCTGGTTAACCACAATTCAGCCAAAAGCAGATACCAATGGATAAGACTCGCAATGTCGACGTTGTTTTCAATTCCATATTGATCATGGAAGTTGATAATTCTTTTAACTGAATTCATAAATGAATTTGAACAGTATAGATAAAGGTCAAGTTTGTTTTTTTATCATTACATAACGCACATCAAATAATTATGTTTATAATACTTTTAATACTATAATATGATAGTTGATTTTGCGTCAACTATGGCCAAGTCGCATATGCGTTACATCATAGTATTGATAAATATATTTATATTTGAAAATTACAATTGGTTTCGAGTATATCTTAATATTTGGAGAAATAGTTTTTGTCAATATAACTTAGTTGAGTATCGTAGAATTAGTGAATTGAGTAATTAACACCCTAAATAGCTGTCAATTTTTTAATCGCTCTGAAATATTAAAAGTAAATAATTCAATAACATTGTATGCTTGAAAGCTATAATATAATTATTCGTACAAAAAAACAATCGTCCTTTCTTATCCGGTTTAGCCCCATCTTTACCTTTTTACAAAAAGAAAGAATTTGACGAATAATAACTGGTTTGCAGTAAAACAACTTTAGCTGAGAAGCTTTTGGCACATACGCGACTATGGCACACATGGTTGATATTACGATGGTTAAATATTGATTCTGTTAACAATTCATACGTCTCATTATATAATTGTTCATTTGCTGTTGACATAATATTATGTTATCGGTTTAATTATTTGACATTGCAGTCGAAAATTTTTAAAAAATAACGTCAAAAATGTAGATAAGTGTAATTAGTTACAAACTATAACAATCACATTTCTTGTTTTCAGGATAACTTATCACATCCGCTGTAACAAATAAAATATTTGCATACACAACAAGTGCATAATAATGGTTATAAATAGCATCATCAGCCGTTGAACGACTTCTAACAAAAAAAAAAAAACGATAAAAGATGTGGTACCGTAACTGGTAAAAATAATATTTCAAGATGTCATGTTCCAGCGAACATCAATACAAATGCAATCGAGATTGAGAAAATTCTCTGCTAAGGCTCGTCGGGTACGTGGTCCAGTGTCAATCTCGTTGTATTCGGTTGCGGAGTGTATGGGTTCGAATCCAAGTCCGGGGAGTTTTTTTTTTAAATAGAATTATTGATTTTTGTCCAGAGACATGGATGCGGGTGTTGTCTAAAATTCTTTCCCACACACATTAGTTACTAAAATGGGACATAGCGAGAGCTATTAGCTAACCGCGAGTCTTTTCCTAGAAATATCTTAACACTCTTTAAAAAAAAGATAAGCGACTGAGTAGTCGTCAAATGAAGCAGTTGTCGTAGAAAACTTCCGCTGAGAAAAAAAACTCAATTAGGAGTCCATATGATCCACATTGGGAGCGACATGTTTTTTTTTCAAGTAATACCACTTCTTAACCTAATACATTGGCAATAGATAAAGAAAATCATTTATTACATTAGTTTTTATAAGTGTCAATAGAAGATTGAAACAAAAACGCAAGGTTTTTAGGACTGGTACACAAAGGCGACTCATACAAAATCATAAAACACTATCATGTACATAAGTATAGTGCAATCAAATTTCAAAAACAAAACTGACATGCCTCTCTCTCTACAGTTATTTTGTCACATTTACTCATACTGGCAAATATTCACCTATTCTCTTTTCAGTCAGGCTCAAAATGCAAGATGAGCGATATTTGCGATAATGTATTGCAGGGTGCGTTTTTACTGATATATATAGGAATATATTTAGAAAAGATTGCCCTGATTGTGGTCGACCTTTAATGGGAGATAGTATAAAAAAGAAATAAACTGCAGTGTTCGCTATGCATGTTTTGCGGTCAAAATATTGTAACTGCTCAGTGTTATTGCTAATCACTTCACATTTATTATCTTAATGACCTTACCTGACAAAGGAAGTGTAATAAATAGTATTTATGAAATATTAACTGTATCGGATAAGTCGTTATAATTAAAGAGAGAACAAAATCGTGCCGAACGTAAAAGGACATGACGTGCACTGTGCTAGTTTTGCACAATAAAGAATCTACGAACCAAATAGTGTGCCAATCTAGGAAATGATGTTTTGTTATGAATTATTATGACAAACCAAACGAACAAAAGAATCTTTGTTAGAATTATGCCGCTAATTTGTAGACAATTGCGTTTTGCAAAAGACTTTGTGTCTCAATTTAATGAAGTTACCATTTAAAATGGCTTGTTAAACAATAACCTTTAGTACATTGAGATTAACATCGAGATGGCAATTTTAAAGTAAGATTATAATTCATATGTCGATGGAATAGTAGTATAAATAGAGCAGTGCTATAGAACAAGAAATTGTATGAAATGTATTTTTTGCAAGACAACGAAAACGGCTAACGTTTTACTATAAATATTCAGAAAAATTAAAAAAAATCGTTATAAAAACCGGAAAAACTAGTTCTGGCATGTGACATGTGACCCAGACAAGGATTTCACCCATTTAGACAAAATATTTAAAAAATGTCGCAGTGCTGTATAAACTATGATAAAGTGAATAAATATTTAATACTATGAAATTTGAAACGTTTGAAATGTCGAAAGGCGAATCCCGGGTGGTTAGTGACAAAACTGTATGACCTAGGAAGATAAAAACAATCCCGAGTATTTAGTTATACAACCATCTTTTAGTAAGTTACTTAGCTGTTTTGGCAACATGTCATTGTCTGAAAAACAACATATACGAGCGATGTTACTCTGACGGTTCCTACTAACAGAACTAACTCATTGACTCTACATACGTGGAAGTTACACAATTTATCATATTGGTTATCAGCGTGTGAATATAGCAATTTTACTTTGACGATTGAAATAATTTTATTTAAAAAAATATACGGTTCACGCAGATGTCAAGTGGAATAATCATACAAATTATTATGTCGATTTTGGCTTTAAGTAAATAATCGCATATACACGTTGAGTTAATGAAGTATTATGAGTTTAATTAATATAGTACACATTAAAATTTGTAATAAGGTCGTTCTTTTATTTAAATTTACAATACAGGTTTCGAAAGTTTAAATTTAAAACTGGAATTAAAATAAAAATATTCAAACGTGCAGGTCATCACAATAAGTTTTTAGCGAAAATAGTCAGTGTTGGTTATTTCATAAATGTTTTTTTTCGTGCATGCATTTTGATCACAACAATCGATAGGTGGCGGGCGAAGAAGTTGAAAATCCGGGGCCATGGGTGCGCGTTCGTCGAACTCTCTTAATGAAAAGACGATGCAACAAAGTCGGCCTGCACATGGCGGATGTAAGACACATCGCATCAACATCTCACTCCAAATAATAATTGTTAATTTAATGCATGCACAATACCGGGATGTGATAGTCATCTCAAGTCAAGGCGCCAGTCGAATCCACACTTCGTTCAAGTAGTTGGATGAGCAATGAGATATTCAAGAAGCACGAAACATTAGCAAAGAGAATGATACAATTAAAAATATATTGCAATAAGTAACAACTAAAGATGTTTAATGATTTTATTGTGAGTGACGTATTTATTAGTCAGAATGTGTTTCAGTTAATATTATATATCGTTAATTTTTCTTGAAGTGCAACAGACTTAAGTACTTGATGCTTAGAGATTGCGATTTCGGTGTTGCCGAAACCGGAATCCCGATTTTTAAACTATATTATGACTACGAAATACTGGGTCGCAGTTTTTTTTCAATCTGAAAATTTCATATAAAGTTAAGAGCATAGAGAACAAGTCATTTTTCAATTTAAAGAAACAATACTTTTTGAGATTTAGCGTTAGCTGATATGGCTACATACAGGTGCAAAACAAAATAATATGTACTCTTAAATGTAATATGCATTGTTATGACGTTTTATCAATTGTAATAAATTATTTATTCAAAAATGCTAGAGCAGAATTAGAATCGATAGGTGTTGATTCTTTGCAATTTAAACATGATGATAGATTGGTTGAAAATACATATTAGGTTTAATTGAAGACTGTTGAAGTATATTATTTCGTACATTCAATTATAATATCTATATCACCTACATATCTAATTCTGTTACAAGATTATGTCTAAGTAAAAGGGTATGAATTATATATGATAAGATAAGCATTACTGGACGTATTGGAGCAAATATACTGACATTTAAAAACAGTTACAAGCTGCGACCCACTTTGTAGTGGAGGTACATTTCCATCGCAGAAGGTCACTTGATTATTATTCTGTAGCGAAAATGCATTCAGATGTATCATTCTGGCAATTATTGAGGAAAAATATTAACAATTAATTGAAATGGCAGAAAAATCAATATCGTGTTAATGGCCTAGAAAATGTTTTGATAGAACGCAATTATTCGAATCAAATTGCTTACGTATTTCAAGCTATACGTACTGCCGATACACAAAGAAATCTTTATTATGAAAAATAAATTTTATTATAAGACTAAAAAAAATGTACAATATTTAGGGTATTTTATAAATTAAAATAAAAAGTAAAATTATATGTGTATAAATTGATAACAATGGATTTTTTGATCATTGATAGGTTGAGTTAATACTATTTCTGTGACAGACAAATGAGAGAATGTGGCAAATGAAAAACGGCATAAAACGTTAGTTAGTGATTAACGGTAAAAAAAACATATTTCAATTGCAATTGCTAACCAAATAATCATCTGATTCAGCCGTCGTCACGATCCAGGATGCCTCAATAGTATTTTTATTTAGCACGATCAAAAGACTTGTCGGATTGACAACGTTTTTTACACTTCTCGCGTGCATGGAATTAATAAACAGAATGTAAGGACGCCACTGATGGACGGTGACCAATCATCTATTGTCACTTGCTATCCGTCAATTGATTGACGAATACCGCAATGAACTGAATACAAATTCGATACTCAGTGCTGGAATTCATGAAATCAAGTGGCGACTGCAATAAATCACGAAGTTTCCGACGGGATGTACGCCGCAACGTATCTTCGCTGTTGTATTGGTTCCTCGAATATCCGATGTGATGCAGTATCGTTTATTTTCGCAATAGCACCAATAAATCTTTAGGAATATTCTTTCTTTGTCGAAAAATAGTGTAAATATTATTTGTAACCTACAACGGCAGATAATCCTTTCAATATATTATTAAATTCGAATCTTAAAATTGTTTACCTGAAACAATTTTGAATGCGTAATTATATTCAAGCGGATGAGCGGTTCACCGAAGCTTGTAAATTTTAATATTTTCGATGGTTTCGGCGGTAACTTTGTGGAAGTTCATTTTAATATAAAATTTAAAATAACTTTGATTATTCCACGTATTGTGTAACTAATTGTGACACGTGTTTCGCCTCTTTCAGAGGCATCTTCAGACTACTATCGCAAAGTTTACTTAAGCAAACTTTGCGATAGTAAGTTTGAAGATGCCTCTGAAAGAGGCGAAACACGTGTCACAATTAGTTACACAATACGTGGAATAATCAAAGTTATTTTAAATTTTATATTTTTGTAAATTTTAATTCGCTACTCGGACAAATCAAGAAAAAATGATTGCAATTAATATTTATCTCTCTATACCCAAGAATACTCGGAGCACAATTGAAAAGACCTACCAACTGCTTTTTTGCCCGTTGCATTTTACAAAATCAAAGTTTCGCGACTAAAGTTTGATTTGAATATCTTTCATATCTAAGATAAAATTTTAAATAATATTTTCGGAGAAAACTTTTCGGAAACGGCACAACGTCGAAAGGTTCAGCCATCACAAGGGTCGCGGCCTCCGAGCACAATCCCTACGTCAAATCAAAATTCTAACGGCGTTTTTGATATTTGTATTATATGAAAATACATTTCAGTCGTATCGATGAATAGTATACAATCAGAGAGAGTATATCGGATGATTGATGTTACCTGCAGGTATGTACTTCGTTCAGCCTCCAATGGAGAAATGATTGCTTCATTCTCCGTAGGAGATCTTAAACGGTAAAATATTATCAAGAACCTACTGGCCATAGGTAGGAAGCAGGGCAGTAGAGTTGAGGTCGTGATTTATAGTATGTACATATTTAAGACAGACTCGCAATTATTAGATATGGGCCGCTCCAGTTTTGTTTTTATTTATGAGGTTTTTTTTATATTAAAACCATGACCATGTGGCGTCGTAGTCGTCAGAAATTTTCCGACTCTGAATATCCATCGACATAATTGTAGCGACGACAGGAATATTAAAAAATAGCCCAATCACCTCAAAGGCTATAAAACGATTCAGTAGAAGACGTTTTGATACAAAGTAATTTATCCACTAACTCTTCCGTGATATTAAAATTGTTTTATTGCAACACTTGGTTAAAGTAAATAAATTATCGGTTGTTCCTTTATATTTTCAAACATTCACCATTCGGAGGAAACAAGAGTTGATTTAATCTCGGATATTAAGTAGACATTGCGTTATCGACGGTAATCTGCAATTCTTTTAACTTCCGCTCTGCAGATGCGAATTAAACGCTTTTATAACAGATTTAACGTTACATATATCTGTTGAATTCGGGGAAATAGATGCATGGCAAATTATATTCAAAGACGGCTTTGTTGTTTGAAAAAGTCTTCCATTGAAATTTCGTTTATGGGAGGCAATAGTTACATGAAATCTTAATTTGTTTTATAAATCAATTCATTAAATTTTAATCAATGCAATTATTGTAGAATTTAGTTGTGCAATACCAGTATGTATAACCAAAGCTGGGATCCCGGTATTTCGGCTGTTTTTCAATACATACACAAGTTTTGAAAATCCAAAAGACCGGTTATTCGGTATTACAATGTATTATGGTATAATCATTTAATCACAGATGGTCTTACTAGTAATTATGGAAATAAGCATTCTGTGGATCTATAAATATACACTTATAATAGAGGTGTGTACCATAATATGAAATATTAAAACGATGGACATTGGTATTTTCGACAGGTATTGGGATCCCAATTGGCCGTTACCATTTTTTTATGTTATTTTATATATTTTTGTATTCACAGTATTGATATTTACAATTCTTTGTTCCAAGATTGGTTTTGTGAATACGTAATAAACTTCATCATATATTCGGTATCTAGCACAAAGAAAAAATCTAGCTTTACAACGTTGGTTAAAATTAGTTGTCAATTCTTTTTTTGAATTTTTTAAAACGTTTTTTATTGGTTTTCAATAGGTTCAATGTTCGGGTGTTTGCGGTTTCGATCGCTTCTTCCATACTTTGAGGCCGAGTAATGACTGCGTGGAGGAATTTTGTCAATTATTTTCACAACTCTACACGGCACGGTATGCCGAATCACAACATTTATTTCATAGTTGTTTTAGCAAATAAATAAATCAAAAACTTTTACAGATGACCTCTCATATTACGTGTAGTAGAGTAATTGTCTTATCATATTATATGTATATGTAAAAAAAGTCAGATGTGGGAATATTACGCATCGAGAAAAGGAAACAGAGCAGATCGAACGTGAGTCACCAAAAGCATCGTACACGTTTGCCGACATTTTATATTTGTTATAAAAAATCGATGTTAAACGAAATGATTTGATACAAAAATGCATGTAAACAAATATTAAATTTAAAATAACTTTATCTTTGGACTAACTATCGTAAAGTAAATGGACTGAAAGAGGCGAAATACGTGTCACAATTAGTAACACAATACGTGGAATAATCATTTATTTTAAATTTTATATTAAAATGAACAGCCACTAAGTTACCGCCGAATCTATCGAAAGTACGCAGATAAACGTTTGAAAAAATATTAAGCATGTAAATTATTGACAATGAGATGTATGTATTTAATGAATTTGTATAAATTTCAAATTAGTCAACGATATACATATATTTGAACACACGTTTTAAAAAACAGGTAGTTAAGAAAAATAAGAATTTAATGAAGTTCTAAGAACACGTTTTGCTTATCGTGTCGAAGGCTTTGGTAATGTGACTAGTTGTGACATAGCTTTCAGTTTGTTTTTTAGGCTCAAAGTTCATATATTGTATTTCATTTATTTACATTTAGGACTATCTATCTATAAATAAATATATATATTAATACTGGGTAGCTTTCCTGTAGTAAAGGCCAAATAGCAGTTTCATAAATGCTCGACATCTAGTCTTTATTAAATATTTAAGATACTCTGTGTCTCGTATTTTAAATTAATGTATTCACCCAAATTCCCTTTGAGGACTTCTGAATTTCAGGATGAAAAGTTAAGCAATAACGTGACATGATTGTAGGGGATATAGTGCTGCAATTATATTAACACAAGTATCATAGCGAGAGGTTTATATTCTTGGAACTATATATTCGCACGGGCGCCTTCCGAAACTGTCAGCGTACAGAATTTGTACTGTAGTCAACTCAACCGACTATATTATGCAGATTAACGCAAGAGGTAAAGATAATTTGCATTGGAGGCGGGTAAACCATTAGCGCTCGTTCGAGACCCCTCGAAGGTAAGATGTTAATGAATTTTCCATTAACTCGTTTAAAAGTAGACGCTTCGGGTTGACACTAGACGACAACAAGACAGAGTAGAGACTATATTTATAAAACTTCAAATTAATACTCAGTATGTATAGCTATGTTAATAATTGTTCAACGGTATTAGCTTTAGGCAACATTGCAGTAGAATATAATTAATCAAAAACAGATTGCTACTGTTCAGTCTAAGTCAATTAACACTGTTGTATTTACTATTTATTATCTCATCATGAATTCCTCTTGAAGTTGATGGTGACGAGATTATTATTGAAACGAATAATTAACTGTTAATAGAATCGTGATAAAATTTATATAATATACAAGCACACCATATTTCTCGATGTTTTCATCGAATAAATAACCTTCCAATATCAAAATGAATTACTTTTCCAGGGAAAGCCATGTTGGCATTGGAATTGCGAAATCTTATAAAGCGAAGATATGTTATCAGAATAAATCAACATTGATACAGATCGGTATGTATGTATGTTTAAAGAAGACGAGTAAACGATGTTACGAAAATGACTTAAATTATATTATACAAAGTAAATTAGTGAATATATTTGCTGTACAAAATCAAATTCAGCATAGCCACACGACTGCCGGTCCCGCAGCCAATTCAATGTTTTTGGATTTTCATTGAGAAACAATCATGCAGTGTTATTTTAGTCGATTTATGAATTAGTATCCGAGGCATCTACCCCTTAACTAATATTGAAAACGGTGAAAGCCAACTCGTATACCTTTATCCAACTCAATTATTCTTTTATGACCATCGCCGACAAGACGAAAAGCGTCTGACTTACCAAAGTTCTCGTTAAAAACTTCTCCCCATTATTTGGGGACTACACCATAACGAGTACATATGACTCAAGTTTTTATGATGAAGCAAGCGAAATGTAAATTTTTGGCGACGTATTTGTTTTATCTAAGAATCTAAGTACTGACGGATACTGAATAGACTAAAAAAAACCACTTTATCATCAATATATTCGAAATAATGTGAAACGATTAGATTCTCCTTATAACTGGCAATGCGGAAGAATGCAGGTCGATGAATATTTAGATTTAAAAAACGTCAACCGGCTAAGAATGAACATTAAAATAGATCACGTCGAAAACAACGTAGAGTTCAGCGAAAAGTTTGGCAGTGAATCGTGAAAAATATAAAAAAAGCATTCAAAGAACCGTTCAGAATTTTGGCAGTGCATAATCGTACGATATCCAGAACAAAACAATTCGCATAACTAAGTAACTCCTTGAATAATGTTTATATCAGCTTTGTGATAGTTATATTCAAATTTCATTAGGTACATAGAATTATTTTCATTCAATTAGTTTATAACAATTGATAAACCAAATATGTATCTATATGAAACACCCGTGTTATCTGAAAAACTTGTATTGCATCCATAATAATATCTTTTAAGATGTTAACCGTCAATTTTTGGTAGAAAGGTATTATATTAAAAAAACATTTTGTTTGTGTTACTTCCACTTATATTTAGTTAAGATAAACAGGATTTTAACAAAAAAAAACGTTCATGTTATCCAAAGGTTGTCAAAACAAACAGAATATTTGTGGACATGCTATTTCTAAAATCCAGGTAGGTTTTACAGATAACACTTAACTAAATATGCTAAATAAAGGTGAATACGGGCTTTTGTCGACTTTATTTATTTTCCTATGCTAGTTGTATACAATGTTTTACAATACGTCGTAAACATTTTACTCTCTACAGTCTATTCTATAAAATGTACTTGAATTGAGTGTATGCACTGATAATGTGAAAACGTAAATAAAAAGACATGTCGTAGTATTGTTCGTTGTGAAATTTTCACAAAACAATAAATTGAACTTGTCAACTCAGCTGCATTGGAGTGAATTTAAGGGACAAATAACAAGAAAAAAGCTTCATAAATATTAACATCCGTGCGCAGTTCCTATTGAAATTGTACTGTAACCGTTTTTCATGTCAGCGTATTGTATACCAGATGTTTTGTTTCACAAACCACTCTAAGATGCACAGGTGTTGCGTCTTCTTTACACGAAACTTCCAAAATTGAGTAACAACATCATATTAATAAGAAGTTTGCATTTTCTTTTTTTTTAATCAATGACCGAATTTATGTTGAGTGAAACACGAGAAAAATGGTTTGTATTTTTTATTACCCTGACAATTCACAATAAATTAAATTTCGCGTACGAAGCCGATGTAGAATGAGCTCAACAATAAAATTTAACAAGAGAGCGTATTTTTAGTGATAAAATTACGCTAAATCTTAAATTCACATGGAAATACGATAAGCATTTTCTAATTGTGAAAATTCCGGATTAATACAATTTTCCACGACTAACCATAATACATTCCTTATTTCAATATTTTCCCTAATGATAAATGCAGGTGCGTGTCAATCATCTATGACCTATCAAATTGCAATATTCCCAAAGCATTGGCTTATGATTGCCATAACGATAGCGGAGTGGTGAACGTTGCTTGCTTCGGTTGCCGTGTTTATAGATTCGAATACCAGTACAGACAATTTCATAAATGGAATTTTTAAAACATGCTTGGTTTTTTTAAGCATGGATATTGGTGATAGTGAAATTACCTCTCATTGTAAGACTGTCAAACAATATGGAAGCGACAGCGATTGGCTGATATTTTTTTCAAATATCAGTCAATAAAGATTAATTCGAAGCATCCTTAAATTAAAATAACAGATATTTTAGTGGAGATTCATTTATGCATATAGTATACATCATACTCGCCAAGTTCTGAAATATGGAGACGGTATTTACAAAGAGAACAAGAGTAGACGGTACGATCCTTTGTAGTCTGAACATAATGAACTTATCTACCTTCGTATTGAATGAATATGAAGTTTTTAGATAATTAAGGTTAAGTTTCTGAGTGTACTGTCGACAGAAACTTCTTATAATTTAGTAGTTTTATACACAGATATTTTTGAAAAGAAAATCTAACAAATGATCACTTAATTGCTTAAGTGATGGGAATATTATAAATTATACGTGTAAAAGTAAAACAAAAATTTATGTTGATTAATTCATAGAAGTACATACACATATGAATTGATCAGTAAGACCGGATTCACTCTGCAGTGATTTTTAACAGCAAGCTAACTAACTGGTCTTGCATTGGTAAGTTTAATACGAACTAAAAAAATTATGTTATTCTTAGGAAAAAATATATTGTTGCTTATCAGACACACATTCATTGGACGGTATTCTATATTGTTCAATTGTCTAGTTTTTTTAAGCTCAGCGATCGGAAATGTTATGAATTTTTTGCGGTTAAATAATTCGGGTTTTCGAATCGTATTCTAATCGAGTTCACTGACCAAATGTGTCATGAAGAAGTATTTCAGGTGAAGGTATTCTGCCGAAACATTTATACATATATCGCACAATTAAAATCTGAAAAAATATTCGCTCAAGCAGAAATTAGTAAGTCATTAAATATAGAAACCACAATTTTTGTAATTTGGGTAATGCTGACTAAAGAAATGATATTTATTGAAAAGATCGCCTGCAAAAGAAGAATCGGACGTAGTTGCATATGTGAAAATTGGGATCCGAAATCTGAAGAATCAATATTATAAAAATACTATCATGAGTTGCACCCCCATATAAAGCCCGCCAGGTAAATAATGTTCTGAGGATACAGGCTGATAGCCATACAACGCTACGTCAATTGGACGTTACCTACGCATTCAATTTCAAAATGTATGCAAATCGCGCAATGAAATGAATTGGCATGCACGTACCTACTTATTGTGTACAATGTAATTTCCGGTACAGTCATCAAGGCGACCCTGCAACGCATTCTGGTATCCTGATACTTTTACTAATTCAACGCGTCATGGACTTATTGATATAGCGAACTACTAAACTGCCAATCAGTATCAGAATGCTAAAAACCTTATTCTTCGAGACATGACTCAGAATGACAAGATTTGATCTGCACACTATATAAGGGCGGTCAATATCTTAGAGAAGCATAAGATGCGTCAAACGTGAGAGTTTAATAAATTGGATACATTTGCACAACTTTAAACCTAGTATTATGACAAAGAACATTTCGATAAGTGTGGGTATTTGAACGACAGTTGCAATTTATCAAAAAAATTCTACTCTAAGAATGCGTATGCAATCCAAAAACGAAAATTCTTCGCCAAGCTAAGAGGGTTTTTTTTGATATTTATTTTTTCAATTTCGACAATAATAATTGAGAGTTTAACGCTCAATTCTAAGTACAAATATTGTACTTTTCTGTACTATTCAGTACTGACTTGAACGGATATAATATTAAGTTATTCTCAAGAGATCTTTTAAATTTCAACTGCATTTATTTACAACTTGTAATTTTTTGCATAATCCATTTACTAATTGTTTTGTATACATTCTAATTAGCATTATATTACATTGGTAACTGTTTTCAAGTACCTTACTCAGTTTAAAATGATTACGATGGAAAAAAACTTGTCATGAACATTACATAAAATTTTGTTTTATGAAAAAAAAATAAGATGATTATTGAAAGTTTTTATTATTTCTTTATCGCCATAGTGATATTACTGTATGGATTATACTACTCGTAATTGCTTTATGGTATATATAAATATAGCATTTAACGAAGTAGAGTAGTGTATCATCACCAATGAACATAATAATACAGAGTTCACTCCACCGAAACGTAACCGAAGCGAATTAAATTCACATTACAGTCGCACAGAGCAAATAACAAAGTGTAGGAAAAATTCAATCTACCATTTTCAGTCTAGGTTTTACGATTCCAACGTAATTTCCTGTTGCTGAATGGTGAAGAACTTATTATTTTTTCGTTAAGTGAGTTTTTTTAAACATAAATAAATGGTACATTAACGGAGACACTAATGAAAAGACATTCAAAGATACTGTGGTGTGTTTCATCCTAGAAATGGACTTGAAAAATGTGGTTAATTGAAATTACTTCCATATTTTTTTTCCTTATCATACGCAATTATTCGGCATCTATTTATGAGCGATAGGTTCCAAATCACGATCACGCAATATATTTTTTAATAGGCGTTATTAAAGTTATTGCACCCATAAACGTAATACTTATAGTTACATATTTTATTGCTAGGACTTGGCTGGAAAAAAACACTCACAAGTCCAATGAATCGTACGATTTTCTGCATGAAAGTTGAATAACTTTTGAGTAGGTTTTACAAAAAACATTAGCATAAGAAAGCTTATATCTTTCATTTAGAGCATTCATATAGTATTCAACTTTAAACTGGAGAACGTCACATTTAGGTCGGAACTTGCGCGAGTCACATATTTACTTTGTAGAAGTTTAAACAGAAGAGGTTTAATAACTGATTCAGTGAATGAGAGTAGTCAAGTGGAATGATTCAGTATTTTCACTGTAAAACTTAAAAAATCTACTGATATTTAAATAGAATTAACGATGATATTTTTTCACTAGATATGATTAATAAAAACGTGATCTAGTTGTAAATACTGTAAATAGGTACATGTGTGAAACCTTAAGTATTTCGACTGAGGGTGCTTGATGGAATTTAATATCAAATTAGAATTTTGTACTTTTCCATGAGTTTCCATGAGTTTCCACTCATGGAAAAGTACAAAATTCAAAAAATTCTAATATGTGTGAAACCATTAAAATTAGAGGGCCTCGAGTGCCCTCCATTAAAAAACCCCATTATTTTTTTAAAAGCGGTTAAATTCGACGAGATGTGAATAGCATTATGAAAACATCGTTATTTTATTAATATGAAAAATATAAAATGAAAACAAGCTTACTAATCGATTCACGGGAAAAATCAAATTACAGGAGACAGAAATCCGTTAATTGTCGTAAAAAGTATATGGAATACTTTTTTTCGTGAAATCGTATAATTCATCGGTCAACATTGGCATTGTTCGGAATGGTTCCGAATGTAAGAGAGCAAGAGAAAATACATATATCGATAAATTGTAATATTTGAGACAAACTTTTATATAATAAATTGTCATTAACTTAATTTTTTTTTGAATTTAATTACATCATCGATACTATAACTTACAAAATACATTTTTAAAAAACAACGTCTATTCAGTATATTTAATTTAATAAAAAACCAAAGTGAATCAAATATTTTTTCATGGTGCTGTTATGATCGTCCTTCTGGACTGCAACGAATATGATGTTTGAGAAAACAATAAAAAGCCACACCTATTCATTGTGAGTGTACTTTCAGAAAGGGATAGGCAATATTTTCGATTGAAGTGAATCGCGGAGAAGTTGGCGGCACTACAAAAATGCATAGACGCGTACACGCATGCCAAATGCAAGCCGAAGAAAGCACAGGAATAGAACCCGCATACACAGCTTAGTAACTCTGGCACTGGAATATTTCCGTCAACTTATCATCATGACAGTAACTTACAGAACTTTAGAGTCATGATTAATTTGCGCGGGTTCGTCAGACACCGGCCAAATCATTGTTTTATAATTAATAATGTCCAAATATTAACAAAACCGGTTTCGCATATCGCGAGAATTTTCAATTATAAAAGAGTATTGTGTTCAATAAAAAAATCAATAGAACACATTAACACATAAAATAACAGTCGATTGGAAGTGTGAGATAAAGTCAGATAAAGGTTATTGTAGGTGGGCGACTTCAGAGTTCTGACAGAAATACTCGATAAAGAGTTCCAGTATCATTGAATCATTGTATTCATAAATTCTTGTGAAGGTAAAGTGTCGAAAACGGAAAAGACTTCAACGATGTTTCTGAAGATGCATTAAAAACATTTTATGAACCTTTAGAGAAACATATATATACATACTTTCAGAACGAAACTGTTCTGCTTAGTTGTAGGTTTTTATCGTGTATTGATTTGACATCTGATTGAGCACGGTTTGTCTCTGGCGAATCAGATTATGGCTTTCGATAGATAATCGAATGATGTACCGAGTATTGGCTAACTCCTTTAAATTGCATCCATTAAGTAATATCGCAGCACTTTGTCGTAATTTCATGGATGGGAATCATACTTTGGATGTTGTTTTACGGTTTGAAATGACAGTTACGGCTTATAATGGCCTATTGCTATAATGATAAGGCGAGATGACAGTGCCCTCGCTCAGTAGTGTCAAAAAAATATATCAGATTCACGGTGTCTGGACAGCGTAATGACATCACGCGCGCATGGAAGCCGACTATTAGGTTAATTCGCAAGATGAGAATTAATAAAGGCATGTGTATTATATTTATCTATACACATATAGTAAGCTGCTATTATGGTATGGTGACCAAGTGAACACATTTGTATACACAAAAAGTTTACACCAGAATGAAATCGGTATTGCATATTTTGTAAAAAAAAATTGAGCTTTTAATATAATATTAGAAAGCATTATAATCTGTCACTAAAAATGCGCGTATAGAGTTTCTGTGTGTATTGGGTGTTATTTTTTTTACTAAATTGATAAGCTTACACACATACTATTTCTCTCTCTAGTCATGCGTTGGCAGAGTGTGTGTGCTGAGTTACAGATAAGTCCATAGAAAATATGAAATTAAAATAAATATTTAACTTTTAATATGAGAGCATTATGCTCTATCTTCGCAAAGTACTCAACGTTGCGCCCGTCATAAATAGCTATGGATTAAGCAAATTAAGCCAATTAGCGAAAGCACAATTTTGTGCACACCGTGTGCATTGTGTTATGCTTCACATAGATTATACAATAATGCCAGTATTGCGAATTATTAAAAAACTTGGGCTGTTGGAAAACGTGGATATGAGTTTTATTAAACTTTTAAATTAGAATGTATGGTCATCACAGCATCGTGCTAACTGCGCTTTGTTTTTAGCAGAATTGATGTCAGTGTAAAATTTTGTAAATAATGTGATTAAAAATTAACCAACACAAACTCAATAATTGGTCAATAGCTTGCAGAAAAAAGTACCCAATTTGTTTTTGTTTTGAACGATACTAAATTATTTTTAATTCATTTTTTTAAATCACATCATTTATTTTGATTGAAGTATGTACTTATGGTATGTCAACCTCGCGTGCAGAGGCAGGAAAGATGGATAGAGTTGGGAAAGGAATTACAGCTAGTTTATTAGGACGAAAGTATTTCGATTGGAAAGCAAAGTATGAACATTTATATACGAGCCCTTGATCGTATGATTGAGTCATTTGAAAGCCCACTGACAGATTAAATTTGTCTCTTCCTTTAAACGGAAAAATTTTCAAAACGAACAAATTGTAAATTTGTATAATATGAATCGTTAAATGTTAGTAACACGTAATAGTTCGATGCACTATTTTTGAAACTATAAAACGTGCTCATTAGAATGTTGGGTTTAATATTTAATAGTGCGGCTATGTTGGTACTTACCCTGTGAAGATATTTTTATGGGCTATTTTTAAAAACAATTCGTCCGAGCACTTACATATGAGAGTAATCTTTGTAACGGTAACGAAATCATAATTCCTAACAACCTTTATGGTTGCCCGTGGGTGCGATTATTTCTTTCGACGCCACAGGTATTAAATAACATCATTCCATGGACAGCAATTTAATAAACCAATCATAGCATACTCCGAAAGATGCCTGTGATAAAAAATCTGAATCGAAATTGGTAATTTTATCAATCTGCCATATGAGTAGGTTTCGAATGCGAATCATCAGCCCACACCCAGATAGCATTGTTTAATTTATTTATTCTACGTAAAGAAGGTGTCATCATCTATCATAGACGCGTGACACTGTGGAGGTTGGAGTCCACCACCTCCATCTGCGGATGAAACGACATAATGAGATGAGTGAGAGTTTTATTACGAAGCTATTGCATTAGATATTCATATTACATTCAATCATGCCTGACCCGGTTTATTTCGCGGCATAACACGACTAACAGTGGCCCCTACTTTTGCACAAGCGCCTAGTTAAGTGATACAGAACAATTTATCACACATGCGCCACGAAATCCTCGATTGATATTATATTATATCAAATTGCATAATTGCGTTAGTAAAAGTTCCGTTCTAAAGATACATACCAATTTGCATACTAACACTGCCAGTATTTCAGAAAGTAGAGCATGAGTGCACTATTTATGCAATATGATACCCGACTTTATTATTTTTCAGTAAAAAGATTGTACGAACGGAAATTTCAGCTGTAATGTTTTAAAGACATGTATTTTTTCTATTGGAGCGACGGGAGCTCTGCGAAAATTCATGTTTGCGCTTGCTGTTCGTTTTCATATACAATTTGTGCTCGCATCATGACTAACATACCCGCCGCCGCCTTTAGTAACAATTTCTAGAATGCAACTTCAATATAAAAATATGTGTTAAAAGAAAAAGATCACAATTTGTTTAATCTTTCATAAAGAAAACTGATAAAGTGATGACACATGTAATTAATGTCATTCTTTAATCTGATTAAAGATTAGTTTTGGAAGATAGGTGGCGCCGTGCCAACAGATTCGGTAAAAATTTATTACTTTAGTCGAGACATGCGAGTAGTATGCATTACTTAATCGCCGTAATAAATATAATGAAAAACGTATTATTGGTCATAATATCAAATTACTACAACATATTTTGCGACAGAGATACACACTGTAAAAGATTAACGCGAGCTGAATTTGTGAATGACTGAGGCGCGTTATCGCACGTGGATTAAACTGAAATCTAATTAGTGTAGTATGTCGTCCATTGAAGAGAGGGGATAAAGAAGTAATCGCAACGTCAGCGATGTGACAAGATGCTCAATTGAATCGGCATATCTAAGATGACGATGATGATGATTAATAGCTTCCGCGCATCCCATTATCTCATCTACCTACCGCAAGGAGAGATCAAAACAAACTGACGAATATACAGTTTTACAGAATATTGAATAAGTTACAAATGAAAACCATCATGTGGGAAATAAATCCCAAATAATACATATCTTTTATGCAATATCCACTTTTAATGATGATTATGCAGATGTATACCGTAGCAATTGAATATATGTACTAAAAACTGTAAAAGAAAATAAGCCAGTCGGTATTTGTAGCCAAACGGTAATAGCAGCTCTTAGAAAGCACCGGGTATTTTTGATATTGTCACATTTCATCCAAACATCATAATACATTCCTCACCATTTTTATACCCTTTACTTAAACATAAGATAAACCTGCATTATTCTATAATAAATACATATACGATATGGACACAGCCGTTATATTTTATATCGAAGTTTTACTGTACTGGATTTCCGCCTATATACATATGTATATGATATGCCCAAATATGAAGGCTGAGTTAGGTTATGAAATGAAAACTTTGGATTGTTAAGTAAGGTGATGATGGTGGGAAAGATGAAGATTTTTTCGAAACTCATTATTTTGAACTACGGTTGATTTGATTCAAATAATTTGCACACTTATTATTGTATCTTGTACGTCATAATTTTATGTAATTCTACGAAAATTAATTGACAAGCAATCAATATGCTCAAGTGAGTCATTAAATGTAGAGTTTAAAACTTTAAGCTGAACATTACCTAAAGTTCTCTCATAGTTTATTTGGATGTAACTTTCCTCTTTTATAATTATGATTCTTAATTTTACCCGAATTTGACGAACTCTGGATTAATCTAAAAAATAAATTGGTATGCAAGAGAATTAATGCGGTTTACATAAACGGAATTTTTACGCGATAGATACATTTATTTGTTTGAATATAAAGTATTTTTTCAACAATCCTTATGAGTAAAATAAGAAAATGTTTCGCCATTAAAAGCGTCAGTCAACTATGAATTATTTTCTTCAATTAAGAGTTTCTTGAACTTGTCTTCTCACAATATAAGTGCACGCCCGATGATGTTTCTTCAGAATAAAATTAGTGAGAGTGGTTCGTCGTACAATGTGAACCTTTTGTGTCTTGCCTCACAATTAAGCCAGGCGTTGTTTATCTTATGTTTGACACTAGCAATCACACATTGAAATAATAACAAGGAAAAATCGAGAGTTGGTTCGACTTTTGTGATGTAAAAGGGCCGATAATAATGAGGTTTGTGAACGATACTGACGTAAATGAAAGATTGGCAAACATATACTTTTTATTTTGAAAAAAGGAAAGACAAGCACTTCTTCGATGACGATGTTTTTGGCGAGAAGATTTGTAATCAGTTCACACAGGTTTTTAGCATCGTACAGGGAATAGCTTTAAATGTCGATCTAAAATCGAACGTACTGTCAAACTACTGATACTTTTTAAATAGCATTTGCACTGAGTTTCCAAGGATTTGGTGAAGTAAAACACAAAAATTTCTCAAAGCTATAAGAAAAAGTCCAAGCACATTCTACTGGGCATGGATTTGATGATATTGATGATTTAGAACTAATCACCACGAAATAAAAGATAAGATTAGAATGTTGAAATTTCGGAATAATATAATTACTCTTTAAATACCTGTTTTCTATAAGCATATGTTCCATCAGTGTAGTTTTACTGATATAAAGGTATATGCACAACTCACAAAAATTTTGGTACCTGACTTTGATAATAGAAGGACGTGTGTTACTGGAAACAGACTCAGTAAAACATATACGTACATATATGTACAGGTTCATTATCTTGATCGCGTATCACTTCGTCTGTGACTTAGCGAGACATTGTGATATAGGATGTAATTAAGTGAAGTTTGAAATCCCGTTTCTGTACGGTCTGATTTTGCCTGGAACATATGTTTTCAAGAGCGCAGATGAATATGCTTCCTCGCGGAGATAACACTCGTCTCGTCTTATAACGGAGCTAAACATATCCTCCACTTCGGACTATTTATAATATGAGAATTTTACGAGGTGTCAAGTTTCAAAAGCGACAGTCTTCACATGGAGAAAATTATAAAACGGCTGTCTTGTAAGATTGATTTCAAAGTGGCTTAGTTACTAAGCAGTTTCTGAAAATGATAATATTGATATTCTCTATGAAACCTAACGTCATGAAATCTTAAGCCGTTTTAACTATTTATAAGAATTTCTAGTTATATCAATAAAATTAAAGCCATCGCTCAATAGACAGTTTTTTAGATGAATACCTCAGACACGCCGTGCAAAACAAATAAAAATAAGTGCGTAGATATGAGTGCATTTATCTACACATTTTCTCAACGATATAAGACAAACAAACAAAAGCGATAAGCATTATAAATTTAAACTGTTGTTCATATTTCGTGCTAAGTACAGCGAGGAGAATTTTTCAGGGCTGTGGAGTCGGAGTCGTGGAGTCGGGGCTTTTTGGCCGGAGTCGGAAATTTTGAAAAGTTTGAATTTTTTGTTATTACATTTAATATGTCAAATTTGGCTTTTGGCCGCATTGATAGGGTTGATATTTAATTGTATACACATAAATAGGAAAATTAGGGAAAAAAGTGACGAAATTAACTTTTTTTAGTCGGAGTCAGAGTCGTGTATTTGATCAATGTAGGAGTCGTGGTTGTGGTAAATGCTGGAGTCGGAGTCGGAGTCGGACTTTTTTTACCGACTCCACAGTCCTGGTATTTTCACATGTTGGACTGGGCCCAAGGTTTTTTTTTTTTTGCGACTCTGCCCGCTACTAATGTTGAGCATATGGTCTGACAGTGGAGATTAGACAACTGATTGTTACTCAGTCGTTGAACCTCTTATTTTCAGAAAGTATGGATATAATGATAGGGTTATGGAACGACTAATTGCTGGCTAATCCCCGTTTTCGGATCAGATGGCTGGGATCTAAGTTCGACATTAGATACACTCATGCTTAAGGATACAAATCTATAAGTCGATAGAAACATGACTTTATAAAACTGTTCGTATTGGGATTCGAGCCCGAGAGTCCATACACCAAAGCCAACAACGTTGACAACGCAGCAGGGCTTATATACAACACTACTATCGTGATCACCAGACAGTAAGCATTTATTTTTAACATTGAATGGGGTGGGATTCATTCATAATAATATTTGAAGACAATTTCGTCTATTTTTAAAGCAGGATGAGTAAAATGAGCCCTGGTGAGGGTTGAATGTTTCGAAGTCAGATATGTCACTTTATTATTTTGTCAAAAGCGCCAAATCTAAATTTAAGAATGTTTGAGATGTATTTTCAAAGAATATACCAAAAGCTTCATTTAGCACGGTGAAAAAATACATTGCTATTTTTTCACCGTGTTATATGGATTTCTGTCAAGTAAATACAAATTCAATCAAAAGATTCATTTTATGTTGGAGGTATTTAAGCGATGTGTAATTTGATGTATTTTTCATAATTATGAGAAAACGGGACGTAGCGAGGGCTATTAGCTAACTATTAGCCCTGTCCTTATCTTTTTTATTACTATTCTCTTCGAAAAAATAGTGGTTGAGCAACTGAGAAAGATCACGTAGGAAAAATCTGTTTAGATAAACAATAGGCATTCATATGCCCCACTTGAGAGCGGACATGATACAAATATACATATATCACTTGTAAGGTGTTCACTGTCAATACTTGGTGGAAAGGCATTATAATAAAAATAATAATACATTTTTAGTACTTTTTCCACATAAAATTTATTTGATCAGGACCGGTTTCGCTCATGGCGGGTCATCAGTTGACAATGCTCGCCATTAGCGAAACCGATCCTGATCAAATAAATTTTATGTGGTAAAAAGTACTATAAATTTTTTAATATTTTTACAAATACACTTGGGCCTCGTATAACACGGTTTTACACAACACGGATGAATAAATTGTGACATATTTTTATATAACACGGTTTAAGTGGAAAAAAGTATTTATTGGTGTAGAAAGTTTTTATGACATGGATATTCATAACATCTAAGAAATATTGGAGGATTATTGAACCTACCACAAATAAAGACTTACATAGAAAGCAGTTGCAGCGATGTAGCTACATGTTTTACATTAAAAATAATGATTGACAACTTGGAAATGGCTATTAAATTCGTTTATTTTTTTATTTAAAATGATCCTATAATGGAAAAAAGTTTAAAATTCAAGAGGGAATTACAAAATATTTTGGAACCATATAAGGAAATACGTAAAGATGTAAAAGCTAAAAGCAAACAATCGCTTATCACTGAATTTTCGATGATGAAAACTCACAACCTATCTCGAAAAAGAGTAAGACATATAGAATTCTAAGTGATAACGATGATGAATGATTGGTATATTATGTAATTCAAGTTTCTTTCAATAAATATGTAAATTTATATTTGTTTATTTAAAAAAATAAAGTAAAACATGGCTTTTTGGAACGCAAACCCTAATTTTGTATGAACTTCAAACCTTGTATAACACGACGTTTTTGTGGAAACATATAACCGTGTTATACGAGGCCCAAGTGTATATATATATATATATTAAGATTTAGGAATAATTCTTTTTAATAAAAGTCTTGACAAAGCAATGTCTCGACAAACACATTTATTCGCTTTAAGGGGGTTATAATCTATTTCGTTCAGCAAAATATCACAAATTTATCATTACAGATTTGGGGTAAACGGCTAGACATTAATTATTTAATAGCATAAGAAATAAGAAAACGTGACCTTACTACTTTTGTAATGAGTGTATACAAAATTTGTGTAATTACCTTGCTATTTGGAGCATAAGAATCCGATCCTAAATTACAATACAACGGATTAATTAATAAACACAAATCATTAAAAAAATGTGAACTTCCACGGTCATCACAATGTTGCAAGTGCATTGACTCAGCGCTTCAAGCCTTTTAGGGTGTCTTACAATAAGTATGCGCAGAAATTTTAAGTAGGGAGGGACGTTTTATTTGATCATAATCCCGGGACCTTTGATTCCGGGATTGTATTAAGCCTAAAATAAAATTTTAAGATAAGAGGTTCAAATACACTATTCGACGACTGACACGGCGCTGTTTTCAAATAAGATAAACGAAGATATTTAGTATTCATTTAATATATTTTATCATTCTTATATTCAGTATTCCTCATAGACGCTCGCATCGGTCTGGTCAGTTGTTATTGATCTATCCATCCGCTCTAAATGTGTGAATAATAGCTTCCTTCAATATTTGTATAGGGACAAGCGATAGATTTTAAAAGAGTAAATTGGTATATTTGTTTTGACATTGTTTGAATATAAATGGGTGGTCGGTGTACCATTGCACTATTACAAGAGCCGTTCGTCTTTTGTTCTCCGATTTACATTCGGATATCCCGAGATTGCAGTTCCGATTTGCTGTGCACTCTACATTGAAAACAATAATTATACTGCTCACTAGATATGCTACATATACTATATAGGTTTGTATGTTTATATGGTTTTGAATAGCAAGTACTGGCTCTGCTTTTACAAGTAGTTTTTTTTTTAATTAGTGTGAAAGCACATAGCGTGACTCGCGTAAATATTATACTAAAAGTGTTGGAAAGTTTAATAGATTATAATTTTAAACCGACCAAATGACCGGATGCATATGATGAGATAAAATAATTTTATCATATCACAAGAGCATTCTTTCGGCCATATGTTAATGGCGAAAATACTGTGAAGCATAAATATAGACTTCCTAAAGATTGAAAAAGATAACTGGATTTTAATTCTGAACTGTTTGATAAAACATTTTTTTTAATTCAGAAAAACAAATGACAAATAATTTCGCATCAGATGTGCGATTCGTTAGCCGAGTAAAGTTATATTGTTTAATTAGTAGCAGGTGAGGTGACCAATAATTTTGTACCAAGTGTAAGTGAGCATTAAAAAACCCTTACATCATATAAGCACCAACTGCCCAACTTAAAAGTCAAAATAATACATCCATATTGATTAAAATCTCATGTATGAAAGGAATCAAAGGAAAATTCACGTTTGAGCACTGTGTATGGCAATTGAGCGATAGTTCACCGTTTAAAATTACGCCAGTTTAAGTTTAAGTGAAAGCAATTAGTATCCTAAAAACATAGTTGAAATAATATCGATAGTGATATGTAACACCTGACTTCTCTAATAACAGGATATCACAAACCATTCATGCTGCATAATAATCAATTACCACGGGTCCGTGACGTAGAATAAATACCATCCATAGATTCATCACTGAATTTATGAAAATGTATCAAAAAAATATCGGTGTCTTTGACGTTTCCATGCCACCATAAACCATCGTTTATTCTATTTGATGCCTAAAAAACGGAGTAGAAAAAGAGGAGTTAGCTCTATGAGTCTATCTACTCTAAATCGGTGTTTCTAAGTCTATACAATATATCTATACCCGCGCACATAAAAGGCATTACAAAACCTAACTATGGTTTATATGTATCTCGTGCAATGGGTTTCTGATATTAGGCCAATCTATATTGAACTGATTGTAATGCAGAATATTTCGGATACATTGACGCAAAGAATTGCAAGCGAAAATTGACGAGACGACTAATATCATAGTTTTTGTTGTTGATTTTGTCAGAGTAAAAATCTCAATTTTGAACCGAATGTCACGTGTTTTACATTTAAAGCTGCGGTATGTAGGTCACATTCACTTGGAATAATCAATGACACTCTAACGCCGTGAGGTAATCTATTATAACGGGTATCTAAAACAATGAGATAATCTGTCTGGTCACCCCGTCTTCCATTAGGCGCCGATGAGTCATCGTTTTCCGCCTGTTGCTGTCACTCTATACCCAACCTAGTGAATTTATTAACGCCGAGGCTTTCCTGTCAGTGCTGACAAATAGTAACTATATAATAGCGAATTTGTCCTAGCAATTAAAAAATGAGACGAACGCGAGCTGTCAAGGTCAAAGTGATGGTGTTGTTTGACACGCGATGATGATACTAATGAAACGATGTTTATCTCTGTTGAATACTTACTGAGATGTACCCAAAACATCACCTTTTAGTTTTACAATTATTATTACTCTGTACAACACAGCAGGGCTTTTCTGGGAAAATATCTTTTTAAAGCTGTTTTTGCTTCTGAAGCGATTGTCACTTTCGTGTTCATATCCAATCTTCTTCTATTAGTTACATATATAGCTATAGTTTTGATATACAATTGCGAGGTGTGCAGCAAAACCATCAATACTTAACCTAAACGCGCCAGATAGATCTAGCTAGTCATAATACAAAAAGTGGGCGTAGAAACATTTATTTCAATGCAATATATTGTTTTTTAACAGTAGACCTTGAATTTAACACTAATGCTTTTTACAAACAAAACATCAGTGAAAAAAATCAATGGGAGAATACGGTACAAATAATAATAACCAATAGACACATGGTAGGTTAAGCGCTTAGTAAACGTGGTATTAATAAGAATGATTAATTTAAAAAAGCGGATTATCGATTTAAGCAAAATGGATGAGTAAAAATATAAAATTTAATTCGGCCAGACTTCCACTTCCTCCGTGAGTCATTGGGCGATTCAGAGTTTCCGCTCTACCCAGGTGAGTAACAGCTAACTTTAAATTTCGCAACGAGGGCTTGTCGACGTTTCATGTTTACATTTTTCGTAAATAATAACTAGTGATCTTTTTTACTAAATTAAACTGACAAATATACTGGAATTTATTAACGTATTACTATAATACCAACCACTCACAACTAACTCATTTTGAGCTCCAAGGTTTACAGCATTTATGCGTGTCAGAATTCTTTTAATTATTTTATGTTTCGACCATTTTATTTTACAAATTCGTAGAAGTGGTATATTGTCCAACAGAATGAAACCAACTGGCATGACCGAGCGATTCATAGAACACAGAGTAATATAAAAATGCTATATAATTCTTTTTCATAATAACTGGTAAGAATGTATATCTAAGTAATCCTTTTTTGCTGAGCACTTGCAATTCACAGATATTTATTGAAATTTATTGAACGAGATATCTGTAAGTTCCAATGAAAAAAAATATGTCATTAAATTCAACCAACTACGCAAATATTGATATGTATTTAACTTGTTTTGATTATTGTAAACAGAAAACGTTTGTAAGATGCACCATGGCAACATCGCTGTCGATAAATAAAAAATCATTCAAAAGACCTAGCGAGGTATAGCTGGTTTCCTTAATTTACTGTTAAATTTATTCTCGTGTATTTGAAATAAAGACCCTAGTTGGATTATCTAAAAAAGTCATTTCTGCACGATATTCTTGAGCGAGATTTTGTTTCTATTGAGTGTATAATAGTTTGTACGTGTCTGAAAATTGAGTATCGGAAATTAGAGCCACCTCACCTGTCACGCTTGCCATTCAAAATACCTGGAGCCGTGAATTGGATAACGATCAATTCATTACCAATGCCAGGAGTGCTAGAACGAAGGGATTTCCAGCTGTCACTATGTATATGATACATTCAAATAAATTAATCACGGATAGCACCAATTTTGACGACATTTTATGAATTGGTGCGAACCGCCGACCAATGAAGAATAGTCAGTTGCACTAAAACTATTATGCGGAGTCGTGTTTTTGGTAAATGCTGGAGTCGGAGTCCAACTTTTTTTTACCGACTCCACAGCCCTGGTATTTATTTATTTTATAAAAACTAGGATCAATTCCAATCTGAAAATAAGCAGTCATACGTTCGATTGGTTAAGCGATTAATTATTTTTAACAGAGAAATACACAACAGCTTATACGATTATGTGAATGTTTGGGGAATAAAATATGCTTATAAAAGGAACGATATAATAATGTTGTAGATTTGTAATTTTCCCTATAACATCTTATTTTTTAAGACTAAAGTAGCATTTCTGCTTTTCACAATTTCACTAGTCATACATAAGTCAATTTGGCCCTTATATGCGTTTGAAATTTTAGCGATATTCTATTCCACCTAAAGTGTAAAAGCAAATTACTTCTACTCGAGTTACTACATACTTGTTTGACCATAAATGAGGTAGACGTAATGAAGTTTCGTGTTACTAAATTATGCATAACTTACCCGAGTAATTTAATAAGATACGTACCTAAATAGGTAGGGAATTTACCATTGGGATATAGTGAAAATAGTGCAAATGTGAAATAGTTTCGCCGCAATATAAACACGCGTAGACATTAATAGTTACGGGGCGAGGCTGGCATAGCACGACGGCACGCTTAATATTACATACTACATTTTCAAAACATCTACGACGGACACTACGACGGCTACGGCAGGGTGCAGCGACATTAGCAACAGGCGGTCACGTCGTATCTCTACAGGCTACATAGTACATACATCGAAGTGTAATATATAGGTATAAGTCTTCATTGCACACCACCAAATGAGCCTTACGAAACACTTATTTGAAAATAAATAATTTTGGTTTCAAAAAATATTGGCTCTTGTAATGGTGTTATGGTGCACTGATCCCCCATTTATATTCAAGCAACAAGCAATATCAAAATAAAAATACGAATTTAATGATTTCAAATTCCTTGCGTGTTCTCATAGAAATATTGAAGACGGCGATTATCACACGTTAAGGAGACGGCGCCAAAATTATAAAGATTATGAGACAGTTGTCAACGTCAGACGATGACACGCAGGAGGTGGATTGTCCGTAATGTTTCAAGCAGAGTTTAATTAAGCAGTTGCAAGAAAAAGATAACGTGACGTCACGCCAGTATTACCCCCACCATACGCAAAATTTAAATGGTTAAGTTTTGTTTACCGGTGCTGAGATTTCCCTGAAAAATATTGCCGAGCGTTGCCGAATGCATGCATTAAATCAGGGCTGTGGAGTCGGAGTCGTACTCTGAGTCGGAAATATTGAAAAGTTTGAACTTTTTATTTTTTCATTTAATAAGTAAAATTTGACTTTTGGCCCTATCAATGCGGTCGATATTTAATTGAATACACATAAATAGGAAACTTAGGGAATAAAAGTGACGATATTAACCTTTTTTTAGTCGGAGTCGGGGGTCGTATTTTTGGTCAATGTCGGAGTCGGAGTCGTGGTTTTGGTAAACGATGGAGTCGAAGTCGGACTTTTTTTGACCGACTCCACAGCCCTGCATTAAATTGCACTAGCTTATCGCATATATATATTGCATTACGTTTAGTAAGGGTTAATTCCAACTCGGCTCTTGAACAGACGCAGGATAATAAATAGGTTTTTTCCACTTCCTGATATTTATTAAACACTGTTTTAAGGTATGTATATTTTGCTCAGAATAATGAATTAGTATGGATAGATAATTTTTGGATTAAATATACTTCTCTTACAAAATATTTAAAGTTGTAAATGAATACTAAACACAATTATGTCTCAGACAACTTAAATGAAAATATAAAATCTTAGCGTTATAATTCTGTTGTTACTATTTTTAGTAAAAACTATTCGATGCCATCTCTGCTAGACTTCGCGTCTAGATCTGAGAGTATATTTTTCTGCCATATTCGATCGTTATATTTCGCGTGTCGTGTACATAAATTGCTTGTCATTTTGGTAATCTCCGCACACATATTAAAGGTAATGGATACAGGTTTCACTCTCATTATGCTAAAAGCCTAACTGTGTCACGAACGGGCAATCCCAAATACATAATTGAAGCTCACTAGCATTGCACAATTTAGCATTTAATCGATTATCGTCTACATTTTTGGTTTGTACATTTTTAGAAAAGTTGTAGTTGATACGATTTATAACTCGAACCTAAAAGATTTTCGAACGGGCGAATCACATGTCATACATCACAGAATAAAAACTAGTTTTCAAACATAAATGCTAATTATACATTTGGCGAATTACGATCAAAGTTATAGAAAAAATCTTGTATCAGAAACATCCATTTATCCTAAGAATCTAAAATCTGAGATTGGAGGGTCATTAAAGATGTGTGAAATAGCCGTAAAGTTGTATCATCGATAAAGCACGATAGAAACAAAACCAGTGATTTGGTAGATCACTATTGATATACAGGCACTGTTGTGACATTCGTTGTTTTTTTTATGTCTTTACGGAATCGGAAATAGAAACCACATCCGATGGCAAATTTTCGGATACAAACAAGATTATTTCAGTCGTTTTTATTTAAATATTGCACTTAGTGTTGGTTACAATAGTTATTTAATATAATTAAAATTGTTATGAAACATAATGTTGTCTTAAATGACCTCAGTGGTATTTTGCAAAAGCAATCAGCGAATTGACATATTCCGATACCGGAATAATATCATAGATGCAATGCATTAGTGATGCAGATCCATATAAAAGAAATGAATGGAAATTTGAGAGCTTTGACAGCGCGAAGATAGAAATAAGATAATGGCCTACATTTACATAGGTTTGTGTTTCGTAAATCAATGTTATAATTGATTTTCATATTCCGCGTGCATTTTTATAAGTTGAAAATGTTTGCGGTGAGCGAAATCGGTCCTGATCTCGATAAAATATACGTGGTAATCGTACAAAAAGTGTGTGTAATTTTTTTAAACAATCGATTCGATTTATGTATCCGAAGTATGGGTAAGCAATCGTCAAAAAAACAAGTAAATATTTACAGAAACCGCCAGTTTCTGGTCAGTATAAAAAATAAGTTTGCGGAAGCCAAATTATAATATACATAATATTATGTTTATAGTGTTAGATTTCGTTTTGGGTGGCTGGGTTTCAATAGGTCATCGTCGGTATCAACAACACATTTTACATTTAAAATGGTTGGTACTGTTAATTAATTTGTATCTTTCTGATATATTATGTAAATATAAGAGGAATAATACTCAATATAAGATGTGGAATGTCGGCAGAATAGTAGCGAACAATGGTGAGTCAACAAACCTGCACCTGCGTCTTTGCGTGAATAAAGACAAATTAAACTTAGAAATAATGAGATACTGGGTATAAAAAATTGAGAGCTACGAGAAAAAAAATGATTTTTTTGCCAATGGTAAAGGAAATTTTTCAATAATCTTTGTTTACAGCAATCAACTTCTGGCGGTAACTCGATAGATTGTCAGCAATCATTATCAATTAGAATTCAACAACAGGTTTGAATCGTACCGATACAAATTATGTAATTTTTATACCTACATAATTACCGTCCATGAAAAATCAATGGACTTAAATGATATATTATAAGTACCTATAGTATTGATAGTAAGCATTGAATATTATGGTTATTTTTTAATTAATTTTTGATGTTTATAAAAACTTTAAGAATCCAACCATTGTTTCACTTCGGAGTACAAATCTTCAAATGAATTATTCTATTTCAAAGTTTATTTAAAAAAAAGTATAGAATGGCACCGTAGGTAAACTGTATTTTTATAGACTAATAATGTTACCAAATAAAGTTTCTACATAATGATAAAGAGTGTCGGTTCAATTTCAAATTTTAATATTTCCCCGAATATGTGAATCATCACAGGGTTTCAATATTACCTTAAATTGATAAGGCAGGAAATTCAAAAAATTTTAAGATGTCATATATAAAACACTTCTAACGAATGAATGTTTTGCTTTTTCCGATTTTGATTTAGATCACTAAGATAATGAAATGTAAGTTAAAACAATTTTAATGTTTTTAACATAATAAGATTACATATAACAGGTTAAAATCCGAGAGGTCATTAACTACAATGCCGACGACTGCAACCAAAGAATGAGGAATGGGAGTGTGGGAAACTCACGAAAGGATGACGAAGAGGTGAGATAGACAGTAGGTGCAGAGAATTCACTTTTTACGCGATATGACGATGAGTATAGAGCAGTGGTTCTCACGGAAAATTTGGCTGTAGCCGCATTAGGAACATCAGTGGTCCTACGAAAATGTCTGGTGGCCGCACCAAATTTTTGTGTTGAGTCTTTTTTGTCAAAAATACATGTATGTGTTACAGTTTTTTCGACCTAACAATTCTAAATGCACAATACAATGCATAAATTTTTTTAAATTTTCAGTGTATTTGTTGACAAATTAACTTGTAAAAACCCCTTTTTATTAATCTTATATATAAAACCGAAACGGCGTATGTATGTATGTGGGTCTGTAATTCCCTTTTGCATTGTTGTTGCAAGTTGCAATATAATAATGTTTATTATTTACGTGAAGGTATTATTTGACATTTCTTTGACAGCAAATTAGATTTTTTCCTTGAATTTGGACATTTTAATGGGCGAGAATGGGGCTGTCATCAAATTAAATAAAGTTTGTGATTTTATTTTAACTCTATTTTGGATGTTAGATTTTGTGATATAATTATGTCGAATGATATAACATTAAATAATTATTGGTCGCTTAGTCCGAGCGACGCCGGGTAGCAATACTAGTTATCAATATTAACTATGAAGCTGTTGGTGGCCGCAGCAAAATCCTCTGATGGCCGGACATGAGAACCAATGGTGTAGAGTTATTGCCCAATCGAGTTGGTTTCGTAATATAGTAATAGGCGTTTGTTGTGATAAGTTGAACAGTTTTATATAAAATATGTATGTAT
Organism: Himalopsyche kuldschensis; assembly: GCA_028554975.1. Taxonomy (NCBI): domain Eukaryota; kingdom Metazoa; phylum Arthropoda; class Insecta; order Trichoptera; family Rhyacophilidae; genus Himalopsyche; species Himalopsyche kuldschensis. The sequence continues at coordinate 3,507,730 of JAHFWI010000068.1, forward strand.
ATTATTTGAATATCGATGTAGCATATTCGATGCATTCCATCAAACTACCGGGTTCCGTAATCGCGGAGACGTTAATTGCATACAAAATAAACTTATTGTATGAGAAGTCTGATAATGATTTTACGAAATGAAAACAAGTTCAGGCATTAAAAACAATAATTCAATCATAGCGTTTATCAGAAGGATACCTGAATACAACCGTGACTAATTTATTCATTAACGTAAATATTATCATTTAATGAATTAATAGGCAAATATCTTTGCTTATACAGGTCCACGATGTGAGAGTCAAGAGTTTTAATATGAGATAAATTAAGAAAAGTCGATAGCAGAAAATCTTTATATGAAATAAATCCTTTTAATTACATTGTAATCACTTCTCGTCAATCTTTTATGGAGCATAAAACGGCAACATTGAATGGTTATTCGACTTAAAAATATTATATTTTAATTACATTCTCGTAAGATAAATCATGGCGTACTCAATAGGCATACTGATTCCAAAATGTCAACAACTATGTGGGATTAAGAGTAACAAGATGGGCAGGATAATATTACCAACAAAGATAAAAAGTTTGTAAAAAAAAACACTAAATGGTGTAACAATTTCAACATGATTCATTCGTAGTCACAGCAGTTGATAATGTTTTTTTTCTTCTAAGAAATAGCGCTATTACTAAAAGATTGGTCATTTTAAATTTGGTATGAATGTTATTTTGCGAATAGGTTCAGCACGCGCAGGCGAGGGAAAACTAGCTGTTATAAAGAAATTTAAAAACGTTTTGTTCTCGAAATATTATAATAATATTCAATGATTATATACTTAAAGCGAAATAACTTTTAAATGACGAAGCGAATGACTGATGAGTAGTGTTTCCAAGCCGTCTTTATGTATTAATATAATATAAACCACAACAAAATAATCTTGTTTACTTAAAATCCTAGCGAGAAAATAATCAAAACTAACCGTACTAAATAAATACAACATACGGAGGTCAACGGCAAACATTGTATGTCTGCTGCTTGGGGGACTGTCACTGGACAGAAGATATCTATTGTTGGCATGGAATTGTTCAAAGGATTTAAAATAATAATAAATTATTATATTTATGTATAGCACGTATGGAGATATGCAATTGTATTATACCATATATCTGTATTATATTAGATTAATAATAATGCCGATAACAATAAAAGTCAACTTACAAAGGAGTTCAGCTTGTGCACCTTGGTAATTTAATCCTTTTAAAATGAAAACAACTATAATATAGCACCATACACTCACTGAACTATAACAACACTTAGCCATTTTCGGCCGAGGGACACAATGTTATAAACACTTGCAAAAAAATAGTAATTGGTTTTCAAGACTTGACAGTTTCGTATGTTATTAATCGTTCATTGTTGACACATTCGCGCGACTTCTGCCTCCACGGCGCTACCAGGGCAAACATAAAATTATTACGCATAGCCATAGACTAGCGTCAGCACGAAAATATAGTGTTGCTATTATTATAAAGGGCAAACAATTTAGCGACTGACGTAGGTAGTATAACGAAATTGTATCATAATATTTTTTTTATAAATATGCACGAGTTGATATTTAAAGACTTTTTATCATCACTCATTCACACGATTTGATACTTCAGAAAGGTAGCTACAGTATTATATTGTTTGCGTTCGAATAAGCCCAACAAATATACATATTTATAGTTTTGGAATTAAAACAATATTTCATTAAAGACGGCTACTATTACTTTCGATGGATTCGGCGGTAACTCTCTCTGGTAGTATATTTCAGTGTAAATGTTTTTATATAAAGGCAGCACCGACGTTTCTGTATCGGCTTTGTAGTCGTTATTTTGTATGCTATGAAACTGGGAGCATAATGACATCTACCAAAGTTTTGTGTAAACTAATGTAGCGAGCAATTTGATTTGATGAAGAAACACTTTTCCACGATCATAGAATTAGTGATTTTTATTATATAATTAAAGCCAAGGTTAGAATTTTTAAAATGCATAGTTTTTTATTTATTTTAACGGAAATAATTAAGACTTTAGCTTGATAAATTATTGCACAAAACTTCTTGTGACTATTTGTATTAAGTATAATTTGATAAAATGAAAATCATTATATTTTAAAATCATTTCTTTTTTTTAAAGTCGAAACCCGGATTCTTAGCAACAAAACTCATGAAAACGAATAAAAAAAAAAGATAATTCAGTTCACTGAGGCACTACATTCTTAAAGAGTGGCCAGCAGCCTGATTCTTAGCATTTAAATCGATCTGATAATGTTAATAAAACGGACCCATGTAAATAAAATTTAAAAATAATAATGCACAGTGCTAATAATAATTATTTATTATGTCTTGAATCTAATACATGATCACGAGCATCACAGAGGCAATAGTAAAATAAATAAGACACATTTTATTTATAATAAAAATAGTGTATTAAAAATACATATATATAAAATAAATAGCTACGACTATTTCATATACAATGGTAATAAAGTCATTCGTTTCAATGTATTTGGCATTTTATTTTTAAAATAATAGTTGTGTGGGAATGAAAAACAAAATATTTGTAAAAAAATCATGATAATAATAACATTATTTTGGTATGGATATAAATAGGTGACAAATTATAAAACAATATTTATCAAATTAAGGTATTAAATACTCTGAAAATATATAATATATGATGAGAAATAGCGATACATACATAGCATGAATATTTATGTAAATATTGGGTTGCAACTATAATTGTATGTTTCAAATACAATACACACGTGGTGAGTAAGAAACTACTCAATAGAGCTATATAATATATTCATTTAATGTAATGCAATATTATTAAGATACATTGTTATGGTATCTGTTATTTTATAAAAGTAGAGTGAATATTATCATTCATCGCTTTATTAACCCATTCAGTACACACATTTAGAATACTTAAATTAAAATTTATTTAAAATATAATAAATATTGATCATTAAATGGCATTTCTTTATGACGAATCAAAGTCTTAATATTTAAGTTCCGATTATTACATATCTTGGATAATAAATAGTTTGAGATATTTTGGAACGATGATAAACACAATAATACAGTTATGACCTCTGTGACGGGTCTGATTTCCGGTTGTTAAGATCATCTTGAATTTCCTGTAAGCTCTTGCCCTTTGTTTCAGGAAGTAAGAAGAAGACAAAGAAGAATCCTGATAGGCAAAATATACCGAATATCCAAAAAGCGTAATGGATACCAATGGCCTCCTGAACAGCGTTGAAGTATTTGGTTAATACGAAGCCGATAATCCAGCAGAATGTTGTTGCTATTGTCGAGGCGAGTGATTTCACGCTGGGTTCGAATAGTTCTCCCATTACAGCCCACGGTAGAGGACCGAATCCTTGAATAAGAAAATCACATTAAAGAATAACTATAATATAAAGTAAATGTACTAGGAGTTGACAATGTACCAGTAGTTGACCATTTGAGAATAAAATGGCCAAAATGGCTAAAATGGTTGAGAATAAATTTGAGAATAGAATGTTTTGAGATAAAAATAAAAATGCAGATGCGGGATTGCTCTAAATTGTAAAGTTCAGACAATTTAAGGCATCTGTGGTCGGAATGAGCCACTAACACATCACCATATAGCCAATGGAGTGCCAGGGTGGCCATTTGAAAACAACACCTAGTGAGGAAAGTGTATTATTTCAAATTTCTTAAGTGATCAATCTAGAACAGTGGTTCTCACGTAAAATTGTCCTGTGGCCGCATCGTACACATCAGCGGTCTTACGGAAAGGTCTGGTGGCCGCACCAAATTTTTGACTTGTCTATTGTGTTTAAGTTTTGTCAAATGGACGTTCACATGTTTGACAATTAGCTATTGGTATTAATTACACATAAAATATTTCCTATGAAGCTGTTGGTGGCCGCACATGAGAACCACTGATCTAGAAACAGTGTGTACCTTGTTCCTGAACCACCCATTGCTACTTGATTCAACCAAGAGTGGTGTGACAGAAAGCCTTGAGGCAACTCTGACAGAAAGTTCACTATAAAGTCCCCCTGATTAAACATGGTCAACTACTGGATTTTTCAATATGTGAGATGGTCAACTACTGAAACAGGAACATGGCTTTAAATACTTTAACACAACTTTTTTTAACATGCTCTTTCGTAATTTTTGTTACATAATATTAATTAAGACATATGATCCAATATAAGTATACTTGCTCTGCCATCATTCGGTACAATGCTAAACCTTAATCGTTATTTTTGTTGAAATTTTCTCTTAAGCGGTCAGCTACTGGTACATTTACCTTATGCACAAAACAAAAATATTCGCAATAAATCGTACCCCATTTTAATCTTTTCATTATAAGTAAGCGTATACAATAAAATAGCACGTAGTGTTTATTCAAAGTTTTATCCTTCGGAAAAGTAAGATTTTCCGATGGTTTATTATTTAAGGCGGTGATTATCTTTTTTACTGGATTCTGGCGCTTTGGAATAATTATCAGAAAGCGACCGTGAATAAAATGACTTTCATATTTAATTAGATTAAAATTAATATATTACGCAAATATGAACTAAATTCTGTTTAGTAAATGCTTGTCAGTTGATAATATTAGCGATGACCTTTTTTTTAATACGCCCACAGAATCTTATGGAATCTTTGCAGAATTGGTTAATGTAACGAAACTCATCTAAAAGAATCGTTTGTACTTCAGATGTAGATAATTTTTGGTTAAGTCGTTGATATGAAAATAGCGCTAGCAAATTATTACAAGTCAGGCATTTGGTTGTAGAAAGTAGCATTGACATACCGCCATGGTTTCTTTGATATATATACATAATATGTAGTGTTTAATATCTTTGTATGAAACATAATTGCGAGTACATCTACTACTTTCGAGTAAAATTATTAGGATTTAAAGAATATCTTACCAACACAGTAGACGCACATAAATAGAACAAGGGATGTGACAGGAAGCCATGAGATGGAGCTTACTATCGAGCTTTTGCTCGCATCGAGCATGAAGAAAAGTCCAAGGAAAAACTGCAAACAAAAAGTATGTGGTAGCAAAATGAACGACTAGATTTTAAAATAATGTGATCATATGATGTGTATTAAAGTGTTATAAAATATAGATTTCAAGATTTATCTTCGTAAAAATACCAATAAATTTGTGACCAACAATGTACTAAGAGATGTCGTGTTTATTGATCATAAGCACTTCTATTGGGGCACTTCAGCTGTCGAGAAAACATTACAAATCAGTTTTCGATTTCCCACTTCACAGGGTAAAAAATTTTGGAACTTGAAAGGACCAATGGTTAACTGATCGTTTTCTCGTCGCATGGGATGAAACTATCACAGAAATCTTTGATTTTAAATACAGAGACAAATTTTGATTTAAAAATAAGCCCTGGAGTGTGAAACAGAGAAGAATTAAAGACCAAGAGTATTGAACACTCGGCAATAGGACTAGCTAGTTTTTAGATTTATGAAATGACGATTTCTATCAAAGATAAATAAGGAGAAGGCTCACCAGTGCAACTGTCATTCCAAGTGACGAAATAATCAAGAGCAATCGTCTACCTAGTCTGTCTACTACAAGTGGGGTTACAGAACTGGCAACAACTTGCACAACTCCAATGATGATGGTTGATTTATCAGCGGTCAGGCCAGTGTCCGCCTTATCGAAAATCGTCTGCATGTAGAAGAGGACCACGTTGATTCCGGAAAGTTGCTGTAAAGCTACAAGACCGCATGACAAGTATAGAGCTTTGAAGTTTCCTCTATTTGTCCAGAGATCACTTAGAGACGCTGATTGAGTATTTTGACTAGCTGCTAATTGGAGATCTTGAAGTTCTTGCTGGACGCCGTTTGTTGATTTTCCACGAAGCTGCCTCAGAGCGCTGATTGCATCATCAGTACGGCCTAGAAGAAAAAGTATCCTCATAATAATTACAATTTGATTGATTTTGATCACAAAACGTACTTAAAGCAACACAATGCTGTTTCATTGAATAATGTTAACTCAATAGGTATTTTTTTTGTTTAATGTGTTTTCTATGATTTATTTATTGTTATTACTCAATTAATTATTCTGTTCGTGGTTTTTCGCGTATATTATCATAACACATTTAAAAATAATTATATAATAAAATAAAATATATTCAACGTAGTTATCAATCATTTGTCGAATATTAAATATAAATTGTTGATTTAGATATTACTAAGCCAATGATATTTTTACTGTTTAACAGACCACTCAGAATATATTTATCATCGAGGAAATAAAATATCTTACAAATACGATAGATATTGTTAAGTTAAATTAAATGCAATTAGTTTACGCTTGAGGTAACTAAGTTAAGCAGTATCATAAGTGATACATGGTTTGATTATAATTATATTTTTTTCTTCAAATAATGGTATAACTACCTTTCGATACAAGAAAGCTGGGACTGTCGGGCATGAAGAAGAATGCAATCATGAAAAGAACTCCAGGGACGATGGATATGATACTCAGCGTCAAGTAGGAGACATAAGGACCCACCCCATAAGTTAATAGGAAACCAATTACGATGAACATCTGCAGGAAAGATCCTAAAGCACCTCGAACATCACTCTGCAATGGCGATGACATACAATCATTTTTTGTTGGAAGAATACACTGTTTCATTAATTATATTCACCACAGATCGTCTTCAAACATTATATATATCTGAACTACTTCATCGCAAAGTGTGTTTTAAAAATCTAATGAAATAGTAAAGTTGCGTTGTTTTTTTACATTCTAAATATATGAGATGAACTCTTTTTCTGTAGCATAGAAAACATACTTTTTATTATGATAAGACACTGTTCATTTCCCGGAGACACGGATAGTTTTTGATTTAAGCTTTAGGTTCTTTCATGAAAGATTTGCGTATTTGATCAATATTATTACCTCAGCAATTTCTCCTACATACATAGGAACGCATGTAAATAATTGTCCTACAGCGAGACCCCATATCACTCTAGCTGCATATAATTGGCCGACAGAAGTCGCTGTGGCCACCAGAATCCATCCGACGATGAGAGGAATTCCTCCAGCCAGAATAGAATATCTTCTGCCAAATTTATCTGCGGCCACACCGCTGTATAAAGGCCCTAGAAGAATAAGTGCAGCATAGTAAAGGTTAGGATTGAATTGCTTAAATCCAGGGCTTTTTTTTCCATTTAACGCGGTTGAACGGCGTTTCGGCACCTTTTATCACGGATTTTTTTTTTCAAAAAATTTCAAAATCAATTAGTCGAAACAAGGTTTGCGCTTACGTAATTACAATCTATATTTATATAATTCGTCAAAATGATAAAATCTGGTATTGTTATGAATCGGATGAGATGTGTTATTTTATTTAGTAAAAAGCTTGTCATGAAGTCAGTTCCGGCACCTTTTCTTTCAAAAAAGCCCTGCTTAAATTTATAGTAATACAACATTATAAACAGATAATCTTTCGTAACTTCTATTGGATTGGTTATATCAAAATTAGTTTTTACAAAAATGCTTTTCTTACCGACAGCTGCGCCAAGGGTAATAAGAGATCCAACCCACGATGCCTCATCAGGGGTTATTGGTCTGTCGATAGGAGATCCAATACCACTGGACAGTTTTGGAAGTGTTGGCGAGGTCCAACCCATGCACATGCCAAGCGCCAATATGCCCAAGTTCGCTAAAAAAAAAGTTTCAATCTTATTAGTTTATCCAACAATAATGAATTGCCACTGAAAGCTTGCTCATTTGGATTGCATGATTTCCTACATGCTCTTGTAATATAATATTAAAAGTTTCATTACATATCCAATGCAGCTGGAAAATTCATTACAGGGAATTCAATATTTTTTGGACTGACACCTTTTCCAACGTTAGGTCAACCATTGTATCGACCTCACAATAGGAACTGTTTGATAATTAGTTGTTTGTTTTTCAAACTTATATACATTCATTACGAATATTCAGTACATGACCATTTAGGAAAGAACACGGGAAGATATTCTGATTGTATTCCGAAAAAATAAAAGTTCTCCAAAACCAATGATAATTGCAATTGCTTAAAATGGATTAGAGACGATTTACAATTGTGCGTAAATTAATGTGGTGATCTAATGAAAATAAAAATAATAAGTACGACATGTACATGAAATGCGAGGTCAACATATTTATGTTTTATGAATATGTTTATTTGTAAAACAATATTTTATAATAACCATAATATTATTGATATAATTCACCTTGCAAGATGTTTTTATTAAAATATGACATTTTTTTATTCATGTGATCAATTTCTCAACAAATTGTAAATAATGAAGCCATTATTCCATATTTATCCGTATTTTTTTTACAAATGTGACATTTTTTGCGAAAATTACACGATAAAAGTTAAATACCTACAGATATCAGCTTAAGAAATCCTATAAGATGTTTAATAATTATTGATATTTATTTCGCCACTATTCCATAATCGGCAATTTACAAATTATGCCCAATTGTTAATATACTTAGTATTTTATTTGAATTAAATTGGTAATAAATAATTTATGAAGTAAAATATCATGCCCCGTTTACGCCCATAATTATTTAATATTCTTTCGCATCTTGTCGTAATAATTTTTCTACTACTAGTATATAATGTGATTAATTAAAAACATGTCATCTATACTATATGGTTTTCAGCCATTCTTAATCAGCAGTGTATAGAGGCTCTTGATTGAAAAAATTGTTTTTTGAAAACTCGCTGTTATTCAGTCGTTCAATCTTATTTTAAGAAAGGGTATACATATAAAGATGGGACCGGAAAGAGCTAAGTAACTGTGAGCAAATTACTAAACGTACGCCCCGTTTTCATTAATCCGATAGGTGGGAAAGACAATAGCCATATCTTTGAACATTTGTCGAAAAATCAATTGAAAATCAATTTGTGAAATTGGGAATTCCAGCCCATCGATACTGCAAACTGCAACGAAATTGGTCAATCGCCCAAAAGCGTTGCCTAGTCGGCTACATCCGGAATATAAGTACACCGGTATAGAATTTTTTATTTATTCCATAAATGTAAACGATCCATATTACAGATAACAAAATGTGATGCTAGAAATATCACTACAAAAAATGGGTGCTTTTATTTTACGGAATGTAGTATATACATATTTATTTTCTATATTTCATCGTGAATATATATGTACTTATTTGTCTTTTATCTGAGATATATTGCAAAAAGTTGCAGTGAACTATCAGTTATTTACTTGATTGCATATTTTTTTAATGTTTTCATTTATGTAATAGCAATATATTGAAAATGATAACATACATAATATTATGGACAAGTTGGCATTGTACTTCATGTTACAAAAGCATACGAAAGCTACGATTGTATTGCTAAACGAAACGTTTACGCGGTTTCAACACATAATCATATTTACCAAAGAAACTTGACATACGCAGCACTTTGCCAATTATGTAGCATTGTAAATAATTGATTAATAACGGGAAGTTGTGATGTCCAGACGTCGTCGCGGGTAATATAGGCAAGTGGATAAGCTTTGAAGATAAATTTTATTAGTTCTTTTCGTTCATATTTGGACAGAATTTGATGATGCAAGTATTTTATAAATCATCCTAGATCTGAATAGACTTTTTATTTAAATAACTTTGTTCAACGTTATGGATTGCTTTGAAAATAATAATAGGAACCAGCCGAATTAAGGATTAATCGTCTACTTTTTTTCCATATTTGCTTACGTTGTGGAGCATATGGCCACCACTTCTGATTGCCTTGAAGATTTTCTGTTACTCGCTAGATGCCTTGCTTCCTCTCATGGCATGCCAGCATCCTTCGGTTCTCACGTGCTTCATGAATAGTACCCAACAGCGGAATCCTTCTGGTTAAAAGAAGAGGCAGGCAGGTTTGAGGTTCCCTGGAGGCATCCAGCCAGTTCCAACGTCTCTCCATGACCACTGACGTTACAGGGCACGTTCCATAATTTCCGAGATCCTCACGGAGTCAAACCACCTCCACCTCACCCCCAATATACGGCGCAGACATTTATTCCCGAAGCTCGGTATATGGGTTTTCTTCGTAAGGTGCCATGGTTCGCTACTGTAATGCAGCACTGATAGAATGCATGCACTTAACAAATAAAGCTGCGTGTCACACACAGTTAGCATTGATTTAAATGTGGTTTCAGCTTTTCCTAAGCGAATATGAAGCTTTTTTTATGTGCTATCTTCCGAAATGTGTACGCCGAGATATATGAAGCTGTCGACCCTCCCGAAGATCTGTTTCGCTCTGGCCAGGTTCCTATCATAGTTTAAAAGAGGTTTTGTAGCACATACAATTGGTCTCACTCACATCTATTTCTGACCAACGTGACCTGAATTAGTTACTAACCCAACAATGGTCTCCTGGATGCCCTCAACAGATTTGTTGAATATAGCAGCATCACATGATCAACTTTGGAAGAAGCGGTCATGGGTAAAACAAATATTTATGTTACGTTATGGTCTGATAATTTAAGTAATCCGCAAAAGATTGGTCAATCGTATTAACCCGTAAAAACCTGGGACTACTACTGACGACGCGGAAAAAAACGAAATTCCTAGAACAGCTTTACAAAATCACAGCGTATGTTGATAATATTCTCGCATGTTGGCTTTATCAGATGATGAATGATTAATTCAAAAATAGTGATGGCAATATTGTTGTTTGTTTATTACTAAAATATTGTATTACACACGTATCCATGTCCGTGGCTGGATAATCTAGGTAAAAGATAATACATATATATAGCCCCCATACAGTTTATTTGATAATATCGAATAACAAATTATTTAGTTTTACTTATTTATGTTTAATTTAAAAAACCTTTCGCTTAGTTTATTATGAATATTCTCGATAGTAGACTTATAATCCCCTGCAGTATTCCCAGTGCACGACCTATATTTTCTCGTGTACATTCAAATGATGTCATGTCTGTCATGGGAAATAACGATAAATTAAAGATAACAATAGGTTATGAACATTAATTTAATACTTTCGTAGATGCTCCAAAGTATTCGAAATATTGATTAATGCTGTCATCTGATTTTTGTATTTCCTATTTTATAATAACGTGTAAATATTTTATAAAATACTTTTTTTAAGCACTGCATTAACTGCAAAATATTATATTATGATTGTTCTATTCATAGTACTTCTTAAAGTGACAATCAAACATAATTCGCCCAACACTTCCGCTTTGTAATTATCATTAAAAACCCTTTTATAAAATACAGTAATTGAACTATTGTTCGTTGGTATGTTGAGTACTTAGTACCTACCTTATAAGTGTTATTTATTAAAAACTGCTTATTTCCTTATACAAAAACAAAATCATGTTGAAACATTCTGAATAAGAACGACTTATGTCAAAATGAAAAATTGTCGTTTTAGTAAAAATATTAAAGTTAAGATATAATCTGTGTTTTATGGGCAATGAATTTTACTTCACGATAGACATTCTACAAACGCAATTTATAAAAATTAATTGATCGTATCAAAAGTATACTGCGTCTTTGTAATATGTGCTGAATCTGCTATACATATTTTTGTTTAATTGAAATGAAACATCTTTCCAAATTAACCTTTTTTTATTTAATAAAACATTTGCATTTTCATGTCAGACGATGTTTCATGTTATAAGATTTCCACAGCGCAAAAATTCCCAATAAATCATGCATATTTACATATGACAAAAGTAAATTAAGTTTGATGCTTTATAAATGTCGTAATTAAAACTATATTGATAATCATAAATGCAATTATACATCACATATAGTGATGGCAAAAAACAATTAATTTGAGCCTCATGATTCAATAGTCATTGAATTTGAAAATGAAATCAATTTTGTCCATAATTAATCGCAATAGCAATGGTGACATTGTCAGCATTTTAATTTTAATTGTACTTGATATTATCGATCAAGGATCAAAATGGTTTAATACAAATAAATGATCATCGCAAATAAATACATTGCTTCATTTATAATACTGGACATATATCTGGCTTTCATTCGAATTCGCTTTTTAGAATATGATATGCAGACAATTATATAAATTATCGCACATATTTTACAATAATTATATCGTTATCTGAAATTACAATGACGGTATATTAGCATTGTCGCACTCAGAACATTATTTGACTATATATAAATCAAAAACGTTTTGTTTTTTTGTTCACACGAATGACACAAGTATTATTGACATCGACTGAACAATAACTTTTCCAACAATCCTTCGTTTTATTTCTTCAAAGATTATATTTAAAAAAAAATACCTGCACGTTTTATTTAATACACTACCCATTGAAATTTAAATTTGAGTCGATAACACGATATGTTTATGCTCAGTCTTTTATTACTGGAATAGTAACAGCGGTGCATCGCTTTTCTGTAGCCAAAAGTTTACATTTTCTCAATGAAAAACTTAAAACAATCCTGAAAAAGATTCCCTTAATAATAATTTCAGTGTGTTGTTAAAACAATTATTTATCAGCAGATTAATATAATTAATGAGTAGGTATTATTGTGTGTTCAGTTTTTTTAATAATCATTATTTTTCCGTACAAAGCCTTTGTTTTTTATAATCAAACAATTTACTTACATTATATTATAAAGTAAATACTTTGATTAGTAAATATTTGAAATACATAAACGTTGTTATACAGACAATAAAAATTAGTACGATATCTTTTACAATTTATAATATTCACTTAAAAGCGCACTGATAACTGATCATTACTTCAACATGATGACAGTTCTGTTATTATTGAAGGGTAAATATTAGAATCGTATGTATGATACGAATAATATTATACAAAAATATTTACCGATATTAAAATCATAGCTCGTGAGAGTATCTAATGTTACAGTAAACTTAAACAGTACATTTTTTATAAGAAGATCTTTGATAACCGAATTGTTTATTCAGGCAAAAAGTCTTCACAGACCCCTATGAGATTTTATATGATTTATGAAACGCGTTAAATATATATATATATATATTATATATATATGTGTGAACTTAGATAACTTAGGTAACTTTCGTTCAAAAAAATAAAAGGTCTAAAATTAATACGGATTTTAACATAATTTAGTACCCGTTATATTAAGGACTCGTTTTCCCACATACATTTCATAATTACTTCATACTTTTGATATATTAACAACAAGTACAAATATGAGGTTTTATTATAATGGGTAGAAAGATTTAATAAAATATACGCATAAAAAATTTCCAATATCTATTTGTTTTTATTTAGAAGAATAACGTTGAATATTAAACCACACATACAATATATGTTCGTTGAAAACAGTCTGGCCAATATCCAAATACATTTTTTCTGGAACAGTTTATCGTTGCTTGCAATACAAGGATTAAGATTGTAATGGAGATGCAAATAAAACTTTGAAAGATTTTCTCCTGATCCTTAAAATAGCTTTTAATAATGCCACGGTCAAACAATTTATTCAAAGAGAAATCTATATAAATATTTTTTTTGGTATTGTGCTCTATCCAACATAGCATATTGATAATATCAAAAGGTGAAAAGCTATCGCTAGTGTATACTTATATTTTGTTAAAATAATAACACACGCTTATAAAATATTTTTTGACTTTAGTTTAGTAATAACACAATGTTTCGAGTCATACTCTCAATGGCGGATGATAATTAAACATATCGTATTTTATATCTATATCGGTCATTGTGTTCCACATTACTTAGATAGTCAAAAAATTGTTATTGTGATAACTGTTTAATGATAGTATTGTATTGAATAGAATAACATATGAGCGCTTCTAATATATTTGAAGTTAACTAAATATTTCAGTAAGTTAAGCGCATGAATACAGGGTTAATAAAAAAGTAATTATTATGACATTGTGTGATTGATAATTAATGCCTAATGCCTTTTATAATTATTAAAGGGCTAATATTAAAAAAACGGATTAACTTACCCCATTTAAACTCACAAGTTACACTTCAAATTACTTACAAAACACCATAATAATTATAATTCACGGAATCCACTAGTATTAATTATAACAACTGATTCATCAATAGTTGTATAAATAATATGTATTTGGTAAAAAAAGGATCATGTATTCAATTTATTTTATAAAAAATCTTGAAATATGTTTTTCACACATAATTTCACTAATTTATTGCCACTTTAACGTGGATAGTTTTTATTTTAGTAAACCAGTCTTGGTTAGTATTCGAATAATTTTTATTTTTATTACCTGCGGCGGCTGCCATGTATTGGCGCCATTTTTGTCCAGCTTCAGATGCCATCCTTCTGTCCCCTTGCAGTGTCAACGGTATAAAGCAGGTCTCTGCTTCGCGATGTTCTGACTTGGCGTCCATTGGCCGGAGATAGGCCGAATTAAATCTGCAAACGATAACGGGTAGCGCGGCAGATGTTCAAACTTTGACCTGAAAACCGGAATTGAGAGAAATATTAATATCAATAAATTCTCGTGAAAAGTCAATTTCCTTCGTTATGAATGAAATATTAAATACACCCGATCCTTTTTTGCACGGGGGATACGTACCGAAGACAACAATGTAAAGAAGGATAAGGTGCCCAAACTAACACGGTAAATAGGTTTTATTACTTAAAATCAACTAAAAATACGAAATTATGGAAGTCAAAAATTCATCGAGTTTATTTATAATATATAGACGAGAATATTTTTAAAAGTTAAACATGTAATAAATTTTTATAGCTTTCAATTTAACAAAGAGATATGTATATAATATATTCATCAAGAGTAGCTATGTACTTGAAAATAAGCGTGTCCCGTTTACTGCTATTTTCCAGTATAGAGTTTTTTTAAAACCAAAAAAATAATCGGTCCTTTTTTAACAAAAAAACCGTGTTATTTTGAAACCGTGCAAAAAGAGGGGCAGGTGTATATTGCGTGCCGTAAAAAACGGAAAAAAATTGATTGAAGAAATTTTTAAGGGATTGCCAAAGAAAATCTAAATGAAGAAAATGAACATGCGGAATAAAAAATATAAAAAAAACATCAATGAAGACAATTCTAATGGAGTAAAAATTATGAGCAGATTTTAACAGATTACACAGCTGGAAAATTCTTTGCTCGATATGAAACGTTGAATGGCCGATATAGCGTTCAAGCGCCTACCGCTGACTTAATTTCAGCTGGAGGAAATTTATCGCTGGAAAATTAAAACGGAAAAATGGGATTGAATTGAAAATAGAGTCATAAATGCTGAGCGCGATGGAAACAAAAAAAAAACAATTTTGCAGAAGGATTAATTCTTACATTGTTTAAATAACCACCATAATCTGATCTGTATTATATTACCGAATTTTCAAACATGCCAATTGAATATGATACCTTATGATACATCCGTGCACTTGGAGTGCCCGAAGATGCTGATAGGCGAAACCCGGGTCGTTAGCGACAAAACTTACGGAAAAGTACAAAATTCAAATAATTCAAATTTGAATATGATACCGTTTATAGTTTAAAAGAACAGAATGTTATTTTAAGTTCTCGATCCATATGTTTTGTAGTATGGGGATTAATTGCCATCTAAATACGATTATTCTACAGAAATAAGCATTTTTAATGATTGTCTTCTTAAACATACACTTGAATGAAAGCCATATACCGTGAAAGAATTCCTCAATCATAGATAATAATATAAAAAATATACGACAATCATATTGTAAGCTCAATTTCTTTAAATGACATACTTTAATCTTTAAAAAATACAAATGTTTCACAAGGTTTACTCGCTTAACCCACCCTACCGATTAAATCGTCACGACCCTCACTCAAGTGAACGTATCTGTAAAGCTGTATTTAAAAAATGGCGTAGCGGACGCAACCTTGCCGTAGCACGTAGTCGCCCCGTTTGAATGTATGTATTGCGTAGAAAGCTTCAATTTTTCTTACGAGCCATCTTTGGAAAGATTGTATTTTTTGCAAAAAAAGGAAAAATATTTTGACGCTGCCAATGTAGCATCAAAATAAATGCTTGATAGAATAATGCGATTATGGTTAAAAGTTTTAAATATTAAAAAAAACAGATATGAATACCAAAACAGTTGATATAAATTTTAATACTAAAGTCAAGAATTGATACTTTTTGTGACGTCATATTTTATACCTTCCTCACTTAATATTGTACAAACCAGACATATTTTGGACTCGATATTTTTCTTACTACAGTTGATCATATTTTTAAGAAGGTATTGAATTATCAATAACAATTTTAACCTAAGACGAGAGAAAATCTTAATTTAAATTAAGCATAATAATCGTATTTGGCCATTGATGCATTTAATCTTGAGCATATATTATGTTCGGAAAGAAAAATAACAATGTATTATAATGGAGTTCTACCAAGTAAATGCCTACTCAATCAATATATTATGTTCACTAATCGCTGGCTTAAATACAAGTTTACATGAATATTCCAATTTGGTTTATTCAGGGGATACGATAAAAACACAGAGAGCGTAAAGATTATGACAAAATTACGAAATTTCATATGTTAATTGATACAAAATGTAATTTATTATCTACCGGTCAGATATCAATATTAACATAAATTATGTTTAAAAGTATCTTTAGATTTTCCGATTGGCAAAAAGTGTGATTATGTATATCAGAGACAAAAAATCAAAATGTCTTATCGTGATCTCATACGATTAAAACGTGGAAATTTACACTGCAGCGTTAATGTTATTGAAATAAATGCAGAATTTTCGATAAACTCAACGGTAACTTTCGTAAAATTATTTTAATTATAATTATACCACATCACATAGGGTCATATACATATCTTTAATGGTTATGTTATAAATATTATTGTATCGTGATATGCATTTCAACATGCGTTTATTCTTATTGAGACCTTGGATGTACATATGTATATTAAGAAAACGTTAACTCTGCGTACTGAAGATTCATTGAAAAAGATAATCATCAAAATAAAAAATAAAACGCGTGTTAATATTGTTAATAAATAGATTATTATAATAAATGAAAACTCGTAAAAAAGGATTTAACTTATTATTATGATAAGATCGTCGATGATGAAAATGTAATTATTAGTAGATAATACGTATTATATATTATCATTATACCAATGTCTAGAGACTACAGTACATATAGCAGACACAACTGAACTGTGTTTATTGTGAAACAAGTGACGTTTTAAATGTTCAAAAATTAATTATTTATGATCATTTGTCAAATTTAAGCGATTTTTTGTTGTTGATATTGCATGTATGGTGGGCTATACTATGTAAAACTTATTTATGGCTTTATTAAGAATGAATTAAATAACTGCAAACGTATTCAAAATTAATACTACTGATTCATAAATTTGTGATGAATTTCTCAAAGAAGTGCATTTTTGATAAAAAAAATAAGCGATGTACATTATATTATCAGAAATGCAATTGTAAATAGTTTTCTAATAAAAAGTTAGAAGAATCAACTAACGTTTCGTCAGTCCTGATAAAATCTCCAAGCCAATAAACAGTTTTGTGTTCTGATTAGCCATAATTTGATTATTTCTATACACTAAGTCAGTGCTTCCCAATTACTTTCATGTCACGGGCCCCTAAATATGAAATAATTAATTCCCGGCCACTCCAAAAAAAAAAAAAAAAAATTGCTTGTTAAAATGTTCATTTGGCAATAATTATTACAATTATAATACACATATTTATATTCAGCACAAAATTATAGGAACTTGCTTAAAAACTTTTTTTTTAAAATAAAAACTTTACACACATGAAACAATTTAATGCGATAGATGAGGTCGCATGTTTTTACATAGCAAATCGATTTCGGGTTCAATGTCAGAAATTCTATCTTGCAAAGCATCTTCCAAAGTCTTAGTGACTAAGTTACCATTAGTAAAAAAAACTTTAGAGTAAAATTATTGAATCTGATTATTTAAGTGAGATTTTGAGGAGATGTCTATAGTCAAAAGGGGTTGATTAGACAGGGTTGGCAGCTTTTGTCAACTAGTGGTCAGCGGAGTTATTTCAAGTATGCACCTACAAATAATATCACTATTTAAAATTTGTAATAATCAAGCGTTATTAGCATTTCATTATAAAAGTATATTACTTTTATGGTCGTTGTTTCATATATGTTTGAAACGCCAAAAAAACAATATAGTGGTTTGATGAATAAAAAGTTGTGAGGCTAATGGTATGTGTGATTGTGAGTAAGTTTGGCGACTCCCTAGCAAGGCCTAGTTTAAGCCTTATAAGTTTTGTTCAGATGGAGATTTACTTTAATTATCTTGTGCTCACTTTAAGTAGTGACAAATATTACAATAATAACATTGAAAATGTAGATATTGTAATTTTTATAAAACTACTAGTATTGCTACCTGGCGTCGCTCGGACTAAGCGACCAATAATTATTTAATGTTATATCATTCGACATAATTATATCACAAAATCTAACATCCAAAATAGAGTTAAAATAAAATCACAAACTTTATTTATTTGATGACAGCCCCATTCTCGCCCATTAAATGTCCAAATTCAAGGAAAAATTCTAATTTGCTGTCAAAGAAATGTCAAATAATACCTTCACGTAAATAATAAACATTATTATTAAATAATAATAAAAGCCGGGAAAAGTTCAGTAGAAGACTAATTTATTACATTTTAACAAAATGTCTTCGCCGATAAAAATTCAAACATATTTTCTTTTGTATTCGTTTTTATTGCAACTTGCAACAATAATGCAAAAGGGAATTACAGACCCACATACATACATACGCCGTTTCGGTTTTATATATAAGATTTATCTAATGTTTAGAATTCGATAGCATGAGCTCTTGAAAACTGGGGGATATTGCGGGATAAATATCGAAAAGTATCACTTACCTTTGTATTGTCCCTTTATGTAGTGTTGCTTGTTTTAGTTTTCCTAGTCCTACAATTTTGAATAAAAAATTACCACAGATATCGGAAAAACAATCGCAGTATTTTTTTACGATTTCTTAGTATGATTAAGCAACTGAAGTTTAAGTTACTCACTTAGAAATAGTAAAAATAACACACGTAAACTTCGTATAAACCTTTCTCGCTTCAAGTATATAATATTTAATTTATTGTTTTGTTTATTTTGGTGAAAAATATAGTAACACAATGACTCGAATTTCTTCAAAGAAATATATTCGATTTATTCAAATACTAGACAAGTAGGTTGTTTATTAACTGAATGTACTATTTAATATATTTTTAATGAAAACTAAGAAAAAAAGTTTTTTGACTATTTATTTTTGCGGGTTCCACGTTAAACGTCGTTTTTGTTAATATTTATTAACAACGATATTTTTTTACTAAAACAATAAATCAAGTACTGACAAGCTTCATAAATCAAACAAAACTGATAAATCGATCAGTGAACCGTTCAAATTATATAACATTATAATATTGAGATTAAACACAACGTAAAAGATTATTTAATGATATCTTAAAAAATGATCGGCATATTTAAATATTGGGGTTTTTTATCGTGAAAATTATTGTGTTTATCAATATTATTATAAAAAAAAACACTTTTCTTAATTACGATATCGTAAATGTTTAATTTTAAGGTCTTTATAGTTTGAAACATCTCATAGCTTGTTCCAAAAGAAAGTTTATACATTCCAATTTAATTGTGAATAAAATATACGTTGTAGATCGACGATGCCTTATTAAACTGTAATGTTTTTAGAATAAATTAATCACTTTTAAGGTGTTCACTGTTAATACTTGGTGGAAAAAACATTATAATAAAAATAATAACACATTTTTAGTACTTTTTCCACATGAGATTTATTTCATCAGGACCGGTTTCGCTCATGGCGAGCATTATCAACTGATAAGGAATACAATAAAACAGTGGTATTTATGCAAAAGTTAAGTATGAAAACAAGGTATGACAAACAATTGGTAAAACAACTAAGCAAATAAATTAAAGCAAATTTCAAGAAAAATGTTAGTTTTGCATTGCTAAGAGGTCTTGAACATTTAGTATGAAATGTCATTCTAATGTGAAAATATAATGAGCTAGTTTAACAGCTAATTAAGTAAATTAATACTGTGAACTTGAAGTTTGTGTGGTTACTAGCTTTGCAGTAAAGGCTTACGATAAACTGAATATTACCCGCTAAAAGTTCGTATTGTACGCAGTCTTATTGAGTTAAAAGATTTGAATAATTTGATTATCAATCTAATTTGAAAAAAAAAGAACGAGCAGAAATGTATTATAAAAGTTTGGGGGGAGTTTTCATACACCTATAATTTGAAATAATATAGGAAGGGAATCTACATACCAATGGAATTGATTGATAGTCAGCAGTTCTAAAACTGCTTATCCCATCAATCTTAAACTGCAACTGACATGATTTATTAGTGCAATAAAACTAAACGTAAATCAGTGTATCTAATAAAACTAAAATACCATCCTATATCCTTGTTCTATTATCTTGTTTTCTAGTAGGTAGGTCTTATCTCGATGACTTACATACATAGATACTTGAATATAATAAAATATTTTATATTGTTCACTTAATTTTCTTGTATGTACAATGCATTTGAAAAAAAATTAAACGTCATGGAGCCTTCGACTGTGTTATGTATATATGTGAAATTATGTATGGATAGTTAACTTTATTTAGAATAAAATTTGAGTCACCGTCGTAAGCAATGTCTGTTGTTAAACTAATTTGCAAAATTAACAAGATGATAAAACAATAATGCGTGTATTTGATGGGTCAGTATCTAGTTCAAGTTTTGGTCAGTAAATTAAATAAATGGTCAGTAATATGTAAAATGATCGGTGGATATTATAAACGGTCAGTATCCACTGTATCAGTATGAATGTGGCCAGTTATTAAATGAAACGGTCAATATTATATGTACAATGGTAAGTAATTTATTCGAAACAGTTGGTATTGAAATTAAATGGTCAGTAATTTGTAATAAATGGTTAGTTTTAGTTTGACAGCTTGTGAGTTTTATCAAATATGGTCGTAAAGGACAAATTTATGACAAGGTATATGAAAAATAAGATATAAGAAATATATGTAAGTATAAATACCCAAACCTAACCTAAACTAATCTCGCCAAATCGTCCAACGACTAGTTACTGACCGTTTATAGATATCTACTGACCCTTTCACAAAAACTTCTGATTATTTGCCAATAAAATTATAACCAAAATTAATTATTAATATTTATTTTTTTTTACCATTATCGCTCCTTGGTAAAACTTGGAGCATATTATTATGGACACCTCACGGAGTTTATCTCAACATATATTTTTTATACGAGAGCTGCTTGTAACTCAGTTGCTTAACCTCTCTTGGAAAAATTATATCAATACTACTTACCTTATGATTTATATATATCACATTTACATTAATTTCTGTCGAATATTCGTAGGTCAAAAAATTCCGAATATATTCGAATATTCGATTATAATTCCTAGCCAGTACCCACCATAGAAATAAAAAAATTCTCTAAACGAGTCCAAACATTACATGCTTCACATACCTAGTTTCAATGTGTTAATATAGGTGGCAAAAAATACAAAGATTGGAAGAATTGTTTTTATTAAGAATTCTTACTTTATACCAATATTATCGATAAGAGACTCGATTGATTTCTAGTTATTGATATACCACTTTGCAATGAAAAAATTCTTGGCGCCATTTTGTTTACTATAAAATAAATCGATGATAATATAATAAAATTATCTCTGATTTGGCACTTCAACCTGTATCTACGACTTACTGCTGAAAAATATTACAAGGTATACCTCATTAGAAACCAATGCAATTATTGTAATCAATTAATGCTTAAGTGTTGCTGTTCGTAATGGCATGTAGATTAGTAATAAATTATCGCTAAATATGTCATAAAAAACTTGATTTATTTTGCAGAAAACTTAACCTGTCCATAATTTTAAATTAAATGTCACACTTTTCTGTTATTTATATACAACTAGGGACTGCATTTGTTTGTTTTTGTTGTATTTTGATTTGATGTGGCATGAAGTACTAAGACGCGTTATAGTCAAAGTTCTTCCCGTCTCTTTCGTCTTTGAGTTAATTGTATTGTTAATTTACATTCCTCTCGTTAAAAGGGCGTGATTGTTGTAGTGGTGAGAAATCCATAAAGAAGCCAGTTCAAGCGGTTAACTTATACATTTATACTTATTACTTTCTCATATACCATAACCATAAACACTCATACATGCATGGATGCGTCTATAAAGCATGCTAAGAAGCAAACCAAAGAAATCTTTTTCGTGATGCGAGAGGTATTTGTTGGTTGAATTATTTATTTTTATAGTTGATGAAGGGTCGTCGAATAGAACTGTTTTCGGTCTAAAGCGATTACTAGAAGCTTTTTATTCATTATTAGAACGAACTTGCAGATATTGGGTATTCTTAAAAATCTTTGTAACAACTAATTATTGAAGAAATAACTAATTTTGAATGATCATTCATTTGCTTTCAGGTGATTATGGTGAACAAAAGCTCTTCCTGAGGTAGCGAGGGATGGCAATACCGATATTACCGAAACTGGGTTCCCGGTATTTCGGCTTTTTTTGAATAAAAATAAAACCGGGAATATCAAAATATCGTATACATATTAAAACACACAATAAGATGTCCGCGCGACAATAACGAATGTAAAACGGACAATTTTCACTTGGAGGAGGTTCATAAGAACTAAATACCAACCTAACATTTTCAGACTAACTAGATAATTCGATTTTTATTTGTAACGTAGAAGTTGTTTCTAATTCGTAACTCATAGATGACAAAATGAAGGACCCTTTTTTTTCTTCTGGATTCCAGCACAAATTATAATTTCAAGTGATAATTTCAAAATTAATAATTTTCTTTCGGAGGGAAAAAATCAAATGTTTTATTGCGTATCTTAAATAAAACTGTCACAATCATCTTAAATAGCAACTATGCGACTAACTATCATAGGAAAATTAGATTATAATAAATAAGAAGTGTTTAGCGTTATAAATATACTTTCTAAAAAATACTTACGGAAAATTAGCCTGCGATTATTAATTCGCACAATATTTTTAAACACATATACACTCTTATTTAATTTTTTTTTATTAATAAAGTTTTATTTATCTAAAAAAAACAGAATGCAACTGTGATAGATGATGCAAAGAAAAATGTTTTCACTGCTTGATATGTATTCTTCGACTGCATTCAAATTTTACAACGCGAAAGAGTTAAGATTGCATCTGAAAACTATTGAAATGTGGTTCAAGATGACAAGTTAGTATGATACATTCATATGTATCGGAAAAATATAATAAATTAAAACTTTCAGAAATTTTATCAAAAGAATTATTATACCATTTTCCTATACTTCAAATATTAAACGACATGATAATGTAATGTAATGTATCACGATTTTAAAAGCAAAGTTCTAACCCTTTTCCGCATTCAAATATTATAATAATTTAATTATCTGGTACTTAATGATTATTTTCGTAAATTATTATAAACATGCCATAATAAATATTACTGCCTTCGTAAAAACTTTTTAGACGCGTTGAGTATAATTTATTATTCTTTAACTAACTGTGTTCATTTATTAATGAATAAATGATAAATCGTTTGTAATATAACTTAAACTTCGCGTTCTAAGATAACCATAATTAATTGATTGGTATTTACAGACGTATATGGTGGATCAACAAGACTACTTGATGAACAAAAACAATAGTGGAAATTATTAGAGTTCCATCATTAAATCAATCATTTTTACATCACTCGAAGCAATCGGCAATTATATATTAAATAATACAGATTCAGCTGTCAAGATATATATCGCTATTGCTACTGCTACAAAACACATTGTTAGAGGCAATAATTCCCAAGATGGCTGTATCAATCTCGAATTGATTACTTGCAGTTGCTGTTTTCATTGAAGCTATCATTCACTTATGGTTAAACGTTTAACGGCTAGAGGAGTTATGAGTTATTGTGACATGTCATATGTATGCTTTAAATAAACATTCTCTTGGAAAATGGAAAAATGGAGATACACATATTTCTTTACCTTAAAAAATTTCGCGTTGAAAGAAATAAAAAATATTTGATTTAAGTTATTAAATTTTCAAATTTTCACGCAAATCAAATACAATTAAAAAATCGTTTTGACGTTATTAAATAAAAAAACGCGCAATACAAAATGAATGTTTGCTTCAAGCGGCTATTTTTTCAGTCAATTTTCTCAAAACTAAATTATTTCGTACACAAATGATCTTTCGTGTAATTTTCTTGTGAACTTTGTGAACCGTGTTTGCCCAGTAAAGCGTCATTATTTTGGAATATAATTGGTTTTTTGTATTGCATTTTTGATCACATAAAATTCTTTTCGTTTTATAAAATGAAATCTTAAAAGTTGATATGTTGATAAGACTACAATTTTTGCCACATGCGAAAAAAAAAATATCAATTACTTACCAAAAGATATTTAAAAAATCTGCAATAATCCGTGCCAAAATTAGGCATGCATGAAGTACGCGACCCACATACATAATTGGTCACATTGAATTGTTTCATATTTTTTTACTATTTATCAATGGAAATAGCGTGAAAAAATAATTAGCTACATGTTCAATTCGAAATTCATGCAGAAGAAATAGTAAAAAATATACGTCAATCATGAAATATTTATGGATTTGATTTGAAACTACCTAAAAATGTACCCACAGTATACAATCATAATACAGTCAGAGTTACCATTCCTAACAGCCATTCAAGAATGAGATAATTGTTGCATCACACAGAAAAATGCTTTATCGAATACAACTAAAAACTTTTTACATCCAAATAATTATACCTTAAACAGATGGAATGCCTGAAGATGCCGAAAGGCGAAACCCGGTCGTTAGCGACAAAACTCAAGGAAAAGTACAAAATTCAAAAAATTCAAATTTGATATTGAAATTCCATCAAGCACCCTCAGTCGAAATACTTAATTATATCAACATTGCTAGTACGGCAAGATTGACTGAACTCTACAGTAAATTAGTGTTGAAGTTTCGTGTTGTTAGCCAAAATTTATGGTTTATTTTTGTATATAAACGATACAAACTGTTTACTACGCGTCAGTTCAAGTACATCCGTGTACTTGGAATGCCTGAAGATGCCGAAAGGCGAAACCCGGGTCGTTAGCGTCAAAACTCATGGAAAAGTACAAAATTCAAAAAATTCAAATTAGATTTTCGCTTACTTTTAAAAATGTTTTGTAGCTTAATATGAGGTTTTTTTTTTATTTATTTTTTACAATTTTCGCTCTCAAGTACTTGTACTCCTAATGGATCTTATGCAAACAGAAGACAGTCTTTCTACAAGAATTGCGTGTTACTCAGGTGCTCAACCTCTCTTTTTCGAAGAAAGTAGGGATATAATGGATCTGACAAGAACGTTGCATGATCATTCTCGCTGCGTCTCAAATTATAATCAGATGGCTGTGGGAGTGAATATTACACAACAGAGACATCCATGTCTCTAGGCAGACATCAATAATTGGATTAAAATAATCAAAATGCCCGGTAAGGGATTCGAAGCCAACGCCATTGACCCTCGACCGCAGAGCCGAAAAAACAATCAATAACTTTATGATATTAAATATATTGCTCAATCGTGATAAATAGTGAAAATCACCCGTATTACTGTCGATATGTTTATATTTTTCATAGCTCTTTTTTATTGATATTCCTGTTACTGACTTAATTATATTTAAATCATCTCATCGTCTTGCAGTTCAATTTAGTCTCAAAACGTAAGATACTTTTTTAGATTATCGAATTTCGTTAGACTTTTTATTTTTAGAATTTTTTAGAACTTCCCGAAAAAACTGCTTGGACTCACGGATAAGTCTCTACTTTTACAGTTAAGCTTCTCACGGCTTAAGTGAGAATACCAAACACAGTCTAGGTTTGCATGCACAATTTACATTTAGAGAAATAGTGAGCCGGTCTTTTGATTTTCTCATTAGCAGATTGTTGAATAAAGATTGACAACACAAATACTAAAAAAGTAACACGGAGGTGAATCTTAGACTACGGAAATAAAATGGAAAATATATAAAGTCACAACAAAAAAGGATACTTAAAAAATATGAGTTTAGTGATAAGATCTTCATAGAGTGAGTGCTAGATTAAATATGAAGCTCTTATCTAATGCAACACATTGTTCGATTGACGGAATGTCAAGCGGTTTAAATATTCTGGAAATCCAAAGATAGTATATGGAAATTTTCTTTTTATTTTGTATGATTTATTTGTTTGCTTTTGATACACCCAAGACCCTTTTGTTTGCAGAGTGTCAATAGTGGTGTTGTGTACACAATTAGTCGTCGGGTAAAATATTATGCAGAATCGCACCCACACTTCCGACTCCACCGTGTTTCAGTCGACGGCATAAGCGTGTATATTTATTCGACAACCACTGCTGTTGAAGGCTGTGGACAGGCGTGTAATCAGTTATTAGACCGAGGAAAAACCTATTTTTAAAATTCTTGCCACAATGCTGACAGCGGTGTAACTACTGGTTGCATACACCCGTACTGAGAAGATCTCAACCATGGGAAAAGTTTTAAAATCTATAGGAAAATGAAAAAAAAATCATGTTGAAAACTCTCGCGATGAGCGAAAGCGGTACTCTGTCTTTCGTAAATCTTTACATAATATACATGGAAGTAGTATACAAAAATGTTTTATATCCAGGGCTTTTTTTTCTACAACGTTTGCGCTTACGTAATTACAATCTATATTTATATAATTCGTCAAAATCATAAAATATTGTATTGTTATGAACCGGATAAGATGTGTTATTTAGTAAAAAGCTTGACATGGAGTGAGTTCCGGCAACTCTTTTTTTTCAGAAAAAGCCCTGGTTACAACAATTTAAATATTACGCTGGAGTCGAAATGCAATGTTGAAAATCAAAACGTTGTTAAAAACTGCGATTTATATTCTAACAACTTTTTGATCGTGAAATATAAATATTGAACGGTATATTATAATGTAAGCGTGATGATGGTGGCATGATTGTGTCTTGATCTTCTCGATGAGCTTACTTCATGTATGAATATTGGAGCTAGATCGGAAGGCAAGGAGGCTGGAGAAACTGGGTGGCAAAAAACAAAAACCAGCGAAGAATGGCTCGTTAGGCTTTGTATTACGCTAATTCCCGCCATCCTAGGATAAAATTAATAAAATATGCAAATAAACACATTTTTGAACTGCTTTCAAAAATATTAAAAGTTGATAAAGATCAGGACCGGTTTCGCTCATCGCAAACATTGCCAATTGATGACATAGAAACAAGGTTATTGATATACGCTTAACACTGTTTCAGTTTTACTTTATTAAAAAGACAGTAAGTTTTGCCGTATGACATTCATAAATCACTGTTATTATGTTATTGTCACGTCGTGGTGGAAAGGCGTTACTTTAAATAAATAAAACACGTTTCTTCGTACAACAAAGATTACGACCGGTTTTGTTCATCGCGATCATAATCAACTGACAAAATTATGGTAACCGGACAAAACAGAACATGACTTTCAGAATATGATAAAATAGGTTAGGTTGGTTAGGTTTTTTGTCATGTTCTGTTTTATCATGGAACCCAAAATTATATGTGGAAGAAGTAAAAAAAATGTATTTTATGAGTTTCAAATAATGCTTTTCCACCATAAAGTGACAGTTTGCACATTAAAAGTGAAAAAGAAAGAAATTCTTCACCATGCAAACGATAGCTGTACATCGTTGGACGTTATTGATTTCAAATACGGTAAGTTTCGAAGATACCTGGGAATAATTTTATCTTGTCCGATGTTACGTTCTTATAACAAGACTTAAAATATTGATTGGTGTGTATATAAAAATATAATCGGTTAAAAAAATAGTACCTAATTAAATTAACTATTATATTTAGTAAATATTTAATCATCCGAGATGAATTGATATTTTTATTCCGTTTAAATTATTATTTTTCCATCTCTGGTAAAATAATGGGAGTATCCAAATAATCACTTATCTAAATATCTCTGTATTGGTTAGCAAGAAACATGCGGAAACTCTACTGAATGAATATTCTTGGCGGAGGTCAGTAATGCTAATTTTAGACCACTATAATAATATATATAATAGTTTTGTTTTAGTTGTGATGTTCAGTATACATCTTCTTATATACAGGATAACAATATGGCATAAGTGTAATTAGTATTACATTCTATCCTTTCACATTATTTTTGGATATTATAATTATGCCAATGTAATATATTGTTTAAAAAGACATTACTAAAAAGTCACGAGGGATCTACTGGTCACATGTGAAGCGATTTATTGTCGACCGAAAGGTTATACAAAAAACAATGATGACAAATTAAATGAATTCAATGGCACAAAAATAAAATCTAGATATTCAAACATATTTCTGTCTAATCCTTGTCTAATCGCTGAGTTAAATCACTTTCCACTACACCACAGTGACCGAAAAATTTGTTTTGATTTCTGATGTAAAACACTGAGTGCTTTAGGTTTAACCCAGTTGATAATGTTCGCGAACAGCGAAACCGCTCCTCATCTTTATAAAATAAGTGGTATTAGTACAAAATTATGTGTTTAAATTTATTTAAGTATTACGCATATAGAATATTTTTATCGTTGTCGATATAACCTGAGTTATACTTCTAGCTTCTTTAGTTATTTAAATTACAAAAAAATATTTGCCGTTTTTCACTAAAAAATCATCTAAACTTTTTTCGAGGCATTTAAAACTAATGTTTTCTGTCACCTCAAACGGTGATATAATAATTTATTTATTTTGAAATCACACTTGGTTGTACTTACTCCTTTCTCTTCGTGAATTTGTTCCTGATCATACGTATTTTAAAAACAATGAATATTAACGGTTTATATTATCTTAAACTAGGACCAAGCATCGTCTGATCGAAATATGATTCAGATATTATATATAAGAGATGTTTTCTATAATGAAACAGATTTGCATCATACATTTTTCGATTATAGACAAGATTTCACACAGCTGAATCAGTTGAATTCAGTCATTTTTGAAAATAATATTTCTGCCATTTATAAACAATACATTTTTTATTCATTTCATGGATTGTCTTTACGCGTATGTTAAATCGTAAACCATAATTATTTCGTGCATCTATCGCCAATCTTAAAACACATCTAAATCACTTGTTTTTTAATGGATCTCACCTTGATGAAGCAGGTAAAAAGACTGAAGGAATCTTAAATACAATCGAATTGAAAACATAGAATGTTTACCACAATTTATAATTCACAGTAAACGTTCACTTTTTACTATAAACTTTCAAAAGAATATAATATATATCACCAAAGTAGTTTAATAATTTAACTGGTGAACAGAACAATAGTTTTAATAACAAAAAAATATTGAACTATTATTTTTTGGTTCTAAAGACTTTGTTATCTTCCGCCGAATACACTACTAAAAAAACTGACCAAGAATTTTTTCGGTAAGGTTGAAAGCTTTTCCGAGATTGACATATTCAACCGTATTGGTGTGCAAATGCCGAATAATTTTTCGCTTCTTGTTTGCAATGCCAATTTGTTTCATCTGTTTTGAAGGTGATATGAGATAATAGCATAAATAAATTTAAGTATCAATCACAAATTTCATACAGATATGGGATTGATAACAAAGTTTTTTTAAAAAATATAAAACGGAAAAAAATCACATCTGTTCTTCGACCTTACCTATGACTAAAACGCATCTCCAATACTGTTTTATCCATATTTAAATCAATGCTTAGAAAATGATAATTAATTTGATAGCTAGTTATTCATTCGTATTCAAGCAAATATTTAATTTTCCCACACTTTTGCCTCGCCCCTTTTGGCGCTCGGTATAATTTGTACGTATTTATATGCATGAATGTTACTTTTCAATTACTTAATGAGAGCTATTCACAAAGAAATTCTTTGTGAAAGGTAAAAATCATCACTGAAAAGGTTATCTTTGAATGAAATACTTTTAAATTAAGTCCAATTTAAAATTACACAGGGAACATTGTAGCACAAAAAATTCTGTATATTTCAAAATCTTGTAATCAAAACTACCGCTTATATGAAAGGCAATACATAATTTCTTTAAGATAACAATATTTATTTACTAGAAGAAAAATGTTTTAATATTACATAAAACCTTATCAGTAAGGTAGAAGAAATAAGTCGTAACTGAAAAATTTACTTGTTCGGCCATAACGAATATTTTTAGGCAACAAAATAAATGGTCAGAATTAAAATGATGTTTCGGTCAGAATAAAAATGGTTTACTTGGTCAGAATACAATTCAATATAAGGTCATAAAAGAAATAGTAACGGTCTGAATAAAATTATAAAATGATCAGAATTTGTAACAATTTTGGTCTGAAATGGTAAATAAAAACAAAACGTCAGAATAAAATTCGGTAAAGGTTTGGGTTCATATATTTATAATCTCATAATTGCGTTTGTTCTCACCAGAGCACACAGCCATTCCCTTTGGATAGAACTGTATCCATATCCGTGGTTCCAACAACAATAACGGGCATCCCTTCCCATACTAATTTATATATTGCGCAATATGAACATTATTTCTGATTTTTGCATTTTTGAGAAGCCGATTTGTTGAAATTAAAATTCTGAATTCTCGGTGACTTTCATCATCAAAATTCTCCTCATTTTGATATTTAATTTTTAATATTTAGAGAAAATATAGATTTTGACAGCTGTCAAATTAACGTAAATACTAGTGATTTATTCAATGGCAGCGGCGCTAGTAGTATCTACCGCCCATTGGACCATTTGTCGTATGACATCACTTTGCACCAATAGAAACGCTATTCGATCTCCAAAAAAAATTCTGACAGATGTCAAAATAAATATGTCCAAATACTATTATTTATTACCAATTTCGATTAAATTCTGCCCAATCATATTTAAATTCTGATCAATTTGTTTAAATACTGACCATTCATAATTTATTCTGCCCTCTGTATTCTAACCAATACATTATGACCATTTAATATAAATTCAGACCACTGTAATAAAGATTCTGACCATCTTATTATAAATTCAGACCACAACTGTATTACTATTATGACCGTTAAAATACGAGCCATATTTTTATACTACATATATGTATGTTATAAAATTCTGAAATGAAATTTCGCTGTACCTATTCTTGTGAAATAAATTTTGTCCGTTTCAAATTTTCAAAATCCGTGTTAAGCCGAAAGCTTTCCTTGAAAACCAAAAGATTAATGCAACTGCCAGATACTCGAGTATTTTTCAAAATACTCGAGTATCGAGTATTTGAAAATGGACGTGTACTCGTAAGCCTATTATTTCCCAGCTAGCACGGAGTAAGTAACAACATGAATTGTGTAATCTATGTAAATTTATATGCATATAAATACCTAAGTAAAACAAAAAAGAGTTTTCATAACGTGGAGAGAAGCTGAATTCATAATTCCTTAAATATTCAAAGCGTGATGGTTCTAATGAGAGATATTAAAAATGCAAATGGTCGCCATTAGGCTTTCCAACGTTGGAGATAGTATTGCTTCAAATGAAAGTTATTTTTTATTGACATCTACTTTATTTCCACGTCGTTTACCAACAGTGAGTGACATTGAGCATCTCGACGCAAATTGCGTATGTACTTTATTATTATGGTTTGCATCAAACACCGTCAGTGCTTTAATAGTTATCCATACATACACAGAAATAATATGTTGATAAATGTATGAATATTGCTTTTTTTTATTTAACATTATTTACGTTTTATATATAGAATTGATTTTTTATTACATACATAGAATCTTTGTCAAAAATGTGTATTTTTTTGATCAATCTAGATTCTAGATGGGAGATGTTCTAGATTCTAGAACATCTCACAACCCAACCTTTTTCGCGTGGCGACCCTTTTTTATAAAGCCATGTGACCAGCGACCTCGATGCAATTCTAAATTTAAAAAAGGCATTTTTAATAAGGTAATTAAAAAAACAACGAAAATGCATAGAAGTGAATATTTTTTTTTAGTTGACTGTATAAGTTGGCGACCCATGGGTTGGGAACCCGTGATCTAGAAAGTGCATTTTTTTAATTCATCTCGATATAATACTCTTCGAGTAAGCACTTCCAATGAAAATTTACATTTTGTCTTATACTAAATTAACATCACATTGTATGTATAAAAAACATAAAACCTGTCTCAAATAATATTTTTTTAATTAAAAAAAAGTTACAATCGGTTGATAATACTTGCGATGAGCAAAACCAGACTTTAAACTTTAAAAAAAATGTTTTTTTTTTTAAATATAATGCCATTCCACCAAGAATTGACAGCTAAGTCTTACTTTTACACACTTCTTATTAGAAGAGTGTAAAAATTCTACATACTAATGAAACAAATATTTTTATTACTTATTTCTTTGATACTACTTAATTTGATCTTAATAGCTTTCTACTAGATGAGAGAAAGTTTCAAAAAACACTGCTGGTTTAGTATTTAGTACATAAGTACTAAAAATAGATCATTGAATCTGTCTGCCATTCAGTTCACTTGATTCAGGCATACCGTTTGCCAAATTCTAAAGTGACACAAGATGTAATAATTTACAACAGTTTGTTATGCCATGGCCATTTTCTGGTGTAGCTTTGGACATTTATGATGATTTTTACAACATCACTATCATGATTCGGTTCTTGTCAAGATTATATTGCATTGGCATAGCATGGTGTTTTGTGAGAGATATTTGTAAATTTATTGAAAAATGACTGATATAAACACTGTTTTTGCTAATAAAAATAATAATTGTCTTAATTTTGTTATCTATAGGTTGGTACTGAACAAATTTGTACTTCATTTCTTGAATAGTTATCTGTAATTGATATTTATTATTTTGCATCGTTTTTTAAATTAACTCGCATCACTTTAAAAAAAATCCTAATTCTGTAATGAAACCATTTTATGTTTAAATGTAGTAATAGCTGATATTAAAATATTTTTCATAGATGTCATCAGTATTGGTTTGGAATAACCATAATATGGTTTATGTGCAAAATGTATGTTAAATGAATGAAATACTTTTCATCACAAACACTATGATGTCTGATTCCCTCTTACACATTCAATTCTAAAAGATTGGACGCAGTGAGAGCAATTAGCCTGTCCTGTCCTAGGCCCACCCATCTATCCTTACTGCCTCCCAAAAAGCAATGTTGAGGTATTGAGTTATGTGCATTTCTCATAGTTTTTTTGAGAAAAGCTCCTCAGTTGTTTACATGCTTCAAATTGTGTGACGTCACAAAATATTTTCTCTCTCTACTGTTTCAGTATGTCAATTCATTACAGAAAATGCACCTCTTGCATGTCATCTGCTGACTTCGACAAACGTATTATTATAATCTTGACGCCATCTGCTAAACAAGTGTTAGTCATCGCTGACTACAATAATTGTAGGAATACGCAAGAAATTTTTAATGAGTAAATTGGAATTTATTCTGATATTGCTTATTGCTTGAATTTAAAAGGAGGATCAGCGCACCATTAAAAGAGGCGTCCCTGGGTGAGGTATAAGGGCTGACTAAAAATCAATTAAGTTGCTTCTACAATGTAAAGCTTGAACATATCGACATTACTTATGGGTATTTTTAAAATGGTAAATCACATCACCACATACAAAGATTTCATCGCAGTGAGTCCTGTGGAAGGAAAAGCCTAGGTGATTTTTTGTGCTGAGATGGTAAAATTATCTCATTATCTACCATATGAGGACAACTGGTTGGCATAAAGGAATAAAACACAGTTGCGTATTTATCAAATATTTTTTTATTGCAAACATCTGATACAATATTAAATTGGTTTTGGAATATTTCATAAAAGAAACATAGTTTTTTCAATGTGGACTACAATACTTTGTAAATCCACAGTAATTCTTCTCTTGCTTATCATATCAACAGCCAATTTTATTAATAACCAAAATTTGGCAAGAAAAGCTGAAACAATTAGTTTCTTATGGTTTTTAAAACAATGCAATCTATATGTTTTACAATCGAGGTTTGCATACAACACAAATTTCAATATCACATAGTTAAATCAAAAATAAATGTTGGAGAAATATTTGAGGACCATAAACAGCAGTTTATTGTTGATGTGAGAGATTATCTTTATCAATTGAAAAATATTACCAACGGATGAAAATGTTCTGCTACAAATTTATTAAATTCTAAATTATCCATGGGTTAAGGTTTTACACATTCACTTTCAATTAGCAACAACACAACATAAATAATCAAATGATACTCAGCCAATTTTAATGTATATATATTTTTTATGAATTATATGTTGTTTTCATGGATGTAAGAAGGTTTCATCATTTGTGAATAATATGTTTAATAACATAAATAGACTTTGACTGATTAAATATATCATTGGAATAAGTGGTTCAAATTTGATTTTATAGCATAAAGAATTCATCCAATCGTGCTTTAACCCATAAAAAAAATTATTATACAGCTAGAGGAAAACAATGATTTAAAACAATGCTTGTCAATAATAAATCACTTACCGAGCCAAATCGTATACTTAACGAAAATATTTTAAACTTACCATTTTTAAATATATTTAAATTATACAGAACAGTTGTCAAAAATAGTAAAATTATTTTCAGTGTTTTCTACAGTAATCTTCAGTTAAAATAATTGTAAAATACATTTTCATTTTAAAGTGCGTCCTAAAAAATGAAAATAAGTCACTCTATTAGAAATATTTCTAGAATAATTGATCGTTAGAATTTAAAGCTGTGAGGAAATGCAAGAACAATATATTTTGACTGTGTATCAAAACGTTTTGAATTTTTAATGTGGAATCATTTTATTTACTATTTTTTGAAAAGCTAAAATTAAAAGTTTGGATTATTGAATGTCAAGATGTATTATTTTTTATCACTAGTTTTATTTTTATGATGATGTAGAAATATTTCAAAATGATTAAATGATGTATTTACAAAAAAAACCATACAAGTTGAGCAATATTAAAATTACAATAAACAAATATAATTAAAATTAAAAATAATCTACTAAAGTAGCTAGTTAATATTACATATAATTTCTATAAGGTGGTCAGCTAGTACTAAAATTACAGTGTCTTTTTTTAAAACTGATTCTTCACCGTGTTTTTATCAGACTTTCAAATAGAAAAAAATCGAATTCAAATTTTTCAATAATCTACCAAAACAATAGAACAGTTAACTGGTAATTAAAATTATATTGGATAGCAAGCAAAGGATTCAAACAACTGTATGGAATACTTAAATTACTAGAAAAGTCTTTGATAACAATAATAACATTTATCAATTTAAAGAAGGGAAGAAATCTATGTTTTTAGCATTTTATCATCATAGAGGTAAGCACACATTAAGTTTAAACTATTTCGTCATTATCTTGGGCGACTTTTATATCTATCATAAACAAATGAGCATTCTATGTTTATTTTGAAGTTGCATCAAATTTTAAGTAATTAAAACAACTATGTAACAAATAAATAATTATAATTGATTAGAAGCCATAAGACACACTGCAGTTGGATAGCGTGTAGTATGCGCATACTTACTGAATAATATTAAATATAAAACTAAATAATAACTGAAATTGAGTATTCTATTAATGTTCTGATATAGTTTTGTCTGCCTCAAATGAGTTTCAAAAAACTATAATGTCATAACATAGCTTTTGTGGATTCATTACTAATATATATAACACTTTAAATCTTTTGTAATTTAGTTCTTAGCAAGTCAAGCATTAAAACAATTATTTATGACTGACTACATCGTAGATATTATAGTTGAAAATGCATGCACTTATTATAAAAAGCACATTAATGTTGGTACCGAATTTTCATTTACATAATTATACTGAATAAACTTCTTATTTAATTCAGTAATGCACAGTATTTTCACATTACATAGCTTCTTAAATAGCTTTTTATACTTATAATTAGTTGCCACAACTTGTGTATTTTTTTTTGACACAAGGTTAAATTACATATCCTAATTAAAAATGTTGCAATTCAGATCATTCATTTTGAGGCTAGATTTTTTTGTAATGTTAACAGCGAGCAACGAAACCGAAATGTAATGATTCTGCAGAATTAAATAAAACATAAAGGTCATCAAAATATTACTATAGAAAACATTAAATTTGTGCAATTTTGAATATTTTTTTTTAACATTTTCTTTATCAAATTAAATTTATCAAAAAAAAAAAAATATTAATTTTTACAAAATTTTATCAATATCATTTTGGAAAATTTTAGTAACTTTCTAGCTAAAAAAAAATATTTATTTTAATCCAAGCGCTTTGCTCTTCATAGTGTTTTTAAGCAAAACATATAACGGATAAAATTCAATATACTAACTGTCATCATTTAGTACAATAGATTTATATAAAAATATATTTTTTTATAAATAGAATGAATGAATAGTTTCATTTTTACAAATCATTCAGAATATAATATTTTCTAAAACTAAAATATTCACATGTCATGGTGTCTATAAAATATAAGATAATTTCTTGGCCAAAATTATTTGCCAGAATATAAACTGGAAAACAAAACAAATATCTAATTAATAAGTCAAAAAATATTGATACGTGTGGAATTTGTCAAAATTTTGAAATAAATTATATTGTGGCACAATTCAAGAAATAAGATTATTTGTAATCATAATTGGTAATTATTAAATAAATGTACCAATATTTTCAAAAGTTAAAGCTTCTGACATAAATAATATAAAGAACACTTTAATTCTTCATGTACAGCAGTCTCATATCGTTATAGGACACTGGGTAAAAATACATTTATGACAAAAACTACAATACATTATTTGTCAAATAAAAATAACAGAACACAAAAAATGACTAAAAACTGATATGTCTATTAACCCAATAAAAATATTTATCTACAGCTGCCGAAGTGAATATTTATTTACCAGCCAGTTCTTGTTGTATTTGAACACTGGTTTTACCCTTGGTTTCAGGTATGACAAACCAGACAAAGAGAGTGGCGAGCGCCATGAAGCCTGCAAACACCCAGAAAGTGTTATGGCTTCCGATATTTTTTACCATGGTGGGGAAAATTTTCGTGACGAGGAATACCAGAGCCCAGTTGAACATGACGGCGATGCCGCTGGCCACTCCTTTGCATTCTGTCGAGAAAAGTTCACCCATCATCATCCAAGGAATGGGGCCGAAACCGAGTGAGAAAGTGATAATGAAGATGACCATGCTAGCCAAAGGAATCCAGCCGATATTAGATACGTCGTGCTCATCGTATTGAAGTTTGAAGAAAACTCCCAGTGCGGTCAGACATAACCCCATTAGGACGCTACTTTGTAAAAGTAAAATTCTTCTTCCAGCTTTCTCAATGAGAAGAGAAGAGATGACGGTGAAGACAGTTTGCACGATTCCGACGACAATTGTAGCGATAGTGGGATGGATGTCAGACCCAGATGACTTAAAAATTGGCATCGTATAGAAAATGACAGCATTGATGCCGCTGACTTGTTGGAAAAACATTAGACCGAGGCTGCAAATCAGTGCCTTTCTGTTGGCTTTGTTGACAACCAAATCGGATAGTGACGCCTTATTCTGTGATGCGATATCTACTTCCCTTTGCATGCTTGCGATTTCATCGGTTATGTCATATTTATCACCGCGGAAAAAGCGTAAGGAGCTTTCAGCGGCCCTGAGGCGATTCTTCTTCAATAGATACTGCGGTGTTTCTGGCACAAAGAAGAAGGCAACTCCAAAAATAATCGGAATAATGCCAGAAATGATGGAGAGCGTTCTCCAGTCGGTGAGCCCACCGACAACATAGGTGAAGAGAATTCCAATAGTTAAAAATAGTTGAAAGAAGGATCCGAGTGCTCCTCTGATAGATGTTTCAGCAATTTCTCCGATGTACATCGGGGCAGTGACGCAGATTCCACCTTCGAAAATAAAAATGCAGTATAAGTTTTCAGTTCAAAATTTACCAATTTATCATACTTACCCATAATTTAGTTTGATATATAATATGAAAATAAAGCTTGCATTTTATGTCAATAATTGAACTATTAAGATTGATTTGATTTCTTTGCTGACTTCAATAAGATTGGAAACTAGATAGAGAGAGATAAGCAGAGAGACAAACTTATTTTTACAGTAATTGTTACTGATCTAGAGGTTAATTATGGATTTCATGATTGTGATTTGTGGTTACATGATTGCGTCACCAAACAATAACAATAAAGAAAAGAATTTATTCCTTAAGCTCTTGGCCTAATGCAGAGCTGCACGAATTTTATGTTTTAACATTAAGAAATACAGAAAGAATAGTAGAAAAAAAAAGAATGAATTCATTAGTAAGCGTAAATTGCTAACCAGTGCCAACTCCAGCAAAGAATCGTCCAGCGTAGAGTAATGGTGTTCCACTTGCAAAAATAATAAGCAGCCAACTGAGCAAGAACGGGATACTCAGGCATAGGATGGTCGGTTTTCTGCCGATCATTTCAGCGAGGGCTCCAATAGGGATGGCTAGGGCGAGAGCTCCTATCGCGAGAATGGAGCTGACCCAGGAACCTGAAATCAAAAAATCAGTCGGTATAATAATTCCATAAAGTGTAGCCATATTGAATGTTGGAAACGCAACAAGCTTTCATACGTTTTTCAATATGTTAGAACTAGTGGCAGTTTTATCTATAGCAAGGGTGGCCAACACGGATGGGGCCCGCGGAGCATATGCACACATTTTTTTCTTTTAGTGTACATAAAACCAATTTTCAAAAAAAGTAAATTTCTCAAAAATAAGCCTGTATCGTCAAACTATGACTAGGTGTGTCGACGACATTAGAAACCATATTGAAGATAATTGGAGAAATCGAATATCCAAGTTCATATTTTATGCTCTACCATTAGATGAAAGCACAGACCTACCCGATCCCACCCAAGTGGCGATTTTTATCAGGGGTGTTGATGTTTATCTGAACAAAATAGAAGAATTAGCAGCACTGTATCTACTTAAGGAAACAACTTGTTCACGAGATTTGGTAAGAGCTTTTACATTGACATTGCATCGCTTTTCGTTATAACTCAATGACCTATCAGTCTTAACAACAGATGGTGCTCCGGCAATGGCTGAGAAACACGAATGTTTAGTAAAATTGATTGAAAATGAGGCCTGCAAAGTTGGCAATTCTTCGTTGCTAAATGTTAATTGCATTTTTCATCAAGAGAATTATGTTCCAAGTCTCTTAAAATTGATCATGTATGAAGGTGATCATCAAAACAGTGAACTTTATTAATTCAAAGGGGTTGAATTACCGTCAGTTCCAAGAGTTTCTCAAATCTTTGGATTGACAGTATAATGACGTTACATTTTATGCAGAACTAAGATTTCAAGATTTTAAGAAGCATCGTGTGCTTTTTGCTGAATTTGCAACGCCATTCTCCGTAGATGTGAATTTATAGCCAGGAATTTTACAAATGGAACATTGTGAAATGTGTTGTGATGCATGCAAAGGAGATATTCAATCAGGTTGGTTTGGAAGAGTTTTACAAAACATATTTGGACAAGGAGAAATATCCTGCATTTTACAAACATGCTCTATCTATGATTTTGCTTTTTGGAGACACTTACACGTGTGGACAGCTTTTTAGTCGAATGAAGCATATTAAATCTCAAATGAGAACACGAATCACTGATGAGCATTTGCAAAACTGTTTGCGTGTAGCAACAACATCAATCGTTATGAACATTGATGAACTTGGTTCTGACAAACAAAATCAGATGACTCACTAAAATTTATTATATTTTGATATTTTTCTTTTATTATTTTTTGTATTTCGTAACTCTAATCTAATAAATATGTTTGATTCTCATTTTTGTAATATCTTCTTAAAAAAACTATATATTTCCTGTTTGCTATGAATAAAAAAAAATATTTTGTTGTGTGGCCCGGTAGGAAATCTCATTTATAAAATTTGGCCCGGCTGCTGAAAAGGTTGGCCACCCATGATCTATAGTAATGAAGAAATGTAATTTTCTCTATGAGAAATTTCATTTGAGCAGGAGCATCTTTGCTTGGTTTGGAATAATAATTATTACTGAATCTTTATTTTAATTATTAATTATCGGAAAATATTATTTTTGTGTTGTTATTAAATGTTTTTATGAAATTTTTTCAAATTCATTTATTATATAAATGTGGGTAGCCTGTAATCTGTAATTATTGTAATAGTTTGCTCATTTTTTTAAAAATATTTATTTACTCAAAATGTTGTGCATGTGCATTCTTAATGGATAATTTCAACAGAGTAGTTGATTAACGAGAAGTTAGTCAATCCATAAAAATCATTGTAATAAAAAAAGAAAACGAGTTAAAAAAAAAATCTGAAAACTATTAATATTCAGAATTTAGAAGTAATGATTTTGTAAAATATATTGGTGAATCAATCACTCAAGTGATTTTACAGTTGAGGACTTACCTTCTTCATCAGTGATGATGATGCTGGTTGAGTTAACATTTTGTATCTGGGGAAGAACTGGTGAAGTCCATGCTAAGATTGTTCCTGCGACCACAGCGCCCAAACCAGCTGGAAAGCAAAAAAGTCAAAAATATCAATATTAGTAATTTTTATCTCACTGTTCCTATGTTCAAACCTATTATAAATTAAAGTCATCAAATTGTAATTTTGATAAAATTTCAGGCTAAATGCTGACATTGAATAATTTAAATTATGATAGTGTTTGTATAATAATAATATATGATAAATGTTTTTAGTGAAATCGGGCTGAACAACCTCCAGAGGGTCCACTGTCATTGATAATATTGAAAAGGACATTAAAATAATGGCTCGGTATATTGTAATCAAATGGGTGTGTGACATATGACATCTATACAGACAAATAGTTTTATGAATAAACACAATCGACCAAATGTATATTTATGATTAAATAAAGCATAATAACAAAATGATTAAAACTATAAATGTCAACAACAAATCAATAAATCCCTACACATAAAACCAGTTTTTGAATTCTATTTTCAA
The DNA here is from genome assembly GCA_028554975.1 of Himalopsyche kuldschensis. Taxonomy (NCBI): domain Eukaryota; kingdom Metazoa; phylum Arthropoda; class Insecta; order Trichoptera; family Rhyacophilidae; genus Himalopsyche; species Himalopsyche kuldschensis. Next base: position 3,549,032 of record JAHFWI010000068.1, read on the forward strand.
AATTTAAAATCACAACTGAGTGGATTGAAGCAATTCCAATGATGGGCATAGTTCAACCATGTGCGATGGAGGAGTGATGGTCGTGAGCTATCTACTATAATAAGTACTAAAAAAGGCCGAATGGTCAAATGAAAAAACAAATAAAAATTTACAAAAAGTACGCGTAAAAAAATGAGTTTAAAAACGATAAATTGAGTACATTCACTTCTCTAAGACACTTAAGGTAATGCATTGTGATCAATTAGGCACGCCTTTAAAATTATTGTAATTTCATAAGATATACGCAAAACAAAGTTCTTATACAATTAATAATCTATATGTAAGGCTGAGATTTTCCTTTGCAATAACAGTGTTTTCCGTTTAGTCATTCGAGAAAACTTCTGACTATATTTCAATATCACATTTTACCTATAAATTAATTATTATTTCCATATGATGAATTAAAATAATAAGGCAGAAATATTTTGTAACGTAACTAAATAAGGTTCTGATAGTTGAGTGTTGAAAAGTGTTTCAGTTGCACACAATAAATTCTCTCGCCTTTTAACTATATTTCCATCGATAACTATATTTCCGTTAGCTAAAAATCGGTAGACTTGAGTCGATTTTTTAGCTACGATTATTAACTACAGTATGCTTATTTTAACATTTTCAGTAGTTCACGTCGGTACTGCAGGGAAATGGTCAATGGCTCTCGCGTACTCATCTTAAGCCAGCAGGGTTTGATTTCCCGAATGGGAACTTTCATACATCGATGTTTTATGGGATTTCTTAATTTGTCTCCATCATGACAACGGGGTCAGGGGTAGAAATAAAGATAAAAGGAAACCTAACTATCAATTCTATCCCCTACCTTTAGTGAGAGTTCAAGAAACTCATTTCTCGCTAAGCAACTACATATACATACATATCATTAGGAACGAAAAATAAAAAAATAGCCACTAAAATATACGGATTAATAAATTAAAAATTGATTTAATGAAAACAGCTGTTTAAATATATATATAATATATGTATCTAATTGAAAATCTTTTCTGTGGCCATGTTGTACATTTGGCACTACTGCTAGGATACCCATACATATACGTATGTGGGATGTATACAAAAGCTTTGCGATTTTTCAAATAGACATCGATGTAAAATACTAAGGAAAATTCCAAATGTTCTGCCAAGAATTGAAAAAAAATGAAAATTGCGGCATATTGAATGGGAAAAAACGGAAACCACTCGGGTCATGCGGCTACTTCATAAATCAGACACACCCACATTGAATTTAATAATAAATTGTCATATATACATACACGCGGTGTGACAGATGGGATCAGACAATATCGTAATTCAACGACCCACGTTTTACCGAAAGGGGCACGTCCGGCAAAATCAGTCGCAATCAGAGTCAATTGGTCGTGCGGCTTGGAATCGAGCTTCGCGGACGTCCAATTTCAACCCTTCCTTCATCGCCAATAATATTGAAATTAAGTCTAAACTTGCTACAGGAGTGCCTAACCATTTTATAACTATTCACAACTAAATGACACAGTCCCGATTATCGTCTTAAGCTTCGCAAGAAAACGATGAATGCGAGAAAACTATGAATTTTCGTATTTGTAATCTTCATCTATAAAATAGCGACAATTGCGACAATGAAATATCAGGGTTCCACTGTATAAATAAGTAGAAAAGTGGCATACTAATGTATTTTTTTAATAAGAACATAAAACATCGATTCGATTTAAAAAAAAATAAATCTTAAACTTAAATTTTGACAAATTTGTATAATTTACATTGAAATTATGACAAATTAAAGCAATAAATCCGTTTCAAAATTTTATTTTTCGGTTTTTATTCCAATAAAGGCAAAATACGAGAAATTATATTTATTTATTAAATTTAACTACGGACATAAGGTGTTGATTCTCGCCTACAATCATTGAAATAAAACATTCTTCAAGCAATTTATCAACAGCGACAGTAATAATTGACTTATTATTTATAGATAGTGATTGTTATTATTTACATTCATAAGAACAATATACGAAGACCACTCAGTATGCAGTTGATTATGACTAGTAGTACTACACATCAGGTGGCAATTTCACCTGTCAACATTATCTCAACACACACACGTGCTCGTTCACTCTCCCTCTCTGTCTGCACATCATATATATAAGTTGCGATGTACGCCACAGATATACAAATAGATTAAGACTGATAAATGATTTGTAATTATGGTAAAACCTAGATATGTATAACAGATTACAGACTTATGAGGGCGAGACGTCATAGTGTCAAATCAACAAATCTGTTTTTTATTGAATTTTAAGGTGGTCACTTTTACTACTTGATGGAAAAGCATTATCTAAAAAAAACACATGTTTTTGTACTGCATCCACATATACATTCATATATTGTAACTTGTAAGGATCAGGGCCACGATCAGTTGAAAATGAATATGACGAACGATACCGTTCCGATTTTTATAACACTATATTTGGAATTAGTACAAAAATGTGTTTAAAAAAATAATATTTAAAGCAAAAGCATATATGTACATATTTCGATTTAACGACGTAGATACAAAAGAGCGTGATTATTTAAAACGTTGGATTGTTTGGCATTTACTTTATCTGATCGTGATTTTTGATTTTGTCAATATATTATCGTGAACTATAAACCAGAAACTTTACATAGCTGGTGATATTTATTGCTAAATCGATATTAAGCTGACTTAAAACAAAACTGGTCTTAAGCCGGCGTATGTAGGTGGGTGATGTCAGAATAATTTCGAAATAATTTTAACATAGCATTTAAAACGAGAGCGATTTTTTTATTCGCTGCTCCAATTCATTCAAGTACAAACAAAGAAGAAAAGTGAAAGTAAGAATAAATTATTGAATTAAAATTGAACGAATGAAAAATAGCACACAATAAGTAATAAAAAAGAAAAAATTGGGATGGATACATTATGCTTCGCATCGCATACATTGCTTGTTATCGGGATAATTATTTTCTTATATATAATCACAATACATAACGATCAAACTAAAATATTACGAAAAAACGTTATTTTGCATTTTTATTATTTGTAATTTAATCATAGATAAATAGTTTAAGCTTTAAACTATCAAAGTCCTGTTCCAAAGTCCAAACAATCATTATGCTGGGAATTATAATAACATTTATCAAGCTTATTTTATTTCATATTATAAAAAATACATGGTTTTTAAAGAGCTGTAAAATTGAAGAATATGTAGAGTATTTTAAATTGCTTAAATATAGCTGAACAGTGAACACATAACAAAGCAATTTTTTGTCACGACAAAGAGTTGGTTTTGTTGTTTCTGTATTCATACGTGTGGAAAATTATAAATACCAGAATCTTTGAGATGGAAAATGTGCTTTATAATGTGACGGATATTGTGATATTTTCGTTAATGTTAAAATACTGGTATTTCAAATGTCAGAGATTTACCATTCAATATTTAAATAAGGCGTTTAAACCAGCTTAATAGCTATTATACATATTGGGGAATCCCCGTTTTAACTGGGCTTTTGAGGCACAACAACTTTTCAGTCTCACATGGCTGTAGGATATTTGCGTATTTTATGTTAAAAGTCTACCGACTTTATTTTAAGTTCAAGGCCATTAAAATATTTACAAATGAAAACAAAATTAGAATGTCAAACACACCCTGGCAAAGTAGTTTACATAAATTAGTATACGCAACGATTTATTGAGTGCCAAGCTTGTTTGTAATAAGATTATAATATATTAAATCATTGTGGGAATAGTCAACGATCATAAATTCATTAACAATCAAATAATTAAAGTTGATATATGAAAGATATCAATGCTGTAGGAGGATTGAAACTTCGAATGGAAGGTAAAATTCTATTATAGAATAATAATTATTGCGCTGCATACTAATGCTGTCTCCGTTTAAATGCCTTCATTTAACTGCGTATAAAATCAATTTCAGATTTACGGCTTGATTTCCCGATTAAGATAAGTAAAAAGTTCCTTAATAATATAAATTATACCGTAATAAAGAGGAATACGTACCATTAGGTGCTTAAAAGAGTTTAAATTAAAGGAGTCGGTGAAGTTGTTGGAATACTCGGACTTTGTTATTTTAAATTGTTTATTATTATGTAATAAAACTTTGACTAGAACTCTGGTGCTGCCAAGACAAACCTTTCGTTTCGTACAATATTTTATTTTATTTTGACCAGATTTTTAGCTGACCAGTCAATTACAGGCATATATATATGGCCCGGAGCGATATCGTTGTTTGCTTCGGTTGCGCTGTTCACATGTTTGAGGGAAGACTGTATGTGATCCATTCGAAAACTGGACGTATCGAGAGCCTTAACTAACTATTAGTCATGTCGTAGTCATATCCTTAATCTCACCGAGGATAAGCGACCGCGTAATAAGCAGTTGGTAATTCGTTGAACAGCTCCTGTTGATATAAGTATTATAAACAGTGCTTGTGCTTTATAAACGGAAATTGTTAGTGAAAAAATATTATAAATATGTATTGTTGAAAAACCCTCAAATCAAAAAAACCCGTTATTTTTCGAAATCCAGGAATTCCGAGTTCAAGGAATATTAACCTTATCAGATATGTGTCATAGGTATAATGGCATTTAAATGAATTCTTATAACATACGGAAAAACAGATAAATAATAGAAAGATAAAAAATTTATAATATAAATCAATTTCACAAACTTGTACCTACATTTGAAAATGATAACTAAGTTTATGCGGTCATATAACAAAACATGTTTTTTCTCACCAGATTTTTACTCGCTTAATGATAATATTCAGAATCAAAGTTTTTTTTTTTTAGCTTAGGTGAGTTTTTGAAAAGAGACATTATAAAATATTGATATTTTAATATGAGAAAGGTCCTTCACATTAGCAAATTCAACTTGCAACATCATTATTATCGATAAATCATCATTATTATCGATGTGTGTACATAAAATGTACATGATATTAGAAAAAATCTGCATGGAACAAAAAAATGACATTTTAATTCATATAATAATATGTAAGTGTAACCTTATCACTATAGATACAACTATACAAATCAATTGAATTTGAGTGAGTTAATAAATAAGCCCGTCTACTAAGCTGAATGGATTTATATTGAATCATCGACTAAAAATGCCAACTGCGAATGATAATTGTCTTATCATTTTTACTACTACAAAATGCAATTATTATTTGCAAATATTGAGTCGCAAAGGTCCAATAATCCAATATGTACAAAGTTTAAGTTGTGTTTTATCCTTGTGGCTTTAGTATAAATTTCTCGGTTATGTGACCGAATCACTGTCTCATTTGTTTTGAAAATGATGAAATTATATTTTTATATAAAATCGTATTTATATTGTATACGAGATATTTTTGGATTAGAAATTTCTGCACGTAATGCAATATGGATTTTTATATCTGCTAGTGATTTCAATAGTTCTTATAAGTATTAAACGATGAACCCATCAACTCCGCCATAAGTTGCTGGCAATACAAACAAAAAGTCAGGATGCAAAAACTATTGTTATTTTTTTATAACCGAGTAGCTGAAATTTTCTTTAAAATAAGCAACAACCGTTTTTGAAATCTGAACGAATGAAGTAGGCGCGGCGCACCTGGATAACTGTCTCGAATGTATAATTTTATAACGATCAGGAACTGTTTCCGCCCATCAGTTGATAATACTAGCGGTTATAAACTGACAAATGACAATTGTGGAATGAGTACTATTTTTTTTGTGAAAACATGAATCATGTGTGTTGTTTCACTATTTGAATTCAAATAAATTTATAATCACAAATCCCATTCCACCATATCCATAACCAAACACGACAATTTCAAACTTATGAAACTTTCCTATTCGGAATATGTTTGTAATTGGAAAACATTTATTCTACCAGTCTGCTCGTTGACGTATTCAAAATATGTACATTTTATTTATTTCAATGCTGAAAATATTTCATGAAATTCTCGCAAGAAAGATTTAATCATTCTACAATAATACATAAATCTAGTTTGTGGTGTTTTATTATAGTGCTAAGGAGGTGTGTCAACGTATTACCTAATCGTTTAAAATCTGCACTATCTTGACGCAAGCAGCTCTTCTTTTTCGCATTTACGTCACATGCGACATCATTATGATAATGGGCAAGTGACTCGATATACTCGTTGACCTTACAAACAAGTCGAAGTCTTTTCACGTCAGAATACAAATTGGACTCTGCACCAATCAATGCCTTGGTGTCAATTTTTTTAGTTTTTAAGGTACACAAAAAAATCAACAATGAAAGCCTTCTTCGTTAGTTACTTTATTTGTATTCATTTTTGAAATGTGACCAAAAAAAACAAACTAAATGCTGATGGAATAAAGGTTGATTCAAATGAAAGAAAGGAAAATATACGGCATGCACAGTTGACGCCATCGTGGCATTTTGACAAATAAAAAAGGCAGTTTATAAAATGAATCGAAAAGAGAAAATGTGAGATACAAACAAGAAAAACACCAAAATAAAGTTGATAATGTCGATAGAAAAATATACTCGGCATTAAATTGATTTAATTAAGTATTTCGACTGAGGGTGCTTGATGGAATTTCAATATCAAATTTGATCAATTTAATTTCATTATAAAACTTATTGCATGATTTAGTAACTTTACCATTATTTAATTAAATAATAATACTCTTCTCAACAAAATAGTCCTACTCATACATTTACGTTCAAAAGCTATGATCTTATAATGATTTTTTCCTTTAATATGCTTTTGTATGCATTATGAGTGTAATTTTAATTTACTGTTAATTGTATTACTTTAAATGGAATTATGACGCTTTAAAATAAAAATATCTAACAAGCTACTTATGCATAATTTATGGGATAATGTTTTCATTATTCATATTGTATGTGTGGTGTGACCAATCGGCGTAAAACTTTTCAATTAACAATGTAAATGAGGTAAAATTCCATTATCATGTTGAGTTAGCTATATTTATTCAGTGTTTTACAATCCTTGAGTAAATTTCAATTTAATAATTAATGGATTTTGGTAACACCAGAGCTGATCACACAGGTAGAGTTGCTTTCAATTTCGTCAGATCTAATGACTTTTTGTCACTGGCATTTTCAAAGCGAATGCAAATATATCTGATACCGAAATTTGTAGATACGTTTTTTTAAACAAAAAAAATATTTCTAATATATATAACAGATTTACGTGTCGCAACTTGCATAAAAAACAACTGAATCTCGACAAGGCCACGGAACATTGACACGGGTCATTATTGGGTATTCATGTATAAATAAATAAGAACGTATGTTTGCCAACCTGTATGGATGCCAGTCCCATTACTATTGATTGCATTTTAAATGTAGGTATGCATCTGTATCCAAAGGCAAATAAGTATGTCTTTCAATGTGAATGCATTCCTTCCACTGTCCGATTCTGTAAACGGGCGGAGGAAAAACGACATCTCGTGCTAAAATGATGCACATTGGTAGAAGCCACGTATCGAAATCAATAGTGTGAAAAGGTACGTTATTTATGCTTTTTTCAAGAGGAGAAAAAAGTAATCAGCTATTTATTTTATTTCGCTTATATGTATATGCAAGCTAGTGCAGTAAGGTATATTTACAAACATATTTAATTTTTAGAAATATAATGCTCTTCAGGGGGGGTGGTGATGGAAAACCCGAATGCAGCTCTCATTGAAATCATGCGTGCCTGCCCCTGTACTAAATACGTATGCTTTATTATAAATATGTCTTAATGTGTATGTACATATATTACATACAGACCGGCACTGTTTTGTCATTTTATGTTTAAGGAATGTTGGATATTAGACTGAACATAAATTGCAACAAAAAAATCAAGCGATGTTTTAAATATGGCAACATCTGTCTGGTTATTTTAATAAAAAGATAAAAACAGTGTACATATTTTTTAACGCACAACGGTGAAGAGATGCATTTTTAATCGTTTACGTCTATCGGATGCGTCGTCATAATTGTATCAGTTAACGCATGAGTAAATATTTATATGGAGATTATAAAACTCTTTAAGAATAAAAGTACAGACATCAGACAGATTGGCTTTTTCTGGCATACATATTTAAGTTTAAAACTTTGGATTGTGCTTGAAGAAAAGAAATCGAATTCAGCAAGGAGAAAGAGTTTCGTTTTGCAGTGTCAATTAAAAAGTTATTGTTAATAAATAAAAATCGTGTCGCGTTCGGCAAGAATGCATGTCATTCTTGAATGTTTTTTTAAAATTTCCATTGCAAATACTATGTCTGCATGCCAACACGTATTGTCATGGTACAACGAATATAATCGTATGATCTTTATGTATATACATGATTCTAGTTTAGCGCGGATCCTTGTAGATCGCTTTGAAATAACGCGGTATAAGAAAAGGGTTTTTGGTTCATCAGTGTCATCAGACCTCGCGCTGTTTCATAATTTTTGTTCTCCGAAAGGGGATCAAATGTGCGAGTTGTTCATACTCGTAAGATTTTTTCGACATTAAAAATAACCAGTCAAACTGGATTAGTTTTGGTTCCTGATCATGACTTAATAAGAAATACCATCAGTATATGATTTGATTCAAGATAATAAAACAAGAAACGTGTTAGGTACGCAAAAAGTGGAATAACTTATTGATAAATTTTAGATAAAAAATGCATTTCTACATCTTTTAAACAGCCATTTACATTATATAAAGAATTTTTAAAGTATATCAAAAGATTTTAATTTAGACAATCTGGGATCTTAGTTTGATTTAGTCAACGGATTTCTTGACAAGAAATGCAGAAAGCGGAAAACTTGTAACTAGGATTGAAAACCCAATGCGATGGACATCTTACTATAATCCTTATTTTCTTCCTTAAACATGGACAAATTACATTCTTGAAACTTTGAATGTATGCGCATGTGAACTTGAGGAAAAAATAATCCATCGTGGTTGGTAAATGAATAATACAAAACGAGGTTATTTGCGACCGTCGATCTTTGTCGGGTGAAATAACTGTCACATGAAAAAGTTTACTTAACGATCCTTTTGTAAACGGCTCACGTAGAGTAAAACGATTATTACAAAACAAAATGGTAAAACTAGTGTCGGGTATCTCAGGTCGAGTGCTGTGGTCAACCACGTTGGCTTCCGTGGTACCTCCCGGTTCCAGGTTCCCGGTACTAGTAGTATTTTTTCCGTCGATTTATCGATTCTGTCCGAAGGCCGGTGTTTTTGTTGTCTAAAATACCCTCCCACCCATCCGACCTTATATGCGGGGAGTAACGAGAGCGACTAGATAAATAGTCCTGTCCTATTCTTATCATCTTTATCCCTAATCTCATAAAACTAAAGAGAGGTTGAGCGACTGAGTAACAACTTGTTATCTAATTTTACATACTGAAATTTTCTATGGCGTGTTCTAGACGTGTTGTACTACAACCCATTGGTTTTTTTTACCGAAAAAACTGTTTTCAATCATGATTATCATATGTTTATAATTCAATTTTTATTGGAATAAAAGTTCTTTTCTGCCTCTTATATGTCTAAATATTGTCGCAAAATCTTTGGTTAATTTACTTTATAATTGAGTTCGATTATTAAACTTCGTGAAATGTTTTAGAAAAACAAACGAACGTTACGAAAAGGATTTGAATATTGTCGAATAAAGCTAGTTTCGGTTTATAAATAATGATAAATGATCAAGGAATATATTTTTGATAGGCCGTAGCCTTCACAACCAGCCCGGTTGCAGAATCGCGAACTAAAAAAACTCATTACAAATACAAAAATAGTTAAATATTTTTATTGCTGAAATGGAAAAATAGAAAGTAAATTTTCAATATATGCGCATATTTTCATTACTGTTTAGCATATAAAAAGCAGAGTTGGTAATACTGCTTTGCCAAGGTCGTCGACCAGCGACGTCAGCGAAGGTTGGTCTCTATACGAGTGTGTGATTGGGTGGCGTTTATTTCTTTTTTATTACAAATTGAGTCGAACAAAAACAGCAAGTATAATTTTTTTATTTCTTTAAGTTGTTCACAATACTTTTTTGAAATTTGCTGTTATTCATAACACTCAAAACCATGACATTTGTAATTCGAATGGTAGCTGATTGGTGCAGTGATTGTAAAGCGGAAGAAATTCGCAATGTCACGAATGAAACTTAAACTGCCACGGAAATTTATTTTTTTGTCGAAAAACCTTTTTATAAAAAATGTATTAGAGTTAATAATTATCCCGCTGCATTACAGATACTGGGTGATGATTGAAAAACAATAGTGAAATTACAGGCAAAAATATTTGAATAAAAATGTAAATTAAATTTCCTCGTTTTTTAAAGCCTCCGTAAAAGACTCGTAGCCGGGCGGCAAGGGCTTAGCTCAGAGGTAGAGGATTCGAGATAATTTCAATGCCGGCTCATGAAATAAGGCAAGGTAAAATAAGTATTGGTATTTTCAATTTAAGATTTTTGACCATTGTGAAAGATGATTGCTATCCTACAAAAACTGGTAATTTACTCTATAATTCCATATTTTATTAGTTAACAGTTCTTTTTACCGGTTCCGTAAAAAATATAATTTGAAGTCTCACTGTAACTTGTAATCAACAGTTTTTTGTTCATCTATTGTTTAATATTCGATTATAGAACGAATGCTATTTGGAGAAAAAAATCATGTGAAAAAACATGGCGTTATATTCGGTCATTAGCTGCGTATTGCTTATTTTTTTATTTTATGTTCCAGTAATTACATTTTAATGCTTACATATATTTGTACCATTATATCGTTTTAAGAAATTAATAAATAAAAAAATAATGTAAAAAAAAAATAAAAATAGGTAAACACTAGCGCTATCAAAATGACGTTTTAGTATTTGGCAATGTATGTTATTTGTAAAACAGCATACAATATTTTACAGCATACAATATTTTTCAGTTCATACAAATATATATTTTTTCACATTGTTATTCTGGTTCAGAAACTAATTGTGTATGTGAATGGAGCTTTATCCAAATAAAAAATACGTATATATATTTTTTTTATATATCTATAACACAGATAAAATACCGGATTATTTTAAAACCTATAATTATGTAACAGCTCGATTTAATCGTGTATCGGGTTTTATCCAGTTATTATCGGTTCAAATCCCGCATATTTTAATATAATTATTACATTAACTTTAGCAACTTGTGAGGTAGTGCTTGTTACATTTGGAAAACAAAAGACTTATATGCCTAAGCTAAGTTTATAGAAAAAAACAAAGAAATATTTGTTTCTTTGTTTTGCTACGAATCCGTTATCGTCGATGGCGAAGATATTTTTGGTCCATTGCTGACCTATATTGTACTATTTCTTTTCAAACAAGTCAAAATTACTTGGACTTCCAGCTCTTAAAATTCGCTCGTTATTTTTGTCCTTACGGACTTCAATAATAAATGTGGATTCCTATCATTTTGTAATTTGATCCGAGTCTATAGATTACGCATATATAACTTACATTAAGCATACTTTACGTTTTTATTCGATTGGTTTGTGAAGATATGTCTGTATCAGAAGAATTAATCACAGTTTTGCCACTGAAGAAGTGAACCAGAGGTGAATATATTTATGTCGGATATTAGCCGTACTCAATTTCCCAGTTATAAACAAGTATCGGTAACGACTGACGAAGTATAGTTGGTAATCATGTTGGGCTTATAACTTCAAAATAATGGAGCAATGTCCACTTTTATCAGTTATCATTGCATATACATCCAGCAGATGTCATGCTAAAAATTGTTAAGCAGCGCACACATTTGTGTATATATCTTTTTCTTTATATGTATACCTTCACAGTATGTAAAGATTGAGTAACTTAATTCACTTCGTTGTTCGTGATTTTATCTAGCCGATACAGAAAACTAGATATCTCTACACCGACATTTAAAGATAAAAGTTTTTTGACCGAGATTTTAAAGATTATTATTGGAATCCTTATCATTGTGAGTTGAAAGTTTTGAGTATGTGTGTAAGTGACTGTGAATATTGATCAATATTAAAGACCTACCAACCCTGACACAATAAAGACAATCAATTACTCGCATTGAGCATCAATGTAACCTATTACTGCTAGTACATAAAAATTGCCGTTTAATCGAGATTAATTTGTTATTATGTGAAGTTCCATAGGTAATGCTTCAATAACGTTCCCGCATCTGACAAATGCACCATTCATTTTCCAGCATCGATTACCGTGATAGCAGTAATATTACGTACGGGCAGAAAGGTTCAGACCGTGCCCAAGGGCGGCAATTTAGATACCTCGATAAGGCTGCGACCGAATACAAATTTAAATATTTCAGAAATATATTTTGAGTTCTTAGGGGTTAGGTACTTTAGATCAGCGTTTCGCAACCAGGGGCCACAGAATCTTCAAGGGGGCCACAGGTCAAAAATCAACTTTTGGGGAGCCAGAGGAAACTCTAGAGGGGCCACAGCTTAAACGATGGGGCTGCTTCAATGGTTGGTAAATATCGAGGATTTATCACATATCTGAAGAATGATGTGCCAAATATTTTTTGCGTAATTCATCGTCAACATTTGGTTGCAAAAAAGTTAGGAGGGCGTTTACATGAGTCTCTTAATATTGAAATAAAAACAATAAATTTCATTAAATCTTCGAGATCGCCTCTTCCGACAACTATGTGAAGAAAATGAGGAAGGCTTTGAGCGCCTCTTATACACACAGAAGTTCGGTGGTTATCGAAGGGTAATTGTTTAAAAGGGTTTGTTGTGCTTTGGAATAGTATTATATCTTTTATGAAAGATGCAGAATTCAGGAGAGAAGCTGGTTGGTGTAAAATATGATATATTTTATTTATCAGATATATTTGAAAAACTTAATTTATTAAACAAACAGTTACAAGGAAAAATTGTAATCTTATAACGTGTAAAAAAGTAATTAATGCTTTTTTGGGAAAGCTGAATCTTTTCATAACGAATATTGGTCGTCGTGAGTTAGCGCAATTTTCATCATTGGCCACAATTTTAAATGAAATACAAGATGATGATTTTGAAATATATATTAAACATTTGAAACAGCTTCGTGAGGATATGCGAACAAGATTTATTAATATTATTAATTTAAATATTCCAGATTGGGTGATTGATCCATTTAGTGTGAATGCAGCTGATATTAATATCGAACTGCAAGAAAGTCTTGCGGACTTGCAACGTGATATAAATGCTCAAGTTAGATTTAAATTAAATAAAGATAATTTCTGGATCAGCAATGAAATAGCCAGTACATTTCCACAGTTATGGGAGAAGGCTAGGTTATATTTCATTGCATTTCCCACATCTTATTTGGTTGAATCTGGATTTAGTCGAGTTATGCATCTCCTCTCAAAAGCACGTAACCGTCTTGATGTTGTGCAAAGAGCCTGATCTTAATAAACTCGCTAAATTGCATCAACCACAAGGATCACACTAAATAAACTGAACGATCAATTTCTTTACATAATTTGTTGAAAAAATACATATATTTTATATATGTACATGTTTATTAAAAATATATTTTGGAATTTTTAAATAAAGTTTTATTTTTAATACCTACTTTTTTCGAACAAATATTGGAGGGGGGCCACACCAAAAAGAAAATCTCAAAAGGGGGCCACCGGCAAAAAAGGTTGAGAAGCGCTGCTTTAGATGAGTACTAAAAATGGAGGGATTATTTATTCTTCTTAATAAGATGGTAAAATGTTGAATGTTTCTCATATTTCATTGGCTTATTACAGATAGGTGTAAGGGGGAAATGTACACACTACATTATATGTATGTGTGATTAATTAGCTGAAATTAACAGTTTATTTTTGTGAATTTTGTCGCTAGCTAGTTAGAGGTCTGCACGGGCCGAAATTTTAAAATTTTACCCGGCCCGAACCCGAAGACCTCCGACCCGGCCCAGCCCGGGCCCAAGGCTCATTTTCAAAAATCTTACCCGAACCCGACATTCTTCAACCTTGCCCGAAACAAATCAGATTTTTTTCGAAAAGATGACTAACGAGTACGTGAAGTTTATTATAGTATTAAATTTAGATTTACGATAATGGAAATTCGGAAATAGCCCGATTTTTGTTATATTTTGTTGTATGCTTGCGTCAGAGCCCGGCCCGGGCCCGAATCCAAACCTTCGTTACCACCCTTCGTTACCGCGGACCAAACCCGAGCCCGTGCAGACCTCTACTAGCTACCCAAGTTTCTTCATGTTTTGCAAGTGCGCGAATGAACTTGAACTGACAAGCAAATAGTTTGTGTCACTTACTTATAAGAATAAAAGTAAATCACTAAGATTTTAATTTGGTCGCTAGCGACAAACCTCACGAAAGAGTCCCTAGTTCAAACGATTCAAATTTGATATTGACATTCCATCAAGCACCTTCAGTCAAAATCCTCAACTTTGAAATGCTTTAAATAATTTTAGCGAATAATATTTATTGTATAATACTATAATGAGACAAGAATCAAACTGAACCCCCAAATATATATTTTCAACGTTTGTAGCGGTTATGTTTGCAGATATATATAAATACATTAAAATCTTTACAGATACAAAGTCACCTAGATTCGTGATCTAATTTTGAGGCAGAGCGCATTCTTAGCACGAATTTGGATCGCTAGACTAGAGACTCCAATTCGAGTATCGAGTACTCGATACTCGAGTATTTTGAAAAATACTCGAGTAATACTCGTTCGTCGCTTATGAACATCTCTTTCCAAATTTTATTTACTTATAATTTACCATTGCATTGCCAAACACGTGGATCAGGCAATATTTTTTAAACGGTTATCCGTTTTGTTGCAGATGCAGGTGTGACTAAATAAATACGGAGAATTTTGCATGCTTTTACTGGTAATCATTGATCTACTCGCTGTAAAAAGTTAACCATCCCTGTTACAGTCAGTGGAAATTAAGATCGAACAGATGGCGAGGTCTATGATGATAAAAACAAATTAAAACATTTAAAAAATCTTTTGACGACGAAAAGATTCAGCTGACATAATAAATTCAAATTTTTTACATTCCTTTACTCTTTATTTCATATTTCTTAGAAATTTATAACAGCCACGGATCAGGGGTGATAAGGTTAATGTTTAAATAATTATTAGTTTATTCCGATAGATGTAAAATTTATATTATTATAGTCAATAAAAAAAACGATTTGGTAATTCGACCGCGGCAAACGGTGGTGTGAACCGGATAAATAACAAAACATGTAAGAAGCATATATTAATCTCGTAGATAAACAAATTTATAATGCAAATTTTAACCCTTTGAGTGGTGAGTTATTTTGAATTAAATTAGGCTTTTTTTAAGAAGCTTCAAAAACCATTAATGACGTACAAAAAAAAACATATTTTTTCTGTTATCCATAAATCTGAGATTTTTTTTTAAATTATTTGAGATATTGATTTTTTTTTCGGAATTTTAAAGCGCAAATTTAACATTTTAATTGAAATATTTCGTTATAACTTTCAAATAATTATCGAGAAGGGAGAACTTCCAATTCGGGCCTGGATCTTTATTATTGCATTCATCTGTGTTCACCCTTATTGATGTCAGAGAGCGTATCGAAACGAAATGATTTTTTATGCACAATAATTTATGGCCACAGGATTTGTTCCCAAATATTAACCTTTTTATAAAATTCTTTCTTTATTTGAAACATATATTAAAAATAATTTGACAACCCAATTAGTGAAAGTTTCTGTGTCGTTCTGTGTTTTGTAATTCCTTGGATTTTTATAATCAATATAAGGTTAGCTAAAAACTAATAACTATTGTACTACGTATATTTTATACATTACATATAGATACGCTCTTCAATTCATTGCTAACGATAAAACCGACGTCCTCTGCTAGCGAGTTTTTTCAACTGCGGGAATAATTAAAACTAAAATTCGAACAAATCTTAAATTTGAAACATTTGTTACTCTGTTTTTTTTTAAATATGTGTTACGTTAAGTATCAAGTGCATTAAAATGAATTAAATGTATCAATGAAATTAAATAAGCTTATTTATCACCTATTTATTTTTAAAAAAAATGTGAATTAATAGTATATATTTTGGTACATCTGAAACTACTCGAGTATACTCGAGTATTTTTACATTTTAATACTCGATACTCGAGTAGTTGAGATGACGAGTAATTGGAGTCCCTACTAGAGACACTTGAACCGATTCCGATGAGCAGTTGAATGAAAATCTTACTTAATAACATACATATGTATACGAAGAAAGTATACACATGGGCGTTTCTTCAATAAATATTCGTCCAGATGTTGATCAAATGATTGATGCCAACGATTGATTCATGACGTCTTATGCAACAAACAATGATCTACGTGTTCAACGTGTAGCCGAGAGTGTACGTGCCAATTATCGAACTATTAATACTACATACCTACGTTAAGTAATACATATTATCTATACAAAGTATTAAAGACATCACGTAAGTATTTTCAAGTATCATTATTTAAAATTGTAAAATACACCGGAGTGTGATTGGACGATAGGCTATTGACCACAGTGTATAAAACCGTATGTAATACTTTCGAGATATATTTACGATTTTAGTTTAATGCATGGCTTTTTTTGAAAAAAAAGGTGACGGAACTCACTTCATGTCAAGCTTTTTAACTAAATAAAATTATATTCAAACATCATTTAAGTAAAATTTCGTCTAATTGATTTTGAGATCTGTGAAAAAAGGTGCCGGAACGCCGTTCCACCACGTTAAATGGAAAAAAGCCATGGTTAAATGTATATTTTAACGCTCTGCATTACTACATACACAACAATCGAAGCTTTTCCTTTGTTTATCCATTTCTAGAATGCATTATTTGATAGTCCTAGAAATTGCATACTAATTATCAACCATTGGTTTACTGAACACGGTACCAAAGAATTTTAGATTTATTTTCAGGTGTCATTTTGACAGTTTTAATGATTTTGGAATCCCTCTTTAGGTATATAAACTTTTAACGATTTAAAACAATATTTTCGTCGAAGACAATATTTATAAATACTCAATATTAAGTGGATTTGTGAACATTGTACTATGACGCTGTCTTTTCGCTGGGTCTACAAAACCAACAATGGCAGCAATTAATACTGTTTGAAAAGGTGTATTTAGTTGACACAAGCGAAAAGTAACTTAGTAGGAGGTCGATTACGTTTGTTTGAAGTAATTATTCGACTTAAGTTTACGTAGCTGCCAGATTAGTGTTGGAGTTGGGCAAAGAAGCTATGTGCATTAACGCAAGAGTAAACAGTTTATCTGAGCTAGGTCACGAAACGCGAGGTTTTGCTCAACAAGTGAAGCAATTAAGGTCTATTGATCAAGCTATACTTTAGCCTGTTTTATTTACGAAAGTTAATAATGACTCCGATATGCAAGCATCCGAATCAATTAATACTTATTTGAACAGTACAACTTCCATTGCGATAAACGCTACCGTCTTTGAGTGAGATAATTTACTTTTGTTGTAAGCTGTGTTTATTTAAATTTTTACTGTGTTCACATTATATTTATTTTTTTGTTGTTTAAATGTATTGAGTAGACACAGCATTATTTAATCTGGTGTTAGGCGGTTACAAACATTTACAGCTGAGATTCTAAGATACTGTCCATGAAACAAGTGAACAAAATTATTTAAATTACACCTATTCAAATTATATATGTAGGGCAGGGTGTAAAGGCAACATTCTAAGAACTGTTTGTGAAGATTTGTATTTCACGTTTGTTTATTATGAATAGGGCAATAAATATATGACTAGGGGGTGATAGGAGAGATTATTATTACTTGCATAGCGTAATTATAGAGCAAAAGTTTTTATAATTTGATTGAGCATCTTACAACGAATATAAAAAAAAATGTAAATGCACTGAATAACAAAAATATCAAATCCAAGAAGTTACTGTTTGGGACACACGCGGCGTCATTGACAGTAGTACAATAATAATTATTATAATTCGGATTATACAATTATTGCCTATACCGCCGAGAACCGGTGTGTTGGGAAACAAATACCTACGTGACATTTTCTGGAATTGTGTTACCATATTATGGCTTTCGAGTCAGTTATATTTATTTGTTATATTTTACTTGTATAATATAATGGGTTGAGACAGCATTTAGACTTCAAATTAGCTGAAACATGAAACACGCCATAAGTTTTTTCTGTGTGTATTAGCAATTTTATAGTTTTTTGAACACCGGTGATGTTTCATTGAAATTATATGTTTAAAAACGCGATAAACGACTAGCATTGTATTACAGATTTCTTTTACAACTGATTATGATTGATACTCACGGTATTATACAGATTTAAGACATGGTTTAATGTCAATTATAATTAAAATGATAACGACCAGCTGGGTTTTGTTGGAAATATATTTAGTTACATTATAAACGAATGTATTAACCCTTTACACTCCTCAATATACTATTTTTTCCTTCCAGCAACTCCTCAATAGATTTAAGAAATTGATTAATACATATCACAGGGTTTGCGTTTTTATTAGGATGGTTAAACGAAATACCAAAAAATATACCACATTATGACATGTAACTAATTTTAACTAATAACGACATAAGAGTTGTAGGAGTTAATATTTTAAGCAATGTGTATCTATTCGTATTGCATATACATATGTACATATATTATAAAGGTGGTGTTTGGCCAAAACCTGATAAGTGCAAAATATTGAATTTACGGGGAATATCGAAACAAAAAAGAAACTATGAAAAAAATAAGTGAGAACAAATATTTTTTTTATCATAATTTAGATTATTCCACTAATAAGCAAAATAATAACGGTTTTCAGGAGTTAAAATATGAATAGTAAAATTCTATCTTCTACGCGTTTTAAAAAAAAACAGTTATCAGGTTATTCCCAAACACCACCGATATATATTTAACGTAACTGTATATTACATTAGGAGTTTATGCAAATGAACGTCAATTAGGAGTGACAACTGTTCTTACGTGACTGTACTGCGTTGTTTACAAGTGAAACAAATCAAACACGTATTATCAATTACAAGCTCTCTGTTATTATAGCACTATGTCTGTAATTTGTAAAGGAGTGTGAATGTGTTAAGAAGAAATGTTATTAAGTTTATTTGAATTATTTTTTTAGTGACATACACTTCCGATTGTTTTTCACTAGCCATATAATTCGACAAGTCAAATACGAGGTGGCTGGTGTTGGAGATTGTTTTTAAATTGAAGACGCCTGACAATCACTCAGGAAGTAAGGAATCTCGAATGTCATAGGATAACATCATCAGTGTCGAAGTATGTGAATTTTCGTACTGTGGTGTATTGTACGCCGAGGCGAGCGCTGTTAAATTTCTAACTGATTTGACTTCAGCATTTACGCTGCGTTTCGACTACTCAGACGCCGCCATCGTTAAAGTCATTGCGGCAAACTTTGATAATGAAGCAAGCGACGATACGTCACGCAATAAGTTATGCCTGTCACTGTGGACGTACCCTCCAGCAATTCCAGCAAACTGAGTGAAATACATAATTAAGAAAATGCTGAGAAAGTATTGATCAACAGTCAGATCATTGGCTACGGGGAAAGTGGAATAGGCGACGTTTTTTATGTGTTTTGATTGGGGTAACAAAGATGAAAATAGTTTGCAAGCTTGAAAAAAAGGCTTTTCAATCCAACAACAAGTATTTTAATATATAAAGTTCGCGTTGTATTCGAAGAGTATCATATTCGAGCCAATACTGTTATTAGAAATGTCGGCTATCGGGTTTATCAGTACAATGCTAATTAGCTTTAAACATAAAGTTACATGAAGCTTGATTTACCTACCGGTCGGTTTACAAATAGCACATACATTGCAATTATACCGTCTGCGCCGAAATGGTTAATTGGTATGAAATGCTTAGCACTAATGCTTACGTAATGAAATAAGCAGCCATTATAACGTCTATAGTAATCGATACTTAAATTATATTACTATTGTCTTACACTATTAATCATAAAAAATGATTATGGCATAATATCATATTGACATAATCTGGTAGGTATGTCGGTCCCTGTGGTCTAGTGGCAAGAGCTTTGTCCTAGCGATCTAGAGACCCGGGTTCCATTCCCGGTAAGGTCAGATTTTTTCAATTGAAAAAAAAGAGATCTTGGGCTGGGTGTATGTTATTTATCGTTGATTTTGTGCACAACTGATTGATTACTTACTGATTGATCATCGAGTTAATCTCGTATGACTTTCACAATTAAGAATATTTGACGCATTGGCGTAAGCTGCAATGCCAAATATTTTTATTTTGTATATATTAAAAAAAAAAAATGTTGTATGAATGACTCTTGAGTATACATTATACCTTTTTAATTCAGTAGACCGCAACACACATATTTTCCCAGTATAACTACAAATTTAGTGTTAAAATTATTACATATAGGAATTTGAAAGTCTTTGAATAATAAATTGGAGTAACATTTCGAGGTAAAAGCCATATTCGAGAAATATCAGTTACTTCCTGAGGATTCAGAAGACTTAAAAGTCTACCGAATATAAATATAAGTGTGTTAAGCTCTTCATGGAAAAGATTTTTGATATAGTGATATCATTGAGTTTAATAACTAATGGAATATTGGTAAAGATACTATTATTTGCCATGATATATGTCTGTGTATCCTTCTGTAACGCCAAAGGTATGCAAAGCACAACACACACATAATTTGATAAGTGGCACTGACGCCTGATATTTATAATACATACTAGTATTTCGTAATTCTTAAACAAATTATATTAAATAAAGAGCATTTGAATAATTTACGAATAAACACGATGCATGTTAAGTTTTCTAAACGCACAAATCAATAAAATTTGAAAGCTCTCCTCGTGCTCATTGGATATTGCTGACATCCGTTTGAAAGCGCTAAGGAACCCGTAGCTTTATTTAACTGGTTCTATTAATGACGTTGCATTCACAGACGTCGTATGCTTGAAGAGCTTCCGGTCGCAAACTGCAGGCCGGGGAGATACATACATATGTAATAGGTATGTATGTGTGGTATGACACAAATGACTAATACATAATAAAGCTTTTTCTGCATTTATTAACACTTTTACAGTTCGGTCTAAAACAGTGCATCCCAAACTAGGGGTCGCGGGCTAATTTTTAAGTTTGAGGGGGGGGCGTTGGGTGAAAAAGTTTGGGAAGCACTAGTGTAAATAACGAAATATATTCTACTGGGCCCGAAATGATAAAAAAACAGTGTAATTACTTGATAAATTAATGAGAAATCAAATAAAATTGGGAGAAACATTTTTTAGTAAGAAGGTTTGATCACTCCTATATATTCCTATATATCTACTATTGTAAAATGAAATATTGTCATGAACATAATAACATAATAAGCTAGTGTCACAATAAAAACGTTTATCACAAAGATAAATATTCAAAAAATGTGTTCGTTAATTTATTAATATGATTGTAAATTATACTACAGGATGTAATAAGTAATACGTAAAACATATCACAATGTAAATTTATTACGTGTTGGCTTAAAAAAATCAGAAATTTAATTAATTATAATGTTATATTAAAAGAAAGAAAAAACATAACAAGCTAAACCCTTTTCCTGTTGTGCTTTGTTTACACGTATTAAGTGATTTAGTATTTAACCGAAAATAAACTTAATTTTAAGTGATTACAAACAACCGTGAAAATATTGTCTTGAGTAAGTCGTAAGCTAACTGAACTGTTAAATGTTAAGTTGCAAGTGAAATAGACTATTTTATGACGAGAATCCGGTAAGGTAGAGTGCGCGCGCATATAGTGGGACGTGTCTTTATCATTTATTTTCACTTCCATATTCGTTCAGATTTATTCTGTTCCTTTGATATTTCGTCTTTGACATCCTCTGTTTCTCATTTTCATTGAAAATATGTACTGACTTTAAGATTTAAACACGTTCTTGGTCGTCTAGATACTACTCATTTAAACTTAATACTCATTACATAATCAATTAATGCGTGTATACGAGGCATACATAATATGATCCACTAAAGAATCACAAAAAGACTCTTATGTGCTAATAGATAAAACGTAGATACATACATAGCAATATATATTTTATTATGTATTTGAGTTGTAAAAAAATGCATTCGAACGATATACAAACTTGATAAAATCTGTTGAAAATATAATATTAATGATTAGACAAATAAAAAAATGATATATCAATCTTGCTTTAAATCATTTCCGCATTTCTCAAATGATTTACGTCGGTATTTATTATCACTATAAACAGTGATTTATCGATAAGATACGACAAGTAAAAAATTAAAATCGAGTGTTTAAATTATGTAAACAAAACAAACAAGTTAAAAGTTTTTTATTCTGACACTTTGGATCGTAGTAAAATCTGAAAAATATACTTGAATTATTTACGATTTTTTAAGACATATTAATCCAACGTGTAACTCTGTGATTTGTTTGTGTTCTAAGAGTGTTATGTATTTTTTTAAATGTACTTTTCGTATCGATTGCGAAGAACAGGATTATTTATAGCACACCGGTTACTGAAAGAGTGAAACAAAAATAGGAAAAATGCACGTTGGTCTAGTATGGTGAAAAAATAAATTTGATGAATGTCGAAACAGAAAATTTTGACGGAAATGATCGTTCCGAACCTACCACGAATATTACAAGTGATGAGTGAATTATTGACGCACAAAGCGCCAGCACACACACGCTCTCTGTCTACGCAAAGTTCTCACCGTGCGTATTGAGAGAATCTGATAATAGTTTATTATGCTATTTTATGGGAAAATTGCAAATAAAAATAGTAACAAGCACTGTCATATTATTTGAGCCATCTTGGACACTTTCACAAGTTGCATTAATTTTGCTCAATGTGAACCGAGTGAAGCATATAAAGGAAGGAAGAGATTTTGAGGTTACAACTCTATAAGGGAAATAGTATTTAGGAGGAGAATCTATTTCGATGAAAACGTCAACGCAGTAAAAGAAAGTTACTCGTCGAGTTAATAGTTACATTAAATGAGATTGGAGAAACTTATTAGACTTTTTTTGGCTTAAAAAGTATCCATCGATTGAAAATGCTCGCGACGAGCGAAACCGGTTTGGATCTCATTTGTTTTATTTATTTAACCCCTGAAATCCCACGGGGCCAGTTTATTAACACTTTTGAGCGACGTTTTTTTATAAATTTATATGCTTTTACAACTGATATAAACCAATTAATTATTTCACTTTACATGACAAAATAATTTAACGATGACAAGTAAATAAAAGCTCTAAAATTGTCTGGAATCCAAAGGATTTATTTAATAAAGAGATAATCGATACATTTTAAGACGGCTTGAATTTATCTTGATGTTAGAAATATTCTATTTATGACGGAAATACTTAAATTTTAGCGGTGCCAATGTACTTTTTGTATATATTGTAGATTAAGGTCATAAATATAATAACAATATTTCTAGTGTATGGATAAGCCAATGATAACCTTTTATTTTATTGACATCGCTACATCAAATTGTAAACGTAATACGCATTATTTAACCTTTTTACTAATTATTTGTGAATTCTTCCCCAGTGGTCCCAGTGTATGCCAGGCACTGTATGAAATTAATATACAATATGATAAATGATACGTTATCAGATTGACCTCAACTGATGCAACTAAAGACCACAGAATAGTATTATTATAACGGAAATATTTATTTACATTGAGTAGATATTGGCAACATAAAATAGAATTTCACCGAATGATTTTATTGAATAAAAATTGTTGTTCAATATTGTTGTTCAATTTGTGAACTGCAGTCCAGACCAGTAGGAATCGCTGTATATGATGATTGATTTTACTTATATAAGATAAGTAAAATCAAGTAAAAATGTAACATTTAATTTGAGCATCCTGGAATGCGAACCTAAAGATGTTACGCCACTGATAATTCTGATAATATAATATTTATCACAAATTTGTGCAATGTATTCACAAACCTTTTATCACAACAGTTTCTTTCGACAGCGGAATTGGTATGTTTGTAAATAAATTATTATTTACGGAAGAGCAAACAACACCCAAGGGAATTTCTAATTTCTATTCACAGTAAGCAAATGCTTTGTATTTTTAGATACATTAAAATCATATACATAATACTATTATGACTGGCGTACCATCAGAATAGTTTGATGTATAAACAGCAGATATGTATATAAGACACACTTGCATTTTGATATCCAAAATATGTTAAATATATACTTTACAACTTGGAAAGTAGTGTGTGGCGGTCCCGTTTATTTACGCCCATGACCGCCGGTGGGGTAGTATTCTTCAATAAATCAAAATCGACCGTCGTTTATTAATATAATTAATTACACTGAGAAATAAATGTATGTAGCATGAGGTTGCGGCGCACTAGGGATATCCAACGTCACATAAAATGCTCGCCATAGCGGCGGTATCAAAATTTTCTTTATAACTTGATATGTGGCTGATTTTCATATTGAAAAATTAAAGTGTCTAGTGTGTCGCGTGCGACGAAGCTAAAAGGAAATACAATTCATTAAAAATTCAACCCCCGCCCCCCAACGATTCTTTTTACTAGTATTTTGTTCAGTTTTAAATAATTATCAGTATTTGATTTCGACTACTAATTATTTGGTCAGTTTCTAATTCGATAAATGGTCAGTTATAAATACTTAAAACGGACAGTTAAAAAAAATAAATGGTCAGTTAAAATAAAAAAAACATGTCACAAATTTGCCTATTAAGACCATATTTGATAAAAATTAACAAGCTGTCAAACTTAAACTTTTTAAAAATAGCCGACTATTTAAATTAAATACTAACCATTTTTAATAAATAACTAACCATTAAAATATATTACTGACCGTTTTATTTAATAACTGACCACATTCACACTGATAAAATGACAACTGACCGTTTATAATATTAACTGACCATTTTGATTTTTAAGTGACCATTTATTTATTTAACTGACCAAAACTTGAATTAGTTACTGACCCATTAAATACATGCCTTTGATTTCCTCATCACTAGCCTTGCAAGCATCTGTTGAAAATTCTTTATCGTTCTATACAATTGTAGAATTAGCACAATGTGTTTTGTTTTTTTATAAATATGAAAATATATATTTGAAATATTTGGACTATTGTTTAAAATTGCATAATAACAAGCGGCCAATTAAAATTCGATAGCTAAAAGTATTTTTGCGACCGTAAAAACAGCAAAACAAATAACATTTTTGGCACAAACAGATAGTACAATATTTCTTGATCACATAAGAAATTGCGGGGGGCAACATATCTAAGACGGCTCTGCATAATGTTGAAATCACTCCTCAGTGTCTACAAATAGTCTTTCAAATGTGAAAATTTGAACGCCAACATGTGACAAAACCTACCACATAGACTATGCTGCTCGATCTTGGCAATCGATCAATTTAGATTTTTCGTTGATGGAAATGTCTGCTAAAGCACCGTAAAACGGGGTGAATAGAGACACTTTTTACCGTTCACGACTATGTATCTTCATACCTGCGCCACATATTTAAAATATGAATGGTCCTACTATACATTCATGGCAATATTTTTCAAATATTTACTATTGTTATTAAGACACTGTCGATTTTGTTCTAGAGACGTCGACGTCGTTCACATTGAATTGGGGTGAATAGAGACGAGAGAAGGTGAATAGAGGCAAAACAACAGATTGTAATGATTGGAATATATGAACCTCTATTCCATATGAGTCTCTATTCACCCCGTTTTAGGGTACTTATTAACTAAAAAAACTTAATTTAATTTCATTTTCGTGCAACAAAAGATAAGTTATAAGGAGTCAAAAAGTAAAGATGTACAGGCATCGAACTTATGTAAGCACGTTTGTTTCAATTTTGGCCAATCATTTAGTTGGTTTAGTTTTGTCATTCAAGAGATAGTCATTGTGAAGAAACTTACTTAACCATAATGATTACATTGGATACTTAGTAAAGTTGGGCATGTATTTAATGGGTCAGTAACTAATTCAAGTTTTGGTCAGTTAAATAAATGAATGGTCAGTTAAAAATCAAAATGGTCAGTTAATATTATAAACGGTCAGTTTTCAATGTATCAGTGTGAATGTGGTCAGTTATTAAATAAAACGGTCAGTAATATATTTTAATGGTTAGTTATTTATTAAAAACGGTTAGAATTTAATTTAAATGGTATTTTAAAGAAATGATAAGTTTTAGTTTGACAGCTTGTGAATTTTATCAAATATTACGACCATAGAGGCAAATTTATGACATGTTCTATGAAAAATTAGCACATGAAATGAACTAATTTTGAATGTTCAGGTATTTGGAAGCATATAATATTATTTTAATAAGGGTAAAGTTTACGATACTATTTAAAATGTTTTGTTTTTAATTGTTAGAATAATTATAATAGAAGATACCAAAGAATACTTTGAGTTTAAAAAAATGCGACCACAAAATACCAACTAATAATATTTCCAGCAGTCACATAATTTAATATTTTGCCTAAAATAAAAAGAATAATTGTATTATAGGTTAATATTTAGAAACAAATTCTACAGCCATAAACAATATTCTTCAGCGTAAAAAATCATTTCAGTTCGTTTCAGAGGATCAAATATCCTCTGTGCATTTAAGATTTAGGTTAGAATTTGAAGTGTCACAGCTTTTTGATAATTAATTAATTATTATACCACCTTACTATGTGTTTAAAAATTCCGAAATAAATTCAGTACTCATAAAATAATCAGTAATATTCTTTTCAGATTTAATAATATTGATTTCACATTTTATAATAGTCCACAAGACCTCAAAGACTAAAGTCAAAACAAAAGTTATAAGACAGAATGTATATTTTGTTTTTTTCAACATATTGATAGTTTTTATTCCCTGTCTCTATAATATTATATTTTTGTATTTTATTGGTGCGCTTTAGCTATTAAAAATTTAAGCTATCTATATATAGCTGAATTTTAGAGCCTGTGAATGAGCGAAAACTTAAATCAAAACCTAAAACGCTACATATATAAATATGCCAACAAATGTAAAATTGTCTGTGGTAACATTTTCAAACATTTGTCTCCTTTGTTTATGGTTCATTCTGACATATCAATTTTAAGATTACCCAGCTGATATGAAGCTGAAATTATATGACATATTATGACTATGTCTGATGATGAAATGATATTATGACTTAATTTTTGACGTTTCAATTTTAAGATTGCGAGCGAGGATATGAACACCATATATTTGTAATGTTATATGTTATAATATAACTTATATCCCTCGTTTAAAGATATCTACTGACCCATTAACAGAAAATTATTGTCCATTTTACAATAAAAAACTGACCCAAAATTAATTATTAACTGACAATTTATAATTTTTAACTGACCATTTATTATTTTTTAACTGACCATTTATTATTTTAACTGACCATTTATCGAATTAGAAACTGACCAAATAATTACTAGTCTTAAAGTTGTGCTAAAGTTCTATCCTTGTTTTTGTCTTGATCCCCCCTATTCACACCGTTTGACGGTACATATTACGAAATCTCTACGTCACTGTATATTTAATGTCAAGCTATGAAATACACACATGCGGCCCCATCCATGTGTTTATTACTACGACCATGATAGTAATGTGCCGGTAAACGTATTTTATGTGAAAGGTGTACGTTTCTTCTCGGGTATGGTATTTAATTCTCACGTACCTTAAAGACACTGTAAGCACTCCATAAATGGAAAATTATAATACTTGTGAATTTATTCATTGAATATATCAAAGAGAATAAACAGTTCTTACAGCATCACATGGAAACATCGAATGTGTAGCTATGGACTCTTAGCTTTGACACTCAATTGCTTACATCACTTCGATGTGAATAGGAGAGATCCAGAATTGAATTGGTTAATCTATAGTATATCTGCACCTCGCTTTAAAGAAGCTTATATGAGTGGATAGAGGATGCAATTAACATAATGTATAGATTGTGTGTATAAATAAATAGCGTGTATTATTTTAGCAACAACCAGGCCTGTGGAGTCGTTAAAAAACTTGAATCCGACTCCGGCTCCAGTATTGACCAAAAACATGACTCCGACTAAAAAAAGCTGAATGTTGTCACGTTTTTATCCTACAATTCCTATTTATGAATATTCAATTAAATATTTACCAAGTAATCCGGCCACTAGCCAAATTTTAAATATTATATGCAAAAATCAAAAGTTCAAACTTTTCAAAATTTTCGACAACGATTCCGGTCAAAAAACCGTGACCCATGACACCAGAAAAAGTTACGTTCAAATATAAAATTATATCGAAGACATTGATTTTATTTTATGGTGTTAAAAAAAACTAAATTTGCGTAGGAATGTTTAAAAAAAGGTAATAGAATGTAAATGCGCACTTGCGCGTTAATGATTAAAGACATCTTCTAAATAATGATAATTGCAATATGAAAATATATTTTCAACTGATAACTTTTTTATTACGTTCAAAATTGTATAATATCTTGATTATTCTTAATTATCAAAAAATCAAAACGTCACATTTTTTTTACCATGTTTATTTGATTGATTATTATCTTTTTATATTTTAAGTATGGATATAATCTTTTACTATAGCCAACACTTCAAAATGTATATTTTTAATTAAAAAAATCATTCAACAATCATGATAATTAGTAAATAGTAATTGTATACGTTTTTATATTGATATAACTACTAAAAATGTTGTTGGTCCTTTCTATAATTTTCATTCTAATTTTGAATGATAAATCTTCACTTTTTCAAATAGTGAACAATTATTACCGACAGCTGTTGAAGTATATATTTGTTTACGCTATGTAAGTTTGAAATGATTAATCTGACGGCAATATATACTTTCAAGGTGCTGAATTATTCACGGAAGTGCAAGAGTAATACAACTAATAACCTAATAAAGTTGGACCTATAATAAATAGTTATCTATCTATCTATATATATATAAAAATGAATGTCTGTATGTATGTCCGCTATGGACTTCTAAACCGCTCGACCGATCGATGTGAAACTTTACAAATTTATTGAGTGCTCCCCCGCGATGGTTTCTGGCCTACCAACCCCTCCCCCAACTTCCCCCATCCGCCCCCAATTTTTTTTTTTTTAAACTTTAAGAATTTTTCGAGTTCACTTCTTCGAAGGTTTTATACCCCCATACGCTCCCCAAACCCCACCCTGCCAAACAACCCCCTCCCCCAAAAATTGATATCGAATTTTTGTTCGAGTACACTTCCGCGAAACTTTCTGGCGTACACCCTCCCCACCCCACCCCCCCAATCACCCCTACAATTGCTGGCGTAGCAACGCGCAGGGTTAGTATATATATATATATAAAAATGAATGTCTGTGTGTATGTCCGCTATGGACAACTAAACCGCTCAACCGATCGATGTGCAACTTTACAAATTTATTGAGTACACTCCCGCAATGGTTTCTGGCTTACCAACCTCTCCCCCAAACACCCCCAACCTCCACCCTTTTTTTTTTTTTTGAACTTTACGAATTTTTTGAGTTCACTCCTTCGAAGGTTTCTGGCATACCCCTCCATACGCCCCCCAAACCCCACCCCGCCAAACAACCCCCCTCCACCTCAAAAATTAATATCGAATTTTGGAAAAACAAGAAATATTGTGTATCCCACAGCACTTCAATAAATATCGAATTGAAACGAAAAGCTGCAATGTCACAATTTTTTAAAAATGAACGAAATCAATAAATTGACTCAAATTGAATTGAATATTTGTGTAATGTCTTTCCTTCAAATTTACTTTAGTCGCGCGCAGGGTACAGCTAGTTACGGTATAAAATCGGAGTAACGGTGTATGAACATTTTCTTTTGTTACGTAGAAATGGAAATATACGCGCCAAAAATTTTCGATTTATTCAAGAATAGTTTTGAGATCAATTATTCAATAGTATTTTTTTTTATTATTTCACCGATATTTTTATTGTACGAAGAAATGATATAAGCAGCGCGATCATACTATTATATAAGGTATCTTATCTGCATTGTGATTATGAGCAAAGGAATGCATTCAACGTATTTTGCAGTAAAATAATATTAATACAAACTAATGAATTAATTGTAAATATTTTTTTTGAATTACCACTAATGTCGCAATTATGAAAATATTTTGAAGTTTCAAATCACACGGGATGGTCTCAATGAGATTTTGTTTTGATATCAGACATGTTATCAATAAAGCCCATACCCAAGATCTTAAATTTACATTGAAAATTTATTAATTTGATATTGACCTTGCATGGACTTGATTCCAGACCCATCTGATCTCTTTGACCAGTAGATCACAAAGGCCAATGTAGCAAGTAATAAGTTAAATATGAGGCACATTTTATAAACACAATTGGTATGTTATATGTACAGTGAATATCAATCTGCGCATTCGATCTAAGCATCAAATTAAATCGACCTGTCAAATTTTAGTACCATTTTGTCTCTTTAAATAAATCCAGCTAGGGATAGATAATATTCAGACAGTCAGATTTATGTAAGTTTTTTGATGTGCTCATATTGCTATTTCATGATTTATTTCTCTGGTTTAACATAAATTTAAGCATTACAGATATTAAATCAACTGTTAGTATAACATTATGCCGATAAGAGGTTTCAGCGTATAAATATATCAAGTGATTTTAGTTTATATTCTAAAAAATGTACGTGTTATTCATGTGACGTTAAATTTGATAAGATTGAAATTTCGCGAAGAAGCAAAAGATTCATATCGCAAATCAAAATTGAAAACCAATTCTTAGAATAAATAGGAAGAGTAATTTTCAAATATGGAAAAATAATCTAGATCATTGTAAATATACTATTACTAGTATAATTATCTTTTAAATTCAATCAATTAACGCTAAAAATGAGTGTGCAGTATAAACAAGGTCGTTCAAAAAAAATACGTGAAAACTAATGAGTGTTAATTGGCCGATTGCATCTTTTATACTTCCGTTAATTCACATGAAATGACTAATTTGTTTCTCTAATAACAATCAATGGTTTTTTAAAAGATGTCTCAACATGTTTTTAAGCTGTTGACTTGTCAACACATTCGAGTATGTAAACAGGGCAAAGAAAATACACATATTTGTATAGAGCACAATATGCTTATCCACGCAACGTATTTCAGTTTCTAGCAATTGATGAGTGGTCTTCCATACATGTCAGGAGTTTTAAGCGACATTTTGCTATACCTGATATAAGGATCCTGGTTCTCATAGGTTCTTGATATAATCAAACATATAACTTTTTAAAAGAATAAAACGAAAATAATTTGTATAATAAACGAACGGGAAACTTTGGCTTCCCCAGAGCAACATTTTTCGATCAACTGTCAATTAAAAAAAATGGTTTTATCAGAGTTGCTTCAATGATTTACTGCAAAAGCCATCTTTGTTTTTTCTTATTTCAGATCTTATAACTCTTAATTTTTAAATATAAGTGGTTATGTGGAAGTCATAAAATTTTCATCGATGCAAATTATGATTATTAATAGATATTCGCAAATATTAATTTTCCAGCCCACCATATAACCAAGATCTCAAATAGTCAATTAAATTATTTCGTTCAAATACCGTGAACACTTTCTCCTGTGCGATATTGAAATATTATTTAATGAATTCAGAGTTTCCCAAACTTTCAACATCAGTGTACCCGCCTCTCTATAATTTTCTTAACACCAAGTATCGTCAAAAAAAAATCGCATATACTTTAATAACAATCAAAATATATATGTATGTCTTTTTTTCTATTTAGTACATAAACAAAATAATGCAGGTACAGCGCGTACCACCACCAAACTCTTCTCGTCCCTCAGGAGGAACACGTACCACACTTTGGGAAAAACTGATGAAAGGCAACGAAGGAATTTGACACGTGTACAAATATGATAGCCTATCTAGATTGTGAATGAAGATTTATGATTGTGTACTATAGAAGAGATTATAAAACGTAACTCGAGCTTATTCAAAGGCGGAAAGGTAGTGCCTTTGAATCTTTTTTTATTATTAACCGTATCAATTTCCTCATCATATTATCAACAAAAACAAAAAGCCATACACGCAATACAGATTGGATATTATTAAATAAATAAACATTGTTATTATTGAGCGAGACACTATTGCATTTATTAATCAATTCAAGTTTTTAAGCCATTATAAAAAATATGATACTTAATATTAAAAATATCTTCGTTTATAATGCTTCTTATTAATCGGCACCGGGATTATTAGTTTGTGAAGTTAATTCACTAAGAAGTATCGTAAAAACGTATATTATAATTAATAATATATTCAAGGTTATATAAGAACCAGTTTACAAAAAAATGGTCGTATATAAATATTGACTTCATAGTTAAATTGACATCTGCCCATAACATTAGTAAAAATCATTCAAGTAATATAAAACATAATTATATACAGGAACAAGTTGGTAAGTATTATAAAAAATACTCATCAGAAATCATGACCGAACCAAAGACTTGATTGATAATTATTTTGTTTCTACTCTAAAAATTTGTAAACGTTGGAAAGTGAAAGCAGTCGTATTGTGCGATGTTTTTTAATGAATCTCGTGTTCTCATTCAAAACAAATTTTCATAATAGATTTTTAAACAAATATAAAAAGTCTCGTGAAAAATATGTTTAAAATGTCATGCTAACTTTTCAGTTAAATTGCAGTAAAGAGAAGTTTCTTTATTATATTTATTAAATACGTTCACAATTATTAATGTTTAGTGTCAGGATACGTGAATGAACGAAAAAAGAATATATGTCCCCTTTTTTGGACATTTGAAGAATCTTAAAGCAAAACCTTACCGGCTGTAGCAGCGATATACTGCATACTCTTCTTGGATTCTCCCGAGGGCTTTTCCCCTACGGAGAGCATATGCCTTGCAGTTTCACCCATTTCACTTGTTTTTTTTCACACACCTGAAATAAAAATAATAACCTTTGTAAACATTAAATACTTCAATTAGACATCTTACTTAATACGCTTAATTGAATATTCTTATATGATAATGCCCGGATTAATTTCTAATAAACGTTTTACTACGTTAATTATGAATTTAGAGGCCTTGAATATTATATATTCCATGCAAAACGGATTAAAAAAAATCTTATAACATAGGAAACATTCACAAACAATAAGAATATTTTTATAAGTTTTGATATTTATATGGAATAGTCGTATCGGGATTTTTTTAACTTTAAGCACTTAATCTATAACCGCAATGTAACTGAACTGAATTCGATTAAATCGTCTTGATTTTTCACAGTATGGATAGTGCACTATTATTTTTATAGGGCAAATTTTAATTGGGTTTTTAAATTTGCTACACATTTGAAATTTCGGTAGAACAGATCATTGTTTTTACACTTGAAACTATTTAAAATAAAGGAACAAATTTGTTAGAAGTAATTTTTATTTTTAGCGAAATGTTTTCAAAATATTTGTCAATGCAAAAAGTCAATAAAATATAACGGAAAGATTTTTTGAACAAGTCATCCATTCATTTTGTGTGACAATAAATATAAAATATATGATTAAATGATAACATTGCACCATTAAAAAAGGAGTAAATAGTTTCTAGTCAAAAAATATTTTAAGAACGAATATAAATATATTTGATGTAAATAAGATTTAATTTTAAAAACTTAAAAAACACGCACTTTTTTAAAAAAAATCACTATGCGAAGTATTGCAAGAAAATACTTTTTGTTACGTGTCGACCGGCGTCTTCAGTCGACGCTTTTGAAAAGAGTACTGTTGGCGGGGAAATAAATTATTGTGGTCGAGCTGACGGCTTCTCTCTCCTTAATATGTAAATAACTCCCAACTATTTACTATGCAAATCCGATATAATTAAAAGAATATTGAATTGCCATAATTCATTAATAATAAAACGCATTCAATCTTTATACGCACCATTAAATTAAAATATTAATTATTTTTTTTAAATCGTCATAAAAACTTAATTACAAGAAATAAGAAAAAACCAAACACGCCGACACATTATAAAAGCATTTAAAGTAAGTTTATTATTTATGTACTTTCTTCCGTAGTATTACAATCACAGCGGAAACTTTGTCACATTTTTTACGAGTCTGTGTTAACGATGGAACAATCATTATTACTTTCAAAAATAGATGCTTGCAACTCTGAAATCAATCTCAACTACCGTTGCAGCAAATCTTGCAATAAGTAATATTTACTTGAATTCGTAACAAAATAATATTCAAAATAAAGTGATGAATGTTGTCCATCCAATACAGATATATTATTTCCAAATTTACTAACATTACGTGTTACTTACTACTTTCGAGGATAGTTACATTCATAATTCTTTCAGGGATTCTTGATTAAATATTTCAGCCCCTAAACGAGAGAAAATAATCTTTCAGGATTGCAGATTCAATGATGAGAACTGTAAGTTAACCCATATAACATTTCAAGTTAGGCATTATATAACTTATATCGAAAGAAAGCGGTGACATGTAATTGTTAACAATCCACATGTCTTCTCATCTATTAGCATATTATGTGCGGAAATAAATGGAGTACCGACTTTTAATTTACTATCATATTAATATATTCCATGAAAGGCTTTTCAAATTTAATTGAATTCGTATGCCATCTTAATTTTTAAATAAGACTTGAAAAGAATAAACTCACTTTTTCGTCCTTCGTCTCTGCTTGATCATGTGAGATATATTAGATTTATGAAAATTATCACAAGAAAAACGTTGAGCTATTTTTTTTTCCGTGAAAACTTTGTGATAAAACAAAATTACGATGGTGAATATTATAGGTACATCAAAATCACACGGAATTCTACCAAAGTGATGTAAAATAATGTCAACTAAATACTATTCGAAATAAGACGAGCATTATCAACTTAAGTTAGTAATGCTCGACATGAGCGAAACCGGTTCAGATCTAATAAATTTAATGATGAATAAGTACTAAAATGTGTTTTTATTTTTATTATAATGCCATTCCACCAAGTGTTTGGCAGTGAACACTTTAAAAATTACTTTCTGTTTGTGGTTACACAAAGCATGTTAATATAATATGTTAACTGAAAGAGGAAGGAAATTTTCAGGTAGAAAAATTCACAGGTATAAGTTTTAAAAAAATTCTCATAACCGCTGTTACCAACAAGTGAAGTGGTAAATAACACTTTTGCGTCAGTCGGGCATACGTGTGCTGTAATTAAAATGAATAATTTGGATTAGTCTAAATAATTAATGCAGACATGATTTTATATCGAATCAGCTGTTTAAATAGTGCCAAATAATATGAGTGAATAATATTTAAATTTCACCACACGCCGAATTTATTATTCGTAACACGTGTTCACCGTTTTTTTTTTTTGCAAAAACATTCCTGTGTCTATCAAAAAAATATTATTAAGGAAATTATCCAGGTTAGGATTAAAAATTAAAGCCCAACAACGCAGAAAGAAAGCACTGACCGTTACCACCAGAACTAGGCCATATCAAGGTTGTATGCCCAGAAAAGATATTCCGGTTTTAACTAAATGGTACGATATTTCAAAAAGAATTGTTTTAATTATTTATGCATTAAAAAATGCTTAACGTAAAAAGATTTTGCCAGAATAAAAAGGCAAGAATTCATTACGAAATTGTTTACTACACATATTAATTGTCTACATACTACACATATTATTTATACATAATATATATTACTCTAAGAATGTATGGCTTATATTAACTATATCGAGTTATAATAAACTATATAACTCCCCGCTTGACGCTTGACAAACACATTTATAACATTGATTTTTTATGTGACCATATGATACCATCAAAATTTTTAGTAAAATATCCTTTATTTGAAATTAGCTTTTGCAGTTATTATTACATCAAAATTTTCTGTCTGTTGACTTCTTTTAACAAGTAGGCATATCTCGTAGACACTTATGTGGTTAATGTTGTTGTTATTGATAGGTACAATAATATAGTCTCCTATGTCGTATAATATGATATTCAGGAATGTATGATAAATTATGTTATGTTGTCCAGTGTCAATAATAATTCATTCACACCCATTCGAGAATGGTTTAATTTTCATAAATGCATATTAATTCATTTATGCACCACTTTAAATTCATTTCATGCTTGTTGCTAGAGAAAACTTTAAGCAATTGGAGAAACTGATCATTAATTGTAGGGTGGCCAACTGATTTGCTTCTATTGCCATATACATTTTTGTATGAAAGAAAGGGGTTAGCTACCGCTTGGTGATATTCCGATCCTTATTTTTAATAAGAAACAAAAAAGTTCATCATCAAATAGTAATTGTGTCTCTTTCCATATTTTTGATGTTAACGCCCCGGGCTAGATACACATTAAAAAACGAATAACTCAGACAGGCAGCCAGCAAATATATCATCGTCTGCCAAGAGTTTTTGCTAATTACATAAAGAAACGTCCATAAATGGCGTCACATGGCTTTCAAGTAGACTGATCCTCACCTTCCCTATTGCCAGAAAATAATTTGATTCCTGTCAAGAGTTTTTGATAATTACATAAAGAAACGTCCATAAATGGCGTCACATGGCTTTCAAGAATAATGATCCTCCCCTTCCTATTGCCACAAAATCATTTGATTCCTGTCTTTTGATTGTTGACAATTTTCGAAAACATAAATACGCCATTTTTATTAAACAATAAATTTTCAATCATGCTTTTTTTATGAACTGGGCTTACGGTGTATTACTCACCCCTATAAAAATCACATTTGACTTAAACGCATCCTAGTTTTGCTCATCAAGTGGATATCTAAAGAGGGGCTTGAAGACGATACTTTTGATATCTGTTCTAGTCTTCAACACAAAGGCAACTGAAATCTTACGACACACGGTGAACAATAAGCTTCCTAATACTACATCTTTCTTGACTCAATCCTTCTGCCTGTGTAATGGCTGCTTGACAACCAGAGCTCCATAAACAACTTCCATTCAATTCTTTAAAATGGGTCCATATTCTCTAATTAGGGATTGTGTTGGGAGTAAACATCTACATATGACCAAAATTACAAATCTAAGATTTTTGTGTTGAATTAAATTTAGAAATCATCCAAATAGCTTTCTTTGATCGTTTCAGAACATGCTTCATAGTTAAAAAGTAAAATACTTTTCATTAACAAAAAACAAAAAATCACTGAACGGTAGAAAATAATCACCAAAAACTACTATTGTGACCCAAATTAAAAGAGTTAGTAAACAACTTAGCGTTAATCTCCTCTGGAAATTAACAGAGTTAGGTAATTGCAACGTTTCCAGAGTATATTCGAGTCAATAGCACAGCATAAGCACATACATTAATCAACATAAAAGAGAATATAGCTACTTGAAAGAAAAAGATCATCAAATAATAACCTGCAGACTAGGCACGTACATTTTTTATTTTTATTTTCAATATGTAAGATTATTTTCATTATTTTCATCATCCATAAGACCATTCAATAAACACACTAATTAACCATGTTTTTTTCTTGGCTACGATAAATATCAAGAAATGAATATATCTATCTATCTATCTATCTATATATATAAAAATGAATGTCTGTGTGTATGTCCGCTATGGACTACTAAACCGCTCGACCGATCGATGTGAAACTTTACAAATTTATTAGGTACACTCCCGCAATGGTTTCTGGCTTACCAACCCCTCCCCCCAACCACCACCCAACCTCCACCCCCAATTTTTTTTTTTTAGACTTCATGAATTTTTCGAGTTCATACCTTCGAAGGTTTTTGGCATACCCCCCCCATACGCCCCCTAAACCCCACCCCGCCAAACAACCCCCTTCCCCCCCAAAAATTGATCGATTTTATACAAATTTCTCGAGTACATTTCCTCGAAACTTTCTGGCGTACACTCAAATTGACTCAAATTGAATTGAATATTTGTGTAATGTCTTTCCTTCAAATTAATTTTAGTTGCTAGCGTAGCAACGCGCGCAGGGTACAGCTAGTCTTATATATAAAACCGAAACGGCGTATGTATGTATGTCTGTCTGTAATTCCCTTTTGCATTGTTGGTCATTAAGTTGCCATAAAAACGAATATGAATGAAAATATGTTTGAATTTTTATCGGCGAAGACAATTAGTCAAAATGTAATAAATTAGTCTTCTACCAACTTTTTCCCGGCTTTTATTAATATAAAAATGTTTATTATTTACGTGAAGGTATTATTTGACATTTCTTTGACAGCGAATTAGATTTTTTCCTTGAATTTGGACATTTTAATGCGCGAGAATGGGGCTGTCATCAAATTAAATAAAGTTTGCGATTTTATTTTAACTATATTTTGGATGTTAGATTTTGTGATATAATTATGTCGAATGATATAACATTAAATAATTATTGGTCGCTTAGTCCGAGCGACGCCGGGTAGCAATACTAGTTATAAATAAATTAAATACGGCTACCTGAAAAACCTTCCCCTTTGGTATGTTGAAAACATACATATTGTATGCTATCAATATCACTAATACTATTAATGTAAAAAACTAATATTTAATACGGTAAGAAAAATAACGATGTATTTTAATTCTACATATGTTATTTTATATATTTGTGGATAGCTATTTCGGCTTACGCCCTAGTCGAGGGTAAATAAATTAATAACTATCGACACAGACGACAAAAGGGTTAAGTTTATTTCAATATGAAAGAGTGAAGCAATTGTCTAACAATAATAAAAGTACACATAATTATTTTTAAGGAGCGTAATGATTGGTAATTTTAGGTTTTGCTTTTAAAATGAATAACTGAGAAGAATTATATTTCACATAAAACGGTGACCAAAACCACTATTTGCTATCTGGTCAATAAAATTGTCTTTATCTAAATATGAAATCCTGAAGCATTTTTACATCACGATCATTTTTCGATACTTAATATTTTATCTCATATCTCAATTACCATTACTTAAGTTGGCAACATATAGCACCAAATGCCTCGACGATCCTTTCACATTTAAATCAGTGACCTTTTATGTCACCATCTTCTTACATTTTATTTGCATTTGCTCAACACAGCTGGCTGAAAATAGAAATCACAAGTTTACCTCTTAAAAGCATAAATTATGCATGCACATTTCGCGTCGTGGAAAATGCATAATCCGCCAAACCCCACTACTAAACGGTTTTACCGGAATATCTGAAACCCATGTCTAATTATCAATCTTTAAATAGTTATGTAAGTAGAGAAATGAGCATATTATTGTGCTATTCAAAATGTCTAAGTTATTGTTTAAAACAGAAATTATTATACTTAATCAAAACAGTTTTCTGTTTCCGCACCAGTTCCTATAAAAAAATTGACCCTGACCCCTGCGGTGACCAGTTTGCATACGTGTTCTAATAATCGATAGTTGCTTTCTGTTTTTGCTACGTATCTCCGTTATGATTCTAAGCTCTAAATAAACAGATATAATTAAATGTTATTTAACATATATTGGCGTATTGATTTTTTTGAAATTTAAACATATAAATAAGACACACAGGGGTGCGGTATATATTTTTCACCGATTGATATTCTTATTTATTTAACAGAACGTTTTTATTTTTGGAAAAAAGGACCTCATTAAATA
This sequence comes from Himalopsyche kuldschensis, assembly GCA_028554975.1. Lineage (NCBI taxonomy): Eukaryota > Metazoa > Arthropoda > Insecta > Trichoptera > Rhyacophilidae > Himalopsyche > Himalopsyche kuldschensis. The sequence goes on from JAHFWI010000068.1 coordinate 3,588,884, forward strand.
GTGGGACAGCTAGAAATAATATGTATATTCCCGGAAATATCATCCAATGAAACAAATATTATAGTATTAAATGTTCCCAGATATTCTACTGTAGGTACTGTATCAAATTATTTCACGTCACATAAATATGATTTTAACATGTATACGATACGATATGATTGAAGTTCTTCTAATATACTGACTGCCTAGCATTTCTAAATATTAGCCTATATATAAAAGCAATACAAATACAGTCAAACCTCCGAAAACACTACTCCGTAAAACACGCTGGCCGAAAATATTCAGCGCAAATCCCCCGGTGGCACGGTCGCATTCCATTGTCGTTGCTATGTAACGTTGCCGGCTGTTATTCCGGGGTGGACGCCGATGCACACATATAGCCAAACGGCTGACTGTCTCTACGGTGCATACTCTCGCATACACTCAAACAACACGTGCCAGACAATACACGTCTGCGTGCTGACTTCCTGTTTGCTACATTTTGCGAGCGCTATGCATTGTATCACCTAGCAACCAAATATATTTACCTAAATATTTCGTTCAAATATTTTTTTTGCAAAACTCATATATAATCTCAGTTTGCATTTTTCGCGGAAAAAGACGAAGTCCCTAATTTTGTATGAGATTCACGCCCCCTTTTACACTACTTCTGATTACCACGGTCCCGACTAGAGTGTTAGCGGGGGTTTAACTGTACGTTGAATCCTAGTTCTGGTGACGACGTGATGTTGAAATATGAATAGTTTATTTGATATAATACTTCTCGTTGAACTACATAAAATGATAGTTTTTTTACATTAGTTAAATTATTTAATCCATCATAATTATATCCAAAACAAATTATTTTCGAGCAATATTTGTAAAATAAACTTATATTTAAAAAAATGATGTTCTGAATGTTGCTTGTCGTGCCAAAAATAATGCAATTATAGAATGATTCTATATTCTTTCAGTGTAGTGGCTATTTGTTGTATTATTATCTTAAACATTGATAATATAAATACAAGCAATCGCTCTGTTAGTTCAGAAATGATAAACTGAGTTTAAAGTTCAAACTGATAAAGCATCGGGATTCATAATAAATAAACATTCAGTACATATTTTTGTCACACAGTTTTTGATATTGACGGAATCAATTGTTGTATGAACTGACTCTAAAATAAATAATATTCTTAATTAATTTAACGTTGTTATATTGACATTGATTCACGTGTTTTTACAACAGTAGTCCCTTGATGCTTTTTTCAATGTCACGGCTACGCTAGAAGGCTCTACGTCTCGTCAATGGTCTACCTCTACGTTGACGTAGTAGAACTTGCATAGTGTGTAATATGTAGGCGGCATTAAACCTGTTACCAGCTAGAAGAATTCCCCACTTTTTGCCATGTACGCTACAACTTTTTCAAAAATTAAAAAAGGACAATTACTTAAAACTACTAACGTTTTTTAAGAGCTTAGATGTCTTTGATCCCTTATGAAAGCAATCCCAAATTAATTACTATACCACATGGCTTTTGAGCGTATTTACGAATCCTCAAATAAGGATTGTCACACAAAGTTTATAATATTATGTCTATTTTGCACCGCGATTGGCTATCGTAAAATGATTTTTTGTTGATTTTTTCTTATGATCTTGTGAATAATTTGTATTGATTCAATTGGTTTGAAAAATATATGCATGCAAAATAATACTTACGTTAATATTATGAATATTTTATCAAAAGTTTTGACAGCCCTGATAACCTCTATACCCTTTTTGTGTTTTAATTTGAGAAATATTCTTTTTCAACGTCCTAAACATAGTTGCCTACCGGTGAGTTCTTAGCTGTCAGAGCTTTTTCTTATGCGACACACCGGTGTGTCATTAGCTTTAGAACGGTTAAAAACGAATAAATCTTCATTTTTAAATATTGTTTATTCAAAACCACAACAACTTTTAAATTCTATGTTATTGTTTTCAATAAACTAAGCGTCATTTCGGTATGTCTGCGAGACGGTGTGTAACTGTAAGTTCTTGATCGCATCGTATCCATCCACATGAAAACGAGAGAAGACGATAATACCCCCCCCAAAAGTGTCAACTGTTACGTCACGGCCACATTGCGTTCTTGTTACTCTGCCAAATATACTGAAAGATGAAAATAATAGAAAACACGTGATATTTATTCAAAATAAATTCAGGCGTCATCGCTATCAAATGATTAACTGATTGAACTATATTTATATGGTTGAGGAGAGTGTGCTACAATAACAATTGTGTAATTTGTATTTGTGTAATTCTAGGGCGATAGGATATTAAAATTCAACTAGCTGTAATTTTTATTCCGCTGCCGTACACTTTTAGGTGAAAAATACACGACTAATGCATTTTCCTTATAATCTTATATATAAAACCGAAACGGCGTATGTATGTATGTCTGTGGGTCTGTAATTCTTTGGGAATGATATAACATTAAATAATTATTGGTCGCTTAGTCCGAGCGAAGCCGGGTAGCAATATTAGAAATTCCGAAACGGCGTATGTATGTATGTCTGTGGGTCTGTAATTATTTGGGAATGATATAACATTAAATAATTATTGGTCGCTTAGTCCTAGCGAAGCCGGGTAGCAATACTAGTAATTATATAAAACAAAATCAGTGATACTATGTTACTTTATAAGTATGCGCAGCGATAGAATATTTTAAACTACATATATCAGATCCTGGTCGTATTATAAAATTGTGGAATAGATATTGCGAGTTTTTTTGTTTTTAATAAAAAAGAAAGGCACCAGAAATTGATTAAAAATCGGAGACGTATTATCATATCGTTACCTTACTTTGAAAAGGTTATAATATATATTTTTGCCTAAAATGACATTTTGGTAGGAAAAGCTTGTATTTACCGCATTCTATCATATACAGATATAAATTTCAAAGTTCTAAGATTTTCATCATTAGATTTTTAAGATCATTAATTCTCAGCAAGAGTTGTGAAAAAATATGCTTAAAATAAGTAATTTGAAACATTTTTACTTGCTCATTGTTACAAGTGAATTTTAATCAATCGAAACTTCAAACGCTCATATCTCAAAACAATGTCAAGAGCAGTTAGAACCTTTTCGAAGTAAGGTGTCGATGTATAGACAATTAAAATCCACAGCCTCTTATATTGTAAAAAAATAGTTTTATGCATAATCTTCTTGAATCGACAGTGTATCTCAAAACTATTTCACGATTGAAGATTTTTAAAACTAAAAAATCACGCAGATATTATGCTATTATTACATATTATGATACAGGATACAATGACAAAAGATTTTTCCACCCTTTTTACTACCACTGCATATTGGCACTCGTTTTGTAAAACAAGGGCAATCAGTAGGAGTGGTACGAGTGATTTTTGTTTCTGTCTAGGGCAGGGGTCATCAAATAGCCAAATATAAACAGCACATAAACAGCTTTAGATTTTTTCAGGGCTGCAGCTAATTTTAATAATTAACGTTAGCATAAAGGTATGTATTAAATATAAATATCCAACGTCGACGTTGAAAATATATGTGTAACATTTTACAAACTAGAACACACAGAATTCACAAGAGTTTTTGTCCATTGCAATAAAAAAATTGGGTATATTTGGTCTATTATTAATTCTATTCTATAAAATGTGCTTAGGGTACAAATGAGATAAACAAAACATATTTTTTATAAGTAGATTTAGTAAATGTTTTAGAGAAAAGTGCCAACTCAAGCAATTCGGATTCAACACACATTTTTTTTAGATAAATGTGACAGTAATTGTTAAAAGTATGTGCTGAACAAGAGTATCTCGCGATCACACAGCTGCAGTAGTTTGAGCCGATGATATAAGTGCTTGCTTAGCCACGATAATAACGTTATAATCTCCCCCTGAAAATATGCAAAAACTTCAATTTAAGAATCAATTTAATGCTAAATTAAATACACTCAATCCTTCCCCGAATATTTTTTACACTGATACACTGATTTTGTTTGCTTTAAAATGGTTTAAAAAAATAGCAGTTGACGGGCACGCTTATTATCAAGCAGGGCCGTATCTAGGGGCTGGCGAATAGGGTGGTCACTCTGGGCGCCGAAGTGCTAGGAGGCGCCAAAATAATGCCAGGATTTTTTCAAAAAATTGCATACAATCTATATCAATAGATTTTACGTTTTTGGTATTTAGTATTTTAATTATAATGGTGTGTAAGCAATCGGGGGCTTTGTGGGTTGGGTCCCCCCCGGATTGTCGCAAAATCTACTTGCCCTAGGCGCCAGTGGATCTCGCTACGGTCCTGTTGTGAAGAAGCGACACGGAATGAATATATTAACTAAACTTAATTTAAATTGTAAACCTATTTTATAACTTGTATAACTTCAAAAATAGTTTTATGTATAGATAATAAACAAATCGACGTTCAGTTGATTTTAAGTAATGGAACCTGACTAGTATTTTTGTATGGGAGTCTTTGGAACGTATTCCCCGTGCAAAATGAAGAACGGGTGGTATCAGAATAATTGCGAAAGTTGGTAGTGCAAGTGTTTAGGTATGTTGTTTCTAACATAAAAATAAAAATTCAACGTGTTATTTAGTTTTTATGGAAAAACTTTTGTCCGTGCTATCGATATTTAACTGTAGCGGAGAGCAACAGGTGTTTTTCACGAGAACAGAAAACAACACGTGAGCTACAGTTTGTTAACCACTGGCATATATGACAACACGGACAATATCATTTCAATTATTATCAACGACTCTTCAACAACTTGATAACGATGTTGTAACTTTTTGATCGATTGATATCCTCAACGAGCCGTCACTTAACTAAATTGGGACAATCACCTAAAATCTAGAAAATATTTTATATTAAATTATCGTATCAGGAATATCTACCTAATTGATTGTATTAGCTTCCATCAATCAAAATTACCAAGTTTGTTGCATACTTCAGAGAGTGGTAAATTAGACCCGTGTTTGCTGATGCTTAAATTATGTAATCTTGTTTTGTTGGTAGCATGTTCTACCTGTAATAGGCGTGTAAAGATATATTATTTCAATTTTATTGTGGATATGTAGAGCAATCAATTATTTTCCAGTCAGTTTAAATGGGTAGTGCGAAAGATACTTGGAAACTCTCATTAAAGTCTATGCTATCTTTAAAAATCTTTATGTCATTAGTTTTTTTACGAAATACGAGGAATATACAATACATAGAGTACAACACATAAATTTAAAAAAAAATGTCTTGACACACTATGATGGTGCGTAATTTTTTCTCAATATATTGTCTTCGTATTCTGTATAACGTACTGATACCACATGATGTTGTAAGGTATCAGAACTCTCTCGGACGATCTTATTTATCACCTCAATCAATAATAATAAGACCAAACGAGTAATATAACGCGAATAAATGCATTCAAATTGTTATAAATTCATGTAACCGACTCATTGCGACGGCTTCGCAGTGATTGGTTGAATTCAGCTCAGGCCAGAATGCGTTGCGTGGATTGGTCGAGCTGTTTTTCATACTAGAATCACGGAATATAAATGTGGCTGTCAAAAAAAAATAACCGCCAAGTCAGTTAGTCGTTATCCTTCTTTCGAAAGTCATGAGTTTTTTTTGCGCTTGCTTCGGACAGCAGGCGTAGTAACATATTCATTTGGTCTTACGCGTTTAAAAATGTTCTTACTGCAATGTATTCGTGTGGAATAAAAAAATGTAATAATTTGAAGACAATAAATTAGCCGACTCTAGGATAGAGTTTTCGGCCAAGATAAATTACCGATTGAAATCTATACAGAGATACCTTTCCTCCCATCCTATCCCTAAGTTCCGTCTCCGAACGCCGTGGAAGGATGCTGTCTGACGCAGTCAGATTGGGAAGAAACCCTGGTCGTCTCAGTACAAAAATGGAGAAATGATACACATATGCATAGATAACAAATATCTACAGTTTATTGATTTCGTGCAATATACAAAATACACTAAAAAATCCAACCACAAAAATATTGAATAAATGCAGTCTCCTATAAAGCCGGTTTCTTTGGCGGTCTCTATTTCGTAGGGTTAAATGGGCAAATTTTTTTGTTAATATTTTATAAATCGATTGGTCAATTAAACAAAGGTTTTATAAGACACGCATATGCATAAACGTTTCAACCGAAAGACCGAGACATTGCCTTCCATGGTATCTGAATTATTAATACTTCATATTTTATTGTCAAAACATAACTAGCTCCTACAATTTATTTGTAGATACGTTTTGAGTGTGAAGCCGTGTGCATTTGAAGTGAATTAAAATAATTATTTGTTCATTCACAGAATTATAAAAGTGCATCTTTTTTTGAAAATAATCGTTTCTTATTATGTTTGTGATTCAGATCAGAAAATTCCAGTTATAAGTAACAGGAATTTTCCTTATCGTGTTTCGAAGAACATAAGCACGACAATTTTTCAAAAAATAAAATTCATTCATTAGTTATTTTGAAAGGAAATACTAAAAAATATGAGCGTGGATTTGTTAGAATTGGGACATTTTTTTAAATAATTGACGTTAACTTTTCAGAAAAATAATCTAGTGACGTCGGTGGAGACATGTAGAGGGATCTAAGAAAAGTATGGCGTGTATTTAATGAGTCAGTATCTAATTCAAGTTTTTGTCAGTGAAATAAATAAATGGTCAATGAAAAATCAAAATGTTCAGTTAACATTATAAACGGTCAGTTGTCATTGTATCAGTATGAATGTGGTCAGTTATTTAATAAAACGGTCAGTAATGTATTTATGATGGTTGGTATTTTAATTAAACGGTCAGTTATTTTAAATAAGTTGTATGTTTAAGTTTGACAGCTTGTGAATTTTATCAAATATGGTCGTAAGAAGCAAATTTTTGACAAGATTTTTCTCATGTTGTTATAGCGAAATTATATCATTCATGTTTCGGAATCGTTTGAGAACGCAACATATTTTTTTTAATAGATTTTGAATAATCTTTAGTTCCGCATTGAATTGGAAACAATTGGCCGGATGTTCATTCATTCAAGGTTTCCTTTAATCAAGGAAGTTTGATAAATGAGAGTTTTCGACACGTATTGTATTGCGTTATAATAAAAATAATGGTACATAATTATATCATAATATTATTGATAAATTTCAAAACATTTCGGATGTAATTTACTTGACAACGACTGTGTCTTTTGAAACATAATATGTATTAATAAATATCAATTATTCATGATATTAATATTTAAAAAAATCATTTCAATCACTAATAAGTTTCGTTCGATCATTATCAAATTTGTATTCAATGTTAAATTATATGTAAAGCTATTTTTTTGGGAAGCCACCGTGTTATCATTGGTAGTGGCCCGACTTGTTCCAAGAAATTCAGGTTTCAATGTAAAGGAGCTTTAATAAAAAAATGCAAAATAGTTAGTTTTTTTTTTGGCTTTTGGCCGCATTGATAGGGTTGATATTTAATTGAATACACATAAATAGGAAATTTAGGGAAAAAGGTGACGATATTAACCTTTTTTTAGTCGGAGTCGGAGTCGTGTTTTTGGTAAATGCTGGAGTCGGAGTCGGACTTTTTTTTAGCGACTCCACAGACCTGGTATTAATACTCTTAACAAACTTACAAATTCAATATGTAGAGAGTGAAAACTATTACCTGGTTTAAATATTGGAGCCACAAATACTAAATCTTTAAGAAGTTTGCATTGTTTCCGCATGTTTTTCAATGCATTACATATGCCTGAACACGCAACTGAGTCGATTTTGAGAAGAGAATACGCAAAATTAGCAATTAAAAAATCGAAACATGCATCCGTCTAATTATCAAAATAAATTATGACGTAGAAAAATTCGAACCGGAAAGATAATTTCAAAGATAACACTGACATCTATGTTTTTTTGCAGAAATTTATTTTTTGTTGCTAACTTTTTCTACAAATATAATTATTATTAGTTAAAGTAACGCAAAGGGAGATATTAGGTTTTTATGACAAACAAGGTACATATTATGATTTTTTATGAATACATAGTATACATCCTCAAATTAAATATCAATATGTCATATTATGTATTCAGAATATTATGACACGTGACACTTGCTAATACGTTTTTAGGATCGGATTTTTTCGGAGAGAATGTAACAAATCACATCCATGCCTTCGAGCACAAGCCTATAAATCGATTGAAAATTTGATTTATGTAATTGTCCATACGGGGCTTCGAATCCGAAAACAATGCAACCGAATGAGACAAACACTCATGAGAGCTTACCACGGGACCAAGCAAGTGGTACAGTTACCCCACCTGCGGGCCGAATCTATTAAAAATACAAGTTGGTTGTCCCACCACCACCCGTTATGTGTATGCAGCCACTGTTTTACGACCGCCTTCCATAACGCTATTCGACCGTGATAAAAGAATTTACTTATAATGTACTCGGTCGATCTTTTGACCATGCCCAAATGTGTTTGAAGAAAAAAATTGAATAGGTATTTCGTTACAAAAGTAACATTTAACGTTTTGGCCTGTTATAATATTAAATATAATATCAGGCAAAATGTACAGCCGACTAAATTTTTTATATAATTATGTAATAAAATTAATGATGATAATAAAATATTATTGAACACAGAATCGTGATCCCCCGAGCGACTATGGGTTTGTTATTGATTTAAGATTAACTGATTCTAGATTTTCTTATTTGATGTCAGTATGTAAGTGATAATACTGATAGTAATTGAGGTTACAGATTTGTAAACAGTGGCTTTTCAAACAACATTCTATCAACTCGATATAGAACAATATTTCACCATGGTAACAGGATACAATGGCACGGACAAAATTAAACGCTAAAAAAGGTGTGATGACAAAGCTGTGTGGCCGGACATAATATTATGTGGATAAAATATTGTGAAGACAAAATGGTGTGCGAAGAAAATATTACGGACAAAATGTTGAATTTAAGATTTAAAATTAATCAAAAAATCATTTATATTATAAATATTCTCTTCAACAAATGCTATACTACTTTAACGTCATGCGTGCTCTACAACTTGAACTTTATTCAATGTTGTCCTTGCAAAATCTCGACATTGCCCACGATGACCGAAGCCGGTCTTTAACTTAGTACTTGGAAGTAATACTATAAAAAGTGTTTTATTTGTTTGAAATAATGTTTTCCACCAAAAACCACACTGTAACGTGGCGGAACGGCGTTCCGGCACCTTTTTTTCTCTAAATTTTAATAAATGTACGTAAAATTTTATTTTTTCTATTTTAAAACTTTCGTTTCTTTTCCTGGAAGCCATTGACTGTGAATCCCTTTTGAATATATAGAGTGTCATAGGACCCATAAATTAATGTCATGCAAAAGATTATCAGGTATGTACTTTCTTGGAAAGGGCATGCTGTACATAATATTTTTTGTTCTGTTCTGTTCCCTTATCTCAAACCCAATCTGAGCGGACGTGACATAAACAAAAACGAGAAGTCTTTAATGTCGCCGATTTCTTGGAACTAAATATGTATACATTTGAATCGATTGAAAATATGGCTAATAGTAGAATACTCGAAATTTAATTTGCCGAAAAAATTTATGATGGGCAAATTTTTTTCCTATGTTTGGCTATGCTTCATCTGCCTGTGTCCAACTTTATAACCATTCATTACTGACCCGTGAATCTGTCGACATCGTTTAGTGAAAAGTTAAAAGTGCGCATTTTGTAAAATTTTAAGAATCCAGTTTTCGCTCAGTTTCGGCTGTATGGCAAAATTATGAATCTCTTGTGCGTCATTTTGAAGACGAGATTAACGATCCAACAAGAGACACAAATGATAAGTGTACATACGAAGGCCTTAGGAGAATATTAACATCTAGTACCTTCTTATTGGATCTTATTCAGATTACAATTGGACGAACGAGATATGATCCGTGGATTTCGCCAATATATTCTCGAAAAGAAATATCCGGAAAAGCTTCTTCGTTTAATTTATGCACTGAACTCTATTCCCATTTCTTCAAGTGAATGTGAACGCGGGTTTTCACAAATGAATTTAACTATCAGCCCAATGAGAGCTTCGTTGATGACCAAAACAGTTTCGTCACTTTTGTTTATTAAACTCGTCGGACCACCTTTGATACTTTTTGATCCTTCAAAATACATTGATCAATGGTTACTAAGAGGAAGACATTCAGCCACAGACACCAACACAAAAAGAAGAAATAGGGACCATTTACCTGACGAAAATTGGGAAAAACTGTGGAAATCATTTTAGTTGGAATGTAATTTTGTATAGCGTTTTTAATAAATTACATATTTTTTTATGTTATGTTACATAATGTATGTAATGTTCTTTGTTTGACTAATTTTCATTTGAAATTTCTAAAATAAATATAAAAATATGTATATTTTGTTTTATTTTCTATGCATTATATGAAAAGCCGCCTTTAATTCTATCAAAATGATATTCGAATATATTATAAATAATAAACCTTCTTAGAAAATGCTCGAAAAAATTGCGTTCCGGCACCTTTTTTTTCAAAAAAAAGCACTGTATATGGGTAAATATAGGGTTTACATTTCCGCTATGAAATTCAAAATTATTTGTTACGGTGCAATGATTTTACAGTAGATGCGAGGTGTTTATACAAAATTCTATGGAATATCGATCGGCCGTATTCAGCGATGTCTGGACATTCACAATATTCCCCCTGCAGACGTTTCACCCTCGTTAACGGGTAGAGTGTAATCACATTATACCTTTGCCTCATTCAGCATTCAGTGTCAGCTGTTTGTCGGCTGTCTGTCGGCAGCCATCTTGAATTATGTGTCAATGCAAAATTTTTGATTAAACCCTTTCTGATAGATTACCGATAATCTATTATAGTCTTTGTTTTGGCAAAAAAGATGTCCTAAATACTGATATAGTTTAGATGTAGAAAACCGATGTTTAGTCAGTAAATTAACTAATGTAAATATCGTTAAAATCATAAATGTCGGCAATATTATATATGCGTTATAATATGCATTTGATAAAAACTTCCTTTAACTGTATATGAAAAGTAATATAATTGATTATGGTAAATAATAGTATGAAAAGACTATGGATCTCAATTTAAGTGACCACGCGGCGTCAAATATGTATTTCAAAATAATGAATGTAGCAAACATTTCACAACCAAAATAACTGAAGTATTTGGCATAGTGTTAAGAATTCAAGCAACAGTATTATGAAATAGTTGTCTTTTATTCTTGTCTACCTATTACAAGAAAATATACTCTGTTTAATACAATTAACTGAAATGGTACGGATTTTCGTAAACCAAATATTTTCTTTTCAGATGTGCAAATATATATTTTTCCAATCGACTCACCTATAACGCGTATATGGGTTCCGTTTTGTAGAAGTTTCGAGTTCAATATGAAATTTATTCATATGACGCAAAATGAAGAAACTAAAAATTTCCTGTCCAATTTTTACATCGACCGACCAATGAAAGTTCACTTTTTATAATAATTGTATATATCATAGATATTGATAAATTTTTTCGAAAAAAAATATATTCACGAACTTTTGTATTGAAAATGTCTTTACTTGTTACATAACATTATTTTAGCCTGCACGCGTTTTTCTTTTATCATCTTATATCGCTCAAGATTTCATTGAATTAGGTATAAAAATATTTTTAATACTGACGCAGGAAATTTGAAATACTTAAAAAAAATCATACATAACTTTCGCGATGAAGTTAAAAATAATATAATAACTTTTACCAGTAAAAAAGTAATACAATTTATTTTTTTGCTGTACAACAGGGATGCACAGTTGATTTGTTGTTATGGACATTTTCATTTAGTATTTCAAGTAGTGTCGAGTTTCCTGTTGGATTTTTAAAGAAACTTTTTTCTTTGCAGAATTTCCGGATTTTAAAATCATTGAACTGCTTAAAAGATATTTTTTAGTAGGGATTGAATGACGGGGCTAGGCCAGGACTAGTCACGCTATTTTAATACAAGTATGTATTCATTAATGATATACCTACATAAAGTCTAATGAATGTGAAAATCTCGGGAACGGCAATCGTTATTGCATTTTAGGTTGGCGAAATTATAATGCATTACTTTGACTCGGTACTTGGTGGCGATTTTATTCCGAATATTATTAAAATTGATAAAATTATAACATCTAGATTTTATTGAAAAACACAAACACACAAAATAAATATTGCCTTTACATTTATTTGTTAAATTAAACATTCATATTTCAAACATTTTTATTGTCAAAAAAACAACTGTGTGATATGATAATATGATAACAATAAATATTTAAAACTCTTTTGACGTTTAGTGTACCTGATAATTTATATATTAATTATTTAAAGAATCACACATTTCATAATCGAATACGAGTAATATTAAGGATTATTTTAGTAGTAATTTACCTACTACAATTAATTAATAATATTTTTTAATTAACGTTTTTCAGTTCAGTTCATATAATAACATTATTTTATATTATTTTTACGAACTTGTCATTTGTTGTGATTTAATAAGTTACCCATTTTAATTTATCATAAATTAGTTTCACGACACAGTTAAGATCTCACTAAAGTCAACATAATATTCAATTTTGTCAGTTTACCGGCGTCGTTACTGTGGTATGCCTCACGTGTAGCGGTTGCATTGTTACTAAATGCAATGTTATCCTAATGTAACGCAGAATTCTCGTTTTTTCGATTGTTTGATATAAACGGTGTGTTCATTTATTGAAATTACAAATGACACATAACAATAATATTATTAAGTTTATATGTGTGGATGAATGAACATCCCTCTTACCCAGATTAAGCTCGAAATGTCAAATAATAACACGCGGCCAGCCGAAAATCACCGCCTAATTCAACTGTCAACTTACACTACTGATTAGAATTGAAATGGGAATCATATTTTAATGACCATTTCTTACAATTGCACGCGGTTATTTTTATGTGTATATTTAAAAATATCATGATCGAAACAACGCGCAGCTAAGCAAATCTGTACTAAATGTGGTACAATATCGTCGATTCACGACCTGCGCAAACAGGGTTTGTTGGTGGCTCGCCGAATTTTGAATGTGTATATTGTACAGCTGTCAAGTTGCAAGTCTGCATTTACACCCCAACGTAAAAAAGAAAGCTTCATTCATTACATATACTCATATTATAGACTATGACTCATATTAAACTGTACATTCAAGGCAATGGTTGAACTGTTATGTGGGATAACGTGCCAAGTGCCAACCTTTCGACGGACTTTTTGCGTCTATTTTTAGGCAAAATGTGGAAAGCCATTGCCTGGTTGTACAATGCCTTCGCCGAGACACCATGAGACACGGCATAGTGTAGGCACCTATATTATACCTGCGATATGAGATGTCTGTCATTGCTGTCGCTCAAAAACGACTCGTTTTTTCCGGTCTGATTTTTAATACAGTTTCGGTCATAATTTGTATTAAATTTCTGAATTTATATTAAATTGGTCTGAATTTATATTAAATGGTCTTTGAATTTTATTCTGACCATAAGTTTATTCAAATTCTGACCGAAAATTGATTTAAATATAGACTATTGGATTTGTTCCCTCCATAAACGTTGTAGAGGATCAAACGATATAACAAACATATTAAATGTATACTCTCGTGTTATTTCTCACGTGGTGATAAAATGTGAATACTATTTCACATATTTAATTTAAACAGTTTGGTTCCGCAGTATTATCACAAACATCATTGCATTTCGGCCATTTTTGGAATTATAATATCGCCACTACCACCGGCGTTCTTTTATCGTATCTTTGGTCGCTCGAGGTGGATCAATAATGAAATGTCGACAGGAAAATACTTACCAAAATTAAATACGAAATACTTACCAAGTAAATTTCAGCAATAGAAATCTAATGAATTCACCAAGCAATAATATTTGATATATGCTGAGGAAACGCCTAGCGTGTTCCACAGCGTATTAAGACACAGGTCTAGCATTGAATGTGTCTTAATCATGATTGTGGAGTCGGAGTCATCACGGGGCTTTGGCCGGAGTCGTATTCGGAGTCGGAAATTTTTTAAAGTTTGAACTTTGTATTTTTGCATATATGTATGTCAAATTTGGCTATTGGCCGGATTGGTTGATTGATGTATATTTGAATACACCTATGTAAATTGGAAAGGTAGGAAAAAAACGTGACGATTTTTTTTCCTTTTTAGTTGGAGTCGGAGTCGTGTTTTTGGTCAATGCTGGAGTCTTTTTTTAACAACTCCACAGTCCTGGTTTTAATGAACATTCTTACGTAGAGTATTCCATTAGAATTCTGTGTATGTAACCGTTCATATAATCAGCTAACCAGGCAAACTTGTACAGCTGAAATATATTAACATAGTAATTAAATTAAATATTTGATATCTGCAGACAAGATGTATGTATATATTTTTTATATATCAAACCCGCTCCCAGTGGCGAATTAAGCACTTGGGAGGCCTCACAAGCAATATAATTTTGGAGGCCATCTTTTTTGAATTAGAGAATCCAGAGAAATTATTGATGGTAAATTCATAAACTAGGGCTTGCATTATAAGTGCTTAATCCGTCACTGGGAGCGGGCTAACCGATGTGCATCCCATAATATCTGATACATACGAGTCATTTATTTTTATTGATATTTATGACAAATATAATTACCTAGAGGTCTAGACATACTAGAGACTTGTGATATGAAAAATGTGTCATGGACTAACTAAAATAAAATAAACAATAAACTAATGAACTTTCGCAATTATTTGCCATGGATATTTTAATTACATTACACGGTCATAAAAAATTACATCTTCCAAAAAAATAGATTGAATTTTTTTTTCGTTTCTTATGATTTTTTACGGAACTATTTTTTTTCAAAAAGTTACCATTTGTTATTTTTTAGGCCACTAAGATTTGGGTGCCTCAAGTGCGTGCCTCTTGGGGTAATCTGCCACAGCCCGCTCCTTACGTGGAGCAAATTGCTACCAAGTGCTGTGTCCCAGATCTCCTGCCATTTACTTATCGTCCTCCCATGACATGTCAGCATTCTCAGCGTTCCTTGCCTTTGCCGAATACATCCATATCTATGACGATATCTCCACCCAGCTAGTACCCCACCACTCGGAAAAGAGACAAATGGTGTTGACGTTCACCCGAGTTATCCGTATTATGTTTCAGTCAGCTGTAATTATTATTGCTGTCGTAACCTTTGTTGAATGCAGCCAATCAAATTTATCTGAATATAATTTTTGAGGCCCTTACTTAAATAATATGCATGCCATTCTGTCAATACGTAATGTCTTGAGAAAATAATAACTTCAAATTAAGTACTTCTCCTCGTTCACATCAAGTAAATATCATAATCATAAAAAACGCACCTCGATAGACCAATTCTTAAGAACGTCGCTCAAGAATTATCGTGTTTTCGAAAAGGCAATATTAGACACGAGATCAGGGATACCGTACCAATTCTTTTTTCAGCTTTGCCGCTAACGACCCTGATTTCGTCTTTCGGCATCTTCAAGTATTTGAAGTGCACAGATGTACTTGAACTGATGTCGCGGACTGATAAACGGATGTCAATTCAAGTACATCCGTGAACTTGAAATGCCTGATGATGTCGAAAGGTGAATTCCGGGTCGTTAGTGACAAAACTCATGGAAAAGTGCAAAATTAAAACGATTCAAATTTGATATTGAAATTTCATCAAGCACCTTCAGTCGAAATTGTTAATATTATTATGTTTCTAATTTCAAAAATAGACTTTACAAAGAAAAATACTTAGATTTCCACCAATTCAAGGATTCGTATCCGATATTGAATATGAAGTCTTTACCAAGGGCCGAAATCTGAGTTTCATTTTTTATTATTAATTTTATCATTCGCTGATAATGTAATTTCATCCAGTACTAATGAAAATTAAGTATGTACATGCTTTTATGAAATGCCATATTATTATTGTATGACTCTGAATTTTAGCACAGTTTCAGTCATAAATTGTATCACATTGGTCTAAATTAGTGGTTCTCATGTGCGGCCACCAACAACTTCATAGTAAATATTGATAGTTAAAAAATGTGATTTTACAAGTAAATTCTTCAACATATACAATGAAAATGAAATATTTCTTGTGCAATCAACACAAATAGTAAATTTCCAAACATGGTTCAAAACAAAAATTGGTGCGGCCACCAGCCATTTGCGTAGAACCATTTATGTGTACGATGCGGCCACAGGACAATTTCACGTGAGAACCACTGGTCTAAATTTATAGTAAATGGTCATAATTAGTGATACGAATTTTCTGTTTTTGTCAAGTTTAGCATTTTAGCGTTTTTCAGGCATTTAAATGTTAAATTTTTGTTGAAATTTAAATTTCAAATAACAAACAATATCGATGAATTTTATTTTTTTACACTCAAGTACACAAATTAAAGACATTATATTAATTAAAATATATGGAAAAATGTTTTGTTTTCTAAAAAAGTGCTGATATCCTTGCAATCATTGGGTCTCTGTTAACACATTAGCTGCGGGACATGGAATACGCTTCGTTTCTCCGTGTCTTTTGATTTCCCCCGAATTCATTAGCCAATACGAGAATATTCAGAAGCCAATACGAGACTGACCAAAGACAAAAGCCATTGACCACAGACAATTTTTCTCAAAAAAAAATATTATACATTATTTTTTCATCTATTCCAAATTTTGGCATGAGTTTTGTATTAATGGCAATTTGTACAAAATACGTGTAAGTAATGATGAATCGATTACACTTGGGCCTCGTATAGCACGGTTATATGGTTCCACAAAACGTCGTGTTATACAAATCCGTGTAATACAAGGTTTGAAGTTCATACAAAATTAGGGTTTGCGTTCCAAAAAGCGATATTTTACCTTATTTTTTTAAATAAACAAATATAAATTTACATATTTATTGAAAGAAACTGTAATGACATAATATACCAATCATTCATCATCATTATCACTTAGAATTCTATATGTTTTACTCTTTTTCGAGATAGATTGTGAGTTTTCATCAAGGCTGTGGAGTCGGTAAAAAAAAGTCAGACTCCGACTCCAGCATTTACCAAAACCACGACTCCGACTCCGACATTGACCAAAACACGACTCCGACTCCAACTAAAAAAAGGTTAATATCGTCACTTTTTTTCCCTAAATTTCCTATTTATGTGTATTCAATTAAATATCAACCCTATCAATGCGGCCAAAAGCCAAATTTGACATATTAAATGCAAAAATAAAAAGTTCAAACTTTTCAAAAATGATGAAACGCGATGACTCCGACTCCGACTCCAGACCAAAAAGCTCCGACTCCACAGCCCTGGTTTTCATCATCGAAAATTCAGTAATAAGCGATTGTTTGCTTTTAGCTTTTACATCTTTACGTATTTCATTATATGGTTCCATAATATAATCCCCTATTAAATTTCAAACTTTTTTCCATTATAGGATCATTTTCAATAAAAAAAAAACCAAATTAATAGCCAATTCCAAGTTGTCATTCATTGTTGCAACTGCTTTCTAAAACTTTATTTGTGGTAGGTTCAACCAAAATTTCGTCTAATTCTTCTTCGTCTTCCAATAATCCTCCAATATTTCTTGGTTGTCATGAATATCCATGTCATAAAAACTTTCCACCAATATTTTTTTCCCTCTTAAACCGTGTTATATAAAGCGTGTTGTATCAAAATATGTCACAATTTATACATCCGTGTTGTGTTAAACCGTGTTGTATTTTTTTTTGTGCAGATTTGTTTTGACGCATGGTCTGATTTTTTTGGCGCTAACGTAACCTTACCATCAATAATTTTTTCAGACCGAAAATAATTTTATTCTGACCAAATGTTTATTTTTATTCAGATCCAAAATTGATTAAAATTCAGACTAAGTATATAATTTGTTTCCTTCTTGTATTTTTGACAATGGACTTACACACAACCTACCTATGAACTACTATCTACTAAGACCTAAGAAGTTAGGAACAATGCTGTTATTGTTAGGGTGCAGATTATTCACCGAGCGGATGATGATATTAATGTTTTTTAAATTTACCAATGAATTTGATTTATTCGCAGTATTCATCGAAAATAAAGTTTTTTCTGTGCATTTAATAATTCAAAGTTTATTTATATAAACTTATGTACGAATTATTTAGTTATATTATATGAATTTGCTAGATTTCTAATACATACCGTCATTTTTGTCACTTGCGTTGCTTAATTTATCTGTTTCATTGAGTAAATGAACAAAGTAATTTGGCGTAATATAATTTAAATTTTTCAGGAAAACCAAACTTACTATCGCGGCGATTTTGACGAATTTTTAATTTTTGTCGATGTTGCTATATGCAACAATACCATAGAGCCAGTTCCGACAAATTCTACCAACCGTATGTAACATAAACATTTGTCATATCGGGGAGAAGCGACATATTTACTAGGAAGTGTATCAATTTTAGAGATAATATCGGTTCTGCGTTATTTTTGGATACGTAAGTTTTTAATTTATATAAATTTCGATGATTACTTAGTAGAAGCAATATTCTAACTGGTTATTGGCATGGAGATCGCTCAAACATTACCGCTTCTGCCCGGGGATCCGCGCTTGATCGATCACATCATTTGCTTGTTGAAGTCTCAGGGACTGTTTGACCAGGTTAGTTATTCGTAACACATAATCTCATAGAACATCCAACAGAGCATACTGCGATGTTTTGAAAACGTTCGGTTCGTTGCATTCGAAGGACCCGTTTACCTAGCCGATATGTGTACCTATATTGTTATTTATTTATCGTTCTTTTCTTGACCATACCTTTATTTTCTAGCATGTTTATCTCCTCACTCCGAATAAATCTATTTATGATATAAATTTAACCTACGCTTTTTTGTTAGTAATTTCCCGAAGAGAAGACTGGTCGAATAGGAAGCAATTGTTGTTTTTGATTTTGTGCTGACATCGAACTTTGTCTTCACATGCATTTGTTTCTACAGATATCAATTTGCCTCAGCAATACCTAGTATGGTTTTAAAATATGTTCGTACAATCTAGCATAGTCTATGGTCAAATATTCAATGTTATTTTTTATAATGCTTCCAGACTATTAAGGATAATTCATGTTTTTTTAATTACATGACTGCTGTCTGTTTCTTGTGTCAAAAAAAAATAACAGATAAAAATGTCATGCATCAAATCTTTAAAAAATATTCTAAAATATTTACAATAGGGTAAATTAAATTGTTTATATTTATGAATTCTATTTGCACTAGCTTCACCATTAATAAACATATCTGCTAGCATATAACATGTAGATTTATACAATTTTTGAATTGAGCATCCAGATTGATGCTGGGTGTATTGTAAACTATGAGCACTGACTGTCCAGCAATATAATGCATAATACTATTTAAAACATTTCTGTTAGCAATGACAGATGTAAAAAAAAAATTACTTTATTTGTTACCAGTTCATTATTGATATTTAATTTCCTGAACATTGGTTTATGTTACATAAATAAATGAATATTTTAAAAAGTTACTTTATTTTTCAGTTTCGTAAGGAGTGCATTTCGGATGTGGATACAAAGCCTGCCTACCAAAATCTGCGACAACGTGTGGAAGGCTCAGTCGCTGGATTTCTGACACATCAAAAATGGAAACCAGATTTAAATAAAAACCAGCTCAGAGAGAAACTCCGGAAACATATACTGGAGTAAGTTTTCTTTAAAAGATAACATTGATTTTAGGTATGAGGTTGAAAACTTGAAAAAGTGGCTATATTTTTTGGTTTTTTGATTTTAATATTTTATCAGACGTTTTAGTCAATAACCTTGTTGATCTTCTTTTCTGACTCTTCTTGTAATGTTATTTTGTGTTTCTATTATTTCAGTTCAAAATTTTTAGACCAGGGTGTTGAAAGAATAGTCGATCAAGTTGTCAATCCGAAGATATCTTCAGTTTTCATTCCGCAAGTAGAAGAAGTTGTTTACAAATGTTTCGGCTTAGAAAAGCCTAACCGACCAAACACGAGTCATCTCGATGAACCGTATGAATCGACGTCGAGTTTGCAGCTGTCTACCGGTGATCTATTGCCGAATGATTTAGAAGCCGTCAGTCCGGATTCTGAAAAATCTCAAGACAGTCCGGGTGGATCGGAAGTTCCATTACACCTTGACGTAGCCCTAAAAAAGGAAGACGATAACAATTTTGCGTGTCAAGCGGACGTAAATATGTTGAAAGTGGAAACGGTACCTACTAAAACTGACACTCCCTACGATTCGGACGATTCTGATACTTCCAAAGATGAAGAGTTCGAATCTCCTGCGTTTGAGCCTATCGAAGGCGGTTTTAAACAAGGAAACAGTCCAAACAATTCCCACTTGTCGGGTATGAGTGATTTTACTTCCCATGACTCTAGTGATAGTTCGAATGATAAAGATAAAATGGTGATCTCAGCCGTAAAGCTCGAGATTCAGAACACCGATTCACAATTATCGCAAGTGTCCAGTGACTCTAACTTATTTAATGACACTCGTGCTTGCTCAGCGACTGTTTCTACTTTTGATAACAAATTTAATATTTCTACTGGTGGCGATGATGAAAAAAAAGCTATGAAAATTGATTCTTCAGATACTAGTAATACTCCGCACTATAAGCTCAGTAACGATGACAATTCTTCTGATGCCAGACAGAGCTTTGAGAATTCTCTTAAAAAGATGGAAGTCGTCAATCAAGAAAGCGATGTGTTTGAAGATAGCGTTGATGGTATATTCACTAAGAATACTTCAGCCGACCGTAGCGGCAGTGACATTGTTAAAAGCATTAGTGGCAGTGAAGTCGCAGATGCGGTATCACATCACCGATCTAGTATTGAATCGAAAACTTCCACTGAAAGTATAAAAGATACCACCAACATCGATATGTCTGTTGATTCCAACGAATCAAAGTCGAGTGATGTTTCTGCAGAAAAATCAAAAAAAAGTGGAGCATTCAACTTTGAAACGAAAGAAAATTTTTCTTTCGTAAACAGACTGACCGCGGAAGATCACAGTATGGATGCAGACGATTCAAGTAGTAACGATTTGAAAATTGATCTGCAAGCCCCGGTCTCTGAAGAGGTAGACGACTCTAGCAGTAATTGCTTGAAAATGGATCTACAAAAGACGGTGCAGTCTGATGGTGAAATAACTGAAGTGAAAGAAGGCGGTGTGCAAGATATTGATATAAAAATGAAATCGCCCAACGATGAAGTAATCGATCAATATAAAAGTAGATCAAAGGAAAGTGACAGGAAATCTTCTATCGGTCACAGTCATAGCAAAGACTATCATAGAGATAAGAGGGATGACTCGAAGCATCACTCGAAAAGTTCAAGACATTCTTCTAGTGGCAGACATGATTCTGAAAGAAAACACAGTTCATCATCCTCCCATGACAGAAAAGACAGTTTCCACTCAAAGAATGGTTCCAAAGATTCTCAAACGGCTGAAAAAGACAGGCACAGCAAGTCGAGTAACGGTGAGTCTTCAAAAAGAGATCGTCACTCCTCCAGTCATAGTAGAAGCTCTACCTCACATAGGCATTCGTCGAGTAGTTCGAAACATCATTCTAGCAGCTCCAGGCACCATTCCGATGATCCTTCCAAATCCAGGCATTCATCCACCTCCGATAAACATTCTTCAGATAAAACTGATAAAAGTTCACAGCGCAATAATGAATCATCTAATAGTAAGAACACTTCCACCAAAGAATCTTCAGGACGCGGGTCAGCGCACAGAGATAGAAAGCATTCAACTTCTCAGGACGACGGTAGACGAAGAACTTCGTCTTCGAATTCGACCAGTGATAAAAAGTCAGATGACAAAAAGAGTAAAAGAAAATCTTCCAAAGATGATCACTATAGCGCATCTGGCAGGGGAGGTAAACCGCGACGCTCCACAGACAGAGATTCTAATGACGGAAACAATGGCTCTCTGAGTAGGTCTCACTCTCACTCTGCCAGTTCATCGAGCGCTCACAATAACACATCTAATAAAAGTAACAGTAAATCGTCCAATTCTGGAACTGATAACGGATCAAGTGGGAACTCTTCTTCAGGAGGGCAAAGTAATTCACTCAGTGAAACTTTGAATATAACAAAGGGAAGTTATATCAAATCTGAATTTAACATGTTTCAACCGATCGCCAAAAAGCCGACGATGGCTGAATTACACATGTTAAGTAGATCACCTGAGGCTGTCGCTAAGAAACCAGTAATTCATGTCGACAGTCAACTTAACCCTGTGAAAGTAGAAGAGAAATTGGTAGAATTGCCCTCTGCGGTCGCAATTGAGGTACCGACTATAAGAAAGCCCCGTTTTGCGTCAAATGTATTTGAGGCTCGTAAGCTGATGAAAGTTCGGAAACAAATTGAAAAAATGGAGAGAAAGAAACAACAAGAAGCCATTAAACTGATGGAAGAACAGCAAAATATTCCAAAGAGTGAGAGTCAAGTATTTTCTGGACTGTCAGGACCGGAATTGGAATTCGCTTGCATTAAAGGTTACGGCAACACTTCAGCCGTCAAAGAAAGCCGAACTCATCAAAGCTTCCCGATCAACCGAAAAGATAGCGTAGAGGATGTCCCCGATCTATTGTATTTCGATAACAATCCCAAATCAAAAGCGCAGATTGATTACGAGCACGCCAGCAGATGTCTTAAAAAATATTTGACTGTCTATAATGGTGTCTCAGAAAAAAAGCAAACTGTCATTCATTTGATAAAGTGTGACAGTAGTCTTGAACAGGCCTTCAAGAGACTGAGCACTAAGGATCACAAGATTAAAACTGTACAATTGCATCAAAACGGTGCTATCATCACATCTGCACCATTTAAAAGAGTTAAAAAGTCTGAAGCGAAGGCACACAATGAATCAAAGTCCGATTTGATAATACCTGAATCTTTACAATTTGGAAAAATGATTTCTAATTTTGTTTTTGATAATGCTAATATGTTTTTGAACGAGGGACCTTATGTGAAGCTTGGAAAACTGACAGATAAAGAGATCAATAAAATGAAAACTCCCACCAAAGTGCAAAAGAAACAAATTTCTACACCGAAAGTAACCAAAGCTACTTATGAATGCTATAATAATGATGATATTTATGACATGAACTCCTTCAACTCATCCTATGATTACGGCAATGACTATCATGAAGAATTTGACGACAGCGTTTTGCAAGCTTCAAAGCAAGACATAATGGAGATAATTTTAGGCAGCGGTGTGAATTTTGATTCGACCATTGTCGATTTGAAACAGCTCCAACATTTAAATTCCGACATATCTGCGTCTGAATTGAAGAACGATATGGATGTTTTTAATGGAAAAATGCTTACTGTGGAAGTTCATTCCATGGACAGTGTCCCTCTTAAACGTAGAAAACGGAATGTATCTGTGCATTTCGAGGATGACGTCAATATTCACCAGTCGAAGGTCAATCACAATAATAATTTTAAAGCTGACTGCGTAACGCCTAAGAAGAGAAAGATGATGGAGAAGACCTTGCAAGGTATTTAATTATTTTTCACTTTAGTTGAAATTTTTTTCAGTTTTCCATGTTAATTATATTATCATGACATTCACCTGTTCCACTTTGTACTGAATTTAATTATTGTTGATCATTTGATTGAATAAACCTATTATCAATATACAGCATCAATATGTTAATCTTTTTGTTTGAAGTTCCTATAAAACTGTGTATTGTCACATAATATTTTGAAATCTTTCCACTCTCAATTGAGTGCCAAAACAAATTTTGTATCTTAACCCTTTTACATCCAGCTTTTTTTAAAAAATATAACAGCAATAAATCAATAGAATTGATTTTGTCAATCCTAAGAACTTGCGCAATCCACACCATGCATAAATTTGAATAAAACATGTGTTATTAAAACAACTTGAGGGACACTTGACTGGAACATGGCTGCTTGGACGTAGAAGGGTTAACCATCTGAGTCTAAGTCATAGAGCGCCGATTTATAGGCCCAATTCTCTACATATCATTTGACTGAAATCACATCAAAAAATGTACATATTATTTGTATAGGTATTCAATATTAATTTTTGATTGCTGATGTTTTTTTTTATTATGGAATTTTAATAATGATTGTGACAATTGCCATTCAACTTGACCCCCTCAAGGATTAATGTGTTGTACTGGCCAGGTGTTTTATAAATTTTCTATTTTTTAAAAGTCATTCGCTTAATAATTATTATATTATATTAACCATATCATATTGATGCATGATTAACCATTGTCACTCACTTTCATTAGAATCTCCAACTAATCATGTCACGCTTTGCACGACGGATAAAAAGGAAACAGTCGCACCCACTATTAACACACTGTCTCATAAAGGAAATAAACCTCTCACAAAAGGCCTCAGTGCCGGCAATGTTCGGAGAGTTGGGTTATCAAAACCTAAGAGGATATTAACAGGTGTGATGATTCAACTAATAGTTAACACTTCTCTATATATGTTTATTTGATTTTCTTTATTTTCTAAATGTTTTATTATCTGCTCACCATATTAAAAAAAAAAAAAAACTTTACTCGTTCACTCTATTTTAATATATATCTTGTCTACAATATCCTCAGGGTGTCAGCATTTATTTGTTATTAATTATATATTAAAATTTCAGGACTATCCAAAAGCAAAATTATGAAATCACTGGAGATACCCTGCAGTCCGGAGAGTGACAAATCTGTTGAGAATCACATCAATCACAACACTAGTGTCAAGGATTTCATCACCAGAACAGTAATCGGAGTTGACAGCTCTAATGAATCTGTGACCTTAAACCAAAATACCCAACAGATGGTCAAAAGTATTGTCAGAGGCTGTCTGGGAGATAGTAATGTATTCAAGTCCAAATTTGTTGAACAAGGACAGAGAAAGATTGCTGCAGGGTTTAAGAGATCCGAGCATTGAAGAGAAAATTAATTGCTTATTCAC
This sequence comes from Himalopsyche kuldschensis, assembly GCA_028554975.1. Taxonomy (NCBI): domain Eukaryota; kingdom Metazoa; phylum Arthropoda; class Insecta; order Trichoptera; family Rhyacophilidae; genus Himalopsyche; species Himalopsyche kuldschensis. Next base: position 3,613,963 of record JAHFWI010000068.1, read on the forward strand.
CGTATCTGACAGAGCTGTCTTTTGTGTGCACCAAGTTTGTAATTGTATATATTTTCTGCCAGAATACTAATGAATATCTCGTTTTAGTTTCTAAATGAATGATTGATAGAGACTATTATTTTCAAAATCCACTTTTTCCTTCCAATTTTTCATTTGTTTTTTACGAAAACTTATAAATTACCATTAAAATTATAAAATGTAACATAAAAGCAATGGTGGCAAAAAAATTTCAGTAATCTTCAAACAGTAACAGAAGAGAATATGTCGCTTTTGAAACATACTAGTCTCTCATGGCAAATGACCCAATTCATAGCAACTCAGAGTTGACGAACAAACATTTTGACAATTTTAGTTTTTACATTTATCCATGGATGATGATTCCATTAATAACGTTTTTTCGTCTCATTGTTTTGTTTCATTCGTAATAATTAATTTTGTGAAAATATTTTATGTAAAATTGTGTAAGTATCATAGAAACAGAAAATCAGAATTTAAAAAAACTCACGAAATACAACAATTGTCTTGACCAGGTCAGGTATGAACATGCACTGTGCGAAGATACTGCCATATGTAGGTTTCGTATATGAGTGTTTAATTTGTTTATCACAAATCCAATTAAGTGTTGGGTTTGAAGGAACATTTTGGATTTGACCTAGTATCTAATAAACATTCAAATATGTAGATTTGTTTAGTTTTGAATATCGCATTTGGATCTTTTGACCAGATTCAATATTTGCATATTTTTTTTTTAACTCTTATAACTTTTCAATACGCCCTTAGTATTAATGAATGGTACTACAACTTATGAAATATTTTTAATTTTTCAAATCACTCGTGGAGATTTCAAAATCTTTAAAATCTATAGTATTTTTTTCTGTTATGTTTGTTTGAGTTTCATGTTTCTATTTTAATGGTGTCAGTAACTTATGTACAAAGTGCAAAATAAGTTTTTTAAATTGCACTGACAAGACGTAGTTGACCAAAGTTTTAGCGAATAAGGAAACGTGGTTTAAATGTCATATCTTTTTGAAATGATTTTTTTTTAAATTGTATTCATTAATGTTAAAAAATCATGAATATATTTTCCAATTACATAATGAGATTTGATTTTTATGCCGGATTCTTCAGCTATGCCTCTTTACAATATGAGTGGTTGAAAAATCACTAAGTAAATAAAATATGCTTCATTTTTATATGAATTTGTATACAAGATACTGACAGTATTAAATGATGCCTTACAAAGAGGTTTGTAACAAACTTATAGTGCAAATATTGCCTGAATTTTTTTATCTAGTGCAATAAATAAAATATTAATTGTAATGTCATAGATTATGTAATTTACAATATATACAATAAGCTTATATTCTTTTCAGCATCTTATTAATTTTTTCACTTTACTTGCCTTATGGAGCATTGTATACCTAATTATGTAAATCATTAATTATTTAGAAAATTACCTCTACATTAAAAATATTCCACTTTGAAATAGTGTACTTGCGGTGTGCGAGTTGCATTCAATAAACAATTTTTTTTTAATCTTTGATTGCTGTCTAAAATCAAAAGACAAACCTTGTTCGTGTTATACACCCACATTCAAATGAAATTGGCTACTCTGTCTCAATAGTTAATATCTGAATCACGAATCAATTCAATTTTACCATAGTAGTGTTTTCAAATTCACAAATTTATTGCATAAAACAACACATATCAGCAAAGCTCGTAAATTCGTATTTAAAAAGATATTCAAATGCCAGAATTTTTACATGAATATTTTTTCATCGCCAAACTCATAATAACAACACCAAATATAATAGTTGATGCCGAGTAAAGTTTTTACAAACAGTATTTTCCACAAAAATGTGATTTAATAATAAAATTAGTAAATGCAAGCAGAAAGATAGCTTTGTGGATTATTAGGAATAACTGGATCACTTTTTGTGACTTGTTTTTATTTTAATGGGAAAAGGCTTCAACACTTTTGCTGTAACTTCATTTTCTCCTCCAATGTTCTGTACATACATGTAATAATATTGAATGTGAATTTTATGGACAATTTCATACATTAGTCTGAAGCTAAATATTTATTCCTCCTCGACATGACTGTCGCAAACTCGTCTCTTGATTGTTCTTATTTGCTTTAACAGTTTTTTGGCTGATTTTGTGAAGTGGTAAGATATGTTTATTACTCTATTATAATAAATTTAGTTGGTAAAGTTTTGTAAAAAACAGTAAAATAGTATCGGATGGTTGAGCCCGCTATATTTCTGTAATAAGAATTCATAGATATTTAGAATATGTTAAGTATATTCATGATATTTTCATGATTAAAATGTGCAAGAAAACTATTAAATTCTTAAATATAATCTATCTTTGATTTTCCTTCCTTTTATTTTCAACATTGCAATGACACAATATTGGTATATTTAATTAACACATTGGATGATGAGAACACGCCTGGCGTGTTCACTGCATACTAAAAAACAGGTGTCAGCATTGAATATGTTAACACAGTCAACCCTCCTATAACGCTTGCTGCTATACAGTAGTTTCCTATAGCGTTTTCTGCAGTCCCTTATAAAGCGCTCTATCCTAGAGTGCTGTTTTCTAAAATTCCATATTTATTAAATATGCAATATATGACACGTGCAGGTGAACAAACTAAAAACATGGTAAGTCATTGAAAATATGTCCTAAAATGGCTAATGTACATATACTTACATTTATTGATTTCGTTTTGTATGGGTGCCTCGTCTAATATAGGGCTGGTTTCTATCTTGGTGATAAAGAAGGGCTGACTAGATATTTTAGCTACTTAAAACTTATTTATTTTCATATTTCAATGTTTGTATTTTTATAATTCTTACAAATCTTCTATTCCTAGTAAATTTTGATGAAAGCATGGGGTACCATTTCAAAAGGTCGTGAGAAACGGGAACTAGCAATGATGCTTGTCAAAAATGTAGGTGTATGTATAAAACATAAAAAAATATCGTGTGGGTGGGGGGTAAGCAGGACCTAGTCAAAAAATTGCAGTACACCTGGCATACCACATCACAAATATGAAAGTGGTTATTTGAGCAACTGATGAACAGAGTATTAAAAGAATTAGTTTCAAACAAAAATAATTTCTGTGAACAGTTTATAACAGTAACAAAAAAATAAAATTTAAAATCTTTTTATTGGTGCTTAGTAAAAAAAAAATTCATGATTTACACACAAAGCTTTAAATATTATGTCAACATAAATCGCATTTTTTTTACTACATATCATATACCTATTGCATGCATCATATTTATCAAGGAAAATGAACTTTATTATTTTACTACTATCATTCATTAAAATGTGACATAAATAAATAGGATTAAAAATGTTACATTTATATAGGTTCACATTTCAGAGGGTTTGTATAGCAATAATTAAGTTAAATCAAGTTCATAATAATAATAATAAACTTACTTGAGCTGTGGTAATTATGAATGGCAAGTTAATCCTTTAGAATTAAAGAAGTGCTCACTGGGACTATTTTTCTCTATTGAAGTATAATTCAAGGCTTAATGTGTCGAATAATATTATATCAGATAAAACTTCTGTATTTGGGTTACATTTGATTTATCTAACTAAAGAATTTGTTCAGTTCGCGATGAGCTGAATCAGTCCTGAAAAAGGTGGAATCGGTACAAAAGAATTGTATCAATTTTTTTTTTATGAATATACCTTTACACCAATTGTTGATAATTGACAGCTTACCAGTGATTGTTAAAGTTGATGCTTTTATTTTTAAAAATTTACTAATAGTTCCTAATACTTAAATTTGTCAATAACTCCCTCATAAATAAGTGATATTTAAGATGTCTAATTAGAGTTCTTCATGTTAAAATATGCCATTTTATTTTATTTGGGTTCATTATTTAAAAATATTGTCTATCTACTTCTAACTACACAAAAGAAAAACTGTAGTTAGCAAAAAAAAAACGATAATACCATAAATATTGAAGGGAATACAAACTACATATTATATTTAAAAATGTATAGTTAATAATGTCTACAGCCTTTTATTAGTTCATTTACCAAAAACCTTAAACCAAAATCACTTTTCTATAAAATCACTTATCACAACATGACATGCGTATTTACAATACCTTTGCATTAGAGGTCTGCACGGGCCGAAATTTTAAAAATTTTCCCGGCCTGAACACGAAGACCTCCGACCCGGCCCGGGCCTGAGGCTCATTTTCAAAAATCTTACCCGAACCCGACCCCGACATTTTTCAACCTTGCCCGAAACAAATCCGATTTTTTTTCGAAAAGATGACTAATACGAGTACGTGAAGTTTATTATAGTATTAAATTTAGATTTACGATAGTGGAAATTCGGAAATAGCCCGATTTTTGTTATATTTTGTTGTATGCTTGCGTCCGAGCCCGGCCCGGGCCCGAATCCACATTTTCGTTACCCGGCCCGCGGGCTAAACCCGAGCCCGTGCAGACCTCTACTTTGCATATTATATTACATATTAAATTAATTTTTTCATCGTTGCACTAATAATTTATAGTTTCTGTAAGAGTTAAATGTTTCTACCAGTAAAACTCATTTTTTTCATTTTAGATCTGTATGACAAGTTTGACTCAATATTATTGATACTGGAGTTTGATAGGAACTCCTGAATCCATTGCTTCCATTTGCCTATTTTTATCGAGTAATCAATTTAAAGGCACATAGAAGCAAAAATTGCTTTGAATAATTAAATATCAATTTTGGTCATCAATTGGAAATATCCACTATTAAAATATAAATTATTATTATGTCAATAAATATTTGGATTTAAAAAATCTGGATCATATCGCGACACCCTTTCGATCGCTTGTCCTTTGTGTTTTATGAAAGTAAAACAAGTTTTTAATAATGCATTGGAGATAGCTTACTTTTTCATATTTCTTAATTATAGTCATTAGTCAGTTCAATTTGTCAATTGCGAAACTAAAATTAACACACATTACTTATTGTATTTATGAATGTTCTCTAATTGTCAATAAATAATTAAATTGAAATTTGTGCAATATTCCACATCATTTGATTATCTCTAAATAGAAAACTTTTTCTGTTCTACCAAGAAAAAATCGTTTCAAAATTACTTTCCAATTATATTCGTTAAATTTGTATCCATATTTTTATAAAAATACTTTCCAACTTATTCTTTATGATTTTCTTTTCTTAAGAATGACTACGCATGCTATTAACAATGCAGCGATGTATAATAATGTCACCAAATAACCGTCAAGAACATTGATATGATCGACAAAGAAACCCTTGTCCATTATATTTCTTAACGCCATGATTGGTACCGTGAACGGCAGTGTATACGCAATATATCTTAGTCCGATTTCCATGCCTTCCAGTGGCCACACGATACCTGGAAACAGTGATGCAAAAATTAAATATTAGGTGTTTATAAGTAGAGTTACATAAGTATACAAACATGACCACCCCCGGGTAAAATACAGTTGTAATACTGAATTTATCATTTTGCAGGAAAACCATTGAAAGTTTTTAAATATTTGTCGTAAATAAAAAATATGGCTGAATACATAAACTGGAAAACATGATCTCTCTGCAACTGTAGTTTTAGTTTAATTTATAATAAATATAAACAGAAATTTCAAAATTTGATTTCATCATTTTGTAAAATGTGATGTGAGTGCCTTTTCTCTGACATTAATTAAAAAAAACAGAATCACAAATCCATCATGACTTTTAACCAGGGCTGTGGAGTCGGGGCTTTTTGGCCGGAGTCGTCGCAACGTTTTGGCCGGAGTCGTACTCGGAGTCGGAAATTTTGAAAAGTTTGAACTTTTTATTTTTGCATTTAATATGTCAAATTTGGATTTTGGCCGCATTTATAAAGATGATATTTAATTGAATACACATAAATAGGAAAATTAGGGAAAAAAAGTGACGGTATTAGCCTTTTTTGTAGTCGGAGTCGGAGTCATATTTATGGTCAACGTCGGAGTCGTGGTTTTGGTAAATGCTGGAGTCGGAGTCGGACTTTTTTTTAACCGACTCCACAGCCCTGCTTTTAACACCATGGAGGGTAAAAAATATTTATAAGTAACTATTCTATCTATGTATGGCCATTTATTTAGATCAGTGTTTCCCATATATAGTCTGTGGAGCGGTGCCGAAACTCCACTGAAAATTTGTAACTATTAGCAATAGCTATTTGATTTAAACTTAATGCCATGTCACAGAACAACAACTTAATTTAATCTTACCACATAATAGAATCATTGGGTAGAAAGTTCCAGTTGAAATGTAGAAAGATAATGTGTAGGAACATGCAATGAGAGAAATGAAGAATCCAAAACACATGCCAGTGAGGCCTTGCAAAAACAAGAGGACTCCGATAGATGTGAGGTCTCCATCATAAGGGATATCGTAGATCCAGAATGACAGGATGATGACTTCAATAGTCTGAAAAGTACATTTTTGATATAATTTTAACATTGAGATCATGTATTTATTCAACTATATAATAAAAGATATTTCACTTTGACATCATATTTGTTGTTTCTGTTCAAAGTCTTATGCTGCCAAAAGTAGTATAAATGCACTGTACATTATATTTTTACATTTGCCATTATTTTAACTCTTTATCATTACAATAATAAAACAAAAATTAGTATAAAAAATGACATTTGAATCATGCTAGCTTAGACTTAGTTTATCTCAAATAAGTGTGAAAAAAACAGCAGTATATTGACTGACCTGGACGAATATAACGACTGTTTGTATGATAACATGAACCGCTAAAATTTCACTGCTGGTAACTCCAGCTACTATGGTTCTATCCCATACTCCCTCCAGGCGATCCGAAATCATAATGTTTGAGGTCACTGTTGTAGCCAAGAAGAAAAGGACACTGCAAAATAGATAAAAGACATGGGAGTTCATGGAATATGGTGCAAGAATAAGAAGAGTTAATTGCTGTCATAGTCATGAATAAACTGCCTATTTCAAAAAGTCAATAATAATTAGGCTTTAAATATTTTTTTACTTAAAGATTTGAGCTCGGACTTTAATGCCCAAAAATGGCAATCCCATTTTTGGACATAGACTAAGTTGAGTCTCGTTCACCTGAACCTAGACGATTATTAGCAATGCCCAAATAATGTAAATTTATGTTTGAACGGCAAATGGACAAAAATGATTTTGAAGATTTATTTTCCCCTAAGTAGTTATGATTTGTCATAGTTTTCTTCTTTCCAATTCTGTTTCTTTATATTGCCTGAAGTTTAGCTTACCATTTGAGTATCCCTATGCCATAAATACAGTCATTATAAAGAATTTCTACAAATAAAAAATATCTAATATTATCATAATGAATCGGTAAATTTACGTTAGCATCATTCCAGGAGCCATAAAATTGGTAAAGGAGTTGTTTTCTTTTCCATAAATAGGGTCTTTGAACTGCATTGGTATCTTTGAAATTTTGACTGGATAGTGACAATCTTTCATCAGTGATTCGGTGTAGCCTGCATAATCAGTGTATAATTTTTTTTTCATAAAGTGGGCGATCTGATGATCTGAAAATATAAAAGATACATTATTGCAAATTAAGTCAAAAGACAAGTTCAATAGACTATGGATACAGATTAACAAGCGAAATATACCTTTATGGTAGAGGGTTCTAAAGAATTTTTTGACAATTCTCTATATGGGGACATATGGATACTAATACCAATGGCTTCATTCAACTGATTCTCTCTTAGATGTGCTTATGTTCACGAGCTAGAATGCTCGAAGAGAAATGTACCTGGCCATATATTTCTTTCGGCTCATGAGAGACCAAAATAAGAATTCCACCATTAAATTGAATGATCCTGATAATATTTTGACGAATCTTTACAAATGAATTGTTTGTTGTTCCAAAGCTTTAGTGATTTTATACCATGTTGCTTCAGATTTCAACAAATATGTACGCCTAATAAGGCGTTGAAATATTATTTATCCCTATCTTTGTAACAACCTCTATCTATGCACAGTTAATCTAAAAAGAATGGTAGTGAATTAATGATCATTTAATTTTTTTATAAAACATGATTCAATTCTAAAAAATATTCGTCTGATTTCAAAGATAAAATTTGTCTGTTTGTAAGTAAAAAGTTTAAATGGCCGTCCAAGAGGCAGTTCTTATTACGCCGACATTTGAATAAATACTCACTGCTCATATCCAGCCAGTAAGAAGCTATACTATTTTCTAGAGATTCATCACTTATATCGCGCCCAAGAGATATACGCTCAGCGGTACACTTGGAAAAATTGCTGGCCAAATATAGTGTTGCGATTGCATCCCCTTTTTCCACTGCACGAAAAGCTTCTTCTTTGGTGTCATAGAATTTCTAAAAAAAGGTAGAAAACCATTATTGTTATAACCTTTTTTATGTAATGGAAATAAATTTACTTGATAATATCAAGATCATATCCATTACTGTCATTCAATATGATAGATTCATTCTTGCGAGAGCTCTGTGTGGTTAACGCTATCTGGCGTATGTCAAATTTGGTTGCTATGTTCACGGATTCATATTTCAATTTGAAGATTGTTCATACAATCGTAAGATGATTTATAAATTGTTGTTCAAAGGCATGGATGTACAGTTCCTTCGATCCATCCGATTCTTAATAAGTGTTAAGCTTAATATGGGCAAGAGCAATTAACAACTAGTTGCTTCCTAGCCCAACCGTTAACTCCATAAAAAGATGTGCGAATTAGTTGCAATCAGTTCCCATTAACTTATATTAGTTTAGTTGAGATGACAGTAATATTAGTACAAACTTAGAAGTGGTGATGTGGCATACTTTGCAAGAACAAGAGCAATTTCCATTTCTATTACTTTTGAATAAGTACATACCAACATTGACTGAATTGGCATTTACGTGAGCTATGTATTTTAGGCCTACAAAAACTATGTACGATACAGTTGATAAATATTTAGGCTTACGTACTCATCAGAACTATTGGTTAACTTAGGTTAATTCTATTGGTTAGTTAGTCAGGTTGGTTCTGAGGAGGGCATAAGCTGAAATAAAATACATTTTTTCACTCTGACATACCATCATGTTTACATGTCTTTTATTGTATACACTTACAAGTTGATTTCTTTTTTAGTATGTACATGTATGCAATGGCTTAATATTTTTAACAGAGGAAAAATTTTGTCATGAGACACGAGACATTTTCATAAGACAGTGTTTATCCAGTGGTCACAGTACAATTATACGTGAGAAACACTGCTATATATTGAATAGTGAGAGAATATATCAGTATCTGTGGAGCTGTTTTTGTAATTAAACAATTAATGTTAAAAATTAAAAAAAAACCTTTATTATAATATTTTCGTCCAGTGATTTGATGTATCGACAGCTTAGTTTTTCAAATGAGCAAGAATAGTCTTCTTCATTGTATATGGCGGTAGGTGCTGTATAATTGAGGCAGTCACTCCAGAGTGGAACTTCATCGTTGACAATACCCAAGTGAAGCTCTCGAGGGTCGTGGCCGACCGACATATAGAACGCCAGCAGTTGAATGATAGGGAATGTAGCTGAGAATATCAATCCCCTGAAATATTAAAATACTTTAGGTAATGATTATGGGTTTGATGTCAAAAGGGAGATGATTCTGGCAATTAATAATTATAAACTTGAATGCTCGTAGTTTTTACATACATATGTGATCATAACTCGAGCCAAACATTTTTATACTAGTAATTGTTTGCGAAGGTCATTTAAATAACCAGTCACAAGGGCTGTTCGGCTGATCAATGCACTGCCTATTCAGGTGAAAATTTTCAGCAGTGTACTTGGTGTTTTGTTTTTACTCTTATTTCTATTTAAATAATGTTGTGTTTTTTATGCCACTCTTTGTTGGATAATTATGTACTATATTTATCAAATTCATGGCGTATTGGAATCAGCTGTAAAGACATGTTTTATATTTTTTTCCAATGGACAACCAATCAATATCTGGATATCCAATGTAACATATCGTCGGCCTTGGGTTTAAAACTTTTTAAGCATATATTTATTAAATTCAAATTGTTTGAATGTGAAACATTCGAATTTTGTACTTTTCCATCATTTTAAGTATTAAAATCCTCATCAAATCTTCTCAAACCAGCAATTGACATTTTGACGTCCTTAATGTAGGATGTGTTTCAATAAAATTGTAAAAGTTCTTACCCAGGATGCCTACTGAATTGTTCAATATTTTTTAAGAAAAGTGCCTTGTATTTGTATGATCTCGGCGTGGGTGTGGTTTTTCTGTTGTTATTTGTTGGATCCGTAGTAAGAATCTGTAAATATTAAACGATTTCTTCAATCTTTACTATCTAACTACAATAAACAATCAATATCAAGCATCAATTCGTTAAACAATCAATTTAAATCTACCTAAACATTTGAAAACATCTCAATTGATATTTCATACAAACGGTGACATAAATTACAACTTTTTAACTTCAATTAAAATGTCATACAGAATTATTATTTAAATCTACGAGTAAAAATTTGAAAACATCTCGAGTATACTGATATTTCAGATGTACCAAAATATACATTTTTAATTCGAATTTGTGTATATTTTATAAATGACAAATAATTAAAGAAACTTATTGAATATTACTAATACATTTATTTCCATTTATGCAACATATTTTAACAATAATAGAGAATAAACGACAATAAAACGAGTATTACTCGAGTATTTTTCAATAGCTAAAGTCCCGATTCGAGTATCGAGTGCTTGAAAAATGGACGAGTATACTCGAGTATCGAGTACTCGATACTCGAATTGGAGTCTCTACTATACAGTACCTATACAGTGGCTTTATTTTATCACTTGTTTTATTGATTTTAGGGGTCATTTATTATTAAAGTATGAAACTCAGATTAAAAAATAAGGAAATGACGAATTTAAAAAAAATAAAACCAAGATATCATCTTGTCGCCATCGATATAAATTCGCCTTTTCAATATAAGTACTACGAAAAAAATATTAGCATCATTTCATTATAAATACTTCGACAAGCTTCAACCGTGCATTTCGGTATTTTCTTGTGTTCTGGTTTTATCCATAGGAAGCAAAAATAAAATGTGAGGGAGTTTTGGATGTGCCGCCAAGGGGCCAAATGCTCCACATAAGAAGACATGGCAAGTAGAAAAGTATGTACTTACGTCCGTACTGCCAGAATGCATTTTACTAAAGTTATCTTTGGAGTTGTAGTGATTTTCATTTGTGTCGCATTCTGGCTTATCAATGACGATTTCGTCCGCTTGAGCATCGGCTGAAACAATGGAAAGATTTTTTTTTTATAGGTATAATTTTGAAATTGGAACAAAATAAGACAGTGAATATATATTTATTCGAATGATTCAAAATGTGAAATGTGTGCGTATGTGAAAAAAAATCTGGTTTTATCCAATGGCGGACTATCCCACAAGCGCAAGAGGCGTGCAAGTCTTGGGGGCTCCAAAAATAAGTTAAATATATTGCCTATCCAAGCAAGAAGGCAGTAAGTAACTATTATTCTGCAAAAAATGAGCACCTTAATACAAAGCTTACAAAAATATTTAGCAAATGGCATTCATAACTCAATTTCGGAAATTTTGCGAATTGCTGCCTTTTCCTTTGGAAGGGTTGTATAGCCTACATTAGTTTAAAAAACGGAAAAATATTTGGTATTGAATATATTATGTCACCGAAAAATGCATTTTGAAGTCATATTGAATGACCGATGGGTCATAAATCATAAAGTACGTGTGTGGGTGTGATAGGTACTCATTCTGAATTGTTTTATAGTGAGCTGCGGGGAATACTGTAAATTGTTTAAGCCATAATCTCGTTCACATACGATAAAAAAGGAAATAACAATTTGGTGAAACGACCAAAAATAAAATCACCATTAATAGCAAAGTCTAATTTCGTATACATTTTACGACGCTTTTTTAACATACGAAAAAGAGGGCCTCCAAAATTATATTGCGCCTACGGCTTCCCAAGTGTTTTATCCGCCACTGGTTTTGTTCATGTTTCATAATGTAAGTAAGAGCAACTAAAAGTATTTTAATTAAAAAATAAATATAAAATGCGTTTTTTTTTATTAAAAACATGTCGAAATCAGTGATCGAAAATAGTAAGCCCCCATTTGATTACCATCGCATTAGATAAGGTATCGAAACGACTACCACTATGATTGGATCGATGGAAAGATAACTGGTAAAGTGAATCATCTCAGTGGTTAACTGTACCGTTAAATTTCATCTACATAACTACACAGGTATATATTGCTGTCTAGTTTATTTATGATGGTTTACAGCAGGCATGATAGCATATATACCAAGTGCAGTGGACTCACCGATAAGTGCATCGGGTTCAAGGATGAAAACACCGGTTCTAATCTAAACTGTTACTAGCGAAGAGGTAGGCATAGACCGGTTATGCATTTTTGGGTGCAGAGTATTTTGAAATGATTAAGATAAGTACTAAATCGTCCAGTAAACCTACTCTGCGTTTAAATTTTGCTGTGTTCCATAATAAATTACCATTATGGCTCAATCAGGTGTGTTTTTATTTCATAATAATGTACCAAAACATCAATATCTTATCTTCTTTGAAAAAATGTTTTAACTGTAAGATACATATATTCAATTCGAGATGATGAGTATTAAATATTTCTTACACCCTTACTTAAATACTTATGTATATCGATGGTTTATTGCAAAGTTATTTTATGCCCAGATTTTCATGCTTATTTGGGATTATTTACTTGGTTGTTTTGTTTTAAGGAAATATGTGTATGCTTATTTACTATCCTTAAAAATTTTAAGATTTTGAATAAAATATTTTGAGAGTGGATTTAATAATATTTTTGATTTGATCATATCACTGATTGACGTGCAATACACTTGCATGAAACGTATATATTATGTATTTGAATGATACAATATCTTCTTCAATAATACTTTATTTGGACGTATCTATAAGATTTTTGCAGGATCAAGATATGATGCAGACGAACGATTTCTATAAGTGAATTAAATTTAGACCACAACTGGATATACAATATCTATTCACTAAGCCATCGATATATAGGCATACCCTTGGATACGAGCATTTCATAATAGCATAAACCACAGATACGCATGTCATGTATTATCCTCTCCAGACTGGTATTTCCAACGTATGACTATGCTATGGTTGATTGGGCAACGTAAAACTGGGCGATTGACTTATTTTTGATATCGAATAGTGACGCATAAAGACTATTAGAAGATAAATTATTTAATTTATGTTGTCATTGAAGATCTGTCTCAATTAAATTTTTTATTAGTTTTTAATTTATCCTGACTAAGAAACTGAAATTACTGACGTACAAAGAGAAAGGAAGTTCACTTTTTCAGAACTTTCTCGTCCTTGTTTAATAACCTTCGACAATATTAATAATATTTTCAAGTATGGTAGATCAACATCGATTTTTTGGTGTTTTATGTGTCGGTCGATTTTTATTTTATTACTGATAAAATTCAAGGCAACATAAAATATAATATATAATTAAGTAATTCTGCAGCAATATAATTCAAATTTCGTTCAACCTCGTCGTACTATATATCAATTGAAGCTTGGCGAAAATTTTCGCGAAAACGTGATAAATAGTAATTTTGTTGATTTACCTTAAGTTTTTTTGTTCTTGACATAGGTAAAAAAAACATGCAAGATTTTCAAGTTTATTATCATTTATGTATTTCTTTTGAGTGCTATATCAATATTATTATAAATCATTATTTATTCTTAATAATACTTAAAGTTTGCATAAGTGGGTATACTGAGTCAATGTTTTTGTTAGATTTTGAGGTTAATAGTCTTAAACACATCAAATTACTCCAATAACTATACACGTATAGTATTTTGTTTTGTGCATGAAAAAAAATGTTTTATTGAAATCTTATTGTATGAATTAATATAAAATTATTGCGGCTTCATAAGGAAGTGCAAACATACATATATGTCTTAACTTTATTAAAAAAACATCGAATAATATTGGGCAATACTGTTTAACGGTCGATTCCAAAAGGTAAGAAATAGAATGTGATTAGAAAGTCATTTGAAATTAAACAAAGGGTACTATTTTTCACTGATATCTGTAATCACACTAAGCCGGGAAGGGAGTATGTTGAAATCTATGATAACTGATTATGTTATTATTTTTGTGAGTGTAAAAAAACAATATCCGGAAAATACCACGCTGTGCGTTTAAAAAATGTAAAAAAACAAATATCTTAATGTGTTCCCATTACGCCTGTAATTTTAACGTCTTACCAGATGGTTATATCATGCACATGCTTACATTTCTTAAAAAGTGGAGTTACGTTTAATTTATATCAATCAGAGATGCCTATAAGAAAGTCCAATCAATCCATCTAAAAGATCACGAGATTTACACATATTTTTTTGATAAATGTTCAGTTCAAAATAGTAAGATGTCACGTTATCTTTTTGAAAAATATATCGAAGGAATTTATGCTTTTGTTTAATATTTTTCTGAAAATCAAAGTTAAGAATCTGCCAATATAATGAAAATAAACACATTCTGAATTGGATAAAAAAAATAGTGGAAAATAATGGCATGGCTGAATGAAGGGAGTGCTTCGAGTTTAGAGGGTTGAAACTGTCCATTACTGGTTGATTATATTTTTTCGGCGCCATACCGAATTAATCTGTAGCATATTTTTACTATTTTCGATAAGTTCAACAGTTATCTCGTGGAAATTCGTTTTTTAATATAAAGTCTATATTGTTAATGCAGTTATTGATCTTGCTTTGTAATTAGGTATTGAAGAACAAATATAATAAATCAATGTCAATGTTATTTGGTAATTTGTAATAAAAATTATTGACATATCTATAATTTTGTAAATGTGTACACATGTGCATATAATACGTTCTGGCAATACGTTTATAAGTTTGTAAATAAATACATACAATAAAACATTGGCCGACGGAAGCAAACAAAAAAAGCTATTACCTGTGATTTCTAGGTGAAAATTCAGTACGTACCACTTGACCGCTTTCTTAGCAAACTTTTACAGAAACAAAAACAAACACGTAACTACTTATCTCTTGGCGCGTAATTTTGAAATTGTGACATGACCTAGAAATAAAAGGTTATGACTCAATTTTGAAAAATAAACGCGAAAATTATTTTAGCGTTTTACCAATATTTCAAACAACCCAGTCTTGTAATATTTGATAAGTTTGATGGACTTAAAAATGCTTATTTAAATTTACTCAAATGCTCGGAATTGTGTCTTTCATTATCCAAGTGCAATATATATTTAAATTCTTTTATTCGAAATTCAATTTTGAAAATAGAACGTTTTGGTTGGATTATTCGAATCTAAAGAGTTATTCTTTGAATAAAGTTCAGTTGTACATAAAATCGAGAACATAATCATTCAGTTGTTCATCTTTGATTGGGGTCAGCGATAAGTATTTGATCAGATGATTGTAAAGATTTTGGTTGACGCAACGACCGTACCAGCGAATTTAATACGCGTGGTTTTGATTCGATATAATAAAAATAAAACCTGATTTTAGAAGCTAGGTTCGTAAATTCAACTAATTAATTGATTCACCAAACGATTTCGTAGATTGGAAATAATCCAATGCAATATTTCGTATTGGTGAATTGTAATGCAAATGTGATACTCGATATAAGTCAAGATCTATTTGATAAGTCTGTAAAAACATGTCAGGTGAACAACCCGTTTACAAGGATGACGATTCATAAAATCTGAAATTATTGAGATGAATATGTAAAAACATTTAGAATTAAATAATGCTGATGGAATGGTAAATTATTGTGATATAATTTCTTGTAGAACTAGATACATTGTAATTTTATCCCCCCAATCCTACCACGTGAATGCCACGTAATTCAATGTAGAAAATTTCATTTCAATATAAGACGAAAGTATTGCAGAGTAACTATTCTTTCACGGCGATTATAGATGTTATATTAAAAAACAGTAGTTAATTGCATTTTTCATTGAAAACAACTACACTTGACTCTCGCAGAAGGTTAACACAGTCAAGTAATCTTTGAAATTGAATTTGACAACTTTAAAGAATCTATTTACTTTGATGCAGTGTTACATCAATCAAAACATACTATTTTTAGTATGGTTATTCATTGAAATTTGTTGAGCACCTCTCAGTCAACTGGATATAATCTCAAACTCTGTTAAATAATTAAACAAGCTGTGCTAAAACCAGATATTAAATAACATTTTATGGCATATCGATAATGTTAATTGAACAATAATATTCAAATATAGATCTAAAACATATTGAGTACTAGTGACGTTTTTACTTTTGTTTTTTTATTGGGAACATTGAACACGGAGCTAAATTTAAGATTCGTGAAATAATATTACTTAAACTGGCCCAAGGCAAGTTTAAAGAAGGCGAAATAAAATCTTTATATGTCAGTATACTATATCGTTTCAACTGATTTCATTGGAATATTTTTAGTAATAGTAACAAAATTACATTGAAAATACTTTAAAAGATGAAATTCAAATTTCGTTACTTAGATTATGCATTTTGTTCATCCAATTATGGCGGTAATATATCAATTTCTATGAAATGTGTTCATTTTTAAATGGTAGCCCAGAAATCGAAGCAATTGTTTTGAGTTTGCTATAATGTCAACGAAGCAATAAGTAGGTATGTACATACAGTTGAACCCCGATCTTACGTTCTCGCATTATACGTTTTCCAGCGTGATGCGTTCATTTCTATAGTCCCGGCATTTAGTTCATATATAAAACTTTCCCGCATTCATCGTTTCCCGCATTAATCGCTTATTTTATACGGTCCCTTGAAAAACGTAGAATAGGGGTTTCCTAGTACATGATAACAGTTGGTTACTTTTATTATTTAAAGCAATACTAGTATTAAGTTAAAAACAGTAATATTATTTTGGATCTGGACATGAGATTGTTGATCGTATAAATATTGTACTTGAATACTTAATTTACGAGTCGGCATGCTTGATAGTTGAAGCCTATTTTGTATCAAGTCGTCGGTATAAAGTAAACAAAATGTTACTATTGAATTTAACTGTCAAGGATAACGACATTTCGCTATTCCTTGCAAAATTTAATACCATTTGGTGATATGAGTATTGAAAGCAGGTATAGTTGAATGGATAAATTATATTATAAGTATTTCTTTATAACTTTGAATAGCGTCTGCAAGATCGCTGACTAAGAGAGTCTTGTTTAATTTTCGTGACGTATCCACCGCTAATTGACAAGACTTGTTTTTTTCGTAAGCGTTATTTTGTACGACTCCCAATAAATGAAAATGAAATGATTATAATAGCATAACATTATCTAGTCCAGCGGCTGTCCATGCTTTTTAAGCGGCGGCCCCATTTCAGACTAAATAATGCACCTTTTAGTATACTTAAAACAGAAATAATATTATATAAGCAATAATGATCTAATATTTGCGATGGATCCGTCGGCAGTTTAGTGGAAATTCATTTTTAAAATAGAATTCATATTGATAAGTTTTTGATTCCTCTAGTTTTGTTACTGGTTGCGACATAAGTTAAATTTTTTCGAGAAGAATATTCAGATTAACTACATGGTAAAAAGTGCTAATGTTGAAGACATTGATTCCAATACTTAACTTACAAAGGAGAAATTCAACCTTTAAACATAAAACTTCAAGGTTTTAGAAACTAGTTTTTAATGAATTTCTTATTAGTATGAATGAATTAACATAAAGAAGTTCATTTAATCATGCAATGCCTGAGTTTATTTGAATAAAAAACCATTCATGGATTTCATATTGAAGATTTTATACCGTTTTAGTAAACCATCTCTACTCTCTACATCTCCAATTTAGTTTCTCGATTCAATAATCTCGTCTTCATCTTACATTTTTCTTAAGCTAAATCTTAAACGACAATTTTTTTTTAATTATAAATTAAAATAGACGCGGTGGATATCTGAAAGCATCAATAAATAACTCTATTGTATTTCTAATGGTTGACATATCGTAATAAAAATGAGGATAAAATGTATAACGACTAGGCAATCAGCAGCATTCAATGCATTCAATTTGCAACTATACATGGTGTATTGAAACATTTTATTAGTGATTACTTAGTATTTAAAGGTTTTAAGGAATTCAAGACTTTTTAAATGCTGATGGTGACGATTTCACACCTTTTACATATAAAATAGTCTTTAAGGTGGCACTATTTTTATTTGTGATGCAAGATATTACATTTGTTTCAGAATGCATTTAATGACGGCACTTCAGTTGTTACAATGAAAATCTTAATGTATCGTATAAATCAGGCATGGGCAACCTTTCCTAGGTCTGGAGCCAAATTATCATTCTGTCTCAGAGTCAAGGGCCGGAACAAATTACTAAACATAAAGTAATATGTAATTCAATAAAACACGTTACTACTTCTTACATATTTTTTTAATTTATATAATGAACGACATAATATTAATATTACATATATACTGATTACAAAAAGTTCATGTGAAGATTGGCCTTATACTTGAACCACGAGACCATCGATATTGGCATTGACATTGCTTAAGGATAATAGCGTAAATTAAAATATTTTTCTTCCACCAAATATAATTTATAAAAATCCGTCAAAGCAATGTTGTTAAATTGTGATTTTAGCACTAAGTCCCCCTGAAGCTCAATAATTTTTATCAGTTAATTTGCTGGCACATTATTTACATCTGCATCCATCGGAGGTTACCCACGTATGGTATAAATCAACGGGAGGCATCGGAAAATAAATGTTGACGAGCTCTGGTCAGTTGTGGATTCTGCGCTGAGCTACAAAAGTTGCGTGCCTTGCACATTTTTTTGTTGCCATTTTTATGATAACGCAATCCAAATGTTACGTCTCTGTCATTAAAGTAAGTATTTATTCCAGATAAATAATATCTTTTTTTATTAAAAAAAGCTTGGGCTGTATAATGAATACTTATTTTTTATATATACTGTTTTGCATAATGATCTTAGATCTCAGTCCATTTTTTAGCCATGCAATATTAAATTCACTGGTATTTCAAGATTGGTTATTTAATATAAAATTGCTGATTAGTAAATCGCCCTCATTGCACGGCCATAAAACATCAAATATGTTGTGTTGTACACATATTACAGTGACGGTGATTATCTGATTATATAATAATTCTGTATGCACACCACATCGTGAAATAAGTGGTTTTTACACATTCATAATGTTCATACATTTTTAAATAAAACAGATTTATGTATATGTTTCACTCAATTTTATATTTTAATTTTTTAACAGCAATAAGGCATCTAAAAGTAAAAACAGATCCGTCCCCTTTGCAAAGCTGTATACGACCTTTTGTATTTCACGGTAATTTTTGTATTTCAAAGAGCATATTATTTCTTTCATCCCCCTATATTGCCAATTAAGAACAGTATGTCTAATTCAACTCAACGATTATTTCTATCAGTATTTGATTGCGACTGTTGAATTTATATGATTATGTATGCCATTAAGAGTATTAAACATTTAGCATAAGGTAAATGTACCAGTCGTTGACCGTTCAAGAGAAAATTTAAACAAAAATAACGATTAAGGTTTAGCATTGTACCGAATGACGGCAAAGCAAGTATACTCATATTGGATCATGCCTTAAGTATTATTTAACAAAAATTATGAAAGGGCCTGTTTAAAAAAAGTTGTGTTAAATTATTTGAAGTCATGTTTTTGTTTCAGTAGTTCACCATCTCACAAATTGAAAAGTTTAGGTGTTGACCATGTCTAATCAGGGGGCTTTATAGTGAACACTCTTTCAGGGTTGCCTCAAGGCTTTCTGTCAAACCACTCTTGGTTGAATCAAGTAGCAATGGGTGGTTCAGAAACAAGGTACACACCGTTACTAGATTGATCACCTAAGAAATTTGAAATAATACACTTTCCTCACTAGGTGTTGTTTTCAAATGGCCACCCTAGCACTCCATTGGCTATATGGTGATGTGTTAGTGGCTCATTCCGACCACAGATGCCTTGACTTATCTGAACTTTACAATTTGAGCAATCCCGCATCTGCATTTCTTATTTTGGTCCATTTTATTCTCAAAAGATCAACTACTGGTACATGGTCAACGACTGGTACATTTACCTTATGTACTTTTATCGCATTTTATAAGTTACATTCTTTACATATTGTGTGAACTACTTTTAGATTCTTTATATTAAAATAAACAAATTATGCATTAATTAAGGACGAAATACAACATCCATATTTGCAGGTACGAGTAGATAAAATAGCATCTCCGACGCAATAAACACAATATATTATGTTGATCGATAGTATTGAATCACAATACTTCGTTATAGTTATATTATAATTTTTCAATAAAACTTGAGATAGTGTAAATTGCAAGATGTATTATAATTAGACGTTAAATTTATGGATTGATTGAGTAGGCATTTATGCAATTTATGTAGAATTAAAATACATTGCTATTTTTCTTTCCGTGTTATATTTATGGTTTCGAAGTAATAAAACTAAAAAGAATTTACGATGCAAAAAGATAATATCATGAATGCAACTTATTGATGAATATGCTCCCTTTATTGCAATGTAACGCAAACGTGTAATAAAATGTAGTTAAATACGTATTTTATGGCATAATTTCATTATAATTTAGTAATTCTTGTAGATATTACCAGTGCTGTAGTAGAAGGCACACAGGGCTATATGCTATATTATACCATTTGCTTTGCTCATAAAAATAATCTATTCTCAATGGTCAAATCAAAATATTGTACAATCGGATAATCGGATCAGACATATGTATGTAATATTTTTATTATGTCCATAAAATTATAAAGCAATTATAATCATTTTCATTTAAGGTTTATACGGGAGTATATTTGAGGTTACAAAAAAACGTGGTCATCTTTTAAGATTGCTTATGCTTTTTAATTCAAACATAGTTCTTTCTTCATTTTTTTTACCAAAAAAGCTTACAATTTTGAATAATAACCATTTAATGAGTTGGTTAGGGGAAACTATGATTATAAAAAAGCACAATTTGGCGCATGTATATCTTGTGCCATCAAATAACTGGATCTAACGGATCCAATGCGTACAAACAAACTATTCAACCCACTGTCCAATTGAACCAACCATCCACACCAATTTTGCGTCTTATAAAATAAGCCGATGTTGCATTCAAAAAGTCTATATACGTAAGAGGAGACTTGTCAAAGCTTTGACTTTCCCCAAAAAGATTTGTTTTTTTGCACTGCCAGTTTCATTGAAATGAAGATAACTTATTTGTTACAAACCTTTTACATACCGTTTTATCAAACCGACGGACGGGAAACATTCCCGGCAGATGTCTGCACGGGCCAATATTTCAAAATCATATCTGGCCCGAGCCCAAGGCTCATCTTCAATAATCTTTTTCAAATTATTCTGAACAAAATTCAATATTAAATTTTTTTAGAAAATTTTCATGAATACTTATAATATGTGTGTAATTTAGATGTATGCTAATGGCGTATAAATCTGGAAATAGAACACGTTTGAAATTGTGTGTCTGGCCCGAACCCAAGCCTTCGCTACCCGGTCCGTATGCCTGGTCGGGCTTAAGACTACAGGCCTTACCCTAGCCTGAGACCTCTAATTGCCGATACGAGTAGAGTTAACAATTATGCAATTAGAATAAATAACTATATAGCAGGTAAATGCATTCATTCACGCAGTCTTAAATGAGCGAAACACGCATCGACCGTAACGAAATATTGCATTAAAAAAATTAAATCAATTTTAATTTTATATTGCTGCATACTAAATTATAATCAAATAGTAAACAGACCTTTTATCCGCTGAATCGGCTTGTAGGTTATGTATGTCATTGACCGGTTCAAGTACAACAGGTGAAAATACCGAAGAAAGTGAGAGTAAAATGACTGCGCACTGATGAAAGAAATCGAATCGCACACACGAAAAGTGGCCCACGAAGGTGTAATGTGGACTTTATGTGGGTCACGCGGAAACGTGTTTCTAGTCTTTGAACCGAACAACGCAGAACCTCTATAAAATCACGATTTATTACGATCATGAATACTTACACTCTTAAATAATGACATAATGTATTATAAAATTTGTGTCATATGCCATATACTGCCGTTCCAAGAAAGAAGGCAGTGAGAGAGTATGACATTTTTTTAAGAAAACATTCAAAAAATAAACAATGTGTATTTTGAAGTTTTAGTATTAAGAATTTATAAAAAGTGGTTGATGTGAAAATTAATTTGTCAACTGACAATGCTCGCAATGAGCGAAACCAGTCCTGATCCAATACATTTTATGTGGAATAAGTACTAAAAATGTTTTATTATTTTTACTATAATGCCATTCCACCAAATATTGACAGTGAACACCTTAAAAGTAAGCAGTAAGTGTTTGCATTGACTGCCTCTTTGTTAAGAAAACTAAAGTGACGTCTTTGTTGCAATGTCTATTTTTTCACAAAAGAGTTTTTTAGTTACTGTACTGCCATAAAAGTGAAAAAAAACATATGTAGCTTTCAAAAATATTTGAAAAACGACATTCATTACTCGATGTCAGAAGTTTTACGAGATTCTGCCTATTTCCTTGGATCGGCAGTATATTATATATGTGCCAAAAACAATATATCTCAATTTCATTACGAGGCGTTGTGAATGTTATCAAGTTTTAAATATTATTATTTACTCGCATGTGTTTTAATGATTTCAAATAATTACATAGAGTTGTTAAGAACTGTTAAGTCTGTTTCGAAATTTATCCTGATTATTTTATAAAGCAATTATTGAGCAAGAACCACAAATATTGTTTTAATTTTGCGAACATACATTTCCACCAAATCAACTATTGAAATTTAGCAAGATTACAAAATATTCCCTCTCTTATTATAAATTATAGCATATTAAATCACAAGTTCTTCAAACTTTCGATCGCATAATGGAACTGGGATTTGAACATTAGAGCGTTGCCACTAAACGAATTGAATGGAATTTTCCCGATATGTGGTATCCCTCTAATATTATATTATACGATGAACTGAAAAGGGTGCTTTAAGACGTTTCTGAAACCATGTTTCCGTGTGATATCCTAGTCTTGCAAATAAAGATATAGTTGTGATAATAATCAACACTTATTGTAAAGAAATAACGGTATTGGCAATGTTATACATATAACGAATGGCAGATACTGAAATCAAACAACAATTCAATAAGAAATTTTGACAAAAATAGTTATTGATTTTATCCATTAAAAATCGATAAATAAATAAATAAATTTTATCATAACGCATTTTTAGTAACACATTTGCCCTTCTGAAGCTTGCACAATAGTGTCATCCACTCCAAATCATAACTTTAGACAATCCACCAAGCAGGATGCCAGGGACATCACTGATAACGAATTCTTTTCACGGTAGAATTAAATATGCCCTGTAGAATCTGCAATGTGTTCGCTAAGCAAAAAAATACTCGGTATATGTGAAAAAATTGTGATAATATGGCCCTCCAAACAAAAATACTGATTATTTAACCATAAAAAATTCACAACAATTATAAACGTTACATTTGATTAAACTTTGGAGTTTCATGCTACTTTAAGAAAGTTTTTAAAAAGAAAAATGAAAATTTCAATGATGAAAAGGGTACACAGGATAGAAGTGTAAAGATGATGTAAATTTCACGTGATCAAGCTCACAAAAACATCATCAAATAACCTTTTAGTCAATATTAGAATATGTTTCGAGTTATTGTACTAGTTAATTTTTCGTCATACATATTTAAGGAACTGGTCTGTATTGATATTAAAATAATTTTGATAAATAAAACATAAGCAGACGCTCATAGGCAAGGTGGGAAATTAACATAAAATTGAATATTTCGTGACATATGACTTTGAAGTTTGCGTGACGTGATGTCACAACCAGGAGTATATATTTATTTAATATTTGAATATTATATTAATTACATCTGAAAGTCATTGAGACGTTCGATAATTAAAATCAAATGAACTGGCCAGACAGTTGATATCGACGTATCAAATTACTGCTAGATCTATGACTGCTGGTTTTGTTATATTTCACAATTTAATTTAAAACATCTGCATATGAAGATTGGTCTTAAATAATAGGTAACGCTTCGATTATTTGCTTCCAAGACAACTGTCAACATAAATTTAAAAATAACCTGGATAAAGCACTGAAATAAATTATGCATTTTCGCTGGAATAAATTGACTTGTCGCATTTTGGCTCTTATCTAACAATGCCATATTTTTGTGATAATTTATTTCTTCTGAAGAACCATATTACTTTTAAAGTGTAAACCGACAGTGTCGTTAACGGGGTAAAAGTATTTTATGTCAATAAATTAAAAACATATATTGCACTTTTTCCAACTATATAACGATTTACCTCATCGAGCATTTTCGAATTGATTCGATAAAAATGCGCGTGAAGTAAAACAAAAATTATGCTTTATTTATTCGAACAACATATTGCTAAATAAATTGACTTCTTTTGACTGTATCGTCATACTGCGGCGGATTGCGTTCACAAGACATGTTATTTACTAAGAAAAATGAATCAACTAGGCTGGACTAATACCACAAGGCTATGTCTAATGGAACATTAATCTTAGGCTAAGGATGGCTCAAAATATGACTGACCGAGATTTGCTATATATGTAAGTGATTGACACTAAAATAGTTTCTTCTTTACTGAAGTGCGCTTCTTTATTTTTATTAGCATCGTGAATACATATGTCTGTATTGGTAGACAGATTCGAAGCATGGTTGTTAAAGAAGATGCATTTGTCTGATAAGAAGGTTGTCATAAATTTGGAGATTTTTATAAAAAAAAACTGTAACTTAAAAACGTAGAAAAGCTGTATGCTCACTAACATTTCATGCAATGCAAAATAAAACCATTTCCATTTCAAGGATAAATAGTGGCCACTAAATGCATAGATAGATTGTCAGTGGGATAATGGTCATTCGATATGTCTAACATAAAAAATAAAATGCCTCATGAAGCTAGTCAAAATTTCTAGGGATCCTCTGGCTGGATTGCCAAATACCGAGTATCATATAATTACTTAAATAAGAAAAATGCAGCTTACCGGCGGATTCAATGATAACCGGTTCCTCAAGAGTTCCATCAGATTTCGATTGTTTGATGGAGAGTATCAAAAAAGCATCTTCGAGTGTCTTGCAGTTGAACCTTCTCATCAGAGCAAGTGGCGCTTCTTCCGCTAGAAGTTCTCCACCTCTCATTAATCCTATCTGCAAATACATTTTTCAAAAACCCAGTGAGTTGAATAAAATTATAGAGCGCAATCTAAAAAACTTAATACATATTTAATGTAAATGATGACACGTTAATTAGATCATTAAACAATTTTCTTCTATTTACACTAATAAGAAAAGGTATTTCAGTTAGTTTTAAGGTTGATATTTTAAGATTATATGAATCCTGGAGCCGAAACACAATTTGAACAGTCACCAAATTGTGATGTGTCACACGGTGTAACAATAAGAATGTATTTTAATTTAACAACAATTATAAGATATATGGTTAATAGCTATTTCGGTTAACGAGGGCGTAAGCCGCTATTATAATTGATTGAGTAGGCATTTACCTGGCAGAACTCCATTATAATACTACATCAGTGTTCTAACGAGGGCGTAAGCCGAAATAGCTATCAAAAAATATACATATAAAATAATTTATGTAGAATTAAAATACATTGCTATTTTCCTTACCGTACGATATTATAATTTTTGTAAAACTAAAATATTTTACTATTTTTAAGCTGTGTGATAATGAAGTTTTACCAAGTACATACATGCTAATTCAATCAATAAATTATGAGTCAATTTAAAAATAAATTAATAATACAGAAAAACCTTACTTTGTGTGCCTGTTTGGTTTCTTCTATATAATGCGTCGTTATAATTACAGCCACTCTTTCTTTCTCAGCCAAATGTACTAAATAGTTCCAAATTCTGTGGACGGGAAAATGACACGTATAAGATTATAAACTTTTTAAAAACTACAACATTAATGTTGCCAAATTTAAATTACAGTTTTGGTCGCCTTTTTGTTATTCGCTAGTAGTGATGCCGAACAAATTTGCAATACGTAGGTATTGTTACATAATATAAATCTTGAACTTCAATATTTCTTCACGGAATATTACTGAAACCATAAATAATCCATGCATCGTAATGTTTTTTTATGTAACTTATAATGTTAGTCGACGAATCGATGTTGACAAATACGTAACTGAATATTGTTCCTTTCAAAGATCGAATAATGCAGGAAATCAACGTGTATGATGTTTGCTTATACATTTACATCCACGTGTTTTCTTAACAAATTAACGACGATGTGTTAATGCTTATTCGAAGACTATTGCGAAAGATTTTATTTACAAGTCATGTTAAGGAAACAAATAATATATGTACTTGTATAATATATAAATAAAACAATGTCCATACATAAAGTGTACGTATTGAAAGATTGAAGACTTGAAGCAGTATTAATTTATATTCTTTCATAACTCTAACAATGAGAACCACCGTGTAGTCATTAAATAGATTTAATAAAGGTTCCGAGGGACACGAATATACTTTTTTTTAATTAACGAAATGTGTTGGCTGTTCATTGTAAACTTTATTTTGTATTAGTTAAAAGTAAAAGTAAGCTGAAAAATTAAATTGGTGTAAAAATCGAGGATCCTTCTTAGGATAGAGTCAAAATGGGTGAGCAAGTAAAATTTTCTATTCTTCAGGCACCGTAGTGCATGGCTAAAAGATCAGTCCCGTCCAGCCCTGTATCGGGCCAAGTAAATAAATCCGGAGTAAATTGCCTTATTTTCTTGACGGAAGGTGGCTCTTAATATCAGCTGCATACACGTAGCGGGAGATGGTGCGACAACCAACATGTTCACCCAAATATAAAAGATCAAAACGCGAATGAGCCCCATTAAAAATTGTGTCGGATGTGTCGGGACGCCATCAAACTGTAGTTTTGCAACTGGCCGTGAAGCTATCGAGAATATTCCGAACTTGTTACTGGGTTCAGATCCTAAACTGCAAAGAAGTATATATTTTTTTCTAGAGCTACGTTGTTTGTTATAGTTTTTTCCCTGCCAAACTACCCACTAATCGAAAAAAGCAGGGCTGTGGAGACGCAGTCGGAGTCGTGGAGTCGGTGCGGCGATTTGGCCGGAGTCGGAAATTTCGAAAAGTTTGAACTTTTTATTTTTGCATTTAATATGTCAAATTTGGCCATTGGTCGGATTGCTTGGGTTTATATTTAATTGAATACACATAAATAGGAAAATTAGGCAAAAAAAAGTGCCGATATTCAACTTTTTTAGTCATAGTCGTGTTTTTGGTCAATGTTGGAGTCGGAGGCGGACTTTTTTTACCGACTCCACAGCCCTGGAAAAAAGTCTAAGAGCACTTGACATGTTTCTTCAATACTTTCCGCCACAGAAAAAAATTCTTGATAAACTATTGGCTTATTCGAATTCATCGAATACACTGTTAAAAATTACAAATATTTATAAGTTGATATTATTTTTTGCATTGAGTGTGGGCATGATTTGAGAACAAAACACTCAATCAATGTCAATGATTCATAAGTAAATGAAAAAAATATCGTCGTCATTACCCAACTTCACGTGAGCAAAATTAGTTTTTTTACAAGATGCGGTTTTCAATACTAACTATTGTATGTGTTCGTGATTTTACTAATAAAGGTCAATCGACTACAATTATCATGTTTCTACATTCAATTCACATCAACATACGACACTTCGTTTTTTTGTTAGAATTAAAACAATTAGTATAATTGAATTCGTCTGACAGTCCCCAACTTAAATCATTAGTTATATCGGTGAGTATCTTATTCAGTAAAACTATTATTCAACCAATTCATCACCTCTGAAAGAAGTAGTTATAAAGGTAAAATAGCAATGCATTTATTTTTACCAGCATCATGCTATCGTCAGATTTTTTTCCTTTTTAGAATATACAAACAAAAAAGATACTTACACTATAAATTAGTACCTACATGCAGTGTAGCACGTTTCTATAATTTGGCCATAGTCAAAAAAAAAGCGATAAACAGGGCTTCCACTATAACCGAAAATAAAATCTGATTTATTATATTTTTAGCAACATATATCTGGCAATGTTTGTAGAACTAAATACACTGTTTTTTAAACAAGAGGATTATTGAAAATAAATAAATGGACTTCTACTAAGCGTTTGAAAATTCGAAAATAGAACTGTCTTTTGAATTTTATTATATTGATCACCATCGACTTATTTTATAAGTAGACTCCATGTTTGTATTGATTCGCTACAAAAAGTTGTACCGAAGCAGTCTTCAATGCGGTTGCTGACCTCTCGTTATTCATATAAACTGTCGGATGATAATAGTCGAGGTGAATTGCTTTTTTCCGGCATCAATTATTTTCACTCAATATAGTAGTCAAATTATAAGGTTTGTTAATGATTTAATTTAAGCGCTTATTTATTGAGACATTATAATTATTTGCTTGCCAGATTCAATATCATAATCGTTATTGATTTGAAATCTTTGTCAGCTCCAATTTAATGTTAATATCATGCAATCACTAATAATACATTATTGTAATGTATTATTATATCGGTTATTTCTACATCAAAACAACACAAAAATATGCCTTGTAAATTGGCTGTGTATTTCTTACATAATAAAATGCGTGGTTTTTCCTTATAATCGATGGGGTATTACAATATTTGGTTGCTATTCCTAGTAGCGTATATGACGTTACATTAACCATATTATGCAGATTGTTTAACACCTCTTTGTATATTTTGACGAGAAATACCTTTTGGTAAGAATAAAATATCGCCGAAATCAAAGAACGGCAGTGTATTTCATCTTAAAATTAAGTATTACGATAATCTTTTTGTAAACGCCCTTGATGACACGGAATACGATATATTCTGGGAAGCTACATACAGTAACAACTCAATCTTTAAAAGTAAATTGTAATTACTAGAAAAAATATACAAACATGATAATCTAAGAATTGTATTATCATTGTATGACTTTGTTAAAATAAAGTTTTCATCATCCTGGCATATTTAAGGTTTAACAGTGTCTATTGAGCGTTTTTTGTTAAAACATTTCAAAAGACCGTAAACCGTGAATAGATTTATCGATCAAAGCACAGCGTTTAAATCTTATATTGTCTATGTTAAAAGTATTCTCCTATGCTTACAATAATTAAGCAAAAAAAAAAACTTTTGCCTTGGTCACTCAAACTGTGACATTTTTTTTGGTAAGATGACAGGTAATATTTGTATTTCACAAAAGATTGCTATACACTAAAACTCCACTTGGAAACTCACTATATTATTCAAAACAATTCAAAATATTCAAAAATATTTTTCGACCCATAGTATATGCGTAACCTGTTACCCTAGAAATGGATATCAAGCTACGTTTCTTTTGTATGTTCATTAGTAAAATACTTATAAACAGATAGAAATCGTATCACTGAAGAGTCAATTATTACTTCACGAGAATCAAAGTAATTTTGGTGAGGAGGTCGTTATGAAATGTCTTAGATAAAGTGTTATGCTTGACAATATGTACTTCCCCCAACTGATATTACGCTTTTTTGCTAAGAAGCGATGGATGGTAATTTTACATTACAAATAAAAAATTATTGGACTACTTATTTGATAGGTTAAAAAAAATATCTCTTAATCGTTTCAACTTCTAGGTGTTTAAACCAGGGCTGTGGAGTCGGTGAAAAAAAGTCCGACCCGACTCCGACTCCAGCATTTACCAAAACCACGACTCCGACTCCAACATTGACCAAAAACCAAAAAAAGTTCAATATCGTATTTTTTCCCCCCTAATTTTCATATTTATGTGTATTCTATTAAATATCAACCCTATCAATGCGACCAAAAGCCAAATTTGACATATAAAAGGCAAAAATAAAAAGTTCAAACTTTCCAAAATTTCAAAATTAAAAGGGTTTTTCTGAGCTCATCTTCGTTCACGCGTATTTCTTTTATTATTATGAGCAATTTAAAATCTGTATTTATATAACATTAAATTCGCGATTATACTTAAGTATGACATACCAACAGTTATTATCGGTTATATTTGAAAAAAAAAATGAGGACAATACATAGCAATTATGCACGCTACAAAACAAATTTACAATTCAATTAATGAACACCAGCTATTATTACGTATTTAATATTGAGGTAAAAGATTTCTTGAATAATACAAAATGATAATTTATTACTTTGTTGCGGCACGTGATTTTCCGTTTTGAGAAGCATTGTTAGGCTTATAGTTTCGCAATATTCTTACATAGGATTTGATTTAAATCCTTTAATAATTTAACATAGCTTCAATTGGCAATGGTTAAAGCAGAATGATTTCTTTTAACATGTGCAGAGGGGGTAGTATACTGACTTTCCAAGGAAGAATGCAGTAACTCGCAAAATTACTGAAATTGTGTTATGAATGTCATTTGCTAAATATTTTTGAAAGCTACATATATATATATGGAGCTTACTTTTATAGAGGTATAATAACGAAAATACGTGAAAAATGGACATCTGCTATAAGTATAAGACTTTCTTAGAAAAAAAGCAGCAAATCCGGTTTTCTCTAGCAAAGAGGCAGTTAATGCAACTACTTACCGCTTTTTAAAAATTCTTTATACTAAAACTTCAAAAACACATTATGTCATTTGTTTAAAGAGTTTATCAGAGTCACTTACTGCCTTCTTGCTTGGAATGGCAGTATACGAACAGTTATACTATTAATTACTCTACTACTAGTGTTATTTTGAATACATATACTAATTATTATAGATAATCTGTAGTAAATTAATCTGTGGCATGATTATTTTAACTCACTTGTCTCTCAACATAGGATCCAGTCCTACCGTAGGCTCGTCTAAAATGAGGAGTTCAGGCTCGTGTACAAGGGCTGCGGCAAATGAAACTCGCCTCTGTTGCCCACCACTGAGATCCTTTATGTGTCGATCTTTGTCTGGCAGTTCCAAAAGATCTGATAATATTTTGAACCTTTCTTCGATTTTTGAATCTGGCAAGCCGTAAATACGACCGAAGAAGAACACAGCGCTCCTTACGCTGAATTCGCCAACTAATGCTACTTCCTGAAAAAAAATGTACTTATTACTTAGAAATTGCAGTTATTATAAATAGTACTTATACAAATTAAGATAAGTATGTGAGGGATGTGGACTTGTTATAAATCACGTAAAAAGAACTTGTTTAGGATAAATTGTAAATAATCCTCTCAACCTCTCTCTTATTCAAGGGAAAAAGAGGTTAGGGAAGGATTAGTAGTTGGCTGATACGCCATTTTTATCACCAGATAGACTGTAAGAAATTTAAAAATCGTTTCAATCAAAACTATTTGAAAAGATAACTAAACCACAGCTAAATATGATGGCAGCCAAGAGCTTGGACCATTCAGCTACGGAGCCAGCTTACTTTACATATACAGTATGATATGGTGTGGGTTAAACAGAAAGATTTTTGGAGGTGAACCCTATTAGTATATTTAAAATTATATTAACACTTTGTTTACGGGTTTTAATTACCATAGTTATTACGCACAAATTTGTGCACACCGTAAACAATGGGTTAAATATGAAAAAAAAATAGATTAAATATACTTCAAAAGATATTTATACAATCTAGTGGCACCCCGACCTAACGTTCTCGCTTAGAAATTTAACAATATGTAAATACCTTGTATCAATATTGATCCCTTTATAAATTGATGATTGAGATTATCAAAATAAATGATTAAATAGTTTTTAATTTGAAGGTTTTTTTTTCATATTAACCTGGGGCATGTATCCAATCCGCCCCGAAAATGTTCCAGATGGGGCTCCTCCCAAGACTCGAACGGTGCCAGAATTCAGTTTCCTTACACCAACAACACATGACAAAAGAGTTGTCTTTCCGCAGCCTGAAGACCCGAGGAGTCCGTATCTGAAATTATTGATTATATTGTAAGTGTTAATTATATGCATAGTTGCAAATTTTCTACATAATTTTTATAGTTGTGAAATGGAAAACACACCACATTAATTAACATATTAATGTTTTATTACTACAGCTCAAGAAAACGAAAACAATGAAATTCAATTCATATGGTAGGTCAGGTTTTTTGCGTTTATTTACGTCTTCTAATTTTATTTTGAATCTTAAATAATTGGAATAATTAAAGACATGTTTTCACATGAAAAATTGTAATGCTAAAAATTTTCATTTTTAAGTTTACAGTTTATCTGAATAATTTCGCAATCAATATTTAATAATTATCTAAGCGTGTGAAAAAATATCTAGTATTATACTCGTTATCCGAGCGGATGGGTTTATTTTATATTCCAATGTTATCTCCAAATTTGTAAATATTTTTCAGAATGGAAAACATGCAATAATGCAATGATATAATTTTTGACCAAAACATTGTTATTTTTTGACTTGGTTGACTTAAAAAATGATATTGTATGAAAATGTACTTTTATTATCATACGATAAGTACATGTATATACGTGAATTAAATAGATAAACTTCAATCAAAGCAACCAGTGACCGTAACTGAGCATGCTAAATAATTAAAGTTCATAAAACTCATAGAAATGATAAATCATTGTCGACATCATTAGTTATCCATTCAAAGATTTATATGATTTCAATACTGATTTTTGAGAAGACAATTTTCACGTGACCCAGACGCTTCTTCTTTTTATTTTGTTTAAAAACGTAGACGATTGATTGACGGCGTTTATTTTTAGAAATTATAAGCATTTTTTTTAAAGGTATTCCAATAAAAATCTGAACGGTAAAAACGGGGAAAATTTTACTATTATAGAATATTGTTAAGTTTAGTGTAATCAACGAATCATTATTAGAACCTAGTTGCCATCTTAAAGATTTTTTTATCAAATAAATCATTGTCTGCAATAATTTTGCGAATTTCTTTTCAAGGTTTATATTTGTAATAATTTTGTTTTTAAAGGCCGCGAATTATAAATATAAACATTCAAAAAGACAACTTATTATTTGGTCAGCTTCTAATTCGATAAATGGTCAGTAATAAATATTTAAAATGGTCGGTAAAAATTAATAAATGGTCAGTTAAAAATTATTAACGGTGTATTTTTGCTCCTCTAAGTTAAAACAACTCAGTGTCACACTTAATGTGTAAAATTTTTCTTTGGGATCTTTTATTATAATAATTCTAACAATTAAAGACGCAACTTTTTTACAAAAATCATAAACCCTATTCTTATTAAAATAATATTATCTGCTTTCAAAGACCTGGACTTATGAAATCATTTTATTTAATGTACTTATTTTCTTAGACCTTGTCATCAATTTTCCTCTAACGACCATATTTGATAAAATTCACAAGCTGTCAAACTAAAGTTTACCATTTTTTTTAAATGAATGGCCGTTTAATTTAAATACCCACAGTTTTTAATAAATTAATACCATTATAAATACATTACTGACCGTTTCGTTTAATAAATGACCACATTCATTCTGATATAATGACAACTGCCCGTTTATAGTATTAACTGACGATTTTGATTTTTCACTGCCCATTTATTTATTTCACTGACCAAAGCTTGAATTAGATACTGACCCATTAAATGTAATTTTAAACGTCAAATATGACTTTAACACACATGTCGTTATCAGTTATTCTGATAAATTATCTTCAAAGACAGCTAAAGGGCAAAGCAATATTATGAGCAATTAATACCAAGCTCTGTTGATTCCTTTATTATAAACCTCTAGGCAAAAACAAGTTAACTATTTTTGTCACTAATTACACTTATATCATTTTAATTTTTAGAATATTCCTCTAATGAGTCTGATGCATTATTTAAAATATGTTTTTTCATGAAATATTCGATGTCATCAGTATTTAAGCTATAACATTATATTATTATATATTTTGTGAGTAACACGTATGCCTGAAAAAATGTAAATAATTATGAATATTGTTGTATGTAATCCAAGTCATTTTATAATATAAAGTACCGGTTAGCAACTGTTGGTTTCATCCATTTCAGTGGTCCGTAAAGTTGCAAAACTGCAATTACTTAATATGAGCTAAGAATGTATACACTTATTTCAAACGCGAAGCAAAAGCCACCAGTCTGATTAATATTTATAATTAAACAAGTGTAACTACTAATTCATCATTAAAACAATATTGTCATGATCATTATGTTTGTAATGTAAAATTCATGTCATTGTGGCGCGAGATTAAAAACTTGTGATTAGTGTACGAGATCCGAAAGGAGACCGCACATTTGCAGAATCAATACAAGTTTCATAATCTTAACATTCAAATTGATAAACATAAATTATTTCTATCAATACAGTCAATTTATTTAAACTTTTTTGAATTGCTATGGTTCTGTTACACTGTCACTGTTCTGATACGCAGTATGAAGTCAAATTATATCATGCTCATTATTCGTATGACCAGTCAATCGAAAACATTTTTTAAGACCGAGAACGAAAATGCCCCATTTTATACTATAAATACTACAGACACCCTTTTAAAAGGTCCCTGTAAGTCGTAAACTTAATACAAGAATGAAAAATTTAAGTATTTGTGTGTGTCACCGATTGAATAAGTGCATGCTATTCTAGCTTGAAAACCGCTGCAAACGACATTGGACTTTACTTGTAATTCGTACTAGTTCTACAATTTAATAAAATAATCAGGACCCGTTCCACATATCGCTTGCATTTGTGACGCAGTACAGAAAAAACTGCTTTCGGTACAAACATATTTTTGATGTAATTTCGTGACTTTATTTGTGTCATTATTATTTAACCTCTACAGAGATCGTTTCAGTAGGAAAGTAAAGGTAGGTAAAAAACGTCTTTTTTGACTTTTGATAGAAAATAAAATTGCCAAAAATTTTAAAAAAAAATTAGAGATGCGGACGACTACAATTCCTCTGATGTCCCAAAATTATCCCCAATTATATAAGATAACAATTTCCAACTACACCTCAGTGATGCAAACAATTTTTTGTACCCACTTCCTATAAAACTTTATTTCAATTGACGTCGAGTAGGATTAGCAACGATTTTTATCTGCGAGCATAATCATTTGACTAATAATAGTCCAAAAAGAGCTATTGATTAAAAATTTAGAACAACTATTGAGAAGGTATATTAAACAATTGGTACAATAACTTTCAGACAGTCAAATTAAAATAAATATAACATAATTAAAATGCTGGCGAACTCTTTAATAATTACCAATCTGCTATATTAAAAATAAATTAAGTCAAAAAAATATAATTTACATGAAAAGTTTGAAATTAGTTCCTTAATTACAGTATTGGCAAATGGGAAAATTTACAAAACCGTTAAAAGCCACTTAAATAATTTTAATAACAATTGATGTATAATTAAATTGGTAATTATTAACAATCATGTTAAACGTATTGTGGAAATGTAGATAAATGAAAGGTTTTTACAAAACCAATACCAATTCTTACAACGAAAAATATAAAATAGTAACCTCTTTGTAGAGAATGACACACAATTGATTGAAAGGTAATTGTTATTTATAATTATTAATTTCTAATATCAATGGTTTATATATTTTTTTAGCTGGGTTCAAGTTCGTGTCTTGGCGAGGTAAATAATAAAAATATGGGATCTTAGGCATGGATGTTTATAATATTTTTTCTCATGGAGTTGATCTCAATTGTTTTGGAAGTTTCAAAATATCAAGCGCCATGGTAGATGCAAATAGTATGTAATGGATTTTTTTATCTTTTGTATTTGTATTTTAATTTAAGATAAAATCTTAATGTTGTAGTATTTTCAAGGACTGAAATAAAAACATTAATTTAAAATTTTGACATAAGTATTTAAAATATACGTTAATAAGTGAATTGAATAATAATCCTTTTTTACAATGATTTTATTGATGACAATTTTTTTTATGATATTACCAAATAAGATAAAAAGAAAAAATGGACCCTAGGCCCAAGGACATTCCTAAGTCCATTAACAATAAACACTTGGACCGTATTAACGTTATTTTATTTAAAACGATCTTTGCCCGAACACTATATATAAATATAAAATACTATATCTTATTCACTGTCGTAAAAAATATGTAATCCGTAAAACCGTCGATTGCATAATTTATTGCTAACAGCTACAGTGTACGTCATAGGTTTCACAAAAATTCAAGTGCCTTCTGTCTTCTATTGTACCAGATTCATGAATAGTGCGAATAGTATAAAGAATTTCATTCCATTTAAATCATTGGCCTTTCAGTTCATCAGACATGGCTTCTACCCGCTAGCAAAATAGAATTGATGTATTACACATACATATGTACATATAAGAATTATGATTTATGATAAATAAAATATTAAGGCAAGAAATTGAAACAAACGTCACGATTCTAAATTTTGCATGAAACAAAATTAACATGCGTCAAACTGTTAATAGCAGTAAAATAAAAATCAGGAAATTATTCTCATAACGATCGTAATTTTTTTTTTACGGAAAATCCAAGATGTAACTTACTTATCATATTTTGAAGGACCGATTTAAATATAAATATTTTAGTTAAATGTATGCAACAACAAATTTAAATAATAATAAAACTTGTATCACTATTATCATACGAAGCCAGATTACCATTCAAGATAATTTTAAGCTTCTTTTTAATAATTAAAAACATCTCTTCATCTTCACAGTGAATAAGTAAAAAAATAATGGCTTCATTTTGTATTATATTTATAAAAATAGTTCTGTATATTCCTCATGCGTCTAAAATAAGAGATATTTTTTACTGAAGTACGTCAAACTTTTTAAATGCATGCGATATTAAGCCTAACAGACGATTTATGATGACATACCTATGACTTTAAATATAATTGTATGTGTAAATAATGATGTTCATGAGTTGGTATTATTTTGCAATATATTATTAGTGAGCATTAAAATCGAGTCTCAAGTTTTTGGAGTTGCTTACATTTTAAAGGTAAAGATTTTTAATGAAACCAGCTGATTAATACGTTACGAAAGTCATCCTTGTTTTCGATAATTTTTCCACATCCATTCTTGCTTTTATTGGCTTAATATCGCCAAAACTTTAAGTCTTGATAATAATTGACCATAAACCCAATTTATACGATGGGCTTCCTGTATAATCAGGATACTTCACTATTATCGACTTGATTTAAGTGACTGAGCTAGTCACACTTTTTCAAGCACTCTTGTAGTGTAGGTGGGAAAATAGCTTTTATAGATTCAGGTTAGGGCTTTTTCTACCGCCGGACATATTTGAAAGAAAATCTTATCAATATTAATAAACTAACCTTAGGTAATATTTTAATCCAAAGAAACAATGCATTTAAAGTAGTTATGAAATCAAATCACCTCTTATTAATATTATATGAATTAAGGTCGTCCCAATTATTATTAATCTATAATCACTGGCAACAGCTTCAAATTAATTGTAGAATAACAATGTGGAAACACATTTATAAAGACAATCATGCTTATTTGAATATCTAGTTATCTGTGTGAGACCCAATGAGTGAAGTCTAAGTTGCAGTTTTTTACAATTAGATAATTAGGTTATCGCGTGAAATTATTACACAATCTATTTAATAAGCAGTTTTATTGGCATTGATAATATTACATCTTCAATGTTAGACATTTGCAACACATAAGCAAGCACATAAAACCATTCTTCAAATACATGGACACGGTTCAGTATTGATTGAAACACGTTATTTTTATTTATGATATTTGCTTCGAAATTTCCGCATTTAACAGATATCGATATTTGATAATTTGTATAAATGATAAATTTAATAGGTTTATAATTGGCTACGTGACAATGACCCGGGAAAATTGTGCCGGACGATACGATCACCCGTGTGGCCAGTCTGATCTGTTGGCATCGTCCGTTATGCCGATTTAGTTGCATAAAAAGAAAAATATAAGAAATTCAAAGACTTGACGCCGCCATATGGCGAGCATAGAGATCCTTATCTACTTAAGCTTTTTATCTTTCTGTACACAACAAAGCATGCAACCAAGGCTTGAAGATTTTTTCCAGGAAACAAGTGATACCATATTGCAGAATGCACGTTGTGGGTAAAAAAAATAGTCACTTAAAGAGATACATTATTAACCACTGTAAAACGTTTGAAATCAATATTAAAAAATATTAGACTTCGACAGTACAATGCAGTTCATTTGAATACAAAGTTTATATTTGTATGAATTCAGATTACTTTACACCAGTGGCTCGTCAGCGTAATGGCGTCGCGAGGTTTTTTTAATTACAACAAACTTGTGCCGGGCTCTCAATACCGATCAGTCTTTTTTCATTTTGTATATTATGTCATACTACGATATACAGTGAAATATATTTGAGTTATCCGTTTCAAAACGTTACTATTGATACCGCATGATGTGGTAGGGTATCAGAACTCTCTCGGACGATCTTATGATCACCCCAATCAATGATAATAAGACATAAACGATTAATATAACGCGAATAAATTCACAAAAATGTTATAAAATCTTGTAACCGACTTCTAGAAACGACGTCTCTCGTTCAGTTCAGGCGCGACCGTTTCGCGTCGGTTGGTTGAGCTCTTCGCACACTTGAATCGTACTGTATAAATACGCATGTTTAAAGCCATTTTTTCTCAGTTATCCCCGCAGGCAAGAATTCGCAATATTCGTTTGGTATTACGCTTTTAAAATGTGATTGTAACTGCAATGTATCTGTGTTTGTAATCGACAATGTAATCTGATTTGAAAAATAAACTAGCCCACTCTCAGATAGAGTGCGGTCAAGATAATACCGATTGATATCTTTACAAGAGATACCTTTCTTCCCACCCTGTCCCTAAGTTCCGTCATCGAACGCCTTGGAAGGACGCTGTCTGTTGCTGTCAGATTGAGGAAGAAACCCTGGTCGTCTCACTATTAATTTTTATTTCTCAAGTCTAAGTTTCTCTCAAAATATTATCGTTGGTTTTAAATCTTCAATGCACGAAAAAATCTCATATTTTATAAAAATATAAATGTACGGTTTTGAAATTCGAAAAGAATAAAAATCTTCATATTTAAATTTGCTGTAGAATTTGATAATTTAAAGTTTGTCGGCCCCTACGGCCTGGCATTAAGAAATTTATCCTAACAATTTGATGGTTCCGTGCTCGAGTCACGACAAGGTCTCTATCAAATTTACATTTTTTTAACCAAGCATTTGAGATCTTGGGTGTAATAAATTATCATGCAACCTCATAAGCAATATTGCATATTTATTATTATTAAAAACAATCACACACGATTATTGCTGAATCAATGACGATTGAAATAACATGTCCGCCTTAAAAACATTTTTAGATTCTATTAAAAGTTAATGGTACGGCACGGTACAAAGATTTTAATAGTAGTTTTTCTCATAGCTCCCAAAACAGGATTTTTTGTGACCCCTATTATATAATTGCTAGTTATTACGAATGTCATGGTTGGAAACTATAGTGCTTTACCAATTAAGTAAATGCAATAATAAATTAATAATCAAATTATGAAAAACCTATAATTAATAAGTATACTATAAAGCAGGCATAGGCAAACTGCGGCCCGCCGAGTGTTTTTTGCGGCCCGCCATCATAAATCTTAATTCTAAGTAAGAATGATTTTTTTTATATTTTTTAAAAAAAATATTGAAAATCAAATAAAAACTCTTCAAGATATAGAATGAGTATACATATATTCCCTTTCACAGCCAAATTCGATGGCTTTGCTTGGAAAAAGTGCTTCGAAGAGTTCGGGATATAATAAATATTATATTTTTTTTTTGTTAATGAAGAATGTTACGGACTTTCCCGATACTGATGATTAAGGATTTGTGATTTTGTATTTACTCTGGACATCGTGCCACACATAAAGAATATTAACTCCGTGTTATGAACGCTCTGAATGAAGAATTGGTGACTTCTGAAAAATTGAGACAAGTTTGGCGCTAGTAAGCGATCCATTTTCAATAGATATTAAAATTGCATTGAAAGAGCTACAACTTGAGATTATTGATTTGCAATGTAACACTGATTTCAGAGAATTACATTGACGTGACGAAATCTGCAAATTTTACAATGATTTTAATTCAGCCAAATTCGACCAATTTAAAAATTTTGCACGAAAGACATTTTTGATCATGAACCACAGCTTAATTCTGATTCCATCTTCTTCGCCAGATTGTTCGCCAGAAAGTTTCGCGGAAGTGTACTCGAGAAATTTGTTAAAATTCGATATCAATTTTTGGGGGGGAGTCGTGTTGTTTGGCGGGGTGGGGTTTGAGGGGCGTATGGAAGGGGTATGCAAGAAACCTTCGAAGGAGTGAACTCGAAAAATTCATAAAGTTTAAAAAAAAATTGGTGGGTGGAGGTTGGGGGGTGGTTGGGGGGATGGGTTGGTAGGCCAGAAACCATTGTGTGGAGTGTACTCAATAAATTTGTAAAGTTTCACATCGATCGGTCGAGCGGTTTAGTAGTCCATAGCGGACATACATA
This sequence comes from Himalopsyche kuldschensis, assembly GCA_028554975.1. Lineage (NCBI taxonomy): Eukaryota > Metazoa > Arthropoda > Insecta > Trichoptera > Rhyacophilidae > Himalopsyche > Himalopsyche kuldschensis. The sequence continues at coordinate 3,654,798 of JAHFWI010000068.1, forward strand.
CATTCATTTATATATATATAGATAGATAGATAGAAGATGTAAAACGTCACTATGACGTATTCAAAAATACGTTTATTTGAAAGTCCTTTAAAAATAAAACAGGTTTCATTTTGTGTTTGGTAATTTTTTATGTAAATAAAACATCTTCGCTGGACAATTATTGAGTGTTTCAAGTCAACGGCTATTCATACAGATGTTATGACCAATATGTTAACACGATGTGTTAAAAATAAATTTATTTCAATATAAACGAATAAATGAATTGTTGGAAATGTACCAATAAAAAAACAATCGAATATGAATTAATGGTGTGCTACGAATCTTTAAATATATTAAAGATTTGATAACTTCGGCTTAATTTTCAATTAAATTAAATTATTGTGATAACGCACATAAAAAACACACAATACATAAAAATTAATAATTTATGCTTATTTTCTTCCTTTATTTGATAACATAAAATTCGATTAATTCACGTTGTTAAATTTAAGTTTTCATTATCATTCCTGATATACATACATATGTATTTTCACTGAATGACAAGTTTTTAATGAGAAATCTTTAGCTTCAAATCTGCGAGAGAATTGGCCATAAAGCTTCTGTTAGATATATTTATATCATATAAAAAAACGTTCATATGATAATTATTGTATAATTTGTAAAACTTTCTTATATATTATAATACACGACTTATAACCACATTATGTGTGATAAGCTTTCTCGAATATTGTTAATATTTTAAAAGTGTCCTTTTAAAACAATCATGATGACGTCGTAAAGAATTTGTTTATATATTTTTTCAGCGGATTTTAGATGATTTTTTGGTTACTAAATAAAGATTTTTCATTCAAACACTTCATTCATACTCAGGCATGACGAAACACTCAAATCCATCCATATTTTTTTACCAAAATTATCAATTAATATTTGGTGTAAAAAGGGGCATAGTTCATTCCTTATTCTGTCACCATACCCAAAACCTCCTTGAAAAGTGAGGTTGAATGATTGATTGATGTTTTAGTTTTGAAACGTTTTGAAGATAGAATTAGTTTTTTTCCACAAATTTATAAACATATGAAAGTTTTCGAATAAAGAAAAGTAGTTCGATCCTTAAAAAACTAGAAGGTGACTTGTTATATAAAGATACAGAATAAATATCTGTTTTTGTGGACGAGATAAATTGAAGTCTAACCAATTTGTATTAAACATAATTATATTAAAAAATGAATAATTACATATTACTCATTCAGATACATCAAAAACGTCAGAACCATAAATTCTATATGAATTGTGATCACTTATGTTTTCAAACATGAAAAGGGTCTCGCTGATTTAAAATATGGACATTTGTGATTGAAATAAATTGAATGGAATAGATACGTACATTGATCCTTTTTCCACTGTCATATTTAAATGATTCAGGATGATTTTCTTGTTGGGGTCATTTTTGCTGCCATAGTATTTGTAAGCGCTCTTTACGCAAACAGCTGGGGCGTCACAGGTCGTCATTTTTAAATTAGTTCCGTTTACAAACAATCGAATATTACTAGCACATCACTATTTGAAAACCACGTCTGCACTTTTCACAATACTGCTATTCTTTATAATACGTCTAGCACTTTTTCTTACTGTATTATTAGATTATAAATAAAGCCGGTATTCTGCACTTAGTAACCTTTTTTCGTATGCTGTAGAAAACTGCATGCGTCTGCAAAAGAAAAAAAATGCATTGTATTATATATAAGCAGTGAACAAAAACAATATTTCCTAATACACAAAGAAGATAAACAAAATTACTGAATATAAAAATCAACATATTTGTGTAACTGTAAAAAATATACAGATATGGGGAATTCTTCTTATAACATTTAAAAAAACTCGCTTCTTTTATAGAAATGCATTTTTTACAGAGTCAAAAATATTGCAATATGATCAGAATGAAATTCACCGGATTCACTTTTACGCGGTATACCATATTAAACAATTTTGTCAACGCCACTGAATAAAAAATTAATTACTAAATTTGTAAACCATGAATATGTATTATTTTTAAATCAAATTCATATTTTTAAATCAAATTTTAGTTTAGAATCTAGCTCTGATTCGATTGTGTTACTTAATTGATATTATTTTTACGGTGTTCCGAGAAAAGTATAAATGTCAAGCGAGATGTACTCTGAAAGGTCTGAGAAATATCTAATATTTTTTTATGAATCTACAAAATATTTAAAATGTTTTGTCTTCATTATATCTTACAAACAAAATAAAAATTCTATTCCTTGATTTGACTACTTCATAAACAGTCTGAAAGTGAATTCTATTAATATAATTTAGTTTTATTTTTATCAAACATAATCACACTAGTGTGTTCTATAAATGTAATTTGATATTTTTTAATAACTTTATATTATAATGTATAATTTTTTAGCAGGAAAAATAACTTTCTCATTTTTAACATCAGCAATAAAATCAGTTCAGTTATCCTATCAACCTTTTAAACGCCAAGCCAATTCCAAAAGTGTCAGTTGGCTAAACCTCAAATAAAATAAAAACGGCTTAACATATCGATATTTTAACAATCAAATTGCCTTGAAAAGATGTGTCTGCATAAGGTTTCATTTAAAAATACTATATTAATTCATAAATAAGCTCGTGGTGGCGTTTGCGTTCCTGCACGGCGTGGCGTATGAACGGTTTAATACCATATACATATAAATACATACATAAGTTAAGTGTTCACTAAGTTCAACTAAGTGTTAGTAATAATTGTTTATTGCTATGTTCGGATCCGTTACGTTCCATAACTAGATAATCGTGCCTATTAATGGAGTAATTGAAAGATAATAGACTAATAATTATTGAATGATCAGTTATACTAGATTAATGATCGAATAATTATTGATAGTTTTGTTTTAAACATATGTACCATTGTTTTAGAAAACATTATTTACCATCATAAATAATAATATATATATATTTGAAAAAATCTTTAACCAGGTCCATAGCCATTAATATGAATAACACCCTTACTATTATATTGACTTTTACAGTTTATCGCCAATAACAGAGATCATAAACCCTGTGTCCGCGGGTGTATGTGTACGTTGAAAATGACCTCATGTCCTTAGAAAAATAAATGTTACGATTAATCACAATAGTAATTACGAAAAAACACTTTGAACGTAACAAAAAATAGTCAAATGCTGTATTAGTCATATCGGAGAAGAAAGCTATTTTTAACGACCATTTGTATTTCATGCCATAATTCTTTTTTTAAATGTCTTATTATAAATATTTTATTTCATCCGCGTTTTATTCGTCTTATTTGTACCGTATACTTCTTAGTAGTAGTACAATTAGAATTTAAAAAGGTTGGCGATCTTCTAACGTGTAAAAAATAGGCTTTAGCTATAAATTCAGGGCAAGATGCTTGGACAAACTTACAAGTGTATCATTACATCAAGTGGTGATGGTTGCAAGACATAGTTTTTTGCGATTGGTACTCTACTTTTTCTCCAAGGATGAATTTCGCAATCACTGTACGCGCGTAATTAAATACGTTGTGAAGGAAGCAGAAATAATTTAATGTGATATAGTCATATTATTTCATTATACGTTAAATAAAAAAAACAGCTATTAAGCGATAACCATGCGGAAATGTGTAATGTGTTTAATATTTCAATACGTTCAAAGTAGTGCACATGTTGCAATAATGCTAAATTTGATCAATCATTTATTTTCAAAGTAGAACTTATTCTTAATAGAATCTATAATGAGTGTAATATGATTAGTAGATTTTTTTTCAAAAGTATGAGTTAATTAATTACTGCTAAAAATTAAAAGTCATTATTTGCAAAAAAAAATGTAGCACACGGATAATTCATAAAGCAATGTTGCAGAGGTTGTTTTAACACAACTGCTTTGTGGCTAGTCAAACCAACCTCGCTTTTAGGAGAGAGAAGATAGACGATTAGATTTAATTATAAATAGATAATACTTTCGATGGATTCGGCTGTAACGTTGTGGAAGTAAGTTTTTATATAAAATTTAAGATATCTATGATTATTCCATGTATTGTGTTACTAATTGTGACATTTATTTCGCCTCTTTCAGATATCTATTCGGACTTACTATCGGAAGGGTTGCTGAAGCAATGAGCAAGTAATAACAGAAGACTGAAAAAAAATTTGCCATAGTAAGTCCGAAGATGTTCTAGTTATTTTCAAATTTATAGAAAAAGGTAAGTGTAGTATTTTTATTGGCTTTCGTTTTAGTCTGAAGACATTTATTATACAGGCAAAATATGTGGTGCCAAAACTAGTTGCATATCAAAGTTCGGTCAAGATTCTTAAGCAACCTATGGGTTTTCAGTATTTTTAAAATATGCCAAAATAATTTGCCAATTTCAACCATGCTACGAATGAATCATTATTGATTGAACCAGATAAGTCAAAATGGATAAGCATTTTTTTTTTTTTTAGAAATACTTTTAATTGGTTGTTTATTAATATAAATATTTTATTAAATTTACGTTGACATATTGAACACACATCAATTTTTTATAAAATTTCATATATCCGCTTCCAGTGTGGAGCGGAGTAATTTAAAATTTAATTTTTTAACGTAATTTTCAGAGTTTTATGAGCTCTCCATACGATTTGGAGTCGGAAAATTTTGAAAAGTTTGAACTTTTTATTTTTGCATTTTATATGTCAAATTTGGCTTTTGGTCGCATTGATAGGGTTGATATTTAATTGAATACACATAAATAGGAAAATTAGGGGAAAAAAGACGATATTGAACTTTTTTTGGTCGGAGTCGTGTTTTTGGTCAATGTTGGAGTCGTGGTTTTGGTAAATGATGGAGTCGGAGTCGGACTTTTTTTCATTGACTCCACAGCCCTGGTCATAAGAACTGTATTACTATACCCAGCGTATTCACGTCAATTATAAGCTGTAAAACCAATATAAATTGCCAATGCCAACCGCAAGAATAAAAATTATAATACAGAAAAAAATCTGCAGAATATTAGAGGTTAAATAATTAATGCGCGTGAGTTAGCACATTCTTCAAGACGCTGTTTCATTGTGGTAAACAATTCATCTTAGTTGGGTTTAAAAGTGATGTATAATATAAAGTAATTATTCAACACTATTATCTCACGAAAGCTTATCGTGAGAAATAAACTCAGGGGTGTGCATCGAACAAAGAGCAATTCTGGTAAAAGCAGAATAAAATGGCTATTGACTGACACAGTAAGCCCTTGAAAATATTACGTGAATATAGAATTTTGGTAATCGCATATATTACACCTAATCATTTTGCGAATAACGGATTGCTGTTTTGTATACGTATTGCGTTTATAGATAACAAAAAGTAAAATTATTTTACCATCATAAATAATAATTAAAAAAAACAAATAAAGCACAAGATTTTTTTCAGCGCACGAGCACGTGGTGGGTTTTCATGAAAGATTAACATTGTAGATAAAGAGGGAACTATTAAAAACTCATTCAGGCAAAAATCCAACTAGAATACAAAACAGTTGTCAATAAAAAGACACACACTTTGTGTTAAATCCACAAGTTAATATAAATCGGGACCGGCTTCAGTCATCGCAAGCATTATCAACTGAGGAAAAATAACCTTACCAGGGTAATTTATATAAAATTTAGTATGACTATTTATGTAATTTATGAGGTAAATATGGCAAGAATTTACATAATTATACAAATTGATTGTAAATTGTTAATAATTGAAATGCAAACGAACTCTTTACAATAAATAACCAAAAGTCGTGATAATATCACATTAAAAACAAATTAAGACAGAAGAATATAGTGAGTTTAGTAAAAATATTTTGTAATATTCATTGGCATTGACAATTGGGAAAATTTTATCACTAAATTGAATGCTGAAAGCCACTTAAATAATTTGAATAACAATTGATGTATTATCAAATGGGTAATTAACACTGATTCTAAACAGCAATGAGGTTAAGTGGGAATGAAGATTTTTCCAGTCTAAAATAGCCAATAGACATCTGAAATGTTTTTACAAGACTAATATATTGAATGTATCTATGTACTGTTTCCCAATATTTAAAGTTTTTCAGATTGTGCAGGATTTTTACTAAACAAAAAAACTTTTCTTAGATCGGCATACGCTCAACTATAATTATAAAAATGACATTAAACAGCGAGAATAAAGGTTTGCTGCCTACAAACGTACTTCTGCCAATATATTAAACATGTAGTTATTTTCTGAATGTAGTCTGTAAAATTGCTGAATCCCGGCAAACATACCACTTACGAATAGCCTTTTCCAATTACATATATTTACACGGAAAAGGAGAATAAACAACCTTCAATGCGTAGGCAAGGAGGAAACTTTGAATAGAATTTTCAAATAATACATATTCTAATGGTTTAATTTGCAATATGTATGCATTTAAATCTACACAAAGACAATGAAATGATGACACGTCAATGGGACTTGTTCAATCAATCATTTCATTAATGAATCATTTAGATCTATTGTAACGCTGGACAGTTTTTTCACGTCGGCGTGATTTATGAAAGATATTTTCCTTTCATGGTTTTTGCATTTGATCCTTAGAATGATGTACGAAGCATATAATATGACTAAGCATAAATATACATATGTATAAAGCAAAAACAAAATATATACTGAAAGCATAGACAAAATTTCAGCACAAGTCAAGTTCAGATAGTCTTTGTAAACAAATTCTAGCTTAATTTATCACTATACGAATATTTTGTCACCTAAACCGTCTTTTAAAATTTTTGTGATACATTGTTTTGAGGTGCTGTTTTGATTGATAACGGAAAACACAGCATTTCCAAATACAATAATCATTGTATTGGAAATTTCTTCGAAACAGAACGATGGCTCATTATTACCAAAATATATGGAAATCAGAAAACGGTTCATAAGAATATTGCAGTCTTGAGTATTGTATGGATATGATAATTTTTACCGAAATAAAAAAAAAAACATATTAAAAATATAGTTGATCAATGAACTATTTTTGCCTTCATGTATTACTAAATAATGTAAATATTGCATAAGCTCAGTTTTCAATAATGATAAGAATCGGTATCGATCAGTACAACAATGTTTTTTGTTGTTGTTGTGATCAATACCTCTTTACCAAAAATAATTAGTTTCAACGATTTTAGTCAGGGAATTTTTTGAATATGTTCTATTATTTTGAGTCATATTGTATCCGGTTGTTTAGAAATATACGAACAATTACGTTATTATTTTTATTAAAGCAATAACATAGAATAGGGTGTAATAAAGCTTCACAATAACTTTAATTTGTATCATCCGATACATGACCGCTGCAATAAAACTCCAAATCACCAAGTTATTTTATTTCCCACTGTCTGTATTCGGCAGCATTATCGCCGTTGTGAATATTTTTTATTTCATGAGAAATGTGGAGCGACTGTTCTTTTTTTAAACACGACCAAAGACAATATTGTGAAAAAGTCAACAATTTTATTTACCGTTGTCATTTCCAACATCGCAGACGTCTTGTCATTGCTAAAAGTTACGGCAAATACGTAAAAAAATATTGAACTCTGTTAATAATTTGTTTTGTATGTCAAGTCTTTTTTCAAGTACGACAAGTGAGTGTCACCTGTCAATATTCGCTCAAAATTTCATGCTCTCTCTCTCTCTCTTTTTTCTCTCACTCATGTGTATTGTAGAACATGAATAAACACAGTGATGTGTAGATAACGCAGAGATTTATATAATATATTGCGGTAATGAATTACATTTAAAAAAGGAATATGTATCACCTTTTCAAAAACATATTGCATTATATTTATATATATAATATATATAAAGCGTTTTAGTGTACTAACAGGTTAATATAGTTTTTATGATTAAAACCATTGAAATAAACGACTGGTTAGCCTTGATAATAAAAAATGATCGTTGGCCAGATTTAAACTAAGTAAAATAAATAAAATATATCGAGGTTGAAATCATCTGTACGATTGATTTGCTCGCCAATCATTTTAAAAAGCTAAAAAAACATTACCATATTATTATCAATTAGTTATATAATAATAATTTCAACGGCAATTATTAAAATATATATATGAAAGGATTTTTGCAGTGGATTTTAAAGTATATAGCGTTTTTTTTTATCGTTGCATTATATTTGCAAACATAGTCAATTTCTAATATATAGTCAATCTTTAAGCTGAGTAATCAATTTGATTCAATATTTTTTGATTATTTTATGTCTTATTTCGGTGTCAAAATGCAAATTTGAAACACCCTATATTTGCAAATTTTGCGCAAAACCTGCCCATCCAGTCCAATCCAGTTCAGCTACCTTCGTGACTAGTAAATTCTTCTGGAAGAGAACGTCTCGAAGAGTTAAAAATAAACACATTTCTTGGGCGCAAAAACCTGTTCAAACTTCATGTCAGCAGGGCGTTTTTCTGAAACGGGCATAACTTAGGATAGTGTATTTTATACACAAATATATCAAGACATCTTAATCAATAGGAGTTTTTCACTGACTATCGTAATATTGTTATAAATCGTTTTGTTAAATGTCAACCCAAAAGTTCAATTATAAATTATTAAATATGTATTGAACATGAAATTTTATTTTGAATGAAGATATGTATGTTTTCTTATATGTATATCTTGATAAATCTCAATCCAATTGAATAGTTGTATATTGATGAAAATCTATCAAATAATAAGTTGAAAATTTATACCCTGTTATTGAACGTCATTTGAACGGTTAATATGTGAATTACATTTGTATTACCAATCAAAAACTTTAAGCCAGGGTCGTGGAGTTGGAGTCGGTGTCATTAAAAATATACCCATTTAAATTTGAACCAGTTTTCGTCTTAATTCATCGATAATATATTTTGAACAGCATTCAAGTCACACGATGACAAGTATTTATTATAATAACGACTATATGCATGGTAGAGTATAATTTATATGTTACAGTGAAACTGTATTCTCAGGGAAAATATATTCTTCTTCAAGCTGTCATTGAAATTAAATTCGACCGCTCTATCTTCAGCCCAATGATAGTCTGTGTTTTTCTTTGGTTCTCTTTTTATGAAAGGGACTAATTTTTGCCAATAATTTCAATGATCGTGACCAGTGAAATCATATTGTCATACAAATATATTACTTGACACATTTTCACTGAGAATACAGTTTCACTGTAACATATACACATGCATTTGAATTTCTTACAGTTTTATACTAATGATTTTTACACTGACTATTCGTTGATGGTAGCAAAAAAAATACTTACGCATTTTCCTGTCTTGAAACACGGCGCTGTAATATGTACATATGTCTAACTAACATTTATTCTTATATTTAATCAAAATGTACCATCCAAATATGTATATACATATGTAATATTCAAAACATTTTACAAACGGTAGAAATATGAATGATGTACTAGTTGCTAAGTGCGACCATCTCATTTCACAATCTAGATGTGCGTGGTTAAGTTCCGCGTTGAAAAAAAAGTTAACCAAGACATTTAAGCAGTGCTTATTAAGACAATACATATAACAATATGTAAGGCCACACCAGGATGTTAGTTACGTAAATTAGTGGCATAAGGATTAAAGGAAGATAAAGATGCTATTTACTTGAGAAAAAATCTTGGTGGTCCGCATTTTTGTAGTATCACAATTTGCGCCAAGAATCCATTTACTTGTTACAAATATGGAGAAACGAATATTAAAATAATTAATTTTCTTAAATTAATTGATTGCGTAATAAATTATGTAACTTTTATCGTCACTATTTTACTAATTTTCGCACCGTTTGGTCGGCGGGATCCAAAATTGTGAGTTTACCAGTCCGTGGGATCTGAAAGGTTGGTGACCGCCACTGTACACTATAATACAATAAGGTAATACTGTGTTTAAAGAGGGAATGGTAAAACTATGACTTGTTTAATAAGATTGATATTTAATTTAGATTTTTCATTACCATACGTAACAAAGGAAATCAAATACTTAACGATAACTTTATAAGCCTTCAATGTCACATAATTTACTAAATAATTACGAATCATCTATCTAAATGTAAGATTTTTATAACAAAGTAAGTCACAAGTAATGAATTGTCTGTAGTATTTTATTATCATAATAGTAATCAAAATATCTGCAAAATCTTTAGAAAGCTGCCGTATCTACGCAAATATTTGAAAAATACTATCTTTTACGCGCTTGACATTAGTCAGATCAATTAAATAAACATCCATTTTGATTCTTGCCTACCCTTTGGACAGTCCACGGTCATATTAATTATTTAAAATCTCGTAGTACGAAAAGAAAAAAAAATCTAACGTCATTAAAATATACGAACAATAAATTTTATTGATGACTTTGATTGTTGTATAACTGCGCACGATCCTTGAATGCTTTATGGTTTAAACAAATTAACAAATCCTTTTATAAATTTTATCTTTTCTAAGAGTGTTGTGATTAATATTGGCAAACAAAAACTACTGTAGTGTTTTGATAAATTTTAATAAATACCATAATCTTTCGCTCAAAATAAGTATAAAATTTGTACAATTTGCGTGTTCTTTATTAATTAATCAAATAAGGCGCATTTGTTTAAATTTTAAATAATACAAAATGAACTTGAAAACTTGAAAATGATAGAATAGATTAACTCTTAAAAAAATATTTAATGTCGATGTAACAAGGAAGCAAATAAAATGGATTAAGTTAAAAGCTTATTTTTTATCTAGATTAAAAAATATTTTTGAATAACTAGTGTTCGAATCCGGATTCGCTCGGACCAGTTTGGGGTTATGTTCACCTCGGCGCGTAAATTCAGACGGGCCAAGTTGAAAAAACTTTTTTCAAAATTCAAAAGTCTAGGTCAATTAAAATGGAATTAAAATGAACATTTCAGACTGGCATTGACATTTCACAGCCCCTTTCATATATTGACAGCCCCATTCTCGCCCATTAAAATGTCCAAATTCAAGGAAAAAATCTAATTTGCTGTCAAAGAAATGTCAAATAATACCTTCACGTAAATAAAAACATTATTATATTAATAAAAGCCGGGAAAAGTTCAGTAGAAGACTAATTTATTACATTTTGACTAAATGTCTTCGCCGACAAAAAAATCTAACATATTTTCTTTCATATTCGTTTTTATGGCAACTTAATGACCAACAATGCAAAAGGGAATTACAGGCCCAAAGACATACATATGTACGCCGTTTCGGTTTTATATATGTACTTCTCGATACTCAGTAATTGGAGTCTCACATTGATAACGAAATAAATTTACCGTCGAAACTTTCGCGAGCGAAAACAACAATGCAAAAGGGAATTACAGACCCACATACATACATACGCCGTTTCGGTTTTATATATGTACTACTCGATACTCGAGTAATTGTAGTCTCTACACACACATTGATAACGAAATAAATTTACCGTCGAAACTTTCGCGAGCGAAATCAATTCGTTTGTTTGAACTTGCAACAACAATGCAAAAGGGAATTACAGACCCACATACATACATACGCCGTTTCGGTTTTATATAAAAGATGTATGAAATTTAAAAAAAACTAAAGTGAGTTGAAGATATTCAACTAACAATTTTTATTCGTCGTACAATTTTTTTGAAGTCAGTTAACTTCTACGTAAAATATACGATCAAATGTCGAATCTTCCATCATCAGTATTGGGAAAAGATGTTAGCATACCTCTAAGATATTTCCCCATACTAAAACTAAACGAAATATTATTTCCCCAAACTGCTATTGCAACACATTTCCCGCTGAGTGTGAGGCCATAGCTCTGCAATGTTTATTATTTGGTTTTGGTGGGTCTATTTCTTCTAGCAGAACCGGTCCGATTATTTTGTATGATCTAAAAAATGAGTGCTCATGTACTGCACCTCAGTGTTTCACTTTTGTTGGTATAACCGGCATCAAAATAACCGTGAGCTGTTTTTTATAATGATTTATTTCTTTTGATTTTGATAAAATTTTATTTTGAGTAATATTGGCTGTTCAATTACATACCATAAGTGGATTTAAATATTGTGAAAAAAAATACTTTAAATCAGTGGTTTTCAAACATTATGCTACAACGCCTCGATTAAAAGTAAAAAAATCGTGCCTCCCCAAATTTCATTTTATATACAATTTAAAATGTTTTTAATAATAAAAACTTTTAGGGGCACTTCCCGGCTTAGAAACCGCGGTCTTAAATAAAAACATTTTTAATGAAGTTAACTGATTAATAAAGAGTGTACACGTCAGAAAAATTTATGAAAAAATTTATGAAAAAGTTTATTTTTGGTTTCATTTAAGATCGCTCAAATTTTAATATTGCTTTTATTGCTACCAAATTGTCTATGCTAGTGAAATATTTCAAAGAACATAAAATATAACATTTTGGAAATATTTCAGGACCTTCGCGAGACAAAATTTTATTTCTACTGAGGTCAGACAGAATATTCAAAACTGCTATTAACCTGAGCCTAAGCTGTAACAAAAATGTTCTTTATTGTTATCGAATCATGGAAATGAGACAAAATGATCTTGACTACAAAATTTCAATGTTAGTTTTCTGAGATGTATTCTGAATCATTCTTGCGTAAATTTGTGAGAGTTGTTTTGGCATATTTTTATTCATAAAAAAATATGAGAATATGAAATAACAATTAGTTGCATACATATGTAATATGTATCTAGTATCTTATCAGAAGTAATATATCAAAAAACGTTATTCGGCCACGCAATCTTTGATTTCGAAAAACAATGCGGAAAGAGTATGAAAAAGTGTTTAAAGTACTGCCAGTAAATAGAATTATTTTCCTAATGCAGTATTCTACATCTTTACAAGAGATGGGAAGATGAGGAAGGATGAAAATATAACAGATATTCATGCAAGATTCAAACCCTTGACTGCAGGTACTATTTAGTAGGACAAAAAGCCATGAGCAATTAATTACACATCTCTTACGGGTGCGATGAAACTAATATAAATTTTATCATTTTTTTTTATATAATGGACACATTTTTCCATTTAAAATTTACAGTATAAATAAACTCCAAGAGTAAACAGGTAAATCGATATATCTGCAGCTATATTAACATTGAGACGGTCAAATTCTAATAAATACTAAGAACTGTTCTTCTAGTGAGAAAATATTTGTACAAAGCATTTCGGAGACGTTTAAGTTAAGGAAATTTGCCAGTAAAATATTGCAAATGGGATAACCAAACAAAGATATTTGATCAATGAACTCTTTTTTCTAGTAAATACACAAAACAACAATTCATTTTTTACTGATTATCATACCTTGTCGATCTTAATTTGATATAAATAGCCCTGTATATGTTTATATGTATTGGACCGGTCCTGATCTTTACAAAAAAAATGTGGAAGTCGTAGAAAAAAATGTGTTTTATTTGTTCTTAGTGAAAAAAATATTTTTATTGTCTTTCGCTTCATATCTTTTTTTTCTGTTGAGGGAAAATAATTTAAGGAGCATTATAATGCATGATATAACTCGAGTGTTCGCTATTCGAAAGCAGTCAATCTCATTGGAACAAAAAATATGGTTTATACCTGCTATATTTTTAATCTATCCTTACAAAACGCCTTTATGATTTTTTTGTTACCTTGTGTATTTGAATAATAAAACAGTATGAATATAAAATGAACATAAATGTCAAATTAATAACTTTATAATGTGTGTTTTATTATTCGGTTTGGAAGAGTATTTTTTAAGTCATTTTTGAGTAAATTTTTTTTTAAATACATATTATTTAGGTAAACGTTATACAAATCACTATCGAGTGATGAATTTAGTTGTACTAAAATGGCTTGACAAGAATGGTTGCTAAATATTTCTAATTTCCTCTCTAATTCTTTCACACAATTTTCGACCTCGTATGATGAATTTTTATTTTCAACATCAGTTCGTGGAAAATAATCAATGTATTTATGGCCAATATTTCGCTTAAATTTCGTTTTGTTTATGATTCACAACTATTGCACATGCATGCATCGTTGCTTTCACATGTATTTGAATTTAATCTATGTTTAAATTTCATAAACACAACACTGTCGTAATTTGAAAGTAAACGAAACATTTTTCACACCAAGCAGAGCGGTACAGTGATTAGATAATAAGGAACTTCAACGTGAATTCCTCGAAAGACCATTTACTTTGAATTGTGCTAAATTTCAATTCTTTGAGAAATGATAATAGATTTTCAAAAATAATACACAATTTCTGCGTTTATTCCAGTCCATATTAAGGCCATTTTAAGCAAACAGTTTTCTCACCGACTATGGGAAAGTAACATAAATAAATGTATGATCCAAACTATTGAACTGGCTTCACTATGGATTGTTCACCACTATAACAATCACACTCTTCTGTCAGCCTACATTGGGAAGGGAATGCAAATAAACGAAAAACTTAAGCTCAGAGACAAAGGAGACGTGAATAACTTTGACGCTTATTCGCTTAGGACTCCATCCAATCGATATCATATTCAATGATTTTGATTAATTTTGTAATATTCTAGAAATTTTAGCTGCCCTTATAGTAGACAAGATATTTTGACCGCCAATATTCTATATAATTACTGTATTTATAGTCTTCGTGATACCTTTGAGTTTCGATTTTTTTACAGTAGCCGATAAACATTATATTAACAATTAAATAAAAAGATAAGAATGATTTAGTTTTAAAGTTATTTCTTAAATATCAGATGTACACGATTTTTTAAATACCAGTATTTGAATATTGGTATAAATAATAATTAAAATAGCTAAAATAGTACGTTAGTATTTATATAAATCAAACAAACCTTCTTTCAATTGATGACTGATTCAGTTTATCACTAAACAGCAATGTCGATAGAAAAAATCGAATTCAATAGCCACTGATTGCAAATCGGTGTATAAAACAACGCTAAAAAATGGTGTCACAACTTAAATCGAAGTAAATATTTTTACACTCAAAAATTACAACACGAATTCGGCATTGAAGAAATAAAACAAATTTTCACTCGATTTTTAATTTTATAGACAATGTCAACGACATGTATTATTTATGATATCCACTGTTTTAAGGGTTAAATATTACGTCGATTTCAATTATTTAAGTGTGGTTTTAACCGTGATTGGCTTGGCAGCACCGTACGGACGTGCGCTTCCTATGAGAGTTTGATTGAAACTGCGGTCAGTGAAAAAAATACTCGTAGATCAGCGCGCTGTTTGATTTTTACCTACGTCACTCAACATTGAACTGAATATATATGTACATTGTACATGTTTCAATGCGATAATAGAATACCAGCATCTATTATACAACTTTTTCAGTAAATTTAAGCTTTGAGACTGACATGACGTTGAAATTAAATTTAAGCAGAGTATAATAATTTTTCAAATATTTATATATGCTCCCAATACGAAGTGAACAGTTTTTCGATGAGTCATTTTTACATAACTTTTTCTTGACAAGAACTGTCATTTAAGTTATCTCTCCAGATGTAAAGAAAAGTGGTGTTCGGCTGGTACCATTCGCTGTCTCGACACCTTATTAAAACGTTTATATGAAAGAAGATTGGGATTCATGTCTTTGGGTACAATTCCATAAATCAATTGTTAATTAATATCAAGTATTATCTGAAATTTAAACGCTTGGGCGAGCAACCCGGGTTGCAAATGATTGCAGTTACAGTGTTAATATAATTAAAAATCCTAGCAATTGTTTAATATCGATTAAAAGGGAAGATAATAATAAAGCTTTACGATATATTTTATGGCACCCCTACTTAAGTGCGCTGGACGCTAGCGCGCTGAACAGCCCTTACATGCGTCGGGTGGGACATTAGCGCGCTGACACTAGCACGTAATATAAGATTATTTTGTATGGCTGACTGCTCATCTAAAGAAATTTACTTACCTTCACTAACCCATCCAAGAGAATTTTATCGGTTGGAAAAACATGATAAGATAAGGACATTTCGAAGTGAAATTTTTTTCCACTTTGAAAACATTTTTTTTTTTTTTAATTATTTGTATTTCGTGCTAACGTCGCTGCACCATATTTTATATTTTTGAAACATATCACTTCTTTGGCAAATCGACGATGGGCCAGATAATTTAAATTCCAATTCGTTTGCGGTAGTCACAGAGAAGTCAGTCGAGAAGAAAATACATCACAAACACCAATGCTGTAGATTAAGGATTCAAAACAATAAATTGGCATTTCGTTTTGGCCATGCCACGACTTTTATGAACCATCTGATCTTCCCTCAGTTTTCTCGGTTCGACCGGATCACTTAGTAGCTATCAATCGTGTTCTTGGTGGAGTGTCATCGGCTTTATTATTTTAAGAATCATTTCAACTACATATATTTTTTTAACTCTACGGATAAAATACAGACTCACTGTGGTCAATGTTCACTGTACACTGTACAGTTAAAAGAACAGTATTCCAACTACGCTTATCAACATTGTAAACTCATCATAGGTTATATTTTTCTTTAATTATTTGTAACTAATATTTTAAGTACATTCAAATATTGTAGTTTCATGACAGTTATTATTACATATATTTTCTAATATTCTTAAAATAAAAAATAACGACTGTTACAAAATACTAATAACACGGTATGTACATCGAATAGTAGTTTCTGATTGTATTATAGACGGAACATAATTCACTTAGTTTGTTTTAAATTTGTAATTAAAGAGGAAAATTGAAGAACAAAAATAGTAAACGGGACGAATTAGCAATTAAAAATTATTTCCGCATAATATTACTGATTAAATGAGTGAAATAATTTATTGTTTAAACATACCTAGACAAATAAGGGATATTTTACATATTGTGACATCATCGATTAATCATGTCTCAATCGTTATAAATATTTGTTCTGCAGATAGGTACAGCATGCCATGTAATTTTAATTATATTTTTGGTGTGTTAAAGTTAAGTGGTAAATTCTGTACCCCACAAAACAAAATGCTATTATATAAAAATACATTTTTGATGTTGCTCGTTATTTCGTTGGCAGTTTATACCAGCTATAAACCATTATTATGAATAGTATACATATGTACATAAAACTATCGGCATGGTTCTGAATTCTTTGCGTCCCTCGGTGTGAAATAAAATTAGAATATAAATAAAATGCTTTTCAACCATCAAAAAAATGATAACTGTCGAGCAATGAATTGTTTCTGTGTTTTATTACAGTGAACATTTTACTTCATGGAGACATCTGCATGTTTTGATATTTTTTTGAAGAACATTTTAATTTCAATAAATGTTTATTTTGTCAGAAAATAAAGCTTGAAAAGGATCATTATATATTATGGAAATGTTTAAATAGATTTAAAAAATCATTTTTTCCATAATTCGGAAGGTGTACACTGTACACCAATTTCACTTTAAGTTATATAAGAATTGAAAGATTAAACATATTTTCTTAAATTGAATCTTATTCCTTCTGCGTTTTGACTTCAATTGAACTCACCACATATTTACAAGTCACTTACCCTTTATCATTCTCGTGATATGTTTTAAGCATATTATTGACACATCCTGTTATGCTATTTTAATATTTAAGGTTTATACCGTTATATAATAAGAAGAGTAAATTCCTTTCGTATTTGAAAATGGTCTTGAAAACAGTGAAAAGATAATAAACCTAAAATAAATCTGATTAAATAATACACCTTTAGGGGAATATGTATCTCCGGATTTTTTTGTATTTTTGGTGTTTTTATGTTAAAGGTTTTATAGATAGAAATCAGCCATTTAAAAACAAAGTACTGTACCAATCACCCGTAGAGGCGTAATTAAGAGAGTATGTTAGTCTCCAATGGAGTCTAATGATGCCATGAATAGTATATATTGTCTTTTGTTTGTGTGGCAGGAATCTTTATCGTGAGATAAAAATAGCAAAGTCATTTATTATAAAAGCTGTTGCCAAAAGTTTACATTGTAAAAACTCTTTGGCATGTTTTTTTTCATACTGTTTTTTTAATATATCTGCGTTAGAGCTGCGATTTTACTTTGTTATTTGATTCTAAAAAACGACATAATTTCTGCTTAACCCTCATAATACCCAAAGTTCACATTAAATTTCATTTAAAAAATCCATTTAATAGTTATAATGATTCTTGTTATATTTTTACATTCCAGTTTATTCATATTTTGAGTGGAAAATAGTTATCTTTCGATAAGATATAAGTTCTATGTTGAAAATATTACATATATTGGTTTATCGAATATTAATAGTTTATTCTGAACATTGAAATGTTATTTTCAATGATAAATCAAAAGATTTTTCTTAGTCTCTGTAACGTAAATAAAAATTAAGAATCAATCTAGTATTCTCAGCAAAGTTACTAAAAAAAGGTCAGTACTGTAAGGGTTAGGTAATTTATAAATATTTTTTGATGTGAATATAAAAAAAGAAAAAATAGGACAAACCATACTGGGAAGAAGTGGACATGACATTGCACATATACAATATCAATAACAAGTGTTACATAATAATTCTTGTGAATGGTATTCAAACGTTTCTATGTATGCATGGCAAAAAAAAAGATTTTTTTGCGAAACGTCTATTTTAGTCTAAGTAGTAGAAAAATGATTGCCTTATAATATTTACAATATTTCCAGTGAATTGATTACCATTGAGGGAGTGTGTAAATGTGAAACCATTTGGATGTTTGTAATTCATCATAAGGATATTACGTTTCTCAAAAACTTTACATAAATAATTACTTTCTTCCTCAACATGTAAACTCAATGTAAATACTCTTAATGTCTTGTGCAATGTCCAAAGTGCTCCATTGTTTGATTAACTATGAGTATTATCTAATGTTATCCATTGCCTTAATATTGATGCAACTTTAATTACGGTATATCTTATGATTGCATAATGGAGGCGAAAAATGTTCGAAAAAATAGTTCGCGGAACTTTGTTCACAAACGTAATTATTGCCAGAAAAAATAAATTCTATTTTTGTCGCTTCGAAATTTATCACTATGCAACAAAGTTTTTTGTAAAAATTTTCAAGATGAAAAAATACAAGTGTCAAGACTATTATTTCTGTATAGCAGTGATCCACTATCCGTGCCTCGTGGGCGTTTAGTGGCAATTCTTATTGACAGAGCTTGTCTGCAGAAATGTTTTCGCGAAGAGCAATATTGTACTCGACGTAAGAGGAGTTCTGTGCTTCTTTTCTTGTCTTGTCTTTTCTTGAACAATAGTATTTCTGAGCATGTGTTTGTTTCATTGAAACTTAACATAAAAACCACATGAACACTGTAATCTCAGTTATATACTGAGGGTAGCAAGTAGCAACACTAGCAACTACACGCCTTAAGCACGAAGTTGTTGGCTACCCGCATGTTTTGTATGTCGGTGATATACTATGAACCATTTAACTTGAGCGATAGCGAAGTCGCCACAATCGCGTGAGTGATGTTGCAATTCTTAAACAAAATTGTCTATTTACTTACTAATGGTTAATATGCAAGATAAAATGAAGTTAAATCCTTTGTACACACATTTTTATTAAAACAATACAACTTAAATGACTATTGAAGATATCTATTATATGGAAACAGTTTTAGTTCAGAATTCGGCTGTTATCGAGTCTGTATGATACATCTACAATTCAAAGCTAAAGTGTTAACACTTTAGTATAGATTTAGTTATATCTTGAAGTATCCGTAAAATGCAGAGCGGAGTGACTAGAGCTTTTCTCGGTGGCCCGCAAAAGAATGGAAAGTGAATAAATAATACGACCTATACGTTTTATAGTTTGTGCATCACTCCTCTTTAGGTATACATTGATATTTTCAGAATAAATAATTCACATGTTTTTTTTTTGAGAATAAATACGTATCTGTTCAGTTTTTTAAATTTTGTAACCCCCCCCCCCTAAACAACTTTATTTTGGCTCATTTATATAAATAAAAATTGCAATTGAAAAGAAAAAGAGATCTTGGGCTGGGTGTATGTTATTTATCGTTGATTTTGTGCACAACTGATTTATTACTTATCATCGAGTTAATCTCGTATGACTTTCACAATTAAGAATATTTGGCGCATTGGCGTAAGCTGTAATGCCAAATATATTTTTTTTAAATTTAAAAAACAAAATAAAAAAATTAAATAATTAAACTATAAAATTATATTATAAATTGTTTCTTTGCAGGTGGGATCTCTCGGTGGAAAAGTATTATATTTCAATAAATAAATTACATTTTTTTCGTTCTACTTCTTTATATATTGTATAAAAATAAGGACCTGAGCTCATCGTGATCATTTTAGCTGATCAGTTATACAACAGTTAAAAATGTATTTTATTAAAAAATAGTACGAATTATAATTAAGACACATAACGATTATGTCCGGACATTTTTTGTCAACCAATGATTATTTTTTTCACGAAGTCACTCCTGCATAGTATATTTAGTATAATTAAGTTGGAAACCGTTCTGCTGCTATGGACCATGGTGAAATAAAGTAAATGGATCAAGCGTGAGAATTGATGTGATATGCAAGTTTTATTCTCTGGTGAAATTTTTAAGGGTAAACCTGAAATATCACATCTTTTTATATTGGCACTCAAGGTAACAAAATTTTCGAAAGGAGCCAAGTTTCGATCCAATTCCTTCCACAGGCCGGGTAGTGTAATGTTAATGTCGAAATATATTTTCACAATTATTTTCAAAAGAATAACGACGTGTACTTTGATGTCGTTGAATTCGATGGCTTAATAGTTTACCGGGTGACGGAATCAAGAAAAAATATCCCTTTTTTCTTTTACTTAAAAGTAATTTTCGATCAACTGCCCGAAACTCAACTTATGTTTCTAGCGATTTGCATGAAGTTTCTGCAATCTCATTTAATTATAGTGCACTTATTACCCTCTATATTTTTTATTTCCCGCAATGTGAAATATTTTAAATGAGATAAATTGAAGGTGCTTAATGTTTGTATTCAAATTAAAACTTTTTAACATAAGAAAACCAGAAATATGAATCAAACCGATCCTTTCCTTTAATTCCATTTTTGTCGGTAACTAAAAAGCTCAAAATGGCGGTTCTATGTATAACTAACCATCTACTAAATAATGTGTGAGTATTGATGCAATCGAGTCACATTTCCCTGAGCAATGGTGGACAAGTTAGCTTCTTATATAATATACATATGTTTTTGCATTGCTTATGCGAGTTGTTACTTTAAAAAAGATAAATAGTCGTCGAATAAAATAAAGTTTTATTGTTATTAAAATGATTTCATTGCTTACGAAGTAAGCGTCCTTAACTCTTCCAGGATATGTAAAATAAAGTTTAAGTTTCCATATTAACTAGATATTGTAATGTTCAACGTTTTTTCTAGACAACAAAAAACTGATGATCACTTAACAATGCGAAATGACACAATACCGGAACGATTTCCTAATTATGTTTGTTTTACTTTTTTGTGTATAAGTTGAATTATTATGGTCTCAGCTTAGAAAAAAACACTCAAATATTACACTTGATGATTTTAAAATTGGACAATATGTAGTTTTAATATTATTTAGCTTATTATGACTAAATAAAAAAGGAAATAACAATGAAACACAATTTTGCTATAGAATCTGGTAATTTTCATTTATTTGTTTAATTTAATAATCATTGCTATAAGCCAACGGTCACCAAACTACGGCCCGCCAAAGATTTTCACCCGGCCCTCCAAAAATTCGATTTTTTTAAAATTTTATGATTTGGTTGTGAATTCACCACTATTTATTTCAATTCATCAATTGATACCTATAATATATATTTTTTTTTTTATTTTTTTTTTTTTAATATTTGGTATTACAGCTTGCGCCAATGCGCCAAATATTCGAAAGTCACACGAGATTAACTCGATGGTAAATAAAATAATAACATAACACGGCCTAACAATGTCGGTCCCTGTGGTCTAAAAGAGCTTTGTCCTAGCAATCGGGGGGGCCCGGGTTCAATCCCCGGCAAGGTTAGATTTTTCAATTGAAAAAAAGATCTTGGGCTGGGTGTTATGTTATTTATCGTTGATTTTGTGCACAACTGATACATTATTTACCATCGAGTTAATCTCGTGTGACTTTCACAACTCAGAATATTTGGCGCATACAAATATTTAAAAAAAAAAAAAAAAAAAAAACACCCAGCCCAAGATCTTTTTTTTTTCAATTGAAAAAAATCTAACCTTGCCGGGGATTGAACCCGGGCCCCCCGATTGCTAGGACAAAGCTCTTGCCACTAGACCACAGGGACCGACATACGACAACGTATGACTCCAAAACATAAAATAAATATGTTCTATTATAAATTAAATTTGTTTACATTATATAATTATACTAGTATTGGAACCCGGCTTCGCTCGGACGAGTTTGGGGCTATGTTCACCTCGGCGCGTAAATTCAGACGGGCCAAGTTGAAACAACTTTTTTTAAAATTCAAAAGTCTAGGTCAATTAAAATGGAATTAAAATGAACATTTCAGACTGGCATTGACATTTCACAGCCCCTTTCATATATTGACAGCCCCATTCTCGCCCATTAAAATGTCCAAATTCAAGGAAAAAATCTAATTTGCTGTCAAAGAAATGTGAAATAATACCTTCACGTAAATAAAAACATTATTATATTAATAAAAGCCGGGAAAAGTTCAGTAGAAGACTAATTTATAACATTTTGACTAAATGTCTTCGCCGATAAAAAAATCTAACATATTTTCTATCATATTCGTTTTTATGGCAACTTAATGACCAACAATGCAAAAGGGAATTACAGACCCACAGACATACATACGCCGTTTCGGTTTTATATATGTACTACTCGATACTCGAGTAATTGGAGTCTCTACACACACTTTGATTACGAAACAAATTTACCGTCGAAACTTTCGCGAGCGAAATCAATTCGTTTGTTTGAACTTGCAACAACAATTTTTTTTTTTTTTTTTCCCATATCCGCTCCCCTATTCGGGCATATGGCGCCACACGGTGCCTCCAAGATTCTCTGTCTCCCGCCAACCTCCCTCGCATCTTCCCAGGTCATTTTTAGCTCCCCTGAGTACATCCTATGGATGGTCATCAGAGGCCTTCCGCGGCGTCGGGATCCATCAGGTTGATAGAAGAGAGGCAGGCAGGATTCAGGCTCCCCTGGGGGCATCCATACATGTCCAAGCCAGGTCCATCGTCGCCTTTTAATTTTGGACGTAATAAGGGGCTGGTTTGTCCGCTCTCTTACCTCCGTATTCCTGACAAAGTCAAACCACTGTACCCCTAGTATTCGCCGCAGGCATCTGTTTTCAATGCAAAAAGGAATTACAGACATACATCCCCCGTTTTGGTTTTATATATAAGATTAAAACATATAAATGAATATTCTTATTGAATTCCAACACGAATATATTTGACATCCGGCCCGCCAAGTTTTTAAAAATTTCAATCCAGCCCGTTTCTCAAAAAGTCTGGTGACCCCTGCTATAAGCTGTACTCAAATAAAAGTTCATATTCTAATGTTAAGAATTGTTCTACCTTTAGAATTAATTGGATTTGTAAATTCCAATTAGATTTGATTACTTTTATTATTTAAACGATGACAGTTTCAACACATTATAAAATAATATATTATAAATATTAATAAAAAAGTACTGCTAATATTATTATAAAAAAGGTATAAAAATAGAATAATAAATTTAAGATTCTAAAGTTTCTTTCATAAACGCTGCAATAGTAAAAAATGGTGATTATGTTTTATCTAGTGAAGTACAATATAAAAAAGCGTGTTCTTAAAAAGCGTATTTAACTTACGGGGAGGGGGGTGATGTCTAATGTCTGTATTCATGTTAATTAAAGATTTGTTTTATTTATATCAGGACTGAAATTACAATGACAGAATTATTCAGTGACATGTAACGTATGCGGGTAATTTAATCATCTTTTGGCAAGAAAAGTGATTTTGAAATGAATAATATGTTTAACCAATGTGGGTGGATAATATTTAAAATGATACATAATTTCATACACAATTATTGTTTACCGTGTAAATGCTGTTTGTGAATAAATTTGCTGTAATTTAGTAGACATGTTGTAAACACATAGATATCGTGACATGCTATTGTGATCTATACCTGATCATATATGTACCGGGGGAGAAAGTGGGGCATACAAGATCTTCAATTTTAGAGGGATTCACGAGGATTTACTAACGCGAAACTCTGATATAGGTATTATTAATATAAATAACATGTAGGTATTTATATCAAATTTATTAAACCGTTACGAGTGACAAAAAATATTTTAATTTGATAAGGGTGAGAACGTATCCTATCCAGGGCGTCTTTAAGCTTTCTAGGAGCGTTTTGTTTTGAAAAGTTACTCAGTTGATCGTTGCGCCACTGTATGTTTGGCGTAATGTATGCATTTGGATATCAATCTATTGCTGGCCATTCACATTATTTTCAGCAACATTGAGAACATCACTAAGGATTGAAATGGTGTCATTAAAAATAGTCACTTGTGTCATTTGATTATTACAATAACATTTCTAAAAAAATCAATAATAATTATTGTAGCTTTTTGTTAGTGAATCATGATTTAAGAAGCAAAGCCATCTCTGGATAAAATGCTGAAACAACATGTTTATGTACTGCAATAATATAATCGAAACCTTACACTGCCCATGTCTTAAGTTTGATTATTTTTGCTATATTTTTCTCACTAATTTGGTGTCAATCATTTCAATTACCGATTTAATACAAATCGTGCTTAAGCTATTAGCATGTCTAGTCTTTATAATTCTGACTGTAAATAATGTATTATTAAATTTACATGCACACCATAATAAATTATAATCAGTATAATCAATATAAAATATTTTTTTCTTAGCGTCATCTCTGTTTTTTATGGTAATACGGTTGAACGAATTCAATACAGCAAGTACTCAAACCAATAACATCTTAAAATACACCTTCAACAGATGTCAGTATAAATTGAAAATATTTTTTTTTAAATATCCCAAAACGAGCAAATGTTAGATTGAATAAAAGCTGGTTGACAATCAATGATTTTTGGTACAAATACAATTTTTTTTAATTATACAAATGTCACGTTACGTGAAAATCTTCAGATGATGTTTCAAACGAAACATAATATACATGAAAACAATAGTTTGAAGTAAGTCCTGATTATACGTACCAACTAGAGGTCTGCACGGGCTCGGGTAAGCCTGCGGACCAAAGCCCGGCCGGGCCCATGGACCAGGACGGGCCGGGTTACAAAAGGTTGGATTTGGGCCTATTATTCCGGATCCATTCGCCATTATTCTATATCTAAATTACCAAAATTTTTTTAATTGGATGAGTTGTATTAAATTATTATAAATGTTGATTCAAATTTTGTTGAGAGTTGAAAAAACTGTTGGGCTCGGATCGGGTTCGGTTATAATTTTCTGGAATGAGCCTTGGGCTCGAACAGGCCGGGTCGGAGATTTTCGGGCTCGGGCTGGGTAGAATTTGAAAATATCGGCCCGTGTAGACCTCTAGTACCTACCAAGATTTCAATAAAAAAATGCTCGAACTTTAAGTACCAGTATCGTAAATGATTACAATAAAGCAGAGCTGTGGAGATGTTAAAAAAAAACACGACTTCGATTCCAGCATTGACCAAAAGCACTCCGACTCCGTCCTTAAAATTGACCAAAAACACGACTCCAACACCAACGTTTTTTTCCTAACTTTCCTTTTAATGTGTTTTAAATTAAATATCAACCAATCAATCCGGTCATTAGCTAATTTTTTAGGTTTTTACGTTTTTTACGAAATTTAAAACGGAAAACACCCCAAGCAAATTTTGAATCAGTGAAAGGAAAAAAAACACTTCTTTATGTCGAAGGTAATAAATATAATATTTGCATGTCATGGCACCATAAGCGTATCTCTATAATAGGATTTTTGTTTATGAATTATTGTGAGAAGTTTTCGAGTTTTTAAAGCAGGTAATTAAGTATACGTATACTTTGTAACAGGTGAAGCTTGCGGCGTGTAACACCATGGAATTTGAATGAAAAGGAAACATTTCGCATGACATCCTGGTAGAGGTCAATAGTATACGACACACATATTGATAAATTTATTACAAATATTTAGAAAAAAAACTATATAAAATTGCGATAGCATCGCAAAAGGGTGATCACCATTAAATATTTTTAAGTTCCGCGACACATTTTATTAAATCTAAAGAAACTCAAAATCAATTTTCACTTTGTGAAAACCGGAATAATACATTTTACAATTAATTACGTTTGTATTTTTCGTTAACTCATTTTTGTAGATATATAAAGCGTCCACCACTAATATTGGATTCTATTGTAAATATGTAGAACAATATGTCTACACAGCCCTTCCAAAGAATGCAGTAACTGGCAAAATTTCTTAAATTTTAGTATGAATCCAATTTGTTAAATATTTTTGAAAGCTATACATACATATATAGCAGTTTTTTTAGTATTTAAGTTATTATACTTTTATAGACGTATAAAAAATTCTTAACAACAAAACAGAGGTCTAGTTTTTAAAAAAGAGGCAGTTAATGCAAGTACGTTCTGCTTGTTTACAATGAAATTAGTTCATCAACGTCTTTTGATAAATTCAAAATACCAAAAAATACATACATATCATTTTTCTCAAAACTTTGTCAGATTCAGTTATGCCTTCTTGCTTGGAACGGCAGTATACTAGTTGCATATCGGGACTCACACAGGATACCAAAAGTTGTGAGGTATCATTCCCAAGGTTTAAATCGATATCATTTACAATTATTATATATCAAATAACATTAGCAGTTTTGAAACTATTCATTAAAAAAAATATTAAACTGCTAATTTTAAAATAAGAATAATATAATATTTTTTTTGGTTAGGAAACTTTAGAGTTAAAATAATCATTAATGAATGTATACTCGTAACTCTACCATTGAATATGTCAAATTTCTCTTGTCGGCAACCTGTAAAAATATTTCTTAATTGAGATTTCCTGAATAAAATAAAACATTAAACACATCGTGCGTTCATGCTCCAATTTTCAACTGAACAGAGCTCGCAGTAAGCAAAAATGGCCCTGATCACTATAAAAATGGTGGACGTTAATTGTATTGTACTTTTCACCAAGAATTAACACATTGAAAGTGATTAATTTGATTTACTAAGTTAATTGCCGATACGTACACCGTGCCAAACAATAATTTTTAATCTTCTACTACGTAGGTGATGAATCGTAGTAAAAAAACTAACAATCTCAATGATTAATGTCTTTAAGCGTTGTTTTAATTTCAAATTGAATTTATTCGGATAAAAAATATGATGGATGTGAAAACAATAGCCATTTTCAATAGCGTATATATTAATAGATAATTAACTGAAGTAAAAGTTGTATCGATTAATGTCTTTCGTGTGAAACGAAAACTGTGTTTCTATATCAAGTAAATTTTGAATTGTGGAAACAATGTCGAGATTTTTTTGTCTATGTAAATGAGATAACAATCTCAATACATATTAAGTGTCATTAGATTAGTTTGTTTTTGAATATGTAATTAGTTGTAATTGTAATGTACTGAACCATGATTTGTGTACTAAATACTTAAGCTGTATAGTGTATTTCATATTTAAAAAAAATGTTTCGTTTCAATTCTCTCCTTTTCTTGCAGTTGAAATGCCTGAAGATGTCGAAAGGTGAAACCTGGAACGATATCAATGAACCTCATGAAAAATTAAAACAAATCAATCGATTCAAATTTGAAATTGAAAGTCCATCAGGCCCCTTCAGTTGAAATTCTAAATTTGATTAATGTTTGATTTTATTGGCTTTGTCATAAATTTAACATACTATTTAGATACATATATACAATTATTTAAAATATCAGTTTAGAAGGCTCGCATACTATACAGATCCGATTTTTTGTTGAAATATTTTTTTTAGAATATAATACATATATGTACCATGCATAGTTTTTGCTTTGCATTAAATCATGTCGTTTATATTCAAATATTCATATATATATATTGATATAATCTGTTGAAAATATGCATCACTTAACCTTGGACTTTTAAGGTGTTAAAGCGAATTAAGGCTGTCATTAAATGGTACACTTTCCATGAAGGGTTGATCTAGATTGCGTTCCAGTTTTTGGCGGAAGTTTTTAATGGCCCAGAAAGAACAAAATCAGTCCACGAAACTGAATAATCGAGAAAAAGCTGCATCACAACTTTACTCCATGAAACCTGCGAATCCGGTTGCAAATATTTGCATCAATACTCACTGATAGTTTTATCTTCACCCAAAAACCCTAATTACTACAAGAAAGCATTCATTAGCATTAAATTAAGTCTTTAATGAAGCATAAACTATAATTTTTAGAACTATTTTGACTTATTCGGAGCATATCAGCTTCGTAAAAAAATTCATATAAGAAACATAAAATATGTTATATATTTAACTATTAATATTTGTTTTATAAAAAATGTTTAGTTTTATGAATATTTCTCAACGCGAACTTTTGTCAGGTATAGTTAAACCAGTTTTTCAGCGTAAAAATGTTTGAATAATTATTGGTAATGTAGCAAAAACTAATATCAGAATAAAAAATTAAAACAAAATATTTATAGAAACAACATTTTAAATACTATCATCATGTACATAATGCAATCAGTGATGCAAAAAAATGTTTCTAGGTCAGTATGCCCTTTTTTACATAAATTGAGATATCGTCTTAACTATGCGCGTCTGTTTTGTTATCCTACAATTGAAAGAAATAGTGTTTTCAATTAAAATCAATTCTGATATTCCCAATCATATTATTCAGATATCGCTCGAGGTACGAGGTGTCAAAATTACGCGTGTCTACATTTCTTTTAAAAATCTTACAATAATAGGTACATATATATTTAGCTATTTAATATCATTTATAATGATGTAAACTTGTTTACTCCGACAAAGACAAACGATTTATGTTTATATATTACTAGTATTGCTACCCGGCGTCGCTAATATTATTTAATGTTATATCATTCGACATAATTATATCACAAAATCTAACATCAAAAATAGAGTTAAAATAAAATCACAAACTTTAATTTATTTGATGACAGCCCCATTCTCGCCAATTAAAATGTCCAAATTCAAGGAAAAAATCTAATTTGCTGTCAAAGAAATTTCAAATAATACCTTCACGTAAATAATAAACATTATTATTAATAATAAAAGCCGGGAAAATTTCAGTAGAAGACTAATTTATTACATTTTGACTAATTGTCTTCGCCGATAAAAATTCAAACATATTTTCTTTCATATTCGTTTTTATGACAACTTAATGACCAACAATGCAAAAGGGAATTACAGACCCACATACATACATACGCCGTTTCGGTTTTATATATAAGATAATGATGAAAAAGTGTAGCAAACAGTACATGATTATGAAAATTTACCACTATCTTACAAAGTGTGATAATATAAAGAAATTAAGTAAGATTGTTTTTAGTTTAAATATTCATAAACTCTTAAATATTAACTAAAAAATCATCATCACTAGGTAAACGCAAAAAAACAGGCGTAACTAATATTTAATTGTAGCGCATCGAAAGGCGATGCAACCAATTTTGGTAGACGGAGAGTTGAAAAAGACTTATTTAAGAAGAAATAATAATTATGTGTGCCTAAAGTGAAATGAGCATAGGTAGGGCAGCTACTATGGGTAAAATGATTTTTTTTTCGGCAAATCGTAGAAAATCTAGATAAGCTTTTGTTCAAAACAAATGTACTACAAAATTCCTACTGCTATTCATGCTGCCATACAAATATTAGTCATTCATTTAGAGCTTATCTATTTGATAGTCCATTTTTTTATAACAATTAGTATGATTAGAACTCCGTTTTTCCGAAATGGATACGACTTGATATTCTTACCCACGCATAAAGAAAAAACAGTTGACAGTGTCGACAGTTTTAAGGATTTTAGAAATCGTGTGTTTCTATAAAATTTTATTGTCAGATTGTGCCAAATTCTTATCCTAGTTTAAAATTAATGATATTCAGGTAAATTGTGGTTTTTAATAAATACATTTCTTTTGAGTCGAAAGTTGTCTATGCTAATTTTTTTTATACCAATTTCGAAAAAATTTTATCTTATATAAAACTTTACAAAAAATAAAGTGAGCCTGTCGTTTTAGTCCTACTGGCTCAAATACATGTTATTATATTGTATTTGATTTTTTGTATGACACATTTTTATTTGAAATTGCCTTTGGGCTAATACTGTTTAGCGATATGACGATGAAACAAGAAAATTCAAATAAATCTAATTTATTCGGTGTGATCACATACCAATGTATTTTTCCACGAATATTTATGATAGATTGATTGATACTTTGATTTTGATCCACACAGTCATATCAATTATATTATATTGTATTTATTTTGCATTACATAAGAGAGCCATAAAACATTCGAAGATAATGCTATAACCAGTAATATCT
Source organism: Himalopsyche kuldschensis (assembly GCA_028554975.1). Lineage (NCBI taxonomy): Eukaryota > Metazoa > Arthropoda > Insecta > Trichoptera > Rhyacophilidae > Himalopsyche > Himalopsyche kuldschensis. The sequence continues at coordinate 3,685,433 of JAHFWI010000068.1, forward strand.
TAATCTTAAATAAAATAAAATGTGTGCTGATCAGAATAATATGATATTTAAGGTATTAACCAAAAAAACGCACCTAAGGATTTCGACTGAAGGTGCTTGATGGAATTTAAATATCAAATATAAAACGCTTGAATTTTGTACTATTCCATGAAGTGCCAGAGATCACCGAAAAGCAAAAACTCAGTCGTAAGCGATGGAGAAGCACAAAATTCAAACGAATACCTTTGATAAAATACATTTAAGTTTTCTTTTCACACTCGATCTATTTGCAGGAAAATACGTGGAAAGTGTATAGTAGATTATATGAATAAAGAAATACGAAAAAATAATTACAAAGTAAATCAAGATTGTACGTTTATTGAAGTGTTTTTCTTCAATTTTAAATGTTAAAGCTCTAGGCTATTCTGTAATAAGCCAATTGGTCTCAAAATGAGCTGCAGCAAGTTCTTAGTTGAAAACAATAGTAAACACAAAACTCATATTGATTTATTTTTTTCTAATTAGCCATATTTATATTAAGCCCTGAATTCAGTGACACGAAATTGCGGAAATATTTAATGAATGATTTGCCGAAAGAAGTCATTATGTCCATTCATACAGTCATAGGACATTATTATTTTGATTTATGCGATTCAAAAAGTGGCTTAGCAGAACGAAGATTTCTAATCACATTATTTCGGCAGTATATTTTTGACAAATATATCCGCCTTTTTATTTATTTTAATTTAATGGAATGGAATGGATTTTATTGCTATTATGACTCAAAAAAGTAGGTAGCAAATGAAGGAGTAATATTATTATAAGGTACAAGGACTATTTAATTTACATGCATAACATCATTCGAAGTATCGAGATAAAATAGTATTACCACCTTCTGTCACAAAAAATATTTGATAAATACCAAGAGTAAATATTCTACAGCTGTCTGCAGATATGTAGCAGCTATTTATTTTCAGTGTTAAATGAAAAGTAATTTCTTTGTAATAATAACTTTTGTATAACTATGAATGATTGTCGTGATATCCATGAAGTGATCCAATTTATATTTTATTTTACCACGTTTTTGCGTGATTCCACATATTTGGTTTCATGTAATTGCGTGTATTTTTAACTATGTATATATAAAAGTAAGTTAGTATATTACTTCATGGCAATTGGCTGTTATTATTTTGGCAAGATAATATTAAGTTTATCATCAGTGTTTTCCACAATTTCACTATGTCACTTTTCTATGGCAAAAAAAACAATAAAAACATTATGAATACCATGCAATGTTAAAATTCTTTCATTTGAAATTAATAGAAATAAAGTAGGGAACACTGATGCCTTCGATTGATTTGGCGGTAACTTTGACGAAGTTAATTTTTATATAAAAATAACTTTGTTTACTCCAGGTATTGCGTATAAAATTTAATCACACTTTTTATGTAGAAACAGCTTTTATTTTGAAATCAAAAAACATCATTCCTAAATAATACTTAAAATAGGACAGACTGCTCACCAGTGTTAAATTTATTTCCCAAATAATTAATCCTTCAAATTTAATGCAAGTCATTGATTAATAATTTGTAACTTTAGGGTCATAAGTAGTATTATTGTTTGTTTGTATACAGCCCCTCCTTGCATGTTGAAAAGTGACAAAATTCAATCTCCATTTTGTAATTTATAAATGTAAGAATATTAAAATTAATCTCAACCTTATTACTTAAGCAACCTTGCGATAGTAAGCCAGGGGATATTTCTAGAAGAGATGGAACCAGTATCAATATTTGTAATACGTAGAATAAACAAAGTTTTAATTCGTTTTATATTAGGGAACACTACTACATATATAATCATGTATGACAACTTTAACTTTTTAAGAAGCACTACATGGTGATAAAGTACGACAATCCATTGTTGAGTAATACCATTATTTTACCTTAATGTATAGTTTAGTATTATACTAGAACAATATAAAAATGTGTAGAGAAGATACTACAAAAACTCTACAACCTTTTTAGCATATGAATCGAATTGAAACATGCGTGGTTACATTGGAGAAGATACATACATATGGTGAATAAAACATCATGAATTGATATTCAATAGCATTGGTAAAAAAAAATAACAGGACCTTGATTTTGTTACCATTTTCTTTTTATGCTAATGAAATAAGATTCCTAACGGAAAGTGTCATTAAATTTAATATAAACGACTTTAAGCTACATCGAATACAAAATCATGCTGTCGGATACTTTCGATTTGGTTGGCGAATTATTTCTTTATCAAAGCTCATCTCCAAAGGCCGTTGCTGTAAATGTCACTCTCATAGGCTGAAAGAAAATACGCAGAACAGCTTATGTTGACGATTAATATAACGGGGAGTAACCAAATGTGGCCATTTCTCTAATATTATTTTGAGGCCAACGGTTTTATTTCATATTTAAAAGATACAATACTCATAAAATATTTCTACCGCCAAACAGCAACTCAAAACATCCTATATTTTTTACAAACGTTTTCAATGGCCTTATTTTCTGTTTCTACAAACTTTATGTGTAAAATAATGCATTTGAATTTTTAAACAATATTCACAATAATAGTTTAAAAAATAATACTAGTTTAGTATGCATGAAAACGGAAAGTAATCGTCCCATATATTCTTTGGTATTAAAACATTAACAATTTTGTCATAAAAAGCTACTGTTATATGAATAAAGAAATTTATGAATATAATTATTTATAAAAGGTAATGAAATTACCATAACAAAGATAATAAATTAAACTTACATAATACTTCCATTATCTGCAAAATATTTAATATTTAGAACCCTATAATAAGATTTTCTCATAATTTATAATTATTTGCGAGGATTTTGTTGATGAGTATAGTAAAGATGTGAATATGTATATTTAAACAGTAATAAACAAATGTTCATTAGTTTTGTTATATCTGAAATACATATCAGTCACAGTATTTTGTATTAAAAACCGGTGTTGAAAATATAAAAATTAAAATGACAATAAACGCAATATAAAAATAATGAAATTGTAAATTTGTCCACGATTTCGAAAAGAAGATAATAATTTCAATGATTGAACGATATGCATACTAACTGTACGCCTATACAAGTAAGAACCTTCAAGGAAATTATGCACACATCAAATGAGTCCTAGACAGAAAGTATCCGTTGAACGACTATAAATAATTAACACACTGCGCTTTTTTTACTTAATAAATCTAAAATCTAATAAATTCTTTCCAATAGTTTGAAAATAGTTTTTTCGGTATTAATGAAATAGTCAAAATGCCTCAATCCCGGTTTCAATAATACTGGTATTGAAATCTCTCAATCAACAGAATAAAACACAAATGCGTTTTATAGAACCTCTTATAATACAGGTACCTTTTTTAACACCTGTTTTATTAAAATACTGCGGTCGGATTCTCATAACGCGTAAACATCATCAATCGATATCTGTAAATAATATAACGTAATTTATAAATTTTCCCTTGCGATGTATTGACATACATGCAATCATTAACTATATGCGTAGCCTGAAAAAATAGATTTCATGTCTGCAATTTGTGTATTCGCCATTATTTTAGAAAATAAAATTTTACTTTAATACGTGATACGTCCCGTTTTGTTTTTATTAAAATATTATTTCATTTTATGAATAAAGCAATAAATTTAAATGGTTGTCAATATTTATTGAATGCATTAAATACAATTTATTTATTTAGTCTTCTTGGCAAGACATATCCTTTTTTAAATTTATTATAGACGGTTTCAAACAAAGCAATCATTTTTTTAAAAATACTGTTATTTCTAAATCTGTGTAAAAAACCTTCACAAAGAGACAATCAGGTTGACTCGTGATCAACAAAGTATTGGAAATGAATCATATTGAATTAGAGGTGCTTAAATTTTGTCAAATACTATGTTTCCGTTTTCACGAGAAAACAGAAGCATTAGATATTTTGATTAAGGTTAATGGGGATAATCATGTAAATCATCCACCAACCAAATAATAAATTCATGTATCGGTGTCAGTAGAACTACAATTCTTGGATACATCCTTTTGATATTATTATTTATTTAGCGGCAAACGCTATTTTTGGTGTTGATATATTTGAGATGACACACACGTAAAAAATCATTCAATTATAAAAATTAACAAAATTAAACGGTAAAAGTTTTGTTTGGAACGTATTAAAATAAAATTTGACTAGATACAGGCATTTTTGTTGAAATACTATACTAACAACAAATGTATATGCTATTTTTAAACCGAATATCATTCGTTTAAAGTAAAACTGCTTAAAGCTGTGGGTAAATACTGATGGTTAGTGAAACTGATATTTAACTCTTTCGGCAACAAGATGTAATATAAATGAGAGAAATATTACAGTTATAAAAATCATGTTGGTCAAAATATATGTATAAAAGTAATATAGAGTATAGACTCTTCCTAGAATCAATAATTGGGCTTCTTATTCTGTAATGACAATAATTATCAAGTCCCGGCACACGAGCTCTGATAAATGTACAAAATATTTGCCATATGTTACGACTGACAATACATATATGCGGTCAAAAGTAATATAAAGGCAAAGTTGATAACATTTTTTATTTTTTTTACTGACGGATTACTGAAGCAAAATTTACGATAGTTAGTCCAAAGCGAAAGAGGCGAATCACGTGTCACAATACGTAGAATAGTCATATTGTAATTATTTTAAATTTTATATTATATTTTTTTGAATTAATATTTTACATCATTATGCCTTCATAAATAATTAATATTGACAGTTAAAATTTGTGTATATTTGTTGTTACCACGCCCGACGTGGAACATATAGAATTCTAATAGAGTTTGTCTCAACAGTTTTTTTCCGAAAACTACTTGCGGTTAAACTAGTGGTAAGCTTATCGCTATCTTATGTCAATTTTTTAGGATAGGATGGATGTCTTGAATCTCTGGATGACAGACTAGTTTCACTACATTTATATGTGTATGCTTGAATAAATTTTTGATATTTGGTGTTAATGTGTTATTCGTTTTAGTAATAAGTCAATGTTACCATCACTATGCGTGTTAATTGTAAGGTGTGTAACGAAGCATATCCATTTTCTCACATTCCCAGTAATTCGTGTAATTTCGTTTCGTGCAATGACAACACTTATTTATTTGAACTTCATTTAATAGTGGTTTAACTGTCTGTATTTACGTTGCAGTTATTCAGTGAGGGTTATAAGAATGTTAAAATGTAAAAACTTTGACTCTAGGATTGTGGTATGTTAAAATATTTGCATAATGATAAAGCATTGGGATTTCAAAAATGTTTATAAATTTAAATTCTAAATCTTTATATGCAGCGTGATTTATACAGCGATGAATGGAAAGTATAATTGCTGTTGATTTTTTTTGTTATCAACGTCACTATTCAAATGTTATTTTTTTTTAATCGCGAAGAAGTCACGATGAATATACATACACACTATGCAAGAAAACTCGCGATGACCTGTTTGCGTTGTTATTGTATTTTTTAATTAGCTTTCAATAGACAGTTTATTTCAGAGAATGGCAAATTGTCAATGCGTCAGAATTTTTTATTGATGACCTCTTGATAAAAACATAGGGAGAAATCATTCAATGCCAACAAAAGGAAAAAAGATATCAAACATAATATCCCTTATATCCTTAATATTTTAGTGATAGAAATAATAATTTAATTGACCTTTCAATGACTTGCAGCATAAGAAGCCAACTATATTTCATAAAAAGATTGAATTTACAGTGTTCTTTAGAATTGCGTTAAAATTCCATAACAGAAACGGAGTAAATAATCTTTTATTATTTCGGTGGATTAGGCGGTAACTTTCTGAAAATTCATTTTAACGTAACATCTTTGAAGATGCTTCTCAATCAGACGAAGCACATGTCACTTATTGTTACAAAATATGTGGAAAGACACATTTATACAAGAATTTTCATCTATGGCCAGCTTGGATTGAAACGAATGTCGTCATACTTAAAATATCGAATGAAATGTAAAAAAATATATTAAACAATATTTTATAATTATATAAAAGTTATTTATTCCGTATTTTCATTGAAATTTGTAAATCTATTTTTGGGCCAATTACTTGAATCCAAAATTTTACTTAAATTCATTTATTTATATTGGCTTTAGTCTTAATTAACACATCGTAAACATCACAAAAAATAAGATGAGACAGCACTTTATTATGTCTTTATACTTTTTGACGGCAGCTCATAACTTATGAACAATGATTTACTACCAAACTAATATAACTATAAGAACACGTGAACATTTAGCAATTCAAATATTCAAACATTTTACCAATATCGCTGTTATGAAAAGTAATCTGTCTCAGTTAAAATAGTATGTTAGAAAAAGACGGATGTCTAAAATCGTATGCAAAATTACTAATGGTTTGGTATTTTGTACAATATTTGTACTGTGTACACTTCAAATTATGCTATTGGAACGATTATTGCCGTGAACTTCGTAACTTCGGACGCGCCTTAAAAAACGCATCTCAACAATGCTAGCACAATAACTTTAATATTCAACTTAAAGTTTAATCGAATGTCATGTTTTAAAGCATTAAAAACATACGTTTTAAGCAGTTTCAGAAATCAATCATTATCTTAGTAATTATTATAATAAATATTGAAATCCAATGAAATACAATATGATGATTCCGTCACTCCAAAGATTTTTAAGATAATAGAAATAGACTGACATTGAATAATGAATTGGAACTGTAAAATTACATGCAAGATTTTTTGTAATTTCAACAATAAAACCATTCTTTATACACAAGAGTATCATTTTTGAGGGACATTACATATTTCTGTGAATTTTGCATTTCTATAGTTTTAACAATAATTTGTTTTACGAAACAGCATGTGTTTGTAAATTCAGTTGTTCGTTTGGATTTGAGATGAGCGCATCGATCAGCCGAGATACAACTTGAGTGACCCACATTTGTTGTCTCCCGATCGAGCCCAAACATTTGCCACTTGTCTCATCGTAGACGTTACCAATTTCCGGGCCGTGAAAAAAACAGGGACAAATCTCTCAGATTCATAATAAAAAAATAAGTAACATCTTATAGCTGAAAACAGTTTAATAGTAAACGAAGAAAAATTATTTTCTGATTATGTGAAAATCGTATGCTTACAAGTGGCAATGTAACACGGTATCATTTTTAGTTCGAAAAACACACATGTATGATAATAGATATCACTTATTCAA